>JANAVB010007798.1:7727536-8390036 GCA_029216955.1 Iris pallida | reverse complement strand
CTTTTAGACAGCATTGATCGTATTATACGGTATTCATCTACCCGTAATACGTAGCTGGCTGAGTCATTCCCCTGCTCTCCAATATTCTGGTTCTGGGGCGTGACAAGGTTTTAGTGGTGGCCCGTGCAGGTCTGATTTCAGACTTGTGGGATGTTTTAATAGGATGTCTCAATCACACATGTTCCTCCTTGATCTCATGATTCGTTACTCTCGACTCTAGCTTGACATTCCGGTATCCTTTGACTTCATTGATCTTTCCTGTCCGCTCATTTGATTGTTCTTTTATCCCTTTTCTTAGGGGCACTTCGTCCGCATCTGCCAGGGCTGGACAACAACAACAAGAGCAATACGGACAACCTGACCATGTCGGTCAGCAACAAGGGCCGGTACTAACTCAAGAGGCTATTCAAGAAGAAGTGATAGTGGAAGCAGCAGCTGGATCACAGTATTCGGATGTTCCACCACCACCAACAGTTCCACCTACCCCTGTGGAAGTAGACACACCAGCCCTTCTAGAGATCATGAGAGGGATGATGGCTACTCAGCAACATCAGATGTTAGCCCAGCAGCGCATGCACGCTCAGTTACAAGAGCAGAATGTACTACTTAACCAAGGATTGCAGACAGCTTTGAAAAGAGGGGCGAGGACAGATTCAGGAGCATCAGCCAGGTTTTACAAGTTCAACCCCCGCCGTTTCGAAGGAACGGAGGATGCCATCTCAGCAGATGCATGGCTTAAGGATATTGAGGCTATTCTGACAGCAGCTAAGATGCCGACAGAAGAACGTATGGATCAAGTGAAGTTACTTCAGGATCTCGCACGTGATTGGTGAAAATCAGAGAAAGTGGGCATCAGACGTCCTGTTGCTTAGGACGATTTTACTGCAAGGTTCAAGACGAAGTACTATGGGGTTGTGGCGCAGTTTGAGCTACAATAGAAGTTTATCAACCTCAAGCAGGCCGGCAAGACGGTAGATGCCTATGCAGCGGAGTTCTGCAGATTGAGCAGGTTTGCCCCAGAGATGGTAGCAACAGAAAGGTAGAGGGCTATGAAGTTCCAGCAAGGGTTCCACCTTGAGCTCTTGCAATTGATAGAGGGGCACAATTATCAGACTTTTGACGAAGTATTGACGGCAACCCGAAGGCATGAGATCACCATTCAGAGGATCACGGCGAGGACTGGAGGTCAGAAGAGATCTCACAGTCAGATTGAAGAAGGAGGGGGAGCAGCGCCCCGAACAACAGCACCATCCCTTGGCATTCGCATTCACGATGTGGCAATACGAGGGCCAGCACCACCACCCAGGCAGCAGCAGCAACAGAAGAAGAATCAGCAACCTCCAGCGGGCTGCACTTATTGTGGGAAAATGGGGCACACTAGAGACGTGTGTTGGGCATTGAACGGACTGTGTTTGATATGTGGGAATCCAGATCATCGGGTTACCACATGTCCCATGAATTCGAGGTCAGGAGGACCAGTACAGCAGTTTTCTGCTCTGCCAGTACCAGGGGCAGGGCAGTATCGAGGACCCGCAGTGGCAGTGAGACCATTGGCCCAACGTCCGTTAATACCACAGGCTCAGATGTTTCGGCAGCAGGGACCGCCGATGCAGCAACACCAGCATAGACCACCCCAGCATCACCAAGGCAGGGGCCAGCGGCAGCACCAGGCTAGGCCGCAGCATGGAAACCAGCAAGGAGGTCGAGGGCAGGCATTCACTCTGTCCTTGGATGAGGCATTGGCATCGGGAGATGTTGTGGCAGGTAACATTCTCGTCGCCTCTTATCCCGCAGTAGCATTATTTGATTCGGGAGCATCACACTCATTTATATCTGCACAATTTACAACACGGCTAGGAATGGAATTTGAGGCATTGCCAGGGAGGTTGAATATACTCACTGGCAATGGGCTCGTAGGAGTTAGTAGAGTTATTCTAGCGTGTAGCGTTGTAGTTTGTGAGCATTCCTTACCCGCCCGGTTGATAGAATTTTCTGTTGGAAATTTCGACGTTATCGTAGGCATGGACTGGATGAAAGACAGTCATGCGACGATAGATTGTCGTACAGGGAGTGTATCTTTTGATATCCCAGGCATTAAGAGATTCACCTTAGTCAGATCAGAGGCAACTCAACAAGAGCAGGGAGTAATAACGACAATGGAAGAAGTTTAAGTTCCGAATGTAGTTGAAGAATTTCTAGACGTATTTTTCAAAGAACTTCCAGGTCTACCACCGGTTAGAGATATTGAGTTCAGTATAGAATTGGCACCTGGAACTAAACCGATATCAGATCGAGTTTATAGAATGGCGGATTCCGAGCAGGCTAAGGTATATCAGCACATAGAGGAACTGAAGGAGAAGAAGTTCATCCAAGCTAGCATATCACCATGGACAGCACCAGTGGTACTTGTGGGAAAGAAGGATGGGTCATCCAGATTGTGCATCGATTACAGGAAGCTTAACGCGGCAACAGTGAAGAACAAGTACCCACTACCCAGGATCGACGACTTATTTGATCAGTTGAGCAAAGCTAGAGTTTTCTCCAAGATAGATCTTCGTTCAGGGTATCATCAAGTGAGGGTTCGGAAGGAGGACATTCCCAAGACAGCATTCAGGTCGAAGTATGGGCATTATGAATTCTTAGTAATGCCGTTTGGTTTGACCAATGCTCCAGCAATATTTATGGATTTGATGAACCGCATCTTTATGCCATACTTAGATTAGTTTGTCGTTGTATTTCTTGACGACATTCTCGTATATTCTGCTAGTGAAGAGGAGCATGAAGACCACCTCAGGAAAGTGTTACAGGTTCTAAGAGAGAACCAGTTGTATGCCAAGCTCAGTAAGTATGAGTTCTGGACGGATCATATTTCATTTTTGGATCACATCTTATCAGGAGCTGGAGTAGCAGTAGATCCCAAGAAGGTAGAAGCAGTAGAGAGTTGGCCAGTACCCAATACCGTAGCAGATGTGCGAAGTTTCTTGGGATTGGCAGGATATTACAGAAGGTTTGTATCAGACTTTGCGAGGCTTTCAGCACCTATGACCCGCTTGACACGGAAAGATGTACCATTCGTCTGGTCGGCAGAATGCCAGGCATCATTTGAGAATCTGAAGCAGAAGTTGATATCAGCGCCTATTCTTACATTGCCAGTTGGACCCAGAGGTTTTACAGTATATTGCGATGCGTCAGGTAAAGGACTTGGATGTGTCCTCATGCAGCATGGAAAGGTGATAGCATACGCATCTAGGCAACTTCGGGACCACGAGAAGAATTACCCAACTCATGATTTGGAGTTGGTGGCAGTAGTATTTGCTTTAAAGCTATGGAGGTATTACTTATATGGTGATCGAGTGGACATGTACACAGACCACAAAAGTCTGAAGTACATTTTTACTCAGAAGAAACTGAACATGAGACAGAGAAGATGGTTGGAGTTGATTAAGGACTATGACGTGGAGCTTCAGTACCATCCAGGCAAGGCTAATGTGGTATCAGACGCTCTTAGCAGGAGAGGCGGCGCATTTATGTTGACAACGCAGAAGCACATCTTAGAAGACCTTCAGGAGATGGACATCGAGGTTATACTTCCTTGTGATGTAGGAGTCCTGGCGAGTCTACAAGTTCAATCCAACTTGGTAGATAGGATCAAGGCAGCTCAGGCACAGGACCCAAGGATTCAAAAGCTTAGGGCAGAATGTGAGTCAGGACTCAGAAAGGAGATGCAAATCCATGAGGATGGTACACTTAGGTTTGGATCGCGTCTATGTGTGCCTAGCGGAGATATCAGACAGGAGGTTATGGCAGAAGCTCTCAGTATTCCATACACCCTGGAGGGACCAAGATGTACCAAGATATCAAGCAGCACTTCTGGTGGAACGGGATGAAGAGGGAGATAGCTAGATTCGTTTCCCGTTGCTTGGTATGTCAGCAAGTGAAGGCAGAACAGCAGAGGCCAGCTGGGTTATTGCAACCGCTTCCCATTCCAGAATGGAAATGGGAACATATTACAATAAACTTTGTGACCGGTTTACCGAGATAACCAAGTGGTAAAAATGCTATTTGGGTGATAGTAGATCGGCTTACAAAGGTGGCGCACTTTCTTCCTTTCAGAGTAGGACAATCTACAGAAAGGTTGGCAGAATTGTATATGCAACAGATAGTCAGGCAGCATGGAGTCCCAGTCAGTATTGTGTCAGACAGAGATACCCGTTTACATCACATTTTTGGAAGAGCTTATATCATAGCTTGGGTACCAAGTTGAGATTTAGCACGGCTTACCATCCACAGACGGACGGGCAATCAGAAAGAACAATTCAGACTTTGGAAGACATGTTACGAGCTTGCACTCTGGATTTTGGAGGATCTTGGGAAAGCCACCTGCACTTAGTTGAGTTCTCATACAACAACAGTTATCAAGCCAGTATCCAGATGGCGCCATTTGAAGCACTATATGGTAAGAAGTGTAGGTCGCCACTAGCATGGGATGATATCGGGGAGAGAAAGATGCTAGGCCCAGAAATGATTGTCCAGACCGTTGAAGTGGTTAAGGGAATTAGAGAGCAACTTCGAGTTGCACAGGATCGACATCGTCATTGGGCGGACTAGCATCGTAGGCCGCTAGAGTTTTCTGTTGGGGACCACGTGTTCTTGCGGATCTCACCTACCCGTGGGGTCATTAGGTTTGGTGTTCGCGAGAAGTTGAGTCTGCGGTACGTGGGCCCATTTTATTCTTGAGAGGATCGGCGATGTTGCTTATCGTTTATCCCTTCCACCTTCGTTACGAGAGGTGCATGACGTATTTCATGTATCTCAGTTGCGAAGGTATGTATCGGACCCAAGCCATATCCTTGATCATTCTGAGCTGGTTGTTGGTACCAACCTATCTTACGAGGAATAGCCTGTGTCTATTTTGGACCGAAGAGAGAAGATACTCAAGAACCGAACAATTAGCCTTGTCCGGGTTGCTTAGGGTCATCACTCTTTAGGGGAGTTAACGTGGAAACGTGAGGATGATATCCGATCACGGTATCCGTACATGTTTGACTCACAAGGTATATCTCTTTCTGTATACCTTGATTGTCTTAACTCCTCATGCTTGCCACCTTACGAGTAGAATTGCTTGGTGTCGTCGATAGTTAAACATAGATATGTTACTTGCTATTGACATTGTAGAATGATTGCTTACTTAAATTGCTTATACCTGGAGTAGTCCAGCTCTGATGTTTCTATCCTGCTTGGATTTGAAATTCCGAGGACAGAATTTTCTAAGGAGGGTAGAGATGTCACTTCCCATTCCCAGAATACGTATTTTTAGAATGCATGTACTGTTTAAATGTAAATATTTTATATTTATCATGTATTGCTATGTATTTAAATCCCTTTAATTTCATATTAATTAATTTCCTGCAATTTTATTTCTGTACTTTACTTTTTGCTTTTATACTCTGCTTTAGCTTTGCTATGGGTTCGGCTCAGATTGGTTTAATTATGTTGGTTCATCATGAACCGAAATAAACCCCCACCTACCACCACCCCATTTAAAGCCCCAAACCCTTTCTCTCTCTTCATTACTTCTTCTCATTTCTCTTCTTCTTCCTCATAACTCTCCCACCAACCTAGGAGAGCAAGGCAAGTGCCAACTTGCTTCCTGATGGATCCCCATTATTATTGTTCCATCATCTTCCTTATTTGATTCTAAGTCTCTTTAGTACTTAGTATTTTCGATTTTCATGGTTTATTTGTTGTAGATCTAAGTTTGTTATATTTTCGGGTTTTTTAGGTTTTGATCTAGTAAACTTTGTTATCTTCAAGTTTTGATGGTTCCATGTTGTAGAAAATTTCGTTCTACCCAATTTTGACCTATGGAAGTCCATATTTGGGCTTGGGATGAAGGATTTATGGAGCTTGGAAGCAATGGCTTCCATGGTTCTGTTCTCAGAAAAATTCGGAGAAGAAGAACAGTCCCAGCCGCACACAGTGCATGAAATCTCATTTTCCACAGCGCATGAGATTTATTTATTTCCAATCATTTCCACAGCGCATGAGACTTATTTATTTCCCAAACATTTTCCACAGCGCATGAGACTTATTTATTTCCCAAACATTTCCCACAGCGCATGAGATTTATTTATTTTCCAATCATTCCCACAGCGCATGAGACTTATTTATTTCCCAATCATTCCTCAGGCGCATGAGATTATTTATTTCCCAAACATTTCCCACAGCGCATGAGATTTATTTATTTTCCAATCATTTTCCACAGCGCATGAGATTATTTATTTCTCAATCATTTTCCACAGCCGCATGAATCTCCATTCCTCAGGCGCATGAGATTATTTATTTCCCAATCATTTTCCACAGCGCATGAGATTATTTATTTCCCAATCATTTTCCACAGCCGCATGAATCTCCATTCCTCAGGCGCATGAGATTATTTATTTTCCAATCATTTCCCACAGCGCATGAGATTATTTATTTCCCAATCATTTCCCACAGCGCATGAGATTATTTATTTCCCAATCATTTTCCACAGCCGCATGAATCTTCATTATCATTTTCCTCAGCGCATAAGATTATTTATTTTTCAATCATTTCCCACAGCCGCATGAATCTCCATTCCTCAGACGCATGAGATTATTTATTTCCCAATCACTCCCCCACAGCGCATGAGATTATTTATTTTCCAATCATTATTTATTTTCCAATGTTTATTTCCCGAATTTGGCATTAATTAACATTGATTGTTATCTTGATTAATTATTGATCATGCGTTCCTAGATGGAACTAAGAGACTGGCTAGTCGTCTTATTGAATTAAATGGAATAAGACACGTTCATATTTGCAATCGATTGGCCAATCCCGAATATTGACATACAGATACATGCATGCTACAATTTATTTATTTATTTTACGAAAGCAGCATGTGTACTTTATGGTCAAGGCATGATTATTTCGTGGATAGTTTTGATTGTTGCATTACGCTATGTAAGACCTACAACCTAACCGCACGGGTATCGTTGTAGAGTTGAGCATATCGTACTTTGTACGGAAGTACTCATTCTGAAATGACCATGATCCACGGCATGAGATTTCACTTAACATAGAGGCTACTAAGTTAAATAAATAATGATTGCATGGAGAGAATAGATTTCCGAGTTCTTACATGGCAGCCATCTTTGGGACTATTAGCACCCAACAGGCCGGCTGGTTTCCACAGATACTATAATTCTGCCACACGGACAGGGAGCGGTATCTGCTTACATTATTGTATATTGTATATTGATGACGGGCGTCCCGCTGGGACTCGTCTAATTCATGATTGGTGCAATTGATTGATTGGATCGACTAGCCTTGCTTGTCCATAGTAAGAACTGAGAAATCTTTATTGCATAATTCCAGGATAACTTGGGACTCACAGTAGTAAGCCGTAGGAGTTGGATGGCCGTTTAAGTTGATTTGTTTGTGTACTGTACCTACTCTGTTACCTAGCTGAGATGATCAGAGCATCAGGACATGACGGACCAACTTCTGTCCTTGTTTGGTTGGAAGGTTGGTTCGAAGTGTCGTGATGTTATGTGAATCCCAGTAGCAAGCAGATATCTATTATTATATTCTCTTATTTACTGGTCTAATGTCTCATATCGTGCTTCCTTGCGGTGCTTGCTATTAGAGGTCTAACCTCTCTGGTTTTGCATGGCCAGATTTAGAGCCGGTTCCCGAGGACTCAGCTTACCTCTACCTCCAAGATGGTCAATACTAGAGGAATGATCGCAGGAGGACTCGAGTGGGTTCCTTACTTCCCCGCTCGTTTTGTTAATTACTTTACATTTTGCCGCTTGGCACCGACATGTTAGTCGGATAGTCTTGCACTTACTTTTACATAATTGTAATTAAGTCAGACTGCAGCTGATAACAATTGTGTATATGTTGCTATATCATCTGGCTATATTTTGTAAAGCCAGATCTCAAGAACATTTTGACTTAAGCGTTTGGGACGCCTTATTGCTTTATCTTAAATGTTCTCTGTTATTGCTTCTTGTTTGAATGATTGAGACAATAGATGTGAAGTGACCATAGCGAGACTTTCATGTAGTATGCACCCCCTTGTCTTTTAGACAGCATTGATCGTATTATACGGTATTCATCTACTCGTAATACGTAGCTGGCTGAGTCATTCTTCCGCTCTCCAGTATTCTGATTCTGGGGCGTGACACACACACACACACACACACACACACACACACACATATATATATATATATATATAGAAATCTCTCGTTTTATTAATCAAGGCTCAAAATGTCGAAGCCAGACCACGTATACAAGGCACAACAAGCAAAAGCCTATACAAGTATACCACAAAGGATCATGGAGGGGGAGTGACAGCTCGACCCCCCAAAGCTAGGGGGATCGAGGGCCAAAATGCTTTCGAACTGTGGGAGCACAGGGTGCTCCGTTTACGAACTTGCCGAAAGATTTCCTTAGTGAGCTGGTCGGCTGAGTATTGGCGCTCCTCGTATCTCGCCTTGTTGCGATTCTTCCAAATCGTCCACGTAGCAGCCACTGCAACGATCTGGTGGCCGTGGGAGGCTGATCCCCAGTTGTCCACCAGATCGTGGAAGCGTCCACCACCTGGAGCTATATTGTAGTACCGGTTAAGGGTTCTCCAGATCCTGCCTGGTAGACTTTCCTTCCGGAAGATGTGGTCAATAGTCTCCATCTAACGGTCAGCGCAGCAATTGCAAGCTGATGCTAAGCTAATCCCGATAGAGTTAAGGGTCTCGTCCATTGGCAATTTCTTCATAATGACTCTCCAGATGAGGAAGGACCAGTTCTTAGGGATGCAGGAATGCAAATTGCGCGCATTGGTAAGATGCGGCTGCCCGTTCCCTTGGACTGCGAGTCTCGCCGATCTAACCGAGAATGCCCCGGAAGCCTCAAGCGACCACCTCAGCTCGTCGGCATCATGACCGATGCTAAGTTCGTGCAGACGGATGCTGTCAACCGTATCGTTACCGGACCATTCGCGAATCTTGTCCCAGTTCCAGTCGTTGTTAGTGGAGTTCCACAGGTCTCTGATCCTGCTGTTACCGGGGGACTCCGCGAGACACGGGATCAATCTATCCCCAATCCATCTCTCCAGGAAGGGATCCGACTCTCCGCCACCCAGTTGGAGTCTCATTGCCGGCTCGACGAGATCGCGTCCGATTAGGATACGACGTCAAGCCGCAGAAGATCTGTTGTTGGATATGGCCACTGATGGGTGGATGTGTTTGAAGTACCTGGCCTTCAGAAACCTGGTCCATAAGTTCTTACTCGTGCGAAGTTTCCACCACAATTTTATCGAGAAAGCATTTACGATGTGAGTGAGTTTGGTGAATCCCAAACCCCTTTCCTCAGTAGGATGAGTCATGACATCCCAGCTAGCCCAGTGGTGTTTGTCTTGTCCTTTGTTGTGCCCCCAAAAAAAATTACAAAAGATTTGCTCGATCGAAGAGAGAACCTTCATAGACGCAATACTAATTTTACAAGCTTTTTTTTTCCATATATATATATATATATATATATATATATATATATATATATATATATTCAAAAAAAAAAAAAAAAATATATATATATATATATATTTTTTTTGAATATATATATATATATATATATATATATATATATATATATATATATATATATATTCAAAAAAAAAAAAAAAAAAAAAAATATATATATATATATATATATATATATATATATATATTTTTTTTTTTTTTTTTTTTTTTTTTTTGAATATATATATATATATATATATATATATATATATTCGTCCAAGGCTCTAGGTGAGGTGTATGCCCATCCAGCTCCAGTGATGAAAGAGAGTATGTGGGTGTGAATGGTTCCACGTGGGCTGTCCCCATGTAGTAGGTGGTATTAGGTGGTCAAAAGAGGGCCTACCAGACAGAGACCTTCTGTAAGAATTAAGGGAGCTTGAGTGGTCAAAGAGGGCCTACCACATGGATATCCTTAACTCTTGTGTACATGTGAGAATATGGGATACTCATGCTCCGCGTGTTTTAATTTAAAATTCAAAAGGATGGGACTCTTTACCAAATTTGAGACCCTAATGCGGATTCTTTTCTGTAAACAAAAAGTTAACTATTATTAGAAAAGTAACGACGAGGACGAGGAAGTTTACTAATTGATATATAAAAAAATTATTCCGTTTTTGTTTGTATTTGTGGTTACCCACAAATTATGGTTTATAATATTTTATTTGGATGATCACTTTAATTATTGTCTTATTAAAAAAAAATTTTGAAAAAACATTATAGTGAAAAAAGTATAACATATTATTCAAGAATATAATTCTTCAACAATCCAAGTGGGTACGACTTATACTGTCCTGTTAAATAATCTTTCGAAGGAAAAATTCAGTAAAAAAATAAAACTCATTGAAGAAAAATAGTACAATGCACAAAGATGTCATTCAGGATGTCTCAATTATCATCTTCATGATGCTTGCATCTGCATGATCTCCCCCTCAAAATCACTTACATAATATCACATTTAGTTATTACATTAACTTAAATAAAAAGTCATCACCAATTAATATATTTGATCATTTGATTCCACTGTATAATATTTTATCAGCCAATATATTATATTCTTGTATACTGTTTTTTTCTCTTTCCAATCTGGTGTAGAACTTATGTAATTTGGAGTTTGGGAGCGATTTTGTGTCCCTACTATCACTGATACCTTAACAAAAGAAGATAAGTTAAAAGAGAATAATTGTATTTAGAATTATAGTTGTATTATTTGTTTAGTCTATATTTATGTATTATATGTTTATTTTATGTTTTTGTATTCAGAATTTATAGTATTCTCTATTTATGTATCAGACAATCGAACTATATCAGAGAGCGATTCATATACAGTTTTTCATTTTTTGGAAATTAATGACGTTGAGTGATGTTAAAAATACGTCGCTAACATGCACGTATCCAAATGTCGCTACACATATCATTATGTCGCTAAACGTCGATATACGTCGCTAAAATTAGGAACGACGTCTTTACATGTCGCAAAACGTCATCAACCACATCGGTATCCTCCTTCAAAACGTCATTATTTTGTCGTTCTTTTGGTGACAAACGACGGCTAAATACAAGTCGCTAAATTAGCGACATGTGCTCTCAGATGTCGCCCAATGTTGCTAACCTTGAAAATTTTAGCGACATTATAGACTTTGCTAAAATTGTAATGGATGAGACGTTTAGCGACGTTGATTCATTGACCAGTCATTATTTGATAAGACATAGACGTCGCTAAATATTTTTAGTGATGTTTATTTAGACATTAGCATTGTTGTTTGACATTGCTAATTTGACTTATTTTATTAGTGGGAGGAAGCAACCTCCACAAGGGCCCTACTTATGGCGTCTTTTGTTCTTCAACTCATGGATATGTTTCTATTGAAACGAGTCTAATAGTTTTCATTGATGTTTTCGCTACTTGATTTTGATGAATGCATTTTCGTATTGGTTTTCAGTGAATGATTTTTATTGTTCGCTTTCATCGTGTTTCTCATTTATTCTGAATTTTGAGAGAAAGAGATCAAAGTATGTTAATCAAATTCTGGTGCCAATGTAGGATGTGTAGGCGAGACGTGATCATTGCGTGAAGTTTCTCCTTCTCTCGAATAAGATTCATTTTAGTGAGTTGTTTTGACCGGGCTACCATTTATATCCACGCCTTAATAAAAGAATCTCTAGTCCACTCTTTTATTGTGTCCTTCTGATCAATGATACCAAGATAGCAATCAACAAGATAAGATGTATAAATGAATCACATGCTAGATTACTGAACTGCTGCTTTACCTGTTCCCACATGAATGCTTACATGTTTCCTCAAAAATGAATGCTTTAAATGTTAGGCATGTACAGAAGAACTTATTCATGCTGAAAGACCGCTAGTACTACATATTTTACTTTTTATGAATATGGATTGTTAAAATTTACCTAGACAAGTAGAAAGACCACTAGTAATAAATGCTAGCTTCACATGTTGCTCTCTTATGGGCCCGTGTCGAACCGTCCACGATTTGTAGGACAGTTCCCTATGGCCTTCACCCACCCACCCATCCACCCTTTGACTCCCCCCGAGTAACGCTGGATCCAACTGCCTTCCGTTGCACCGACCGCATCTGCCTCCTTGAAACCGCTGACCAGACCCTGTGGAGGGGTTCGACCATTCTTCCTCGTCTACAATCCCGAGGTGGCCACTATATTCTCCATATCACCGTCACCACCTCCCTCTCTCATTAGTGTGTGTGTGTCTCTCTCTCTCTCTCTCTATATATATATATATATATATATATATATGAGTAATGTTATTCGTACCTCCAAATTGTCCCTCCAATACATCTCTCCTTATGTGGCAGCTGACGTGGCATGTTAAATAATATTATGTGTCATCTGACATGACCGATTATATGACAAATTTTAACCCAAAAAGTTAATGGCCCAATTTTGTCCATATTAATTTAATGTTAATATTAATATTAATTAATATTAATGTTAATGTTTATATTAATATTATTGTTAATGTTAACGATAATATTAATTTTAATGTTAATGTTAATGTTAACATTAATTTTAATGTTAATTTTAATTTCAATTTTAAAAGTTGTCATGTTAGCTTTCACATCAACATATCACTTCAGCTGCCACGTGAGGAGGGACGGCTTGAAGGTATAATTTGGAGGTACAAATAGCATTATACAAATAGCATTATATATATATATATATATATATATATATAGAGAGAGAGAGAGAGAGAGAGAGAGAAGCAATGCTAATTGTGGCAAACTCGTTCCCATTGGGACTCGAACTCCAACCACTTGGACCGCATGCATCTCTCTGAACCATATATAGAGAGATGCATGCGGTCCAAGTTGGAGTTCGAGTCCCAATGGGAACGAGTTTGCCACAATTAGCATTGCTTATATATATATATATATATATATATATATATATATATATATATATATATATATATATATAGCACATGAGGTGTGGTGGGGTACAAGTGTGTGTCATGTGGGAGTATTTTTCTATAATAAAAAAGAATTAATTTCAACAAAGATGTAAGTTGATTTTGGACTGGTTTCGGACCAACCAGAGTTCGACTGGCCGCCTTATTTTGGCATATATGGCGGAAACGAAACCGTCGGATATTTGAGGGGCTGGTCACCCCTCCGGTAGGCATTCTCCATAACATCGAATTTGATGTAAATGCTATAGAAAATTGATGAGTGAGAGTCTCACTTTGATTGTATGTTGTAAGATTATTGCATTACTTTTGGGAATAAAATTTACCCTTTTTCTAATATATATATATATATATATATATATATATATATATATATATATAGGGGAGGGATATTGCACCAAACTTATTGCATCAATTATTGCACCAAACAATCTCAACCACACATTTATTTCAATCATGTGGTTATAAAGCATGCTGACGTGGCAACAACTTTATGGAATGTTTTATAACCACATGATTGAAATAAATGTGTGATTGGGATTGTTTGGTGCAACAATTGATGCAATAAGTTTGGTGCAATATCCCTTCCCATATATATATATATATATATATATATATATATATATATATATATATATATATATATATATATCTCCTAAGTGCATGGATCATCATCCCCCCCCCTCTCTCTCTCTCTCTCTCTCTCTCTCTCTCTCTATATATATATATATATATATATATATATATATATATATATACAGGTGTGTGATGTGTTTGTGTGTTCAGCCCTGATATTATTTTCTTCTATGAATTGGGGAAACATTGGATCAAATAAATAATCAAAGTTTTTTTTTTGAAATCCCACTCACACACACAATTGGGAGGCTCGAACCTTTCCGGCCCCTCCAGATGTCCGCTCTAATACCACTAGGCTAGAGAGCTCGGACAATAAATAATCAAAGTGAAACTCACTAGTTGTTATTAATTTGCTCTACTACTGATGAATGATGATAACTCAGAAGGATTTTGGCTTGATGTCGTCTCGACTGGGTTAAACCGTTTGACAACAAGGGCACATCAAGTTTAAGTTGCGCTGTTTTGAACGGGAGGTTCAGCGAGGAACGCGCTTGTCAGTACCCAGTAGACAGTAGCTAATTCTGCTACACATAATGTGCCATTTCTCTTGTGCATTATTATATTCCTGCGTGCATAGGACCCAACTGCGTGCCATTAATCGTCTTTATTTCTGTCAGTGACTAGTCACTTCAAATCTTCAAGAAACGGTTGCAAGTCCAGAATATACATACCAACCAGCAATTAATGAATTTAAAACTTTCGCCAATGCGAGGAGGACCGGCAGCCGAGGCCACCATCGATTTCGTTATTTTTGTCCATACGAATATATGATCCACTGCTCGTGCGTGCCTGCATGAGAATTACCTTTCTTTGAATTGTCTACTAACATTTCACAGACAAGCCTGCAGTGCAGAGTGCAGATCCCCTAATCGATCCGGGTGGATGAGAGTCGCATGATGGTAGTTGTTGAAAGGCACATGCCCTGCCTCCCCCTCCCTCCCTCCCTCCCTCTCTCTCTCTCTCTCTCTCTCTCTCTCTCTCTCTCTCTGAGTGTGTGTCTGACATGCCTCTCTCTTTATGACACTTAGCTAATAGGAAAAAGCTATTTTGTCCGCAAGTGGATCAGCTCGTTCGTCTGCATGGCACTTTTCCATTGGCCTTCCTGTTAGCGTGGGACCCACACCGTTGACCTGCCAATGGGGGAGTGTTACGTGGCGAGCGGGCTAGTCCGCCCGCGAGCCAAATAGCAAGATTCTAACTAATATTTTTTTAATTCAAAGAACAATGTTAAGGTTCCAACCAAATAGATTACAATCCATTTATAACCCACGGTGATTGTCAATTGGACTCTCTCCTCACTTGGGATAGGATAGAGAGGAGAGCCAATTGTGAACTGTCACATAGACAAATGTAAATGAATTGTAATCATTTAGTTGTAAACTTAGCATTTTTGTAATAATTCAAAAGGTTTGTGTTAAAAACTATTTTTTAAGTATGCGACATACATGCTTAGCAGCTTGTTTATTTTTTGTGCAAGATTCATTGTGTCATTCTTCGGATTAGAATGATTTGTTAATATGAGATTAGATTTTTTTTTTTTTAAGCAACGTGGATCACACAATAAAACGAGACCATTATGATATATAATGACAAGTCGAGTTTGACCCTTGTGGTTATCGAATGGCTAGATGGCGGAAGATTATGCATATTATTCCTTTCATTTATAAAAGTAGTAGAAGTTGAATGACAATGAGCCCAAAAGACATGATATGCAGCATGCATAAAAGCCTATGCGAATAATGTCCATCTCTACTCTTATTCGGTTCTCGATCCAAAACCGAATAATGTATGCTCATCCCTACTCTTATTGGGTTCTCGATCCCAAATCGAATAATACTCATCCCTATTTTTAAGTATGCATGCACGGGATACTTTTTGATAATATGGCATGTCAGAAGCAAATGACTGAGACATATAAATAAAGCTATTTGTTCTTCCAAATTGTTCATTCAAGCCGTCCCTCCTTACATGGCAGCTGACATGACATGTTAACTTGGCAAATTTTAAAATTAAAATTAACATTGAAATTAATGTTAACATTAACATTAAAGTTAATATTAACGTTAACTTTAACAACAAAATTAATATTAACATTAATATTAATATTAATATAACGTTAATTAACATTAATATTAATATTAACATCACCATTAAATTAACATGAATTTTTTTGGGTAATTAACTTTTTGGATTAATTTTTTTATCATGTCATCTGCCATGTCAGAAGACACATAATATTATTTAACATGTCGTGTCAGCTGCCACATAAGGATGGATGGTTTGAAGGGACAATTTGAAAGTACGAATAGTATTACTCGATATATATATATATATATTGTTTGTTGGATTCATTACAATGTTTTAAAAATCGGACCGATGATTGAACCGAAATTTTTTGGTATAGGTCGGACCGGGGTTCAACCGGGTTCAATCGGGGTTCAATAGACTTGGTTTGATTTGGTTCAAATAAGTAAAATATCCATATTTACTTCTTGATTTAGCTTGGTTTGGTCATAAGTATGTTGGTTTGGTTTAATTTTACAACTATAAGGTTGATTAAAACCAAATCAAGAATCAAATAGTCCAAATTTTACATAATAATTTATTTTGATTTTTTTTTTTCCAAAAAGAAAATCAAAATTAGCCTGTTCAATTGTGAACCGGTTCGGCCGGTTCACCGGTTGAACCCGGTTTTAACAAAAATCCAACGGTTCTTTAAAAGATCCGATTTTAATCGAACCGGACCGATTTTTTGGCTTAAACCGGTTGGACCCGGTCCAACCGCCGGTCCAGTCCGGTTTTTACAACATTGATTCATTATGTCATTCTTCATATTAGAATGATTTATTAATGAGTCCATTTTTGTTCATCCACCAAAACTAGTTGGATGTTTACCTCCCAATAAAAAATGACACGTGGTAAAAAAACTCACTTACAAAGTGGTTTGTGTAGAATAAAAATGACATGTGTCATATTTTTATTAGGAGGTGAACATCCTCCTAGTTTTGGTGGGTGAACAAAAATGGAATCAAAATCATTCCTTTTCTGGGATAAGATTTGTTAAAGCGACCTTGGATCACGCAATAAATACGAAACCATCGTGGTAGAGAATGACCGTAGCCATTTTGATGGAGACATTTAAAGAAGGGGAAAAAAATTCACCACGCAGTTGTATCCACCAAGTTGTCATTTGATGCCCAAATATACCATTCCTCACTGCTATATATAGGAAGAGTTGGGAGTGAACAAGCTATACTGCGGAGGATCTCCACATATGGCTTCGGCTTTGAAATTTCAAGGTATATCCATATTCCATACTCTATTTTTCCTACTTGATATCAACAGATGATATGCTAAAGTAGAATGCTTCCCATTCTCGATCTAACTACTATCGCTATATATATATATAGAAACAGTAATGTTCTTATTTGAAATGAAATAGTTTCGTTGTCATGTTATAGATCTCATGCTTCTTGGTATTTGAAAGAAAAGTTGGAAAAATCCTCGTGCATGCTGTTAACCATGATTTACCAAATATATCCAAGTAGGAAGAGCTAACTCATAAGAAACAATGAAAAAGTTGACGTAAGAAAATTACAAGTTTTTTCCTACAGTTCAGAACAGGATGACGGAAGTGATGTGTCAAGATTGACTCGTTGAAACATGTTGATGGAGGATGGAGGGTGGTATGATATTAAACCGAAATGATAATGACAAACGTTGTTGAAGCACGTTATATTTGTCAAAAGTTCATGAGCGGCTTTGAATCCACGAGAGGTGTATGAATCCAAGAATGACCTAGAGTTCACAAGAAATAAAGAAAACAAATCCCAATAATAAATACTAGTTTTATTGGAGTTAATTAAAACTAGTATAATGAAGCCATTCTGTAGGCTTTACAAAACTTGGATAACAAAAAAAAAATCTAATCATAGTCCTAAATAAACTTCTACTAAATATATTCCTAAGAGAAAAAAAAATATCTTAGACAAATCAAGGTGAAAATTTTAACAATTTTAACCACGTTTGCTAGATTTAGTATATGCATATTATCATGAAAAGCAAATCCTACACTAAACCTAAAAGAAATGGGAAAATTATATTCAAATTTGACAATATGCAGGCTCCGTTGAAACATATTAGATCGATCAACTAATTGGTTAAGTTGACTAATTGTTGGAATTTTTTCAAAAAATTTCGTTTTAAATCTGCAACAAAATTAAAATAAGTAGATGTTACCGACCTCCGGAAAAGTCGTGTTTTCTATCACACAAACTCTTCTTGCTGCTATAAATATTTGTACGAAAATACTTATTGCTGCTATAAATATTTGTACGAAAAATATTTACTTGCTGCCACAACACTGTTTGCTATCACACGATAGACCCAAATACCTCTACGTACTATGTGTGCTATTTTCTGAATCTGGTTCAAGAAAACTGATTCAAGGCGTGGTCCATCAAGCTCTTCTTCAGATAAAAACAATAGTCAATACGTGAGATTCAAGGCTGTAGTCCATCTCACTTATGCATAGTATACAACTGTCCAAAATTTTTCCTATTCTTATCTTAATCTTCTTTTCTTCTATTACCTTGGAACTTAATTTTTGGGGGAGATTGTTGGTGCTGCTGCTACTTCTAAAGCAAAAACCAACTTCCCCTCTTTCCCTATAGTCCCACATCGGCTGGAACATAAGGGATGAGTGTGTATATATTACTTTGCCTCCTTTTGTTTCATTGAACTATTGTGTGGGAGCCCCATGGGCCACAAGCGCGCACCGCCGCCGCCGTCCGGTCCGGCTCGGCTCAGTTCGCGTCGCTTCGGCGTGCGTAATGGGTGCGGGTACATGTCCACATCTGCGGGCGGCGAATGCCGATTCGATTTCCTCTTCGGTTTCGGGCTGAGACCATAAAATTCTTTTTGCTCATCATCATTTATTTTGACTGTTATTATTCATTAAATTTCTGTAACGGTTGGATACTGAATTCTGTCCAGGTTCAATGAACCATGTGTTTTTCATGCGCTGTAAACGTTTTGTAACGTTCATTTTAATTGGCTAATTAAACTGCTTTTAATTCTGCTGTCCGTTGCACAGCCTATATATATCCTTAGTTTTCTCTTCTCATAAAACACAGAAACTTTCATACACAACAACTCTCTTCCAAATTTTCGTCTTCCCAAATCATTATGTTCGTCCTCTTTTTGCTCTGGACAGAGCTACGTTGGTGGTCACTCTCTCTACGACGTCGTGTGCGGCAAAGAGATTCCGGTGAAGCAGAGATTTTATCACTAGGAGCATTCGGATAAAGTCTGCACATAGATCTGGATTAACTCTTAGGACAGTACTACATGTACGACTTTTCCGAAGGCCGATAATATCTACTTATTTTTATTTTGTTGCAGATTTAAAACGAATTTTTTTTTGACGAAATTCCAACACTAATTGCGCTCCTGCATCAAAAATACAAGTCACAAACTCTCAAACAAAATTGCAACGATCTGCCAGCTAGGTGGAGTTTGTTATAGCTAGAATGAATTATTATTGTTAGTAGGAGTCAATGATATATCTTAATATTTATCCCGTCTTTTGATGCAACAATAATGTTGTGAAAATCCAATAACGCACTACCAAAGATCACAAGATAATTAGATATATTTACATCAAAATATCCCTCTTGTTCCGATATGCTCGTCCCCTTAGAAATGAGCAGCTAGCTTCCTGAAAGTGGACTCGATTCCTCGTCGAATCTTGTTAGTTGCTTGTCCGTTGAGCATGATCACTCGACTTCCTAAGAGTGACTCGCCCCCTTGCCGAGAAACACTTGGGATCTCCTTTGTTCTCCTTAGTTGCTCATCTCCTTGCATATGAGAGCATCTCCAATGCTAATGTCTTGTAATGTGATGTGATTTCTATGTGATATGAGACACAAGATAATGTCTTTCCTAGATTACAAGGTTAAATTCACACAAGACAACGAAGTAGAAAAATTTTCTCCAATGCAAAAATATGGAGAAGACAATAAAATCTACTTTTTTCAACTTTCAAGATAACTTCTTCCCTTCTTTATAATTTTTTTATTCACACTTGATGATGTGAAGGTAAAGACACTGTGAAATGCAATGTCTAGAACTAGACAACCAACTTCACAATGTCTTTGTCATATCAACTTCACAGGAGAAAGATTTTTCCAATAAAGACTTGTTATTCCTATGTGGTAATAACTTTTTCCTAAACTCACACTTCCATTGAAGATGCTCTGAGTATGAGACTTCCGAAAAGTGGTTCAATCGTACACCAAAAGATCACTTGGGAATTCTTACAAACGATCCCTTGGGACCTCTTTAGTGGCTCTCACCCTTGAGTACGAGGGCTCAACCCAAAATTGACTCGGTCCCTCGTCAAAATAACACTTGTGATCTCGTAACTTGCTCATTTCCTTGCAAGTGAACATCCGACCTCCCAAAAGTGACTTGGTCCTTGGCGAAATAACACTTGTGGGATCTTGTTGATTGTTCATCCCCTTACAAATGAGTGTACGACCTACCAAAAGTGGCATGCCTCTCGCTTAATGAATTATTGAGATGTCGTTAATTGCACATCCCCTTATAAATGATTGCTCAGACTCCTGAAGTAACTCGGTCCCTTGTTGAATGAACACTTCTATTTGATAGGGTTATATATCATGGTCGATCCTGGTCCAGGACGGTCAGGACGACCGCCCAGGACCTCATAGAATATGAGGGTCCAAAAAAATTAATTGAAACATATATAGTAGTAATCTTGTATTTAAAATAGAACTAATATGTAACATGATCCTCTCTTACCATAAAAAAATTGTGGTGTAGTGTTTAGTATGTTAAACTTGCACACTAGAGGTCTTAGGTTAAATTCTTGGTTGTAACTTTTTTTCAAATTTGCTTTTTTTTTAATATTATATATGGGCCCCATTATGAAAGTTTGCCTAGCGTCCCTATGAACCCAGGGCTGGCCCTGTTATATATTAAAAGAATCACTTTTGTATTAATTATATTTTCTTATCTTTTTTTTTGAATGGAAATTATATGGACAAATGTTTGCATATTATATTTGCTATGATCTAATGCATGTGTCTGATATTCTACGTTATAGATAATATGGCGTATGGTGCCATAAAAGATCATATTGTCAGTTTTCTGTAGAATATATAAATGGTTCACAACCTAGATGGAATTGGACAAACTATTAGTAAGGTTGTAATGTAATCTAGTACTAGTGTATCTTGATTATATGTTTACACTAGTGCACTTTGTGTGCATTAAACATGACCATTTGAGGTTGTTCTCTTTCTACTGATTATATAAGAGAATAAACATCTCTATTAATATTGATGCGTGTGCTATTAATCTGGATATAATAACAGACACGTAAATACAGTGTGTATTACTTTGACTCATAAAAAATAAGATTCATTATGGGTCAACAACCTCTATGGATTGGGTAATGGTATTGCGTGTATGATGGATTATTGATTGTAAAAGAATTCAATATCCTGATATGTCGGTTTGATGATGTTCCCTTAAGAAGCTCATAAGGATTGTCATGTAAACCCTGCAGGTGTATTGTATTCATCATAACAAATAAAGTTGAGTAATACTACTTACGAATAAAAAAATATCGATCAATATAGTTGTCAGTCACTTAACTTTATTGACGGACATTCGATATCTTAACATGGAGAGATGAACATGCATATAATAAGAAGGAAACCATAAACGTAATTTAGGTTTAGAAATATTGCGAAACAAGACCTTTAGTGGATTGTGTTATTATTCACGCATGATTGTGTGTTTCGCCTGAACATGAGATACCCGGATCCGTTAGGAGGCCTAACCCTAATTTTTACTCACGATGCTGTCGTAGCATATATATATCTCCTCTATTCTTCGTCCGTCATTAAGCATCCGAAAATAACAGCTTTCTCTAAACTTGTTTTTCACATAAGGAGAGAAAGTGAGGTTTGCCAAGGAGAAAAAAAAAGATTGGAAGATCGTCACCCACATGACGTCCAATCAGAGGAGGAGATACGGTAGAAAACCTTCAGATCAATGACTTATTAAGATTGCTGGAAACCATCTTCTTTTCATCACTTCAAGTATAGCTCATGAAATCTAGTTTGATGAGTTAGATCACGTCTTAAACATGTTCATTTTCTATTGATCGATACAGACACCAATTCGCGATCCTGAAATCCCCAAGTCTTTTAGGGTTCTCATCAGGAGGCTCAACATCGAATTCCGTGAACTTCTCAAGGGAAGAAGACGAGCTCGATACTACGACCGCGACAATGAACCTAAAAAAACAAATCGTCTGAAG
The DNA here is from genome assembly GCA_029216955.1 of Iris pallida. Classification (NCBI taxonomy): domain Eukaryota; kingdom Viridiplantae; phylum Streptophyta; class Magnoliopsida; order Asparagales; family Iridaceae; genus Iris; species Iris pallida. The sequence goes on along the minus strand of JANAVB010007798.1, from coordinate 8,367,997 downwards.
TTTGGGTTGAAGTCAAGAAGAAAAGGGAAAGGAAAGGGGCAATTAATATCGTCTGATGCTCTCTTTCGCAGATATCACGAATAATGCGTACCTTAGACGAGAAATGAGTGAGGGAGAGAAACAAAGGAATGGAAAAGTAGAGGGGCCTTGGGCCGTTCTACCGTGGTGCCAAAGTTGCTCTCAATTTGCTAACCGAAAATAGTTGTCGAGGATGGTCAAAGGTGGAAATTAAGGGTTTGCTTGGATCGAGGGAAAAAAACAGAGTTAAGTGGTGTTAAGCGAATGAAAGTTAAGTTAGGAGATCGAGAGTCAATATATAAAACCTTGCTTAGATTTGTGGGAGACTTAATTAAGTCAGGTGTGTTTAATAACTCTTGATTAAATTGGAGGTTTTTAATGTGATGATGATTAATAGAAATAAAATAGTTACCAAAATACTCTTATTATATGTGACTTAAAATTGTATAAAATATATGTGGTCATCAATTCAACAGATGTATCAAATATATATGGTTATCAACTATCTCTCATCCAATTTTTTGACACATATGTAAGATTTTATTATGCACCAAATATATGTGTTTGTGAACATAACAAATACATCAAAAAAATAGTTATCAATTTTTTTCTTATAATTTTCAACGATGAGTAATGAGAGAAAGGGAGAAGAAACGCACTTGGACGACAGCAGGTTGGACGGAAGAAAAATGGAGAGGAGAAGGTCATGATATTTTATATGGCAAACAAATAATATTTATGATTTTTTAAACAACAACCCCTCACTTCTTCGTGTTAATCCCGATTTGGGATTGAAAAAATAGATAAAAAATGATTAAATAAATCCTCACTTAACCTTCTGGGACTTCCCGTCCTAAAACATCATCTACTATCGAACGAAGCAAAGTTTTTTTCCTCACTTAACTCTCTTCACCCTCAATCCAAACAGACCCTAAGGTGTGGGAGAAAATAGTTTTTCTCATCATATGACAAGTTGTTCTGGTGTTTTCTCATACTCTTGCTTGCATGAGCATAAACTGCATAATCAAAAGATAAGCGTACTTACATGCCAACTAGTTTTCTGGGTTTCATAGTGTGGCTATTCCATGTTCATAAATATCTCGGTTAGAAATTTGACACCAATATAGCATGGTTGACTTCATGTTTGACTGGCCTGTGTTAGTTTATAGTTTTTTTATGGAGCTCTCTTATGTTGACAAACCTATGTCGGTTTTATAGTTATTTTAGGGAGCTTTCTTATGTTCGATAGCCGAACACATTTTGATGAGAGAGAAGCTCGTATAATAACCTGTACTTTTTTTTGTCTCTTGGTCTGCAGGTTGGTTTGATTTGATTTGTGATGAAGGGTTTGATCTTGGTTCTTCCTGCACTCAGCGAATCCTGATAGATGTTCTGAATCTTGGATTTCTTATTGTGTTCTTTTCTGGTTTGATTGTATCCTCCATTAGAAGACAGCAATCTAACGGAGTGATCAGAACTCGGCATTGGGATTCTATTATTGGTTCACTTTGTTGTGCAGCAACTTGTGCTGCCTATTTTGGTTTTGGGTTCTGGACACTATTCAGTAGCGGCAACAGTACGGAAAGTACGGTTTACTTTGTTAGGGGCTTCATATGGATGTCGCTATCAGTCTCCATGAACGTTACTCCACCAATATGGTTAGGATCTACAATTTTACTTTGGTGGCTCTCATTCTCATTTCTTGCCTCTGCACTCAACGTGGAAATACTTGTAAGAACTCACAAGATATCGGTCGTCGACATGATTTTGTGGCCTGTAAGCTTGTTGCTTCTCTTCTGCACTTTCAAGCAGTTTACTCGACTCGTGTTCCATCGGAAACCTACGACGACGAGTAGCTTATCGAGACCTTTGTTGGTCGAGGAAAATCGAAGAAAGAGTTTGGACTTGGGCAAGACCAGCTTTTTTAGCCTCTTGACATTTTCTTGGCTAAATCCCTTGCTACGCTTAGGTTCCTCTAAACCCTTAGGTCTCGATGACATTCCGCCTTTGGATTCCGAAGACGAAGCAAATCGAGCCTACCAAGTTTTCTGCAAAGCATGGGATCTCCAAAGTAAGGACAAGACAAGGACTAACAACTTGGTGCTCTTTGCTCTGGCAAAGTGTTACAGGAAGGAAATGCTACTGGTAGGACTCTATGCGTTACTGAAGACAATCTCCGTCTCGGTTGGTCCCTTGCTACTCTATGCGTTCGTGTGGTACTCTAAACTCGAGGAGAAAGATCTCAAGATGGGCTTCGTGTTGATAGGTTGCACACTAGTAGTAAAGGTTGTCGAGTCCTTATCGCAAAGGCATTGGTTCTTCGATTCGAGAAGGTTTGGGATGAGGATCCGCTCGGCTCTCATGGCAGCCATATATCGGAAGCAGCTAAAACTCTCGAGTACGGGGAGGAAAAGGCATTCGACAGGGGAGATTGTGAACTATATCGCGGTGGACGCCTACCGGCTTGGGGACTTCCTCTGGTGGTTTCATATGGGATGGAGTCTGTCGCTGCAACTCTTCTTCTCGGTGGTTATACTGTTGGGAGTCGTGGGGTGGGGAGCTCTTCCTGGTTTCGTTCCCCTAATAATTCTCGGGATTTTAAACGTCCCGATTGCGAAGGTGGTTCAGCATTACCAGTCCCAGTTCATGATCGAGCAAGACGAGAGGCTACGAGCAACATCGGAGGTCCTGAACAATATGAAGATAATCAAGTTGCAGTCGTGGGAAGAGAAGTTCAGGAACAAGATCGAGACGCTTAGAAACGCGGAGTTCAAATGGCTCAAAGACAACCAAATGGCAAGGGCGTATGGAATTGGCGTATATTGGATGTCGCCAACTATTGTTTCTGCAGTGATTTTTGCTGCAACTGCAATGATATCAGGAAGTGCTATGCTGAACGCTGGCACCATCTTTACTGTTCTGGCAACCTTGCGAACCATGTCGGACCCAGTCAGAACGTTGCCGGAGGTCCTGTCAGTGATGATCCAAGTCAAGGTATCGTTGGACCGGATCGGAGTTTTCTTGCTTGAAGATGAAATCAAAGAGGAGGATGTGAAGAGAAACACAAAAAGCAGTCTTGATCTCAGTGTTAAAGTGCACAATGGAAACTTCTGTTGGGATGTACATACAAATGTTCCAACACTTAGGGATATAAATTTGACCATAAAGAGAGGAGAGAAAGTTGCAGTTTGTGGACCAGTTGGTGCAGGTAAAAGTTCACTCTTACATGCCATACTTGGGGAGATACCAAAAGTCTCAGGATATGTAAGTTCTAAACGTTTCTAAAGAATTTTTCTTTCTTTCTTTTGTGTATGAAAGTTTGATTGAGATCACTAATAGGTCCTTTTGAGTGTAGGTCAACGTCTTCGGCTCAATCGCTTATGTTGCTCAAACTTCATGGATTCAAAGTGGGACAGTGCGAGACAACATTCTGTTTGGGAAGCCAATGAACAAGGCGAAGTACCAAAATGCTGTAAGATGTTGTGCTCTTGATAAGGACATAGAGAGCTTCGATCACGGAGATCTCACGGAGATCGGACAGAGAGGGCTAAACATGAGCGGGGGACAAAAGCAGAGGATTCAGCTAGCAAGAGCTGTTTACAATGATGCAGACATTTATCTCCTTGATGATCCCTTCAGTGCTGTAGACGCCCATACAGCGTCGATCCTTTTCCATGTAAGAAAACATTTAAGGCTTTCGCTTGTTGCATGCATCTTTTATGTATATTTAGGGACGGAATCAGGATTTTAGTTTAATCCGAACTGAACTTAAAATGTCCTGAAAAAGTATTTCGCTACTAAGCAATGTATATACCCTTTCCCTTGCTAAGATATAGGATCCTTCAGAATATAAGAACAAGGAAAAAAATAAGAAGACTTTTTTGATGTTAAAAAATTATATGCAATAATATGCACAACCCATCAATGTTTTCTACTATAATTCTCTTTAGTTTTTTTTTCCCTTTTTTCTTTCATTATCATAGTAATTGACACTTTAAGATTGAAATAATAAATAATAATGCATAATTAGCTACATTAGCCCTCCTATCATGTCATGTACTTCATTATGGAAAAAACTAATTAAGTGTTCTTATTCAGATAGCTAATTGTGCATTATGTCTTCACTATGGAGACATGAATAAGAGCACTTAGTTTTCTCCATGATGAAGTAAATGACATGGTAGGAGGACTATCCACATTTTTATTGTAATTCTCACATGGCACATTTGAATGGAGACATGATTTTTATAAGAAATTCAAGGGCAGAGAATAATAAATAAAAAAATATCACTTTCATATGGTAGAAAGAATTTAGATGATTAATTGCAAGTGCTATTAAATTCAGCCTTCTAGATGTATATAAAAAATAAAAATATAACAATTAAGCATCATAAACATTGACTTAAACTTCTGATAAATTTTGTTTCCTGAGAAAATTAGAACTTAAGTAGAATACTAAAAGATCCTTATATTTCTTGAGAAAATTATAAAAACTCTAATATTGAAATTATGATATGTAATCTATGGTGGAGTGAGCATAGTTAGAACTTAGATAGCTTAGCATATAAAAATAATAAAAAATCACTATAATCAAAGTACAAAATTTACGCTGATGCTACTGTCGATGATACGGAACTGTGGGGGTTCAGACAGCGAGGGAAGTGCCTGCAGCAGGGATTGACGTTGCTGCTGTAGCTCCTCCTTCAGTTGTCGTTACAATCCGACGACATTGGTGCAGTCTCAATTATGATGGGTGTTTTCGGTTGAAGATGATGCAGAGGAGAGGAGAGTAGAGGAGAGAAGGTGAGTTATAGAGAGAGGTTGAGGAAGGAGTGTTCGTATGGTAAGAGAGGAGGGAGTGCCCTATAGCGGGGTTCTGGGGAAGGGACAAATCAATGTGTACATTGCTTTGAAAATGTAGGATGTTGTCCTGTGTGTGGGCATGTGTGTGTGTGCGTGTGAGAGATAGAGTGAGAGTGAGAGAGAGAAGGGGGGGGAGCTGGGAATTGAAGAAATATAGTGTTAGTGTTCTAGTTTTGCCATTTGAATAATAGTTATTCAAATGGCAAAACTGTCATTTTTTTTGTTTTTCGTGACATGTTAGTAGATCTAATAGTAACAACGTTCTATAATGTATCAGTTAACCACCATTCAAACCTCTATAAGTTTTAGTATGAAAACTAATATCGTGGCGTCCCCTACAATCCGTGCTTTATGCCAAAATCATATATAGCACATATGGACCAATATTGTACTCTGGTTAAAATTCTTCCAATAGTACACTCGCACCTGTTATGATAGAATTTGCTCAAGCAATGTTCTTTTGTTCTATGAACTTTCAGGACTGCGTCATGGGTGCTCTAGAAAACAAGACCGTCGTTCTTGTGACTCATCAAGTAGAGTTTCTTCCAGAAACTGATAAAATTCTGGTGAGTATCTCTGTTTCATATGGATTTACCATTAATTGTTGTCAAAGAATATATATAACCACTCTTTCTCTACTTCAGGTTATGGAAGCTGGGCAGGTTACGCAAAGTGGAACCTACAATGAGCTTTTGATGTCAGGAACAGCATTTGAACAGCTTGTCAATGCTCACGAATCGTCTATGGCGGTAGTCGACTCCGTAAACGAAGAGACCAAGGTCCGAACAAGCACGACGACATCTGGGGATCGCGAAGAGGCTGGCGGAGTGCAGCCGGTGAGACAGCCCAGCGAGGAACTGATCTCGGTCACCGGCGTCACGACTGTCCAGCTCACGGAGGACGAGGGGACGGAGACGGGGAATGTCGCGTGGAAGCCATATAAGGACTACTTCCGCGTTTCCGGTGGCTATCCGTTCCTCGCTTGGATTGTCCTAACTCAGTGCACTTTCGTCGTTCTTCAGAACCTGTCGACCTATTGGTTAGCGAGAGCGGTCCAGATGCCTGAGATTAGCAGTGCCATTTTGGTCGGAGTTTACGCGGCGACTTCAGTTCTCAGTTGCTTATTTGCAGTGTTCAGAAGTATCCTAACGGCAAAGCTCGGTCTGAAGGCCTCGAAGGCGTTCTTTGCTGGTTTGATGGACTCCGTGTTCAAGGCTCCGATGTCGTTCTTCGATTCGACTCCGGTAGGAAGGATTTTAACAAGGGTAATGGACAAACTCTTACAAATGAATCCGATCTTTTCGAAAGTTCGTCAATTTCTTGATCTTCTTAAATTCTATGAAGTAAATTGGGATGTTAATTTTTCTCAACAGGCTTCTTCAGATATGACTATCTTGGATTTCGACATTCCCTACTCCATTGCGTTCGTGCTGGCACCGTCGATTGAGATGGTTGCCATCATAATAATAATGGCCTCTGTGACATGGGAAGTTCTAGTCGTAGCAATCCCTGTTATAATTGTAGTTGTATATGTCCAGGTGAGAGCACATATTTGTTTCGTTATTTCTTCAAATAATTAGAGCAAAATTCTCATCATTTCTGGCATGGACTTGTAGAATTACTATTTAGCATCGGCAAGGCAGCTGGTAAGGATAAACGGAACTACAAAGGCCCCTGTTGTGAACTTTGCATCAGAATCGATTCTCGGAGTGGTGACAGTAAGGGCCTTCGCGATGATGGAGAGGTTCTTCGAGAGCAATCTTAAGCTCATCGACATCGATGCAACGCTATTCTTCTACACGATTGCTGCGATGGAGTGGGTTCTGATACGAGTCGAAGCGCTCCAGATCTTGACCATACTTACTTCAACTCTCATCCTGGTCTTTCTTCCTGAAGGAACTATTTCCCCAGGTACCAAATTAATCATCCCTAGTATGTATGTCTTCTACTTGATAGATCTGCGTAGTACTGATTGCTTGCTGTTCTTAACTATGGTTCAGGTTTCCTGGGTCTCTGTCTGTCGTGTTCTCTGTCCCTCTCCCAGTGGCAGGGGTTTCTGACTAGGTGGTACTCCAACTTGGAGAATAGTGTCATCTCTGTGGAGAGAATCGAACAGTTCATGCATATTCCGTCAGAGCCTCCTGCAATCATAGAAGAGAGGAGGCCAGAACCTTCATGGCCACAAGAAGGACGAATTGATCTGGAAGATCTGAAAGTGAGAATTCGAACAAACGAAAATGTGTATGCCTCATTGAACCAGTATAAACTTTCAAGAACTTTAACAATGACTCGTGTGTGTATCGATCCGTGAATGTTCAGGTGCAGTATCGGCCGAATGCTCCCTTTGTTCTCAAAGGGATTACTTGCGCTTTCGTAGCAGGAAGCAAGGTTGGAGTTGTAGGCAGAACCGGAAGCGGGAAAACAACACTCATTAGTTCCTTGTTTCGACTTGTCGATCCTTCGGGAGGGAGGATACTCATCGACGGACTCGATATATGCTCCATAGGCTTGAAGGATCTCAGATCGAAGCTCAGCATTATTCCGCAGGAACCAACTCTTTTCAGGGGCAGTGTGCGGAGTAACTTAGATCCTCTCGGTTTGTATACTGATAACGAGATATGGGAGGTAAGAACAGGTCGTGTGTATTTACTAAAAATTGAAGGAAATTTATAGGATGAATCAAAAGAGCAAGGCAACAACTAAAGTTTTACGTAAATTAACAATATCAGACATTATGTTCTTTCTAATTAAGATTATGCTACTTTACTAACATATTCTAGTTATCAATGTGTGACTTGTATTGCTTCGAACAGGCTTTGGGGAAGTGCCAACTAAAGGCTACCATTAGAAGTCTTCCAGGCCTTCTCGATTCACATGGTGAGTTTTAATTTCTTTTTTTTTGTTTGTTTATTAAAGAGTTCTTAATTTGTCGGCTAAATTGTTCAATTGGTGATCTCCATTTCCGAAGTGAATGATGATGGAGACAACTGGAGCGCCGGGCAGCGGCAACTCTTCTGCCTAGGCCGTGTACTCCTTCGTAAGAACAAAATTCTAGTTCTAGACGAGGCAACTGCGTCTATGGACTCTGCAACTGATGCCATCCTTCAGGGAATTATCAAGGAGGAATTCTCTAGCTGCACTGTTATAACCATAGCTCACCGAGTTCCGACAGTTACAGAGAGTGACATGGTCATGGTACTTTCTTATGGTAAGTTCACACAAGACACTTTATAGACATAATATGTTAGCTAGATAATTTAAAACTTATAATTTTCTTAATGCTTCTTGACACACCATTCACAAGACCAATCCAGGAGGCGCACACGCGCGCGCGCGCACACACACACATACTTTTTTTTTTTTTTTACACACACACACATATATATATATATATATATATATATATATATATATATATATATATATATATATATATATAGCTTAGTGGTTAAGACGGTCCAAGTGGTCGGGAGTTCGAGCTCCAGTGGAGACGAGTTCGCCACAATTACCCATTGGATATATATATATATATATATATATATATATATATATATATATATGAAGCGGATCAAAAGTCCCCTTAGAAAACTCCCTAAAAGCCCCCTCACTCTCAGCCGTAATTTAATGTTAATATTAATGTTAATATTAATATTAATGTTAATATTAACATTAAATACTAACTTTAACATTAAACTTAACATTAATATTAATATTAATATTAACATTAACATTAACATTAATATAAAAATAAAACTAAAATTTATATTAACATTAACATTAATATTAATGTTAATATTAACATTAACATTAATATTAACATTAATTACGGCTGAGAGTGAGGGGGGTTTTTAGGAAATTTTCTAAGGGAGGCTTTTGATCCGCTCCCATATATATATATATATATATATATATATATATATATATATATATATATATATATATATATCTCCAGAGAGAGAGAGAGAGAGACAATAATTAAGGAATGTGAGGTGGCTGTGTGTCACCTCCCCATGCTATTATCATGCACTTGCACACTTTTCGGTGCATGATGGTAGCATGGGAGATAACACATGGGTGGCACCTCACCTCCCTTATTCTCTCTCTCTCTCTCTCTCTCTCTCTCTCTCTCTATATATATATATATATATATTCTAGCTCATGTGGTTAGAAGAGGGGGCTCACTTGAGGGAGGTCCCTAGTTCGAGTCCCCTCCCGGACACGGACGACTAGGTGGTCGCGAGGCGGCCACGGTCCGGTGCTGGGAGCCCAAAAAAATGGACATAAGATAAAAAAAGTGTATATATATATATATATATATATATATATATATATATATATATATATATATATATATATATATATAAGGAGCCCGGCTCCAAACACCAGCCTCTGTTCAATACATTGTGACTCGGGACGAAGACCTAAAAAAAATATGATTTGTATAAAATTTGCGACTCATGAGAATTTGGAAGCAAAAAACTTTAAATTAAACATAAACAACCAACTATTGTAAATATATCACAAATAACTTTAATAGAAGCAAAATAATAATAATTAGAATATCCAATTTGGAATGACGTATTGCTAACATCGGAGGCGAAAAAGAAAACAAGATAGAGATCCAATTTAGAATTTTGGTATCACATGATACAAAATTAAAATATAATTCTCATTATTCATTTCTTTGATTCCTAATTTATGAACTTACAAACTATTTGTAGGCTCTCAAGAAAAAAAAGAAGAAGATAAATCCAATCTCTAAAGGCTTATTCCTAAGATAACTTAAATCATACTCATAAAACAAATAAAAGCAATCTGTATCAAAATAATAAAAATTAACTAAAAGATAACCAAAAAAAAATCTAGAATTGTTTTTCATCATTCTCCTCGGCTTCGAAAATTCACCTCCTCGTGAATCTTGTAAGCATAAAATCTGAGAATTATGCTCCTGGTGATTTCCTCCAAATAGTGGCCATGGCGAAGATCTATGCTTTGACAAGGTAATCTGTCAATCCCCGCTCCCGTAGGAGCGATCGTCCTCGCTAAGGCGTGATGCCGCACGAGCCTAGATTGCGCTCGTGCAAGGCAGTTCCATAACGGCCGATTACATCGACGGCGACGGGGCCGTCGCACAGAAGTCTCAAGCAGAAACATTGAATACATTGCAGCGGAATTTAAAGAAGAACACATGAACACAAGTAACTCAAAAGAAATCTCTTTATTGATATTGAATACAAGATTACATTTGTGGGCGCAAGGCCAAATTACAAGTCTCTTGTGCTCACTTTTCTCTCATTTACAAGTCATTCTGCTCTCTCTCATCTCTCGATACAATACTTGATGTCAGCGGAAGCTTCGGAAGGCGATGTCCATACATTATGTCCTGTATAAGTCTTCAGATCACGCGGCCGCATGCTTCGACTCGCCAAGGAACTCCGTGCCTCGACGCATCCAAGCGAGCTCCCCGCCACGAGCTTCTACCTGTGCCTGCACATAAAATACTGTGTGGGTGTCAGTACCACTGTACTGGTGGAGTGAGCTTCTCGCCCGCCCATACATAACCGACACGTTTCATTTACTTTGTGCAGCTTAAACCCTTTCAATTGTCTTTCTATTCTTGCCTTAGGATACATTTTAAACAAGACGACTCGGTCTATACTTAGCGATGCAACGACAAGGTCGTACATCGACGGGGTCGTGCTATAATACCAACGTGTGTTTCGATCGAGGCAGTGCCTCATCGCCTAGGTACTTGACCAAACTTCAACTCGGGACGGCCGGGTCATGCCACATTCTATTTGCAACTTAGACATATTCGAGACGGTGCTACGCCGAGGAGCAACTTACGCGAACTCGGCCGTGCCAAGACCTTTACTTAAACTTTAGCGCCACTAGACCAATTCCCGTGCCAACGTTTCAAGTGCCAAGGACGGCAATGGGATGACTCATGTAGGCCGTACCTCTAGACTTTGCTTAGACTTGTCTGTGCTTCAAGATGAGGCCGCGCCTCGCAAGTTATCAAGACTTATCGTGCTACCGCCTTGCGGCCTACCTGTTAGACCCATTTGCTAACTTAGACAAGACTTGTGGACCATAGTATCACTTTCATGAACATCCCGACGCCAATCTATCGTGCCAAGCACGGTGCCTATGCTGCAGCCCAGTCCTAGGCCCAGACATTGTGTTCCCAACTAGACAAGCAATCAAGTTCTAGACTCAATCCAAAGGCATACATGCGGTGTGCCGCTATTGCCGACGCATCTACATGAGGTGGTCACTAGCAATTTCAAGCTATCTTGGACTGGCTCGGCGGGGGTATCGGTCCGCCCTTCTAAGGGTAGCTAGCCCCGGAAGTGTCAATACTCCCATGCGGTTATCCGGCATGCAGGTTGAGCCACACTCGCTTCCCCCGGGACGAATGATTCCGGCGCCCCGGTAATCATTCGAGAAGACTACACCTTGTCGACAAGTTGTCCATGACCATGCAAGTCTAAACTCGATCTACCAGTCTTTTCTTAACATGAACATGCTTTTCCTTCTTTCTATCAAGACTTACGAGACTCCCAAGCCGGAGGACCGATCTCGTGTGCGGGACATATCAAGACTCAGCAAGACTCCTAAGCCGCGGGACCGATCTCGTGTGCGGGACATATCAAGACATGGCGAGACTCCCAAGTTGCGGGACCGATCTCGGCGACAACAAGTCGCGTGGACTTCCTCTGTTCGTGGCAAGCTTTTCACTAAACCGACCGTAATTCGTGCCTTAGACAGGCCTGGTTCTCTAGGCGACGCTAACGCTCAAGTCATATACTTTACACGACGAGCCTTGTTAAGGGACTACGCGACTTGGCAACCGCAGATAGAGCGGGACAGTGCTAGTAATGGCTTCGATAGCCCAGCATAACTCTTGTCTAACTTATTCGGCAATGACTTGACGAGCAAAGGCTATGCCGAGCTATGCGTCTAGGGGACGTGCTAGGCACGGGATCGACTTGGACAACCAACATTTCGGGTGCCTAGACTTAAGCCAGCGAGTCGCACGAGACAACTTAACTTGCGGGACGTGCGAAGGCTATGCCAAGCCTTGCGGGACAAGACCGTACATGCTTTATTAAGCATTCATGCGGGCGGCGCCTATGACTTAGGCTAATCCGAGTGTCGGGGCAACTTAGCAACTTGAGCCAACATCCTTCTCCCAAGCCACGAGAACGAAGGATCGAGTGTCATTTTAAAGCACGCTGGGCCGACTTCTATGTTGACCGTGGGACCATTTTCCATGTTCTAAGACATTTCGACGGGACGGAATTATTCCCTTAGCTATGTTGGTGCATCACTTTTATAATCAAGCCTAACTTGTGCAAGTTGAAAACACGATTTATTATGCGAAGGCTAAGATGGAGCAAGTTCACCGAAACTACCCCACCTGTGCGAGGAGTCGCCTCGGACGAGCGAGCCTTCGAGTAGCCGTTGCAAGGCTAAGTTCCCACGCCGTCGGCATTTCGATTCCTCCGATTGACTTTGCGGGTCGGGGCACTACATTTTAATTCTTCTATGTATGATATATAAAGGTCAAATTTATTAATGGTTTAAATCTAGACTCGGACTTAGATCTAACTGATGAGTCGTCTATGGTAGATTCAATAGGTTCTACCAATAAAATTTTTAAGGATATAAGGTCACTGTTAGCAATAGTTTCTGTCTTAGTATGATTGAAATATTCATCGTGCAACTTTTTATCTTCACATCGGCATGCATCTTATCATATACAACATTGATTATCACACAAATTTGTTGTAAGAAAAATGTCTAAACATTTTTGTATTGGTATTACCTACGTATAAAAATATTGTTAAACTAGGGTTTAGCTCTGATACAAATTTGACGCGGGACGAAGATCTAAGGAATATTATATATATATATATATATATATATATATATATATATATATATATATATATATATATATATATATATATATATATATATATATATATATATATATATATATATATATATATATATGATTTGTATGAAATTTGGGACTAAAAATTTGGAAGCAAAAGCTTTAAATGAAACATGAATAATCAACTATTATAAATTTATCACATATAATTTTAATAGAATAACAAAAATAATAATTAGAATATCCGATTTGGAATTACGTGTTGGTAACATCGGAGCGAAAAAAGAAATAAGATAGAAATTCATTTTAGGATCAATTGTTTTAGGATTTTAGTATCACACCATCAAAATAGATTCTCATACTTCAATTCTCCGATTCTTAATTTATGAACTTACAAACTACTTAATAGGCTTTCAAGAATTTTTTTTTTAAAAAAAGTCAATATCTAAAGGCTTATTTTTAAGATAACTTAAATCATAAGTGATATAACAAATAAAAATAATATGTATCTAAAATAACCAAAAAATGCCAAAAATCTTAGTCACCACCCTTCGCCCTCACTATATATTATACGTTGTCTATATATGTCGTTCATTTTCTCTACACATCTATTTATTTACTGGTACTGGTACTGGTACTGGTATAGCTACTGCTTCTCTCGTGGAATGTAACGCCATATCTTCAGTGTTCCAATCCTTCTACTTGGGCGCATATTGTTCAACTCCATTGACTCATATATAAAATTAATTCAAACTTCTAAGATCATAAAGTTCTATTTACATAAAAAGCTATTTTGATATGTGCAAAAAAGAAAGATTTAGAACATTTTTTGTAATGCTATGTCAAATACCATTATAACATCTAAATTAAGATCATAGATACATTAGCATGTAGTACAACGTAAGTGAGGCTAATGGATGCTTTCTTAGAGCCAGAGCCAGCCCACGGAGTTGGGTTGTCCTATCCGGAACTAATTTTCGTTGCCCCTAGATCTTTATTGTGGGTCGATTCTGGAGAATCGCCCGTAACCCCGACCTTTTGTAGGGTAATGTTGAGTGTGGGAGTTGTCCTATGCAGAAGGAGATTGTCCAAGTTCGAAGTCTTGTCTGACTTACCCCTGAGCCGGTCTGTCAGAGCTAGGCATGTCATTTTTTGGTAGATGAAAGGATTTAAACTTCCGAAGTTTTGGAGGTCTTAATTAATTTCGGTTAAGTGATACTCCTATATGTGCTGTTAATTTTCAGGGAAGCTCTTGGAATATGACACACCTTCAAAACTACTGGAGGACGACTCCTCTGCCTTTGCCAAGCTTGTTGCTGAGTACTGGTCGAACTGCAAGAGAAACACTGCTCATATTCTTTCAGACATTTAGCACGAACCATCAGGAGTCTACAATAAAATGCTATGGGTTTGGTCAGATGATATAATAAGTATGTCACGGAAAGCTCATTGGTTCAAGCTATTTTGACAAAATGTGAATTCCAGTGACAATTTTGTGTTTCTTTCTCGGATTCTGGAAATAAATAGTGAGTTTTATTCATATGAAGCATGCATGAGCAACTCTACTCTTCTAAATGGTTAACAAAAATGATTTCTGACATTAGTCACTCGGGTTCCATCCATTACTATATATCGAAAAGGAAGCACGAAGAAGAAGTATTATAACATGGTGCATACATTTGAAATTTTTGACTAAAAACTGCGTCCAGCATATGATTATCATCATGCTGCTCTAGAAGCTAGCTAAATGTTTTAGTTAATTAGTTTGTGGGTCTAGTATAAAATTTCTAAATTTGTGTTTGCGCCTCCATATTGTCCAAAAGATGATTTGGGTCTCAACCTGACGGCTAACTTGACTAACCGTTCAAATTAGAAATCTAAAGGCAAAATTTTAATATTATACGAGACCATAAACTAAATGGAAATGTTTGAGAGTTGTGTGAGTTAGGTTATTTAGTTTTGCATAGAGGGATATTGTGATTTTATATTATTTAGTTTTGTTATTATCTATCAAGAATGAGACTTGTGACATTGTTGTTTGCTCCTATCCTGATTTTAGTAGCCAACAACTTTTTCGGGCTCTTGAGTTGCAAGCATTCAACAATGTGACCGAGATGAGAGACATCTGACGATGTACGATGTCCATGAAGTCGTCCCCATCGAAACTGCCACCAGAAGGGTTTTGTGGCTGTTAAGATAAGGATAGAAGCAAACAAGTCTAATTCTCGATTGGTTATGACAAAACTAAATAACATAAGTCACACAATCCCACCATGCAAAATTAAATAACCCAAGTCACACAAACTTCACATATTTCAGTTTAGTTTTAGGGTATCATATAATATTTAAAATTTGTATTCTGGTCTCCATTTTGGACGGTCGACAAAGTCAGCCGTTAGGATGGGACCCATATCCTATCATGGACAATATGGCGACCTAAATACAAAATTTCAATATTATGCGGGACCCTAAAACTAAATAACCCTAAATGTTTCACATATCATTCGCAATTTAGCTTTGGTTCATCACACATCCACTGTCTTGTTCAATGTGTCTTGCTTCCTTTAGTTTGCACGGCTAGCAGATGCTGGTAACTTGTCTGATCAATCCAGATAATTCAGGTATCATCCCGACAAATCCAAATCTTCGAGAAACAAATGCAACCTCCATTACTAAAATAAGTCAAATTAGTGATGCCAAACGTGTTGTATGAATTTGTAAAAAACCAAATTCCAATGTCTTTTATTGTATTAACGGCTGGTGTTAATTCCTATTAACTATTACCTATTATTATCTATTTTATTGGTTGTTTAATCCTAATAAACTATATTAATTCTATGGGTTAAGGGTTGTCTATATAATACATATTTTGTCTTGTTGAAGGGACATCTTTGAGAGTAGCAACCATATAATTCTCCTCCTTCTCTTCCTCCACAAATCACTACCATATGATTTATACTTTTCTATTTCAAACTCTCCTACTCTGGGCAAGAGCTAAGTTCGGGTCGTTCTTCCGAAATCGTGTGCGGTGACGGAAAGCCGGTAGCAAGGGAATTTTACCTCTAGGAGGATTCGAGAGGATGTCTGCACATAGACCTCGATAATCTCTTAGGGCAATGCTTCGTGTATGACTTCCCCGTCGACCGGTATTTCTAACCTTTTTTATTATTTTGTTATTCTATTTTTCAGGATGATAAAAAAAATAAAAAAAATCCAACAATCTAAGAGATTATCGCATTCAAGTAATTATCATTTTATTCTCTGCCCACCAAACGAATAGCTTTCTTTTAGAGACTATATATTTACATCACTTTCTAAGAACAGTAAATAGATACAAGGTTCACTGCTAACAATAAATATTGTTAACTTAGTCTATGTTCTAGTTTCTTATTAATGTTGGAAAGATTAGTTTGAATTATATATATATGCTTCTCATCGGCCAGTACAACTTTTTGTGTGTGAAGCCAGTCGCCTTTGTGTATACTATTTTGCTACCTTGTTTGCAAGTAAGAAAAGGCTTAAGAGGTAGAGCATTAGCGGTTGTGATTCCTGACGAGCTAGATCATTCGCCTTTGTGCACATATTTGTCTAGTAGGAAAGATTTCATACTAAATCCTACGGCCGGCCTCTAGGCTTCATTTTGGAAATCAACTGTTTTTTTTTTTATCTATATAGTACAGTTTGACGACATATTTTTAAAAAAAATTATTTGGAGATCCATATCATCACTTTTGGTGATCCAGATCAGAAACCACCTTTGAGATTTGGGATCCAGATGTAGTTCTCAGGGGTAGTGGAAACCCGGCATCTATTTGCAATACACTCCAATTACATCAAATACAATTTAAATTATTGATGCAATTATAATGTAGTGTTGTCTAGATATCTATATTAATCTGCTTGATATATGTATATATATTATGGAATTCTATAAATTTGCATCTTTATATATAAAATGGCTAATATGTATCCATTCAGAAGGCATAATAATAACAGTGAAATACATTCTTTAATTTCTGGGGCTTAGTGTACAATCGAATACAATACACACTAATTATCTGAATCATACAACGATATAGGCATAGTACTCCATCAAAGATGGATGGATGGTTCTATCTACACTATGTTCGGATAGTAGTAATTTCTATATAATCATGTCGAGTTTCATGACTTTTTTGGCAAATATATCATAAAACTTTGTACTTGTGCTTCACTACATTTGACCACTAAGTTTGATCAAATTATAGATTGCTCACAAGGAAAATGTATGTCAATGTCTGAAAGTTGTAATTTTGGGATTTGATTTGTAAACAGCAAGAATGAACTAGTTTATTGACATGTATTAATTTTCAAGACAGATGAATGGTATCGATCTTAATTTATTATTATTATTTGTTCTCCCTTAATACATATAAAATATTAATTGTTAAACTCTTCACCATCCGTATCTAGAATCTAAGATAATGTACTAATAATAAATAAATAAATAAAAATCTTGTGGCTATTAAGGAAGTTAAAATATGATGGTGTCTGATACAAATTGGAAATTAGAAAACTTGACTAAACCTTTCAGGTTGATCTTAGGTCCTGGTTTATCCTCTTACCTGGACAAGGCTTGTGGAGTTTCCCATAGGATTTGGGCTTATAGATAGTTCATACCATGTTTCTCATACAATGTAGTTGCTATTTATAATAGCAAAGAATACACTACTACTGAAAGAAACGAGCAAAGTAGGGATGGTTAATTAAATTGAAATTTGCTATGTTTGTCTTCACAGTCCTTATCCCACTATTAGAAAATAGTTGTAATGGTAGCACTGTGACATGCACTTGTTTGATCTTTTTGATCGTACCAACAACTGTTAGACCTTATCCTTATGCACATATTTGTTTCTTTTTCATAATGACTTCATATGATTGGTGTGCCAGAAGAACTTGTCTTTGCAAATAAAATCTGGCACAACATGACCTAAGTAGTGATGTTGGTTCATTTATCACAACATGGAACTGTAGATGGTAATGTCATGTTTAATATACTTTTTTTTTTGACATTTGTTTATAATATACCTATAGACAATATATGTTTATAGAATTATAACCAAGGTTAATGAACTTTGTTGACTTCTCTATATGCAGTTGCAATAGTGATATTCTAAGTTTGGTTATACATAAATTTTACTACTTTTCTGTCAAATCTTTTATAAGCTATGTCCATATATTTGTTTCGTAAGTTTCTTTTCCTTCTCCGTTAGAAAACTTAGTCAGACTTTTTATAGTTCCAATCCATTAGACGCATTTGACCTAGATTTTGGATACGAACTCTTAATGTATACAAAAACAGTCCAACAGTGATAGTTACATCTAAAACAAAACACCTTAAATCTGTCTCTGAGATTCGTGGTGGTTTGTTTGACACTAGTAGGTGTGTTTGACACTTGAACTCTCATTTTGAGAGTTATCATTTTGGTTCAATCTGGTTTCATCTCGGACTGCTTTCATTGGGTTGGTCGTTATTTTTCCACGCCATATTTAACAGGAATGTAAATATGAAACACAGTAAATTGCATAGTTGCATCCTTTTCATATTGCTTCATATTTTAAACTTACTCAATCTTTTTTGTTAGAACTCATCATAGAATGAAAAACTTTAGAAACCGAAAGTTGAATGGTTGGAAAACAATGTTTGGGGGTGATCATACACTCTTGCAAGATTGACATAGATTGTTATTTTAGAATCACCAATAGATACATGATACATACTGCTAAGTAGGCATTTTATACAATAATTTGTACAGACAGGAAAATTTCTCCTTTCTTAGTCCAGTTTAACACAATACATCATTGACATTTTTATCAAATATAAAAATATATGTTGTTTAAAATCTTGTATGATTGAAAGGGTACAAGCCAAAAGGGTCCTTCTGTCAACCGGACGTAAATAGCCATAAGCGACACGGTACTTAATCGTCCCCCTGTGGACCTCCGCTAGCTGAAAACCGACCCCTACAGCTAACCCAAGTTAATCAACACTTGATAAACTAAAGATTTTTTAAGGTTGATTAGCAAAATCAATTAAACTATTATTCTAGTACTTTGGACTGTCTTTTTTTTGCAAACATGGCTAGAAAAGATAAATCTTTAAAGCCAAGACTGAAAGTTAATGTGTCTTACTTTAGGAAGTGACAGAGTCAGATGAGCTTTTTGCTCACTATCATAATGTTTATATCAACAATTAGTGAAAATACATATACTTGTTATTGTGATGTCACCAAATCTGATTTAGGAAATAACTAAAACAGAACCAGTTTCAGAATATTTTTTTTAAGAATATTCTAGGCTATAAAATTGTATCATATTAGATACATAAAAAAATTATTTTTAATACAAATTGGGTAACTGACTCATATGACATCTAATCTATTTATGGATTTTTTTTTTCCTATGAAGAGTTGTCATCTCTTGAGTCTATGTAAGAATCATAGTTAAGAATATTATATACTCAGTAATGTTATCTTCAGTCACATCTTGTACCGAAGTTGTATGGCTCAGACTTTTTATACTTTACATAATCAACATACTTTTGTACATGTCATTTATTTTCAAATTTTGCTAAAAGCATGATCTTATGAAATCTAAAGATGAACAGGTACCTGCAGCTACATTTCAAGATATTAAAAAGCCTAAAAGCAAAAATGTAGCTCTTGACTAAAAAAGTCATAAAAAAGCTTTACAGATCTCTTGACGAAGAGTCTGTTTACTCTTGATGAAGAGTATGTCTAGAAAATTAATCCTAGAATCATCGAGGGTGATGGAGTTAAGCCCATAAGTAAGTCACCAGCAGTGGCAACCCAACCGAGTCTGACTGGAGATCCCAAGAAGCCGGTTCAATGGGTAGAAACAAGCTGAACATAGGTGACTTTATGGAACACTGATCCGAGATTAAAATCTTATTAAAAATAATGCCCAAGTGGCTGTACATGTGTACAATGATTCCCCATCCCTATGGTGATAGTGTTCTGGTGTGATTTGGTTAGGATGAGTTTTAAAACTCTTAGTAGGTCCAAGCATGATTATGCAGGGTTGACTCCAATCACCAACCCTTGGAGGACTTACCTATGTGAGAGGTCGTGAAGGCCGCGACTATGGGACAGGACGATCCCAGACGACAAAAGTGCGCATGGCCAATCAAAAGCACCACCCCGACAGACCCAAGAACCTCTAGCATGCTGTGTGTTATTTTCTGAATCTGATTCAGGAAGACTGATTCAAGACGTAGTCCATCAAGTACTTCTTCAGATAAAGACAATAGTCACTAAGTGAGATTCAAGGCTGTAGTCCATGTATCTCACCTATTGCATAGTATTCATTTGCCCAGAAACTCTTTATTTCTACTCTTTTGAACATTGTTAACTCTATTTTTTAAATTTTGGTTTTTTGTGGGGGATTGTTGTATGAATTTGTAAAAAACCAATTTTCAATGTCTTTTATTGTATTAATGGCTGGTGTTAATTCCTATTAACTATTACCTATTATTATCTATTTTATTGGTTGTTTAATCCTAATAAACTATATTAATTCTATGGGTTAAGGGTTGTCTATATAATACATATTTTGTCTTGTTGAAGGGACATCTTTGAGAGTAGCAACCATATGATTCTCCTCCTTCTCTTCCTCCACAAATCACTACCATATGATTTATACTTTTCTATTTCAAACTCTCCTACTCTGGGCAAGAGCTAAGTTCGGGTCGTTCTCCCGAAATCGTGTGCGGTGACGGAAAGTCGGTAGCAAGGGGGTTTTACCTCTAGGAGGATTCGAGAGGATGTCTGCACATAGACCTCGATAATCTCTTAGGACAATGCTTCGTGCATGACTTTCCCGTAGACCGGTATTTCTAACCTTTTATTATTATTTTGTTATTCTATTTTTCAGGATGATAAAAAAAAATATCCAACAAAACGACGTCACCAATTTCTATAAAAAAAAAGTCACTAATAATGGTTTTGCGACGTTTTTGACGAATCACATAACAGCTAGTCGATGAATCACAAAATGTCAATAAACGTCACACTTGCGATGTATTTAGTGATGTCTGCAACTTCGCTAGATTTTACTGGTTTAGCGATCTTAGGAGACATCTGAGAACATGTCTCGCTAATTTAGCGACTTATTAGTCGTTTGTCACGAAAACAACGACAAAATAGCAACCTATTTAAAGACGTTTTGCGATGTGGGTTGGACATGGCAGTCTTTGCGATATCAGCATATAGGACACATAACGACGTCGTAAAATACAACTTAGCGACGTTGGTACGTCGCTATACTCTCTGGTTTTAGCGACGTATACCGACGTTTAACAATGTACCAATAAGTGTAGTTACATACGGATACATGTTATCAATGTATTTTTGCGTTGCTTAACATCGCTAAATGTTGCTAATGTCAAAAAAATGGAATAAATGCAGCAACATATTTTGATGGTATACATAAACATACCCTAATACCACAGCAACAACAATATATCAAAATATATACAAATCTAATATATAGAAACATACAGACAGTAATAGCAGCTAACAAATACACTAAAAATACACTATTAACAAACATACACACAACTCACAGAGATGGCATCACAACATATATAACATAGATAAAACAATGTACTATCACAAATATTAATAATGTACAAAATATTCCAGAGTACAAAATACTACATTGTCTAATAAAACAACTTATGATGAATCAAAATATTCCATATTTTTGATAAAATATGGGTTTATGAACGTGAAGGTAACCCCTGCATCAAAAAGTCTTTTCTGCATTCTTGTCTCAGAAAATAACTCTGCACCCAAGAGCTCCAAGGACAAGTACAAGTTTCTGGATTTTCCTTCAATGGAAAAGAAAAGAGCAGCCACGGGAAGGAAAGAAAGAGAAACACGGAAAGAAAGAAAATAGGGTTTAGTTATTAGTAGTTATTTATATTTTTTGGGTGAGGATATAGATGGAATAAAATAATAAATCCACCCAAAATCCACCGATTTGGGGTGTTTATAAAACCACCCAAAAATACATTACATCGGTTTTGGGTGGTTTTTGAGCCGATCAAATCCAGTGGCTCAAAAAAATTAACAAGCATGGATTTTCATAAAGGGTCGGTTTAAAAACACTCCAAAGCCGGTGAAAAGACCATTACCAAGCAGACCCTAAAGCCATGCAAAGTTGGTATCCATGGCTCACTCCAGATATTAACCCAGCCTTCACTGATATGCCAACAAACACCCGTGGCTAGGGTGTATCTGTTTTATAGCATATTGTACCAGATTGGAGAAGCAGTGTTGTCTTTCCTAACAGTCCATAAAGATCCATTCTGGATATACTTCCCTCTCAGAAGACGAGTCCATAGTTGATGAGGAGATGATAGAAACCTCCATGCCAACTTCCCAATCAGAGCTTGACTGAACCAATCCATCTTCCGAAAACCTAATCCCCCTTCTCGTTTTGGGTTGATAAATTTATTCAATTAAGAAAATGTATTTTCCTGTTATCATCTCCGTGTCCCCACCAGAAATCTCGTTGGATTTTGGACATCTTAGATAATATAGACGATGGGATCTAAGTCGGAATGAATCCCAAAGTTGAAATGATAAGGGTTGATCTACCAGCATGACTAAGAAGTCTCTTTTTCCAACCTTGTAGTCTAGAAAGGCATTTGTCGATGAGAAAACTAAAGGAATCGGATTTGGATTTGAGAAGGAAATTCCCAAGGTATTTGTCCTCCGTATCCATAACCTTAATAAGATTCAACAGATTAGCCAAGTTTTGTCTCATAGGTGTGTTGACATTCTTGCTAAAGTGAATACTTGATTTGTCAAAATTAACTAGTTGTCCTGACCAACCAACAAAGGTTCGGATAATATTGTGGGTTTGATGAATAGATTCAGTATTTGCTTGACTAAGAATCAATAAATCATCAGCAAACAAGAGAGGAGAAATAGGTGAGAATCTATTCAAACGGATACTATGGTAGAGATCTGATTGCTCTTAAAAAGAGTATACAAGAAAGAACGTTAGTACATAGAATGAAGATAAAAGGTGATAGTGATTTCCTTGACAAATGCGTACCCCGACCTCCTTTGAAATAGCCCTCTGGATTACCATTAATCATAATGGAAAAGAAGTGGTGGTAACAGTTTCCATAATAATATCATTGGAGTGGCCTTTGATACCTAGTCCATGGAGTGTGTTTTTGATAAATTTTCAAGATAAATGGTCATAAGTCTTGGACATGTCAAGTTTCATTGCAAAGGAACTTTTGTTTGTGGGAAAAGTTTTCATAGCATTAAACATCTCATGAGCAATGACAGTATTATCATATATATGTCTCCCAGGGACAAATGCGGATTAGAAAGGGGAAATAAGTACTCTATCCATCAAAGGTTTGAGCCTACTAGTGATGATTTTTGAGATAGTTTTATGCTACGTTACATAGGTAGGAAGAAATTCAGATGGTGTAGATGGATTATCGGACTTTGGAATAAGGACGATATTGGTATGATTTAAGGCTTGAGGCATCATAGAAGTTCTAAAAAAATCTTGGATTGTAGAGAGATAAGGTCCTTACCAACAATGTGCCAAAATGATTGGAAGAAAATAGCTGGATACCCGTCCGCACCTGGAGCTTTGGTAGCTCCCGTTCTCTTGATCGTCAATTCTATCTCCTCCCCAGTTGGCTCTGATTTTGCTCTTTCGATATCCGACGGACAGTAAAGAAGAAATTTGGGGTGATCGGGGATACTTCCTTATCCTCAAATAAAATTTTGAAATGAGTAATGAAAGCTGAAGAGAGAACTACATTTGAATTAACCTGATCTTTTGAAGCCCACATGTATGTCTTTTATTACTACTTAGTAATCATGTTTCAAAATTGATCCCTATAAAGAACCTCCTTCATTCCATCTCCATGAAAAGAAACATATAGGGTAGTTGATTAACTTGTCAGTCTATCGCCTTTACACCCATTTCATTGCACAAAGTAGCAAAGCACTTCAGATTCATTCCTTCCAACTTTAATTATAAACAATTGATAATTCAATGCAAGTTTAGATGTCTAGACGAACTCATATTTCAAATATAATATCAATGAACAAATGTTTTAAATGGCGTTGGTGGCAACCGCCATGGATGATTATGTAGTAGATCCTATGTTCTATGTTAAGGGTCACAGTCCTCGTGGCCATAGTCCGTTGGGAACGGTGGAGCACCCCGGTGCAGTGGTGCGGGTTCGAACCCCCTTGGAGGCATGCCTCCAAGCACCATTAAGAAGTGGACACCCAAAAAAAAAAAAAAAAAAGTTAAGGGTCACTACATCTCCAACATTAACAATAAAAAAAAACCTATATCCATCATTCCTTCCACCCAGAATAAAATAGCTAGTCGAGTTAAAAGAGATTCAATGAGAATGAACAAAAGAGAGTGAATAATCTCCATCACAGTTACCGAGTAGCATGAAAAATTAAACATCAACAAAAATGTTCTGACATTTTCGCATATCCGCATATAACCTTTGTCGTCCTTAAACCGATGGCCTGGCCTTGAATTCCTAGAGTATTTCGTACTGATAACATATAACCTTTGTCGTCCTTAAACCGGTATCCTGACATTGAACTCCTAGAATATTTCGTACTGATAACGTGTTATAAAATAAGAAAGAAAGAAAGATTGTAGCCGAATAGAATTGCATCGGGACTTTCTTATTAAGAATACTAGTGGTCGGGCACACGCGTTGCATGTGCAATACATTTTTGTATTTCGATGACAAATTTTGTAAAATATGCACATAGTGCGACACATTTTTTTAAATTTTGTTAAAAATATTGATACATAGATGTTTAATTTGAAATTCAAATCTTGTGGACAAAAAAAAACTGTATTTTTTTTAGCCAAAACAAACAAAAATAGTGTTATTTAAATGCTATTTTTCTGATCAAAGTATAATATTTAAAATTGAGCTTAGTCAAGCGTTAAAAAAATTATAGATAAAAAAATATATAATATTTAAATTTTAATTCGGTCGTTCGTCGTATTGGGATTTCTAATTTCTAGATAGGTTAGAAAATGTAGGATTTACTAATTTTAATATTTTTTAAGATTACCTTGATTAGGTTTGGATACTAAATCTACACTACAATACGAAATTATAAAAATATTTGAATATTAAATCCATTTTCTAACTCTTAAAATTTATATATAAATCCTACTACGCCTATTTATGTTAAAATCCTACTACGACTTGACACTTTAATTAAATGAGAAGATATTAGAATAATAATCCTCACCATATCTATTGAAACAAAAGATTTGATATTAACATATTTGAATTATATATTTGTATAGATAATAACAAAAGTAAAATATTATTATCTCTGGATTTGAATTTTGGTAAAAAAAATTAAAAATGATTTGTTGACACAAACTAATGTTTATTGGTATTTATTTTATTCGCATCCGTCCTTCTACGAAATACAATTACTATTTTAATTTCAAAAGTAAAGTCAATATGCATCTGTACGTTAAATGATTATAAATGATAATTTGTCGTGGTGCTTAGTAATTGAGACATTTTGATGTTTATCATTAAATTTATCAACAATTTCTTACATGATTCAAATATAAGCATCCAATATTAAAATAATTTAATATCCCGTATATATTACGATAAGTTATATTTGAATTATTAGTATTGAATATAAAACATATTCTAGGCCTTATTTCTATTATATCTCATTATATTTATATTAATGCCAAGATAATTAATTCAAATAATTTAAATTAGTGCCAATATAATTATTTATTTGGACATTTATCATTAAAATTTAATATCATTTATCTATATAAACGATATACAAATTTGATAATTTTCATGGCAAAGTTCATGCAAACGAATAATTAATAAAATAGTAAGCATGCGATATTATTCTTATCTGAAAGCATGAACTAGAACAACCATGGTGCGATTTGTTGGAGTGGGAGGGGTTCCCAACCTATGTGGAGAAGACCCCAGAGTGCGACGAGCGTCGTCCGATGTCGGAGAAGCTCGGGAAGTAGGCGACGAAGTTGCTGCTGTTGCTGCTGGAGCTGCTGGAAGCAGGAGATCCGAGTTCGGGCCGAACTCGGTCCCAGGCCGAGTTCTGGCCGAACTCGGTCTGGCCGTTCCAGGGTTTGGCCAGTAGGTGCTGGTTGTCCCACACAGAGTTCTTGTCACGACCCGCACCCTGTATAGGGGCACGAGAAGTGGTTACGTCCAGCCTACGCCGCAGTGTCGGCAGTAGTAAGCTGTTCTAGGTTGCTAACTAATCTCATGCAGTGAATATAAAAAGTACTTGTCCAGATATCAGCTCCGAATGGAGGGCAAGTAAAAGGGTATGATCTACTCAAACACAGTCTAAGCACGAAAAGATAACACAGAAGATATACCTAAGAAATTAAAGACAACAACAACTAACTGCTAAAATAATACTCCAATATCTCAAACCAACTTAATACAGACTCAATGTCTTAACTTTAATACAACAAGCCAAAACATGAAAGCTAAAGTAGTCTACTAGCTAATCTTCTGAATCACTCCTGAGAGTCAGAACCAAAGGTAGCTAATCCCTCGCCAGGTCCATGGTAAGCAGGGCATGTGTCCACAGGATTATCATCTGTAATATTTTCAACAGGTCCAATCAGGACGGGAACGAGCACAACTCATCAAGAAAAACCCAAGTAAATGACAAAGAACTATAAAGCAGTTATAGACAGTTTTATTGATGAGCATGGCAGTTCTATGCAGGTAATGATGGCACAGAGACACAGTAAGATACAAGAAAAGAAAGGTAACTAAAACAAGAGGAGAATCATGGCAATGAAGACTGTAATAAAAGCTAACTGAACTAGAATATCATGTGTGAGTCCAGACAGTATGATATAAGTCTAAAGTAATCCCAGTGTGAGTCAAGTCCATATAATCTGATACCAGATAATTTCCAGTACAAGATGAGTCCAACAGTGATCAATGAAACCAGGGTGAGTCCAACTATGATCTAACAGTGTGTTTTAAAATATCGAGGTCGACATGTAAACGGCTGTAGGTATCAGGCACATCTCTCACTTATCAGGCAAGAGATGGCTATGCTTCCAGTAGATTCCAGTTTGGAGATTCCAGATTTGGGGTATGTCTACATGTCTTACTCAATATTTCCCCGCCCAGCAAGTGAATCCAGTACAAGACACAAAAATCGAGATGAGTCCGGCCAAATGATAATTCCAGAAATGATTCCGAAATGATTCCAGTGATTCCAGTAATAGAGATCAGTAAGTAAGGTATGTGTCGCATACATGAATCCAGAAATATCCATACGTGTTGATATAGAGAATCACATAGAACTAACTAGAACTGAAATACAGTAATCGACAAATAAATGAGAGAATTATCAGAGAATGTACTCGCCTGTTACTCTGGAAAGAGTAGTGTAATATCAGATGTCTGTACCAGGGTCACAATGTCCTAAAATAGAGCAATACAGTTATGACATGTCCAAAATGAAGGTAAATGAAATCTACAATGTAATCTATATGAATTCTAAGCCAATCTAGGTCAAAGTCAAACTTGGTCAACACTACAGTTAAACTAAGTCAAATTAAGTCATACTAGGTTACAAGAAGTTAAACTAAGTCATACAAGGTTAAGCAAGGTTAAACAAGTCTAATCTAGGTTAAAGTCAACTCCTGGTCAACACTCTAATCAAACTAGTCAAATACTAGTCAACATGATCAATCTGGGTCAAGTCTAAGTCAAACTTAGACCAACTAAGGTATTGGTCAAACAAAGACTAGTCAGTCAGGTAATTAGGTTAATCTTGACTAATGGTCAACATCCAGTCAAACCCTATAAGGCTAACTCACAACCAAACATAGGCTAACCTGTCTTAGGATACCTAAGATACTATAATACTAGGCTAAGGTATAACCAACTTCCTATACAAGGTATATCACTCACAAATACATATAGTACAAACCAAACTTAACCCTATAATCAAGCAAATCCATACTCGAACTCAAATCAAGACTCAACTCCTATTATCTCACTTAACCCCATACATATCTTCATCTACATGGGACTACCCATATAACTCAAGTTACAATAATACCCTTATATAGGTCAAAACCCTAACCAACTAGTTTACAGTCTAGGATTTAGTCAAACCTTAGTCACTAAGTCATTTAGAGTCCATCTAAGTCCATTCTAGGTCAATTAGGTCAAGGTTTGACCTATAGTTGACTTTGGTCAACCTTGGTCAACAATGGTTACTAGTAGGGTTTTTGGTCCATTAGGTCAATTTAGGGTTAGCCCTTATGCCATAGGCTAGATACTCTTGGCCATAGGCCATCTTATAGGTTTTCATATAAACCTATACTAGAAGTTATACATATATATATATATATATATATATATATATATATATATATATATATATATATATATATATATATATATATATATATCTATATATATATACTCTATCTACCCATATACCAAAATAGGATTTCTATATACTATACAACTCACATACACACATTTATATAACATCACTATAGGAAAACTAATACAAATATACATATATCAATATATATATATATATATATATATACCTATATATATATAAACCCATATATATACTATATATATAGAGAGAGACAAAGGGAAAGAGAGAGAGACTGAATGAGAGAGAGAGTGAGACAGTGAGAGAGAGGGGGAATGAACACAAGACAGTAGGGGGGGAAGGGTTCCAGGTTCCTGGAACCAAATTCCAGTCTCAAACACACACACACAGAATACATATATACATACATATGTATATATATATAACTACACATATACATTACCAAATACCCCCAAAATTGACACACACTCACACTAACATATATACAACATGTTAACCTAATAATAACATAGCATTATATGCAAAAATCATCATTAAAATACAATCAAAATTCATTTTAGAAAATTGGGAATAAATCCCAAAACTGGAATATTGGACAGTAAACCTAAATCTTAGGTTAAACCAAACACCACCTAAATCAAACTAAAATGGCCCAATGTTGGTTGGTAACTGTAGCCCCTAGGTTAGACTAGGTCCCTAGTAGCCTGACACGGTGTCACGACACGACACGGCGTGTCCACGAGGGTTCAAAGTTGCTCGGGTAAACGAGAATACACTGATACACACGTATCAGTGCAAAAACTAAAAAGGGTCTAGGACACGACACAAGGCGACACAGGCCTCGTGCTCGTACCCGAAGGTGCGCCTAGGTCTAGGCTACGTGTCCATGTGCCTGATACGTGTCCACGTGTCGTATAGAGTGGACACGACACACGTATCAGAAGCCCTAAAATACGTGTTCAGACTGCGTGTCAGTGTTTTCGCGTGTCTCGTGTTCGCGACACGGGACACGTGACACCACGTGGTTGTGTCCAATGTGTTCGCCTATGGATAGACTTCGTGTCCATGGCACTACGAAGTGTCCACGTATCGTGTACAGTGGACACGACACGCTCAAAGTCGAGTGTCTGTGTGTGTACACTGTGTATAGAACGACCCTTCATGAGTCGATTTCGTGTCCGACACGACACGAGGTCATCCCAAACTTTGGGGATGACCTGTCAGTCATTGCCCCGTGTCGTGTGTCAAGTTTGACGTGTCCAAGTGACGTGTCCAGTGAGAACTGACACAGTGGTAGCAGGGCATTTTCCCTGTGTACTGTGCAGTGTGTCCCGAGGGCTTTGTGTCCAGTTTTGGACACGACACAAGGCCAACTTGTGCTCAGTGAGTAGGGGTTAGGGTTAGCTAGGTCTAGGCTAGAATTTGGTTCAAAAACATTTGGAAAACAGTGTGTATTTTATACTATGACAGTGAGCAATTTACACTAAAATTCAATGATTTAACAAATAGGATACGTATCCGATACGACACCAAACAAACCCTAAAATTTACCAAACCTAAAAACAGAGCTAGGGTTTACCTAGATGCATGCAATTGTGAAGAAAAACACTATATTAACAAGGTTTAGGAATAATTACCTCTTGGTGCACAAAGTCTTGAATTTTACTAAATGAGGGTGTGTATCCACTAACCTCAACTTGTCCTTGCTTGATGAAACTTGAGTATCACACTTCCCTAGGCTCCCTTAGATTGTAGGTGACCCAATGGAGAAAACTAGAGGTCCAAATCTTGTGAAATGAAGAAGTTATGGCTAAATAAGTGGGGTAGTTTTCTAGGTTTTCTTCTAGGTTTTGATTTCACATGAACTTGGTTTTGAGATCTAAGTGTTGGTTATATAGGAAGGGGGTGGCAAGGGGGTGTCATGGCCGGCCACACAATGGTCATGGGGGGGGGGGGGGTTCAAGACTTCTAGGCTAAGAGAATGACTTTGGTGCCAAAGAATAGATCTTTTGCACAAATCAAGCATAATATCTATTAAAGGTAGTTTAGATATTTTCATTCTTTGACTAAATGAAAATATCACCCTCTAGTCATTCTAGGTTAGGGATTAACCTATAGATTAGGGTAATCTAAGTTAGGGACTCTCAAGTCACTAATCAAGAGTCCATGAATAGTAAAATCTCACTAATCCCACTTAATTCCAATTAAATCCTAGAAAATTACCAAAATACCCTTTAGGCTAAAAAGCCCTAATTTGATGTTCTAAACCTATGGCTAGGCTCACATGATCATGGTTAGTCTCTAGGACAAGTAACTCTAAGGTTACACTAGGGTTTCATTAGTAAATCACAAAGTCATAAGCCATGACTTAGAAAATAATTTTAATCTAACTAAAAATCACCAAAATTCATAACATGACTAAATCACCATTAATAAATAATAAAAATAATAAATTTTCAAAAATACCCCAATTTTAGAAAACTGGATCTTACAGTTCTGGCCGAACTCTGTGTCGTCGGGGGCTGAAGCGAATTTCAGGATGAGTTTTCATCATTGGATCTAATCCAACGGTTCAGGTTGGTTGCGGGATTAGGGAGTTAAGTTGAGTTTTTTCAACCCTAATTCATTATCGTATGATCGCAACGTAACACAACTTTTAGAGAGAGAAGGAGGCAAGAGTGCCATTGCAACTTCGGAGAAGAAGACGGAGGATTGAAGATCGTTTTCGAAGGAGATCGTGTTTCGGGTAATCTCTACTCGTCGTTCTCGCTCTTCGTAGCCTTGTAATCATTGTTCTTATCTCTGAGTGTTGTGGGGATCCGATTTGGATCGGGAGGAGTTTGTAGAGGGTATAATTCTTCTATTCCATTAGTGGAGGCTTCTCAGGGTTGGACTCCGATCGTCCCGTGGTTTTTCTCGCAAGGGTTTCCACGTCAAAAATTCTCTGTGTCTGCGTGATTGTTTTTGTGTGGCTATTTTTGGGTTCGTGCGTTGTATTGCTCGGTCCTCTCGCAGGTACTCTCCGGTTTGGGGAAAGGTTTTCGCGTTTCTTTCCCAACAGAGTGGTATCAGAGCTTTGGGTTCAAAGGGTGTCAGAGTTGACAGAGGAACCAGAGAGGAGAGATGGACGCGAAGCCGGTGCGCATGGTGAACCTTAATGGCACAAACTATCATTATTGGCGGAGCAAGATGAAGGATTTGCTATTTGTCAAGAAGCTGCATCTACCTGTGTTTGCAACCGAGAGGCCCAGTGATAAATCCGAGGAGGACTGGAAGTTCGAGCACATACAGGTGTGTGGGTACATACGGCAGTTTGTTGATGAGAACGTGTACAACCACGTTGCCAATATTGAGCACGCGAAGACGTTGTGGGATAAGCTGGAATCCTTGTATGCGAAGAAGACCGGGGTAAACAAGTTGTTCCTGATCCGAACGATGATGGGTCTGCGGTACAAGGATGGGGCGTCTATTATGGATCACTTGAGTGATTTCCAGGACGTGGTTGACCAGCTATCTTCTATGGGAGTCAAGTTCGACGACGAAGTTCAGGGACTGTGGCTGCTGTGTACATTGCCAGACTCGTGGGAGACCGTACGAGTATCTATGATCGCTTCTGCTCCAGAGGGCGTGGTCAGTCTGGAGTTTGCCAAGAGCGGGGTGTTGAATGAAGAGATGCGGAGACGTTCTCAGGGCACTTCATCCACATCCCACCACTCAGAGGCACTTATTTCAGAGAGCCGCGGAAGGGGCAAAAGCAGGGGTCCAGGTGGTGGCAGAGACAAGAGCAGGGGAAAGTCCAAGGGTCGTTACGAGGACTCAGAGTGTTACCATTGCGGTAAGAAGGGCCATATCAAGCGGAATTGTTTCGCTTGGAAGAGAGAGAAGAAGGGCGACAAGGGGAAGCAAGAAGAGAACACTACAGCGGCGGCCTCGGTGCATGGAGGCGATGTGATCATCGTAGGTGATGAGGTCATTACTAACCTCGCCTGCGATGACAATTCTTGGCTGGTGGACTCAGGGGCTTCAGCACATGTATCTCACAATAGGGCACTGTTTGCCACTTACACGACAGGAGACTGTGGCGTGTTGAAGATGGGCAACGGAGATGTGTCGAAGGCGGTTGCCGTTGGAGATGTGCATTTGAGAACGAAGACGGGTGCGGTTCTTGTTCTCAAGGATGTTCGTCATGTCCCTGATATCCGTTTCAACCTGGTGTCGGTTGGAAGGTTGGATGACGAGGGATTCTTCAGTCTCTTCGGGAACAGTCAGTGGAAGCTTTCCAGAGGTTCGTTGGTGATTGCCAGAGGAAGCAAGAAGTCCGGTCTCTACTATATGGAGGGGAGCGCAGAGGGGACACAGGAGGTGAACGCAGTCAGTGATGCGTCTACCGAGTTGTGGCACAGGCGGCTCGGCCATATCAGCGAGAAGGGAATGAGCTACTTGGTGAACAGGAAGGTGATTCCAGGGCTCAAGTCTACAAAGTTGGAGAAATGTACGCACTGTTTAGCTGGGAAGCAAAATAGGGTGTCTTTCCAAAGTCACCCAAGTTCGAGGAAGCCGGCGTTGCTCGAGTTGATTCACTCGGATGTCTGCGGTCCTATGAAGGTAAAATCTCTTGGTGGTGCTTCTTACTTTGTGACTTTTATTGATGACTGTTCCAGGAAGGTTTGGGTCTATGCCTTAAAGACCAAGGATCAGGTGCTGCCTACTTTCAAGGAGTTTCAGGCCTCTGTTGAAAGGGAGACGGGCAAGAAGTTGTTGTGTGTTCGGTCCGACAATGGCGGCGAATACATCGGTCCCTTTGATGCGTATTGCAGAGAGCAAGGGATACGACACCAGAAGACTCCGCCAAAGACACCTCAGCTCAATGGTGTAGCGGAGCGCATGAACAGGACACTGATGGAGAGGGTGCGGTGTTTGCTGTCAGAAGCAAACTTGTCGGACAGTTATTGGGGTGAGGCTCTTCTCACAGCTGCTTATATTATTAATTTGTCTCCTAGTGCTACTTTGCAGGGTGATGTGCCTGACAAAGTATGGTACGACAAAGAGCCGTCATACAATCACCTGCGGGCGTTTGGTTGTAAAGCCTTCGTGCATGTACCGAAGGACGAGAGGACCAAACTTGAGCCGAAGACGAGGCGATGTGTCTTTGTCGGCTATGGTCGGGATGAGTTTGGCTATAGACTCTACGACCCAGTGGAAGGAAAGCTCTACAGAAGCAGGGACGTGGTGTTCGTCGAGGATCAGACCATGACCAACACTCAGGATTCCGAGACGCCTTCTGAGGCTGAGGAATTGCCTGAGTTAGAGTCATTTCGCTTCGAGCAGTTTCCAGAGGACATCGCAGAGGATCCAGTTATGGGGGAGCCGGTACATGGAGTTGCTCCCAACCTTAATCATCAGCCTGCTGATGGTGGTCAGGGTGTCCCTCAGGAGGATGAGCATGCCGGAGAGGTAGTTCCTGAAGGGGCGGAGGCTGTCGGTATACAGCCAGCACCAGTGGCTCCACTGAGAAGGAGTGACAGAGATCGTCGACCATCTACGAGATACTCACCGGATGAGTATGTGCTATTGACTGACGGGGGGGAGCCCGAAAGTTTCGCAGAGGCTATGGAAGACGAACACAGGCAGGAGTGGATGGTGGCTATGCAGGAGGAGATGAGTTCCTTGCACACCAATTGCACTTATGATCTGGTGCGGTTGCCAAAGGGCAAGAAGGCTTTGAAGAATCGATGGGTGTTCAGAGTGAAGCAGACGAAAGATGCTACTCGCCCTCGATACAAAACGAGGCTGGTAGTCAAGGGCTACGGTCAGCGGAAAGGCGTGGATTATGATGAGATCTTTTCGCCTGTCGTCAAGCATTCGTCTATCCGGGTGGTGCTAGCATTAGCAGCCAGTTTCGACTTGGAGGTCGGGCAGATGGACGTGAAGACGGCATTCCTCCACGGT
Organism: Iris pallida; assembly: GCA_029216955.1. Taxonomy (NCBI): domain Eukaryota; kingdom Viridiplantae; phylum Streptophyta; class Magnoliopsida; order Asparagales; family Iridaceae; genus Iris; species Iris pallida. The sequence goes on along the minus strand of JANAVB010007798.1, from coordinate 8,333,779 downwards.
GATCTTGAGGAGGAGTTGTACATGGAGCAGCCAGAGGGATTCTGCGAGAAGGGCAAGTCACATTTGGTCTGCCGGTTGAGGAAGAGCTTGTATGGTCTGAAGCAGGCTCCGAGGCAGTGGTACAGGAAGTTCGAGTCGTTTATGGGGGAGCATGGTTATGCACGGACGACGTCGGATCATTGTGCATTTGTGAGGTATTTTGCCGATGATGATTTTATCATTTTGTTGCTCTATGTTGATGATATGCTATTAGTGGGTCGGAATGCCATTAGGATAGCGGAGTTGAAGCGCCAACTGGGCGCGGCCTTCTCTATGAAGGATTTGGGCGCAGCGAAGACTATTCTTGGGATGGAGATCAGCCGAGAGAGAGAGTCCAAGCTGCTACACTTGTCCCAAAAGAAGTACATTCACCGGGTACTTCAGCGTTTCGGGATGGACGGGTCGAAGAAAGTGAGTTTCCCCCTCGCGGCTCACTTTAAGCTCACTGAGGAACAGTGTCCATCTACCGAGGACGAAAAGGAAGATATGGAGCGGGTTCCATATGCTTCAGCTGTGGGAAGCCTGATGTATGCTATGGTGTGTACGAGGCCAGATATTGCTCATGCAGTTGGTACGGTTAGCAGGTATCTTTCAAATCCTGGAAGGGTACATTGGAGTGCGGTCAAGTGGATTCTACGATATCTTCAGGGCACTGCTGGTTGGAGACTTTCCTTTGGTGGTGACGAGCCGAAGCTGGTTGGGTATACCGACGCTGATATGGCTGGAGATGTAGACACGAGGCGATCGACTTCGGGCTACGTGATGATGTTTGCGGGAGGAGCAGTATCGTGGCAGTCGCGGTTGCAGAAGTGTGTTGCCTTGTCGACGACGGAGGCGGAATACATTGCGGCGACGGAGGCTTGCAAGGAGCTGTTGTGGATGAAGAAGCTGTTGCAGGAAATAGGACTGAAGCAAGAGCAGTATACTTTGCTTTGCGACAGTCAGAGTGCTATTCACCTGGTGAAGAATCAGACGTTTCATAGCCGGTCCAAGCACATCGAGACTCGGTATCATTGGATACGCGATGTGGTTGAGAAGAAGGACCCGGAGCTTGAGAAGGTGCATACAGACGACAATGGAGCTGATATGTTCACGAAGATTCTACCAAGGGGGAAGTTTGAGTACTGCAGGCAGGTCGTCGGGATGACGACATCCTCCCCATAGTTGTGAAGGGGGAGATTTGTTGGAGTGGGAGGGGTTCCCAACCTATGTGGAGAAGACCCCGGAGTGCGACGAGCGTCGTCCGATGTCGGAGAAGCTCGGGAAGTAGGCGACGAAGTTGCTGCTGTTGCTGCTGGAGCTGCTGGAAGCAGGAGATCCGAGTTCGGGCCGAACTCGGTCCCAGGCCGAGTTCTGGCCGAACTCGGTCTGGCCGTTCCAGGGTTTGGCCAGTAGGTGCTGGTTGCCCCACACAGAGTTCTGGCCGAACTCTGTGTCGTCGGGGGCTGAAGCGAATTTCAGGATGAGTTTTCATCATTGGATCTAATCCAACGGTTCAGGTTGGTTGCGGGATTAGGGAGTTAAGTTGAGTTTTCTCAACCCTAATTCATTATCGTATGATCGCAACGTAACACAACTTTTGGAGAGAGAAGGAGGCAAGAGTGCCATTGCAACTTCGGAGAAGAAGACGGAGGATTGAAGGTCGTTTTCGAAGGAGATCGTGTTTCGGGTAATCTCTACTCGTCGTTCTCGCTCTTCGTAGCCTTGTAATCATTGTTCTTATCTCTGAGTGTTGTGGGGATCCGATTTGGATCGGGAGGAGTTTGTAGAGGGTGTAATTCTTCTATTCCATTAGTGGAGGCTTCTCAGGGTTGGACTCCGATCGTCCCGTGGTTTTTCCCGCAAGGGTTTCCACGTCAAAAATTCTCTGTGTCTGCGTGATTGTTTTTGTGTGGCTATTTTTGGGTTCGTGCGTTGTATTGCTCGGTCCTCTCGCAGGTACTCTCCGGTTTGGGGAAAGGTTTCCGCGTTTCTTTTCCAACACGATTATCTTAAAAAAAAGAATATAACGATACAAAATTCTATCAGTATCTTTTTGGAGTATCAGTTCTATCAGGAATTCATGTGGCTCATTTCAGCCACCATCTTAGCAACGCCGAAGACACTGGATCGCTCCATCTTATTGTTAGTCTTCTTTTTTTTGGTGATCCTAACTTGAAATTAGAGGGAGAAAGAATAAAAGAGAAAGTGAGTGAACCAAAAGGAATAAAATAACTAATTAGAGAAAGAGAGACAGAAAGTTAGTTCACGGAAGAGGGTAGGTTAGTTTTAGATAATGGGTGTATAAATGTCATAATTATCCCTACATAATTATTATTTTTGATAGGAAAGTATATAAGCAAAATAATTATTCATACCCCTCCTATTTGGATTATATTACAGTATAGATATATGGAGGAAAAAGGATAAGGGTGGTTGTACGTAGATAGGCATAATGATATCTATATTTGGATTTATCCACATATTACAACAGCATTCAAAATTTCTGTAAATAAATTTTATAGCCCAAACGAAAACCAACATTGTAATAGATTTAAATGAAAAAATTTAATCAGGAATAAAAAGAAATTTCGCATACCAAACACAAGTTGCATTAGTCTGGACTCTGGAGTCTTCTGAGTTGAGCAACTAGAGACCTACTTTAGCTCGTCTTTATAAAGGGCAAATTATAAGGGCACATGTTTTTTTACTCGGGGCTAGTCAGGATTAGGGCTAGCCAGGCTTTGAGGAACTTTTACTCGGACTGTCCAAATTTATTTTTCAGGGGCTGTCCAAACCCCACAACCCCCCAAACCCAAAAATCACTCTCATTTGAAATTTTTCCTCTCTCTCTCTCTTCACAAACCCTAGCTTTCTTCTTCTTCTTCTACCCATTTTCTTCTTCTCCACCATTTCCATCCTCACATCTCTATCAAAATCCTAGTTTTTTTTTCTCATCATCATCATCTTCTACTTCTCCACCATTTCCATCATCACCATCTCCATCAAAACCCTAGTTTCTTTCTCTTTCCCAATTTCGATGGCACCCAAAAAATTAAATAAACTCTAAAATGCATGGAAATAAAGGATAAATACTTCTTCCCTCACAAAGAATGCATAGAAATAAATCCTAAAATGCATATTTCACTCTATTATCAAGATTGAAATAAATCATAACATATTTTTTTTCATTCGAAAATTTCGACTTTAGGACTGCCAGAAATTGTGGCAGTCCTGAAAGGGACTTGCTGGCAGTCCTGAAAGGAACTTGCTGTACAGCAAGTATCTTTTAGGACTGCCTCAATTTCTGGCAGTCCTCAATATGTCTAGGACTGCCAGAAATTGTGGCAGTCCTGCTATAGAGCATATTCCTTTCAGGACTGCCACAATTTCTGGCAGTCCTCATTACTTCTAGGACTGCCAGAAATTGTGGCAGTCCTGTTGTACATCGAGTCTATTTCAAGACTGCCAATTCCTGGCAGTCCTCATTACTTCTAGGACTGCCAGCAATTGTGACAGTCCTGTTGTACATCGAGTCTATTTCAAGACTGCCACAATTTCTGGCAGTCCTCAATGCTTATAGGACTGTCAGAAATTGTGGCAGTCCTGATATTAACCCAATTATTCTACAACTAGGATTTCTTTCATAGTTTTCTTCTACAACTAGGATTGCATGCATAATTCTTCTATTAATAAAGAAAAATTGGTTAATAGACTAATAGATTTGATAGATTTGATAACCCAATTTCTTCTACAACTAGGATTTCATCCATAATGTCCAAACAAGAAGAAAAAAATAAAGTAGGGTTTGGAGAAAGAGATCTGAGAAATTAGAAGAGATCAAAAAACCAAAATAAACTAGGTTTGTAAAAATTGATCTTCTTGTTCTTATTGTTCTTGTTCTTTTTCTTTTTCTTCTTCTTCTTCTTCTTCTTGTGAGGAATGGAGAGTGAAGAAAAAAACAAAAATTATAAGACTTATCTTTTATACCTACCACTTGGATAGCCCTGAGTAATTTTTTCAGTGGCAAACTTGTAAATAATGAAAAACAGTCACTTGGACAGCCCCGAGTAAAAAAGGCTGTGCCCTTATAATTTGCCTTATAAAGTCCAACGACCAAATAAGTCGAGCTTCGGTAAGCACATCCGAAATTGGTCCTGATTCGTTCACAGAAGCACATGTGGGATGGAGAGGGATACCAATCCAGCTTGTCTTCTCTTCTGTACTTTAATGCCGTCTCCACACTTTAAAAAACCAGGAGGACAGAGAAAATTATAAAACATAAAAGGGAAGGATATTGATAATTGATTCCGGGACCTCCATTCAACTTTTATCTCCCAGTCTCAACCACAATCAATTCTGGCATACAATTATAGATCCCAATCTTCACGCCATACAAAAGCATCACCATCTTTCAATTTTCTTCTCCAAGTAAAGGGATCCATGATGACGATCATAATAATTAATAATAGACAACTTAACCTGGCAACATACTCTACATAAACAGCAACATCGATACTTCCAGAACAGGAACTAAGTTACAGATACAAATGATGGCAGGACCACCTAACCAACACAAAGAATAATCAAAAAATTTAGTATAGATACCGAAAACAAATCAGAAGACCACAAGCCACCCATGAATGATTGAGGACCTGTTTCTTCACTTTATTAGTATTTGGTGGTCTTAAATTTAAAAAAAGAGAAAATATACAGAAGATATCTTGACTACAAATGAATGGAATATAAATCACAACTGAATATTAATATCCAACAAATGTCCAACTTTCTTCCATTTGTATCTACACCCTCCAAGAATCTGTATGTATCCCTCTCTATTCCTAGTGTGTATTCAAACAGGTGTGCAAATGTTAACACTATCCAAGAATCCCTGATGCTCCTACTAAGAATAAAAATCTTTTCACCGTTGAAGAGAGACCCTCGTCTTGATTGGCTTTAGCTTCAATCCCATGCTCTCGGACGAGAGCAGCTCCGGTGAGATGCATGTCGGGCTCAGAGGGCTCCGTGGGCTGGTGCTCATCTGGTTGGGCCGGTACAGCCCGTATCCCATGAGTAAGTACTCCATTGGTATCAGCATGGCATGGGGCTGCTCTTCTGTCACCATGGAACCACATGCATGTACCTGAAAGTGCCCCCCAAAACAAGTCACTGAGATGCATACTTTATTCATCATCACACTGATACATAAGAGATGAAAATTACTGCCATTAAGTACCTCCACCAATGCACAGTATCTTTTATCCAACTTGGAGGTCATGTGGAGGGCCTCGGAATAGAAAGGAGATTCGTCGCCTACAAATATTAATGTCCGGCACTGCAGTTTCTTCAACCCTTCCGTCATGTCATGCCTCCTGAATGTTTATAGCAAGAGTAAGATTGTCTACAGATGATAATGCAGTTCAGTGTTATAAAAATGCAATGACTAAAGGTCTTACCGATTAATGGCCTGAAGAAACCACCAGATGTTTGTGCTCAGCCTCTCGTCCAGCAGCTGCAAAGGAAATAGTTGCATATATTAGGTAATGAAATGCCATATGTAGGACAACTACTGAGTGTAAGTTTGTCTCCCTTACACTTCTACAGGCCTGTACGATATCCGATTCAAGAACCTGTTCACCACCTCGGACTTCCTGCCAAAAACCAAAAAGAGAGATGAATTTAATACCCAAATCATGCTAACAGCAAACTCAACTAAATAACAAGATGAACAAAGACTAGAAATGATTCAAGTATACCTTGCTGAAGTATCTTTGAAGTAAACATTCCTTTATCAACCCGCATACCCCATAGAAATAGAGCAAATTAGACATCACCTAATGATGCAAAACATCAGCTTAACTTTCAGATACCAAGACTCAAGGAAAATTAGGATTGGAATGATCAAAACTTTACCTTATTATACAGCCATTCTGTCCACGAGGGAGCTCTACATAGAGGCGACACCAATATTAGACCAAGAACACGCTCTCTATATTTCGTCTGCAACCAAAGTTAGCTAAACCTATTAGTACACCATAAGTTTGCCAGTCACATTACTAATATAACCGGACATCCTGATAGAGACTCACAGCAAAGAGAGTAAGAATGTAGGCACCGGCTGTCACACCCATGCACATTGCTGAAGTTAACCTGCAGAAAGAAAATACATTATATAAGACATGTTATTGAAAGCTGGATCAACATAAGGTGATGTATTCCCATTATAGACTATATATAATTGACAGCATCTATATCAAAATAAAGACTTTCAAAGCGAAAAATTACCCAAAGTAATCTAGAACTTCTGCTATCTGATCTGCCAACTCATCAACAGAAGGCACTGGCACATCTGCAGGAATTGGAGCAGCTCCCAACTGAAAAAGAAATAAAATGACAAACAAATCCATGTAAGCAACATGTTCAAAATAATGGAAATGGAAACAATATGTACAAACAGCTGCCAAGTTACAAACCTCGTGTCCTGGAGGACTGATATGGTATAGGCAGAAATTGTGAAGCAGCAAAGAAGAAGCTTCAGGGCAAAAAAGTAATCCTTGGAAGCAGGACATATCTGACAAGATCAACAAATGAAGTCGAAAGTGGCAATTTTACTAATACAAATATCTTATGATTATTAAGGTTATTGAGAAAGCAAAAAGACTACATATCAACTCCGTTTCTTCAAGTTGGAATTATCTTATGATTATTAAGGTTAACAGAATAAACATATCATGTGAAAAGGAATGTGTCTAATGGGGAAAAGAAATAGTGAACATATCATGTGAAAAAAGAATGTGTCTAATGGGGAAAAGAAATAGTGAAGTCGAAAGTGGCAATTTTACTAATACAAATATCGAAATTACGGATAACTCAATGTCCTATAAATATGGAAGGCGATGGCTTAGAAAGTCATTAAAAGAATAACTGTGACAATGTCCACAAATTTAATGTCAAAATATATTAACCATGACACCAGAATAAACATACGATAGGAAAAGAAATATGATGTGCAAATTAAAATTTTCCTTTTGTACTTACAATTTAAAGCTACATCTGGATAAGTAACAAGTGCGGTCTTTTCCAGGTCTCCATATACAGCAACTGATACAGAGCCAAGGCTCGTCTGTATATGATGTTCCTATAGAAGCAACAGAATGTGGACTATTCAGAGACAAATAGAAAAAACTTCTATAGATCTGCATACTACATGGCAAACAACAATGATAAACAAGTCATATATACATTTTACATGATTATGCAACTGCCTTTCAACTTTGCAATTTTGTCTTTACCCTTTACATATAAGAACACAACAGAAATTGCACAAGAAGGAAAATATATCACCTACTAGTAATTTGTGTTCAGAAAAGACTGTAATCATAGTCCAGTAGTTGGTGTACAATTAAGAACTTGAAAGGAATTGAGTTCATGGTAACGCTAGCCTTCAATAATAAGGATTATGAGAATATATTGTCCCCTATAGCAAATAACACTGGACAGAATATATTACCCCACTATAGCAAATAACACGGGATTATGAAGAAATAATTTCCCCTATAACAAATAACACTGGACAGAAGGCTCTTTCTTGCAATTTTGTCTTTACCCTTTACATATAAGAACACAACAGAAATTGCACAAGAAGGAAAATATATCACCTACTAGTAATTTGTCTTCAGAAAAGACTGTAATCATAGTCCAGTAGTTGGTGTACAATTAAGAACTTGAAAGGAATTGAGTTCATGGTAACGCTAGCCTTCAATAATAAGGATTATGAGAATCTATTGTCCCCTATAGCAAATAACACTGGACAGAATATATTACCCCACTATAGCAAATAACACGGGGTTATGAGAAAATAATTTCCCCTATAACAAATAACATTGGACAGAAGGCTCTTTCTTGCTATAAGTTGTTCCGAAAGGGTGCCTCATTCTCCTCCTACCAATTTCATATCCCATCAAATTCAAACAAAAGGTCAAATGGCTCTTGCCGTACTACTTACAATGTCTTTCTGAATTTCATAAGAATTATCATCCCAGGGAATTTAACCTTGGATAAGCATACTATTAACCCTTAGAATATTGGATCAGAAGATTTAGACCAATTAATCTAAAGACTGGCTGTTCAAAAGTGCATGAATGCAATAAAGAGTGAATGAAATCTCATATCTCTGCGATTTTAATTTCAATATCCTCTCCAAAAACATTGTTGAAGGTTACAAGCAGACATGGGGGAAAAAATATTGATATACCAAAACTGCCTAAGTTGCAACGGTATTTTAATGATGTTATACCCATGTTGAAACTCGAACACTCTAATACATTGCAGATACAAAGCGGATATATGTTACTCTACATGTCTAATGATTCAACCCCCTCCCATTTCCCTTCCAACTGATTCTCCTCTGGCAGCCCCTCTTTTCATTCATCGGTACAAAATTAAGATTTTTTATTGAAACTCGAACACTCCAATACATTGCAGATACATAGCTGCTATATGTTACATATTATACTTCCCTTTACATGTCTAATGATTCAACTCCCTCCCATTTCCCTTCCAACTGATTCTCCTCTGGCATCTGCTCTTTTCATTCATCGGTACAAAATTAAGTTTTTTTATTGAAACTCGAACACTCCAATACATTGCAGACACATAGCTGATATATGTTACTCACATATTTATACTTCCCTCTACATGTCTAATGATTCAACCCCCTCCCATTTCCCTTCCAACTTATCAGTACTAATTCTCTCTTTTGCGAATTGTTGTTTCTATACTAGGAAAAAAATGAGATAAATGTTTCTATGATATACCGGTTACTGTTATATCCTCAAGGGGTTGTCCTAGTTTCAATATATAGCTACTTCAACACAGTTTTCCCCCATTTATGCCAAATAAGGCTATGTTCCATGTCTTAGGACTCTTCCAACTATGACACCAAAACTAGTTGAGGTTGTATTGGGGTCTCCTCTACTCTTGTACCTTTTCTCTGGAATGTGTCCTATAGCTTGAAATTTTTTTCCATTATTTTATCACCACTTAAAGTTCGCGGCATTCTTGTTGATTGAACCTACTTATGACATCATATTAGAGCATTGGCAGCGCTAGCTGGAATTCTTGCTTTTCTAAAAATTGCTTTTTTGTCTGTTCATAGTTTAACTAAAATGTTAGTGACACAAGAGTCGTAACATCTCCCGATATCAGTTGAATCCCGACATCGCAATCGCAACAGACGAGTCAGCACGGACACGACAGGGACACCGACAGGGGACACAGAAATACGTGCCGTGTCCATGCCTTAGTTTTCTACGTAGCTCCAATCGCCGAAACAATAACTTACAAAAAAAAAAGTATCATCAGAAGAAGAACAACAACAACAACAACATTGAGCTGGAAGTTATAATCAACCTCCACTAGCGACACGACCAACAACCGATTCGCTCTCTTCAGTACGTGAACAAGAAATCGGATCAAGAAGCTGAAGCTCACGTCGATTCCAACTCTAAACAAGCAAGAAATCAAGAACCAACCCCGCACGAATCTCAAAGCAGACTGTTCGGGAAAGGGAGAGGAAGGAAGGAAGAAGGAAGAAGGAAGAAAGAAACCCTGACCTTTCCGCCGAAGGAGATCCTTTCGACGTCGATGGAGAAGGAGTCCCTACTCGAGTCCGCCATTAACGAAAGAAGAGGTCGATCCCCTCCTTTCTCTCTCTCTCTAGAAAGTGAGAGCAAGAAGTGTGTATAATATATATATATATATATATATATATATAGAGAGAGAGAGAGAGAGAGAGAGAGAGAGAGAGTTGTTCTTTTTTGCTTTAAGTTTAAGAGGGAAAGGGGGAGGAGGAGGAGGAAGAGAAGGTAGCCCCTTCTTTGTCTCTCCTGTACGCTAGTTACATCCCACCACATATGCCCCACAACTTTTTTATGTCAACTGATCACTGGCTAAAAAAAAATCTATTTTTGTTGTGTAAGATATTTATTTACCATTCCATTAAGGAATATTGTTCGTAATTTCATGGAGGTGGAAAATTAATTTTTTTTGTTAGATTCTCTTTATTGTTAAAACAGAAAGAAAATTCACAAATACTTTTTTTTCTTTTTCTTTTTGAAATAAACTTTCATTATAGCATTAAGAAGAAACGCTGCTCATGTCATGAAGAACATGATGCATAATACAGGTAGGAGTGTCTTCATAAAGAAATATGAAGTTTGAGGGATTAGAAAGCAGAGCATAGGATGCAAGAGAATGCCTCGAACAGGTTTGAAGAAATAACATTATCGAAATTCAAAAATAATGGATAAAATAAACAATAACATATTTGAGCAAGGCTGTTATGGTCCTAAATGTTTGTAATAAATGCAAAAAATTAATTATATGGGTCTTGGGATGAACCATCTTTCCATGTTCCTCTATAAAATAGTTCCAAGTTAGTGACTCTCGAATAAAAAATTTAAACAATTATTTTTCCTGTTTCCTTAATGAACTAAACATGGCGTAAGGGTTGTAACATATGAAGCTATTGGTTAAAATTTTGTGTGGGACAATAGTTTGGAACATGGTTTAAAGTATCGGCCGATACCGATCCGATACGGCCGATACCGATACGGTTTGGCATGTTCCGATCCGATACCGACCGATACCAAATATTGACCGATATCGACATTGGGGGTCTTTGTTCCGGTCAATTCGGCAAAACCAATCGGTAAGGGTGACTACTATTTCATATAATTTTAAAACTACTAAGAAATAACGCTGAAATACTTAAAATTATGCCTAAATGTATAAAATATATGTTTTTAAATATAAATAATTTATTAATAATTATTTGTTTTCCCATACCAAAGTCCGATACTCCGATACGATACCGCCGATACTACCGATATCGCCGATACCAATACTCATAGGAATAGTCCGATACCGATTCCGATACCGATATTGTGAACCTTGGTTTGGAATGGTGAACATCTGCAAGATAATCCATCGGTTTGGGGTGGCGTGGATTATTGAAGAGCTCCTGAATTTAAGCTCGTAGGTGTGTGTGATTTTTTTTTTACAAAAAAGATGGTACCTATCTTATCTATACAACATAAAATAATTCATGTCCAATGTGATCTAGTATAGAATTACATAATTTCTATTTTTATTCATAAATTATTTTGCTTCACCTAGTCCGGATCTGGATTGAGTATGATTTGTATATATGAACCACACCCTATTAGGAGTCTTTTAGGATATGAATCTACCAACTCAAAGTTACTCAGAAGGTTACTTAGTCATGTTTAGATTATCATTCTAATGGAATTTGTCATATTTCAGGTTTAAGTTGAATACTGACTAAGCCACATGAAATGGTCCAATGGTTGTTTGGTGCTGGTGAAGATTATTGAAAAAAGTCTGGACTCTTGAAAGAAAAACACATATTAAGATAATCAGAAGTAAATATTGCATCACAATAATATATAATTTCAGATTGATTTTAATAGGTAAGCTGTGAAATGTTTAAATTTAATATAACTGCAAAAAAGAAAAGGACACATGGGTAAGTTTTTAAGAGGTGAATTAATTCAAATAATTAATTTTAAGTTATAACCAAGTCAAAGTTTCAATTTCATCTTTATAATTTCAGTTCTTTTTTTTCATTTCTACATCTATAAGATATTTTTTGGATAATATTAAGGGTTATTTAGTTTTAAGGTCTCACATATATATGGATAGTAGGATTTGGGTCTCGAAATTGACTGATATTAGAATTAGGGTCTCGAAATTACTGTTCATTAGCGTACGTGAACAGATTTTGAGATCCAAACTCTAACATCGATTAATTTCGAGACTCAAACCCTAATATCCATGTATATGTGAGACCCTAAAACTAAATATTCCTAATATTAAACTAATCAAAACATAAAAATTTAAATCATAACAAACTCGAGCTTATTGGGTCCGCCGACCGTTGGATGGAAGAGACTCAACTCTTGAGAGAGAGAGCTGAAAGTCAAGGTGTTGAGTGGGCCGGGCAGCCCGATCCCTGGCTCGAGCCCGGCCCGGTCAAACCCGGTCCGGGCCAGCTCGAGCCCGGTCAACGACCCGGACCGGCCTTGAACCGGCCCCCTATACGGGTGGGCCGGTCCTCTATCCCCGACCCAGTAGCCCGAACCGACGCGGCCCAGTTTGAGCGCGGGTCCAGGCCGAAAAAATCGTCCAAATCCGACCGGGCCGACCCGGACCGGCCCGGTCCAGACCCGGTTCGGTCGTTTTTTTTGAAGAAAAAAAATTCTAACTGTTGGGGGTGTAAAAGACCCAAATACCCCCGATTATTTTTTGAACGTTGGAAGGATATTTTGGTCATTTTGCTGAAAATGACCAAAATACTCTTATAACCACTCTTTTTGGGGAGTAAAATAGGTCATTTTGTCCCCCAGAAAAATCCATAAATAGATCAAATTTAGAAAAAATTATACACAACCATTTCTTTCATCTCTTACAAAATATTGAAGCTAAGGAATTCTTAAAGATTGAACAACAAGTTTCTGGACTTTGAAGTGCAACTTCCTGGAGGCCAAAGTGCAATGTTCTCCCGCTTCCAAATTCTTTAAAAAAATTTGGAGTTTCACCTCTCTTCCCGAAGTGTACCTTCCACGTAATTATAATTTAGAGAAAAATTTTCACTTTTTTTTTTGTACTTTTGAGTTTTCTTTTAGCATTTTGGACTTTTTCTTTTCTCTCTCTCTCTCTCTCTCTCTCTCTCTCTTTTTGGTAGATAACATTTTTTGCAAAATCAATTTTCAATTTTGGTAGATAACATTTTGGACTTCGTATGAAGAACGAGTACTTGTATCGGCCCGACCCGGTACGACTTTCAAGTCGGTGGTAGTAGCTCCGGTCCTACGGCTAAATTATCATATTCGGCCAGCCTACTGCAAAGGAAGAAACAAAAACAATCTTCCCTACCAACTCAAGAATTGTCGTTATATTTAAATTCTTATGAAGAATATGATGAAACTCCAACTCATTTTTCCATTTTAGATATGGTGGAAAAGACACGAAAAAACGTATTCTATACTTTCTTCTATAGCACGCGATATACTAATGATTCCAGTGTATGGTAACATCGGAATCTTGTTTTAGTGCAGGTCAAGGATACTAAGCAAGAAGAGGAGCAGGATGCTGCCGGATATCTTGGAAGCATGCGTGTGCGTTCAAGACTTGATTCGTGGGGAAGAACGAACCCAAAACTCAAGATATAAAATTGCCGACATCAGTGAACTAGATTTTCAGTCTCTTACCTTGGAGGAAGGAGGAGCTGTATTGTACTTTTTTTAACAACCTAGTTCACATTAATAAATTTATGTTCCAATTTAGTTCTCCAAGATTCCAAAATTGTCTATTAATTTATATTGAGATTAGGGGTGAGTATTCGGTTTATTCGGTTCCAACCGAACCGAATAACCGAAAACCGAATTGGACCGAAATCGAATAAGCAAAATCGAAACTGAACCGAACCGAATTAAATCGGTTCGATTTTCGATTTTTTTATTTTTTTGTATTTTTTTGGTTAATATATAATAACTATATATATATATATATATATATATATATATATATATATATATATATATATATATATATATATATATATATATATATAAACTAAATTTTCTTATTCGGTTTTCAGTTTTTGACCGTAACAAAGACCCAAAACCGAATAAAAAAATTTAGTATTTTCAAAACCGAAACCGAATCTCTTATTCGGTTCGATTCGATTCGATTTTCGGTTCAAAACCAAATAATGCTCACCCCTAATTGAGATTAATAAATTTTTTGAGTTTTTATGTTACAATTTTTGTTACAATTTAGTTATTAAAAAAAAAATTTATGATTTTTTTTCCTTTGGTCTTTCCCTAACCCGAGCCGGGCCAACCGGTCAACGGCTGAACCGGCCCGGTCCAGGCCCGGCCCAACCAAACTGGGCATCGGGTCAGGGCTGGATCCAGCCTTCCTCCCTCCTGGTTAGCCCGGTCCGGCCCGCTGAGACTCCCGGTCTGAGCCCAGCCCGGGCCGGCTTAGACCGGCCCACCCAACACCTTGAGCTGAAAGCGAACAGAGATTATGTGCAGTGAGAAAAACATTGATACAATAGGGATATCAAAAGTTTTGATACCCCTATGTATGACATGTGGGCCCCCTCAAAATTTATATATATATATATATACATATATATATATATATATATATATATATATATATATATGTGTACACGTTTTACAAAATAGGAGTGATCCATATGTCATAAATAGGGTATACTCCTACTGTATCAAAGTTTTTGAGTCCTCCCCTGGGAGAGTGACCGTTGGCTCAAAAAAGTAGCCGTTCGATTGAGAACGGACGTCAGAGGGGTCCATGTGCCACCGTATCCCGCTATTTCCGCTCTGACAGATGGGATGTGAACAAACTTTTTACAGATGGGATGTGAACAAAATTTTTAATTTTTTTTCCTTTCCTCTTTTGTGTTTTCGTGTGCTGTAGAAATGGAACCCGCAGCCGTCTAAAGTATAAACTATGTACATTTTTGGGAGATCGTCCCAGTGGCCGTAGCCCGTTAGGAACGGTGGAGGACTCCGACACTATGGTGCGGGTTCGAGCCCCTTGGAGGCATGCCTCCAAGCACCATTAAAAAGTGGACACCCTAAAAAAAAATTACATTTTTGGGAATGCTACGTAGGTCATCTCCTCTCTTTTCGTTTACAAACTATACAAATTTTGCGACGACTTTTGGATCAATAATGAATATATTTTTCTTAACGTAATAACTATACTGATATGGTAGTAAATTATTAGATGTCAATTATTATTATTATTTTTTAAAAATTTTATTGACATTCAATAATGTACTATTACATCAGTATAGTTATTGATTGTGTCAAAAAAGTGTCTCCATTGTGTAAGTAGTGGTGAGCATTTGACTCACCACTATATATATTTTTAATATAAATCCCACTAAAAAATATATATATATATATAAAATATATTTTTCTTATTTACATTTCATGTTCAAAAATTATTTCAAAATTAGAAATATATATATATATATATATATATATATATATATATATATATATATATATATAATATTCAATAAATGAAAACTACCTGACAAAAAATTTATGAAATGCTCAAAAACGAAAAAGTTTTATGAAAAACCCACCACGCAATAACATTTTATCGCGTGCCCAGAATTAGCAAAAAAATATATAAAGAGGATTCCGAATGACCTTTTTGCCCTACCTTCTAATTTATTGAAAACACCCACGAAACTACTCTTAAAAAAAACGTTTTGATACTTCATCTTCTTCCATACGCTGCTCACTTTCGAATCTTGGTTTTCTCCTCAAAAATCTTCAAAAACTCGTCGAAAAATTTCGGAAAGACCGAGACAAACGACAAAAGTGCTAAAACGGAGGTCCAAACATCATTTTTTTGCGATTCTAAAATTTTGGAAGGCCGACTAACAAAAGAGTAATTATTCTCAGGCTCCTCGAAGATACGCTCATTTTGCGACAAACTGGACCTCGTTTCGACCTCCCAGTCAAAAGTTATGGCCCTCCAAAGTTTCAACTGACCATAAAATGCAGGAGAATAGCCATTCTCCGTGTTAGAACACGAAGAATGTTAATTTCGCATAAGGGTGGCCATTCTCCGTGTTAGTAACACCGTATTAATTTACACGGAGAATGACCATTCTCTGTGTTAGTAACACGGATAATGGCATTCGCCGTCTTAATTTACACGGAGAATGACATTCTCCGTCTTAATTTACACGGAGAATAACCATTCTCCGTCTTAATTTACACGAAGAATGGCCATTCTTCGTGTAATTTAAGACGAAGAATGGTCATTCCAGTGTTAAAATGCAGAAGAATGTCCATTCTCCGTGTTAGAAACACGGAGAATGGCATTCTCCGTGTTATTTAACATGGAGAATGGCCATTCCCAGTGTTAAAACGCATAATGGCCATTCTTCGTGTTAGAAACACGGAGAATGTCATTCTCCGTGTTAAATAACACGGAGAATGACATTCTCCGTGTTTCTAATACGAAGAATGGCCATTCCCAGTGTTAAAACGTAGGAGAATGACCATTCTTCGTGTCATTTAACATGGAGAACGGCCATTCTCCGTGCTAAATTACACGGAGAATGTCCATTCTCCGTGCTAAATGACACGGAGAATACCCATTCTCCGTGTTATTTAACACGGAGAACGGCCATTCTCAGTGCTAAATTACACGAAAAATGTCCATTCTCCGTGTTAAATGACACGGAGAATGATCATTCAAATGTTAAAACACATGGGAATGCCATTCTCCGTATTAGTAACACGGAGAATGCCATTCTCCGTGTTAAGTTACACAGAGAATGGCATTCTCCTTGTTAAAATGCAGGAGAATGACTATTCTTCGTATTATATCGACGGAGAACAGTTGACAGAAACCTAATTTTTTATTTTTTTATTTTGTGGAAAAAAATTTGACATGAATAAAGATTCAAGAGTTTTCGTTCTTCTTTCAAAACGATGCTAACTCTTATGGAAAAGAAGAAGAAGATCTTCTCTCCATAATTGACCTAATTGTCGGAGAAGAAGAAGAAGAAGAAGATGAGCGATGATCGGAGTTCGACTGAAAAAAAAGGCACGGTGAATTACAAACGATCTTTGCGATCTCTGCTGAAGATGAGAGCAATGGGATTCAGATCTCTCGTGAAGAAGAAGAAGAAGAAGACGACGAGAATCACAATCCAAATATGAGTTTGTGCGGAGGGGTAGTTATGGTATTAATTTTGTAAATACAGAGCATCTAAAGGGAATCTTGGAATAGTTAACGTAAAAATCTATAATTCTCGGCATTTCATAAAACCTATCCTGCGGGTGAGTTTTTCATAAAAAGCAACCCCGAAATTGGATTTCTCAGCAATTTCCAGAATTTTAAAATTGTTTTAAAAGGACATATACAAAAGGAGTTGTGATAAGCAATTTCAAAACCATCTTACAAATATATTTGTTTAGTTAACAAATGGCAGTCAAAATAGTTAAATCTTTGAAAGTATAATGGAAAATCAAATCTATGGCTCGAATATACTATATCATTTAATATTAAAGTGGATTTGAACCGCCGTTAAATATCAAGCAAGATATTCAAATAAAAGCTGACTGAAAGTAGGAACTAAGAAAACAATTTTGGTGTTTTAGTTGTAGGGTCTCCTATAATATTAAAATTTTGTGTTTAGGTCTCCATATTATAAGAGGATTTAGACCTCGTCCTAACATTTGACTTGGATTGACCATCTAAAATGGAGATATAAATACAAATTTTGAATATTATATGAGACTCTCAAATTAAACGAAAATATGTGAGGGTTGTGTGACATGGATTATTTAGTTTTGCATACTGGAGGTTGGGTGACTTAAAACTAAATGAAAATATGTGAGGGTTGTGTGACGTGTTATTTAGTTTTGTATATTGAGGGTTGTTTGACTTAGGTTATTTAGTTTTTTTAATGACCAATCGAGAATGAGACTTGTGACATTGTTGTTTGCTTCTATCTTGATTTTAGCTGTCATACAACTATACAAGACTTTTGACTTGCAAGCATTCAACAATACGACAGTGACGGGAGACATCTGACGATACACAATGTTCATGAACTCGTTTCCATAGAAACTGCCGACATGAGGGTTGTGTGGATGCTAGAACAGGATAGAAGAAAACGATAATATCACAAGTCTAATGTCTTGCTCCTAGCGGTGGAACTATATTGCTATATATGTCAGTTTGCTTGCTCAAGTAATTAGGAAAGCCTTCAGTAAAAGCTCCCTTGTTGGGACAGGAAGACGCATCGTAGATAAGTGGACAACACTTTGTTTTCTGATTCTTCAACGATTAAAAAGAACCCATAAAGAATAATGGCATGCTTAAGATAGGCTATGAATGCAAATAAAAGAATTATTTTGCTTATTAAAGAAAGATAGAATGATTGTCTAGACTCTTTATCGTACTATTAAAGAAAAGCAAGAATGACATACATTCCCGGGTAAAGTGCAAAAAATCCCTCGTTAAATATGTTACTTTTGCACTAAAAGACCTTTTAGAATTTTTTGTCAGTTTACCCCTCCTTAGATTATATATCCGCTCGATTAGGCCCCTCCAGCCAAATTTTAAAAAATTTATACCAAAAATACCCCTCCCCACCCTCCGGCGGCGCCGGCGCCGGCGAGCCCCCCTGCCAACGCCGGCGATCCCCCCGACCCCCGACCCCCTCGCCTCCCCCCCCCCCCCCCGCCGCCGGTGATCCCCCAGCCCCTCCGACCCCCCTCCCATCGCCGGCGATACCCCAGCCCCCCCGACCCCCTCCCCCTCCCCCTGCCGCCGGCGATCCCCCAGCCCCCCCGACCCCCCCTCCCATCGCCGGCGATCCCCTCCCCCCGACCCCCTCCCCCCCCCCGCCGCCGGCGATCCCCCAGCCGCCCCGACCCCCTCCTCCTCCTTCGCCGGCCCCGACCCCCCCGCTCCCTCGCCGGCCCCGACCCCCGACTCCCTCGCCGGCGAGCGACCCCCCACCCCCGCCCCCCCCTCCCCCCGCCCGACCCCCCCCTCCGCCTCCGTCGCTGCCGGCGAACATAGCCGAAGAAGGAGGGGGGAGGGAGGGGTAAAATTGTCACTTGGGGGCAAAATGAGCATATTTCAAACTTTTGAAAATTTTAAGAGCATGGGGTCTTTTAGTGCAAAAGTAACATATTTAACGAGGGGTTTTTTGCACTTTACCCTATATTCCCTTTTCGTATGATGTTAAACTGTAGGTTTACTTGCTAAAAAGAAAAGACTTTTAATGATTATTATACTTGTTACACAAAGACAAAATGATTACATAGACTCCGTATTAAGGATAGAATTTCATGCTTGAGTTACATAGACTACTGATAGAATTTAAAGAGTTATATTTGCGATTATATGAAAAGAATAGAAACTATATACTTGAAATATATGCTTTATTAGAGAAAATTATTAAATGAAAGTGTCATAATATTTTTTTTTCTTTGAAGATAAAGTGTCGTACTGTTATAACGTGTTTGTGTAAGAAAGAAGGGAAAACATGACTTGACCGTCAGAATGAAAGAGAGGAAGAATTTTTTTTATATAGAAATTGCATATCATACATTGGTCTTGGACAACTTGTGCACAAGGTTTAGTCTCTCAATCGATTATCAGAGTACTGGGATAATATCGGCCTAGGAGAGAATGGAATATCATGTGGCTTGTACGTCCTCATGATCAGCAAGTGTCATGTCTATCAGAGAGATGTGCATGTACGTCCCAACTTCTAATTATGAAAAGTCACCATGGACCATAATGTAGTTAGGTCGCATGCTAGGGATAACGTTATTAAAAACATGTACAGTTTGATGCAGAGAATGACAAAAAATTATGTGTGTGTGCAAATTATTCTAATTCTTGTTTTTTGCAGAGATGGATATCAGTCGTGGGTAAATCACTGTATAAGTGATATTGTATTGTTTTATGTTTCTTATCATGAATTGTTAATAAAAAAGAAATTGTATTAAGAGTAATGCTACTATCATATTCCTGAGGAAGAATTTGGCTTAAATAAGATGTTACGTTTGATAAAAGTAGAAAGGAATTGTTATTGTGCATGACATAGTCTATTGCTTGAATGAATGAAGAAGATTGTATACTTTTTATTGAGTTTCTAAAATAAAATATGAATTTGATTTAATATTGACATGAAATGAAAGTAGGTAAAAGATAAAAGGACCACTGTTAAAAGAATATTTTCTCACATGATTACTTAGTGACTTCTTTCAATTGAGTGTATTTTTTGTCGCTCAGGACATTCTCTAGTGTAGTGACCCCCACCTCCACATGTGCTAGATATTTTTCTAGATTAATCATAAAAAAAACTAAATAATCTAAGTTACACAATCCCCACAATGCAAAACTAAATAATCCAAATTACACAACTCTCACATATTTTCGTTTATTTTTAGGGTTTTATATAAAATTCAAAATTTGCCTTTAGGTCTCCATTATGGACGGTCCGCATGTCAACTGTTAGGATGAAATCTAAATCATATTCTGGACAATATATAGACCTAAACGTAAATTTTTAAAATTATACGAGACCCTAAAACCAAATAATCCAAATAATTTACCTGCAATGAAGATTGGCACGACAAAAATGCAATTAAAATGCATTGTGATCTATAGTTGTATATTGATGGCATGCTAAGTGATCGGGTGTGTAGATGCTTAGGCTATCTCCAATGGTAATTTCTAAAATTGAGTTTCTATCGTACTTGACATTGAACTATAAGAAAATTTCGATTCTAGTTGATAGAGTTTCTACATAGAAAATGTGTACCAAAGAAATATTCTGCTTTGGTTCTCAATTTCTATCCAACGTGACGCTACCTAATATTAAAATAAGGAATATTAAATGTAGAATCTTATGATTAGTTTGAAAATGGAGTCTTTAAGATGGAAAATTTATATGAGAGTTTCTATATGTAAAATTCTCATAGAAATTATCCATCCTATATTTGTGCTATGTAGGATAGAAACTGGGATAGAAACCACTATGGGGATAAATTATTTCTATGTGAGAGTTCTATAGGGTAGAAAAAGGATTTCTACCAAAGAAATAGGAGAGATAGAAACCCCCATTGAAAATGACCATTGTAATGCCCCGCTCCGCACGGTACATTATGCTGAGTCGTTGACTCGAAGAGTTGCGTTGACCCGATAATATATCGATACAAAACGATACGAGAGTTAAGTTGTCCCGAGCAATGCATCAAACTAAGTTGATGCGAAGAGTTGTCTTGCCCCGAAAGAATGCATCGAGTTGAATCGATGCGAAGCGCCGCGTTGCCCCGAAGGATGAGTGCGTTGAATCGGCTCGAAGATTCTAAGAAATCGAATCGACCAAGGCGCAAGTCCAAATCGATGCAAGTATTGATTTTAGTTGGTTTCGTGTGCAGGTTATACTTTGACGGAAAAATATTAGAGGTCGATCTTTTGCAATATTTAGTAAGACGTCCGCAAAATCAAATCGTCGCCTTGCGACGGGCTAAGACTTGGGCATGCTAAGGCAAATTGGGCGTATAACTCAACGAAGCACGAAGTGCTCGAATGGCTAAGTCAGGAGAGTGGCCATGCAACAAAGTTAGGAAATCGAGCCGCATCGGCTCGGCGAAACGACGAAGGCGTATCGACTCAAGGTGGAAGGATTGACTTCTTTTTACTCCTTCATTCGATAAGTCAAATATATCATTGTATGCTAAGTTAACCTATCGGCGCCACGGGCGTGGTCCAATCGGAGATAAATCATAGTGTGAGTCGAACACTAAGTTAGAACAATTGAAATAAAACGTGCATCATATGCACGAGTCGCTATGGGACATTGGATATCGCTAAGGCGAGCGCCTCGGTGCGCAAGCCGTAAGAACATGGGATAACTGTACTCGGCGAGTGCCTTTGTCATGCCCCGACCCGGAATCACCCGAATCATCGTCCTCGCTGGGGCGTGATGCCGCACGAGCCTGGAGTTGCGCTCGTGCAAGGCAAGATGATAAGTTCTCAAATGGTTATCTTTTGAGTTAATATTCACAACGAAAGGAAAAATAGAGTATACGAAACAAATCTTTTTTATTGATCTTCAAAATCAGATTACAAAGGCTTTCGATAGCCTAATAGAATTCGCCAGATTGGCTACAACACTCAGGTTCTCTCTTGCCCACAAGAATTTCACCGTTCCATACATCATGTCTTCTATATCTCGGCCGCATCAATCCAGCTGCGTAGTCCGAGCGTCAATGCGATCGCACGCTTCAATACGCTTCGGCATTCCAAGCCTTAACGCGTTCAAGCAACGCTTCGCTGCGAGCCATCCATTCACTGCACCCTGCATGAAGCTGGTGGGGGATCAGTACGTTCGTCCTCGCATATACTGAAGCAAAGATCTTCTTTTCAAACCGACATTGTAATATTTATGTTGAATCATGCAACTTAGCTTATGATCTTGCTATGTTCTCCTTAGGGTCAATTTCATGGCATATTCGAAAGCGTAAAGCATGTTATCATAGCAAGCATGTTATCGAATTGAATAGGCAAGCAAGCATTCTCGTGTTTGATTCATGGCGCGACTTACCAAGTCGACGCACTCGCCCTTACACCGACGCAAGGTGAATACGCCTATCTGTATTCCCTGTCATGTTATAAGTGCCTTCTATTCGGATCCATCCATACAGGATACGTATACCTTGCACTTCCAAACCCATCGCCCTTAACTATATGAAGGTCACTAGCTTGTCAAGCTAGAATGGACTTATATTTATCGAATCAAAATTGTAAGACGACAGTCACTCAGTTATGGTTGCTAACCACACACGATCCGAGGACCCCCGAATTATTCGTGTAAGTGGCTTATCACATTCACTAGACATGCACTACCCGTCTAGTCGAAGTGCACCAACAATACCGAAAACGAAATCCCTCCTAGGCCGAACGGTCCCAGCGCCCTGGCGCGCCGCGTTCGAGGGAATACCCATGCACGGGCTTTTATATCTTTAAGTCCATTTGACCATGCAACGAATCTTATCTTTCAAACAACCAAGCAAGTTTGCTTATCTCTATTTCAATTGGCACAACGCCCAAATGTTCTCAACGAACGCCCGTAGGCCGTGAACATTTCGAAGGGCACCATGCCGCATTATCGTCTCGCATTTCTTCCGTTAACTTTCTATTGTTCTTACGTTTCATACTTCGTTTCAATGTTCAATGGCATCATGCCTCAACTCAATATTCGCCAACCGAACGACCCGAAGGTCTCGAACACCTTTCGAGGCATTATGTCATATCCGACAGTTCCGCCACATTCATGCCATAACTGCATTCTCTCACAACGAAGCCATCTTTTATTATCCCATGCACGTAGACACATTTCGACCGTATTCCGAAGTTCTATGACTTAGCATTCAATGTCCGTGGCTTGCGCGCTAGGGCGCTCGCCTATTGTCTTTCAATATTCTAGCCGTTCTAACTCGTGCGCGAAGGCACGGTATGGTTCGTGCACTAAGGCACTCGCCGAGTACAGTTATCCCATGTTCTTGCGGCTTGCGCACCGAGGCGCTCGCCTTTGCGATATCCAATGTTCCATAGCGACTCGTACGTTTGCCGTACGATTCATTTTAATTGTTCTATCTAGTGTTCGACACGCACTACGTTTATCTCTCTATCGAGCCACACCCGTGGCGTTGATAGGTTAACTCAGCATACAATGATATATTTGACTTATCGAATGAAGGAGTAAAAAGAAGTCAATCCTCCCACCTTGAATCGATTTGCCTTCGCCGTTTCGCCGAGCCGATGCGGCTCGATTTCATAACTTCGTTGCACGGCCACTCTCCTGACTTAGCCATTCGAGCACTTCGTGCCTCATTGAATCATACGTCCGATTTGCCTTAGCGTGCCAACGCTTCCGTCCGTCGCAAGGCGTCGATTTGGTTCCGCGGACCCCTTACTAAATATTGCCGAAGATCGACCTCTAATATTTTCGCGTCAAAGTATAACCTGCACATGAAACCAACTAAAATCAATACTTGCATCGATTCGGACTTGCGCCTTGGTCGATTCGATTTCTTAAAATCTTCAAGCCGTCTCAACGCACTTATCCTTCGAGGCAACGCGGTGCTTCGCATCGATTCACTCGATGCATTCTTTGGGACAAGGCAACTCTTCGCATCGACTTAGTTTGATGCATTCCTCATGACAACTCAACACTTTGTATCGATTCACATCGATACGTAATCGGGTCAACGCAACTCTTCGAGTCAACGACTCAGCATAATACACCGTGCGGAGCGGGGCATTACAGAATATACCACTCAAAACAAGGTTCATCCCGAACCGAAACCAATACTAAATTTCTAAGGGTTTTATTAGATCGTTCCACGATCTCGTCTCACTATCGTTTGGATCGTACAACTTAGTTTGGAATCATACACATATTTTAGGCGTCCCACCAATATATGCATTTCAACCAAGCTCAGTTGTAAGATATCGGAACAATGCAAACACGTAACTCTTATTCTCAATTACTTGCCATCTCGTATTCTCGATCGGACTTG
The DNA here is from genome assembly GCA_029216955.1 of Iris pallida. NCBI lineage: Eukaryota > Viridiplantae > Streptophyta > Magnoliopsida > Asparagales > Iridaceae > Iris > Iris pallida. The sequence goes on along the minus strand of JANAVB010007798.1, from coordinate 8,309,558 downwards.
GCTCTATTACTTGTTCTCGCAATTCTAGCACACATGCATATTGATACATACGCGATTCGCCAACAAAAGTTAAGGCATACGATACGATTCAAAAATCGTATTTCTTAATTTGTATGTTTCATCGGGACTATCAATTCTACGCGTCGCGTCAAGCCGTCATGCATCCGATCACAACGAGTCTCCGCAACGCCTTGCGTTCGGTGTCACTATCCAACGATTTCTGATGTTTCACTTTGTATCCTATCTTCGACATAATTTTCTTTTGTTGACTTGCAAAAGCATCAACATTCAGGACTACGTCTGCTAGGTGACTTACCTAGACACCGTGCTCAGCTTCTTCCGACGCAAGTTTAAATTGACATTGCACAAAGGCCACAATCTATCCGACACAACAGTTTTCATCGAGGCGACGGTGCTCAAGACAACGATCGCCTTGACACGAGGTCTTTACGACACGTCTTACGTTCGATTTCCTAACGATTAGGAATTTACTAGCCAAATTCCTAACTTATTCGTCTCGCAACATCGAACATAAATTTCGATTCACGTAAGCTCAATTGCAAGGTGAATCCGAATCTAACGACATGACTCGTAAGTCAGTTCCTTATTGTTCTCTATCGTGCATAGCACGATTCTTGCAATCGCCTAGACTTATCGTCAACATGTTTCGCGTTAATTTGTTATCGATGCAATCCCATATGCGATATCGCATGGGTCATCTTACGGTCTGCAGCATTCAATTTGATTTGGCGGTCAAGTCTTCTAGGGTCAGCTGCCCCGAAGATACGCTCGATAATTGTGGATCATTACCGAAGGACAGTGTACTACGAACCATGCTATATCTTATTTCGGAGCCAAATCACGTTCCGATGATTCTATGCGACTATCCAAATTTCCGAACAAAACTATTTCTATCGGCGCAATCTTAGCGCAACTATCCTCCGAGTAAGTTCATGCACTCCGTCGATGATTCTGCTATTCACGACGCGTCTACTCGCATTGAGTTCGAGTCTATCTTATTTCACGGTCGACACACGAGATGATATACGCATCGAGCAATCGTCGATGACTTATAGTCTCGCCCTGATCAATCACAAAATTTATGATCAACCAAGTTCGTTCATTCTCGTATCGTTACTTACAAAATTTTATAGCGCGAGGCACACTCTATTTTGTATTCTCACATCGTTTACGTTTCCTTACGTATCGATCTCGATACGCCGTATCCATTTCGATAACGTAAGGGTCAACTTTGAATCCGTTTCAACGTCAACTTAGCTCGCATCGCATACATCCAAGTTCGCAATGAACTTTTCCATGCGCATCGACTCGTTCTCCGATTTTGCCGCATCCCGCTATACTTTGATCGCGTAAATGAGTTACCGATTATCCAACATCGAACCCTCAAGTCATACGATCTCGCCCTCTAAGTTTCGCATGTTTTCAGTCGTACTCAAATGATTTTCGTCGTAACGTAATCAACTATTTTTTAGGCACGATTATTCCCGTCAACCAACTATTCATCGAAGTCGCACATCGTACGATTCGATTACAATTCGCATCGTCCAACATTTTCATCGAGCTCGCAAGTCGTGCGGTTCGATTTCAACGTTTCGAGTTTCCTATCCCGTCGATCCGATTGTTGCCTCAAGGCATAATCATTTTGCTAGTTCCCGTCATTCGACCGACATATAAATTTTCATTCGACGTATCATTCCATGATACAAGCCCCGCCTTACCGTTCTAACCGATCGTCGAAGAACACTTGCATCAACATGCTGTCGTACAAATTCTCAATCGAGTCTCGGTGCTATCCCGTCCGTTGCGGACAAACCTTCCGCAATTCTCACAATACGTCGATGCAATTCATCGCATAAATGGTATTACATATACCACTCGGAATCAAGCCATTCATTGCATCGGTGGTATGCCATATACCACCCAGAAATTAAGTTACTTCCGTTGCAATGTACTCTTTACGAACCAACGATCTCTTCCGACTCACGATTTCCGTAGTAATCGTGCTTGATCACAACCGTAACTTTGATTAATCAAAATTCGACGCAACTCGGCCAATGCATTCATTTGCCAACGCAAGCTCGGCGCGCAACCGAACCGATTTCGTTTCTCGATTTATAACTTTTGTTTTCATCCGTTGCATCTCGTACAAAATTTCATTCTCGATATCCGTTGCACTTCGTGCAACGATTACTTTGATACGCGTTGCACCATGTGCAATAATTTTACTTTTTGACATACGTTGCACCACGTGTAATATTTTACTTTCAATACGCATTGCACATCGTACAACGATTTATTTCTGATATTTATCGCACCTCGTGCTTCAATTTATTCTCGATACGCATTGCACATCGTGCAACATTTTCTTTCCGATATTCAAAGTCAATGCTCAAATCCGTTTCAACACATTCGATATTGACTTACCGCTTTTCATCGCAAATGCACATTAAAAATCGATATGTGAATCCGTCCGACACATTCCATATCAACTTTCAATTTTCTTTTAGATGCATCATTACAATCAACGCGTGGCAATTGCTGCAGCAACATTTCATGACTTTCATTGTATCGATGCAACCAACATTTCTCGTATCGTTCGTTGTAAACAACGAATATCTCAAATTACAATTCACGACGTGTTGCATCTACGGCAACAAATTCTCGAATTCATATCTCGTAACTTGTTGCACTTGCAGCAACAAACCTTTTCCGACTTTTCCAACTAACACCATGTAATTTCCAAAACAACACGCGAGAAAATTACATGGTTTGTATTAGACTTATTGTATGGAACATCCAATGCGGCATCGAGTAGAGTCAAGAGTGATTTCGATTGGTGGTGGACAACTTTTAGAACTGAAATGAAGCAAGCGTCCAGAGGAAACTGAGCCTAGAGCTCTGATACCAATTTGTCACGCCCCGATCCGGAATCACCCGAATCATCGTTCTCGCTGGGGCGTGATGCCGCACGAGCCTGGAGTTGCGCTCGTGCAAGACAAGATGACAAGTTCTCAAATGGTTATCTTTTGAGTTGATATTCACAACGAAAGGAAAAACAGAGTATACGAAACAAATCTCTTTTATTGATCTTCGAAATCAGATTACAAAGGCTTTCAATAGCCTAACGGAATTCGCCAGATTGGCTACAACACTCAGGTTCTCTCTTGCCCACAAGGATTTTACCGTTCCATACATCATGTCTTCTATATCTCGGTCGCATCAATCCAGCTGCGTAGTCCGAGCGTCAATGCGATCGCACGCTTCAATGCGCTTCGGTATTCCAAGCCTTAACGCGTTCAAACAACGCTTCGCTGCGAGCCATCCATTCCCTGTACCCTGCATGAAGCTGGTGGGGGATCAGTACGTTTGTCCTCGCATGTACTGAAGCAAAGATCTTCTTTCCAAACCGACATTGTAATATTTATGTTGAATCATGCAACTTAGCTTATGATCTTGCTATGTTCTCCATAGGATCAATTTCATGGCATATTCGAAAGCGTAAAGAATGTTATCATAGCAAGCATGTTATCGAATTGAATAGGCAAGCAAGCATTCTCGTGTTTGATTCGTGGCATGACTTACCAAGTCGACGCACTCGCCCTTGCACCGACGCAAGGTGAATACGCCTATCTGTATTCCCTGTCATGTTATAAGTGCCTTCTATTTGGATCCATCCATGCAGGATACGTATACCTTGCACTTCCAAACCCATCGCCCTTAACTATATGAAGGTCACTAGCTTGTCAAGCTAGAATGGACTTATATTTATCGAATCGAAATTGTAAGACGACAGTCACTCAGTTATGGTTGCTAACCACATACGATCCGAGGACCCCCGAATTACTCGTGTAAGTGGCTTATCACATTCACTAGACAGGCGCTACCCGTCTAGTCGAAGTGCACCAACAATACCGAAAACGAAATCCCTCCTAGGCCGAACGGTCCCAGCGCCCTGGCGCGCCGCGTTCGAGGGAATACCCATGCACGGGCTTTTATATCTTTAAGTCCATTTGACCATGCAACGAATATTATCTTTCAAACAACCAAGCAAGTTCGCTTATCTCTATTTCAATTGGCACAACGCCCGAATGTTCTCAACGAACGCCCGTAGGCCGCGAACATTTCGAAGGGCACCATGCCGCATTATCGTCTCGCATTTCTTCCGTTAACTTTCTATTGTTCTTACGTTTCATACTTCGTTTCAATTTTCAATGGCATCTTGTCTCAACTCAATGCTCGCCAACCGAACGACCCGAAGGTCCCGAACACCTTTCGAGGCATTATGTCATATCCGACAGTTCCGCCACATTCATGCCACAACTGCATTCTCTCGCAACGAAGCCATCTTTTATTATCCCGTGCACGTAGGCACATTTCGACCGTATTCCGATGTTCTATGACTTAGCATTCAATGTCCGTGGCTTGCGCGCTAGGGCGCTCGCCTATTGTCTTTCAATGTTCTAGCCGTTCTAACTTGTGCGCGAAGGCACGGTATGGTTCGTGCACTAAGGCACTCGCCGAGTACAGTTATCCCATGTTCTTGCGACTTACGCACCGAGGCGCTCGCCTTTGCGATATCCAATGTTCCATAGCGACTCGTACATTTGCCGTACGATTCATTTCAATTGTTCTATCTAGTGTTTAACACGCACTACGTTTATCTCTCTATCGAGCCACACCCGTGGCATTGATAGGTTAACTCAGCATACAATGATATATTTGACTTATCGAATGAAGAAGTAAAAAGAAGTCAATCCTCCCACCTTGAATCGATTTGCCTTTGTCGTTTCGCCGAGCCGATGCGGCTTGATTTCATAACTTCGTTGCACGGCCACTCTCTTGACTTAGCCATTCGAGCACTTCGTGCCTCATTGAATCATACGTCCGATTTGCCTTAGCGTGCCAACGCTTCCGTCCGTCGCAAGGCGTCGATTTGGTTCCGCGGATCCCTTACTAAATATTACTGAAGATCGACCTCTAACATTTTCGCGTCAAAGTATAACCTGCACACGAAACCAACTAAAATCAATACTTGCATCGATTCGGACTTGCGCCTTGGTCGATTCGATTTCTTAGAATCTTCGAGCCGTCTCAACGCACTTATCCTTCGAGGCAACGCGGCGCTTCGCATCGATTCACTCGATGCATTCTTTGGGACAAGGCAACTCTTCGCATCGACTTAGTTTGATGCATTCCTCGGGACAACTCAACACTTTGTATCGATTCGCATCGATACGTAATCGGGTCAACGCAACTCTTCGAGTCAACGACTCAGCATAATGCACCGTGCGGAGCGGGGCATTACAGCCTTAGTGCACGAACCATACCGTGCCTTGTGCATGAGTTAGAATGGCTAGAACATTGAAAGACAATAGGCGAGCGCCCTAGCGTGCAAGCCCGAACATTGAATGCTAAGTTATAAAAAATGGAAATATGGTCGAAACGTGCCTACGTGCACGGGATAATAAAAGATGGCTTCGTTGCGAGAAAATACAGTTGTGGCATGAATGTGGCGAAACTGTCGGATATGACCTGGTGCCTCGAAAGGTGTTCAAGACCTTCGGGTCGTTCGGTTGACGAGCATTGAGTTGAAGCACGATGCCATTGAATCATTGAAACGAAGTATGAAATGTAGGAACATAGAAAGTTAATGAAAGAGACGCGAGATGATAAAGTCTGAGTCTTGGACTCAAGGCTATGCTTGGTTGTTTGAATGATAGTGCGTTGCATGGTCGAATGGAATGGACTTGAGATAATTGCGATGATATCTTCCGTGCACGGAACGTTCCCTCCGAACGGGCGCACCGGGGCACCGGGACCGTTCGGCCTAGGAGGGATGTTAATCTTTGATAGGCGCACATTTGCGAAGTCCGATTAGCACTCGGTCATAAATGTGAGAAGCCGTAAATGATGGTAGGCACGCGGTAAGTTTCGGTTATTGGGATAGCAACCCAACCAGTGAAACGCCGGGCTACCCAAACAAGAGAGAGAAAAGAAGGAGAGAAAAGAAAGTAAGAAAAGATAAAAGAGAAACTCCTTTAGTCCATTCCGGCGCGGATACGCCTACGACCTTCATATAGTTAAGGAACGATGGGTTAAAAGTGTAGGCACAGATGCGTCCCGCATAGAGATCCTGCTTAGAGATACACATATAACATGACAGGAAAGGATTACGGCGTATTCACCTTGCGTCGGTGCAAGGGCGAGTGCGTCGACTTGATAAGTCGCGCCACGAATCAAACACGAGATTGCTTGCTTGGTTATACATTCAATTCGATAACATGATGCTATGATAACATGCTTTACGCTTTCGAAGATGCCATGAAATTGACCCTAAGGAGAACATAGCAAGATCATAAGCTAAGTTGCATGATTCAACATAAAATATTAAAATATCGATTTGGAAAGATGATCTCTGCTTCAGTACATGCGAGGACGAACGTACTGATCCCCCACCAGCTTCATGCAGGGTGCAGGGAATGGATTGCTCGCGGCGAAGCGTTGCTTGAACGTGTTGAGGCTTGGAATGCCGAAGCGCATTGAAGCGTACGATCGCATTGACGCTCGGACTACGCAGCTGGATTGATGCGGCCGAGATATAGAAGGCATGATGTATGGAACGGTAAAATCCTTTGTGGGCAAGAGAGAACCTGAGTGTTGTAGCCAATCTGGCATATATTGTTAGGCTATCGAAAGCCATTGTAATCTCAGTTTCGGATATCAATAAAGAGAATTGTTTCGTATACTCTGTTTTTCTATCGTTGTTAATATCGAATCAAAAGATAACCATTTGAGAACTTGTCATCTTGCCTTGCACAAGCGCAACTCCAGGCTCGTGCGGCATCACGTCCCCTGCGAGGACGATGATTCGGGTGAGTCCGGATCGGGGCGTGACAAATTGGTATCAGAGCTCTAGGCTCAGTTTCCTCTGGACGCTTGCTTCATTTCAGTTCTAAAAGTTGTTCACCACCAATCGAAATCACTCTTGACTCTACTCGATGCCGCATTGGATGTTCCATACAATAAGTCTAATACAAACCATGTAATTTTCTCGCGTGTTGTTTTGGAAATTACATGGTGTTAGTTGGAAAAGTCGGAAAAGGTTTGTTGCTGCAAGTGCAACAAGTTGCGAGATATGAATTCGAGAATTTGTTGTCGTAGATGCAACACGTCGTGAATTATAATTTGAGATATTCGTTGTTTACAACGAACGATACGAGAAATGTTGGTTGCATCGATACAATGAAAGTCATGGAATGTTGCGAGTCGAGTCGTCATCTTCTTTTGGACTGAGTGCGGGTCTTCTTCAAAAGGAATCCAGAAACAAGCATTTACACGCGGACGAGGCTTCGAAGGGTTTACTTCGCCTTGAGCTTTCAAGTGGCACGCCCTTCGTGGTTCGGGGTACCTGCGTGGAGAGTGAGGATCAGTACATTACACTTTGTACTGATGCGTGGCTATTTAAGTTCCAAGCTCTCATTTGGTTGAAGAGTTTAAATGACTTAAAGTATGAATGTTTCTAACCATCCTAATGAATTTCAAACAAGCATAGTAAAATTTACGTTGAAACTTACCGATGGCGGCCCGCGCCGCGCCTTATGAAACTTACCATGTTCTTTCCTGTCAATTGTTATCATTTCCATACCAAGTGCAATATTTCGTGTGTTGGCCACTGGCTCCCAGAGCCATCGTGGACTCCTTCTAGCTTTTATTAGACGAGGTCCTTTCAGCGCGAGTAGCGAGCCCCGCTGCAAGTCCTCGCCTAATATTGTCCCCAGCACAGCTTATGAGATGTTTCCTTCTTGGCCGCAATGGTCCCGTGGCCCCGGGTTGCCGTGCGGGGAAACTTTACCTTGTCGACAAGTTGTCCATGACCGTGCGAAGACCATTTTCCTTCTTTTAGTTATTAAGACATAGCCTACATTTTCTTTAAAAACTCAATCATTTTACCGTACCCGTGCCCTTGCATTCAATCTTTAATCCGCAATAACACTATCCGATTTACCAAAGAAGGGGTCAAGAAGAGAAGGGTCAGCCACTCACCTTGAGTTTACTTCGGTGAGAGAACTTGTTGATCGCGCTAGACGTCGCCTACGCGATTACCTGAAATCGCACAAGCAACCGATTAGAACACTGCATTAATCAAGGAGTTCGATAGGAAATGCGAGTTCGAAATGCAAGCCATGAAAACCATCGAAAACATTCACGAAAGCGCATTCAGAAAACAAAGCCAAAACCAACGCAAGCGGCGTAAAAAGCAGAGCAACGGGAGGTCTCTTCTGACTCAGCCGCAGATTCAATCCTCGAGGCGCAACCCGCTGAATATGGGACTTGGTTCCGAAGAAGACATTCCATAACGAGGAATGGATCTTAATTCAACCGTTTCCGTTCGATCGACTCGGTCGATCCCGACCTATCGGTCCCGACCGAATCGATAGCGACAGTGTTCCTTTCTCGCGCACCCCGTGGACAGAGTACGGGGCACGATGTAGGGACGGGTCACTACACCATAACCAACTAAGAAAAAGTTTCGTCCTCGAAACTTAAAATAGGACCTACCTCTACAAGAACAACGAAGGGAACTTCTCCTTCACTTGACGAACGGCTGATGGAAGGTACTGGACTTCAAAAGCTTTGCGGAACGTGGCCCAAGAGATCGGCGCGGTGGTGTTGTTCGGTCGGATCGCTCGCTTGCGTACGGCCCACCAGTCGTGTGCGTTCAACCGTAGTTGAAGTTGTGCGCAGGCGACTTGCTTCGATTCTTCAATGCCGAGAAGCTCGAAATGATCTTCCAGCTCTTCCAACCAGTCGATTGCCATGGAAGGACCCTCGGTATCGCTGAAGGAAGTGCGGCACGCCTTCTTGAATTCTGACACTTCAAAGTTGTACTTTTTCGGTGTCGCTAGTTGACGCTCGGGATCCTCCGTGTCGATTTTAATGGGTTGGATCGTCGGCACGGTGACGGTAGGCGTAGTCGTAGAATTCCCGTTGGCCGTCATTGTCTGGACGATCTGCTGTAGGGTATCCAGCTGCTTTTGTTGAAGTTTGGCATGTGCGTCGAAACGAGCTTCGAAGCGAGCTTCGAACTGGGCCTGTCGTTCCTCCGTCTGTTGATGTCGGTTCTCGAACTGGTTCCGCTGCGCCTCCATCATGCGCGACATCCTTTCGATGGTATCGTTAGAAGGTCCGCCCCGCGAACGATGCGAACTACTAGAGCTGCTAGAAGCGCTCTGTTCTCGCTCAGCCGTGGGTTCCGTCACTTCTGCTATACGAAGGCAAACGCATCAGTCACAAAATATTACGGACTCATTGTATGGAATAACTTATCTCATCGTTGCGAGGTCAAAGGATGTAAAGCCGTGCTCTGATACCATTATGTCACGCCCCGATTCCGTAGAATCGATAGTCGTCCCCCGGACGTGATGCCGTACGAACCTAAGTTGCGATCGCACAAGGCATAGTCATAAGGTTATCCGAAACACAACATCAAGTTAGAGTACGCAGAGAAATTGAATGACACATTTGAAATAGAAATAGACTTTTTCATTGATGATAATAAAACTTTACATAGACTCCTTTACAATCATTGCCGCACGGGCTACAACATGACTCGACTTACAAAATAAACGCTGATGAGATAGTCGTTCCATACATTACATCCCTCTTTACAAGCAAAAACCATTACACATTTCTACCTGCTATCGAGGCGAGTCGAGTCGTCATCTTCTTTTGGACTAAGTGCGGGTCTTCTTCAAAAGGAATCCAGAAACAAGCCTTTACACGCGAACGAGGCTTCGAAGGGTTCACTTTGCCTTGAGCTTTCAAGTGGCATGCCCTTCGTGGTTCGAGGTACCTGCGTGGAGAGCGAGGATCAGTACATTACACTTTGTACTGGTGCGTGGCTATTTAAGTTCCAAGCTCTCATTTGGTTGAAGAGTTTAAATGACTTAAAGTATGAATGTTTCTAACCATCCTAATGAATTTCAAACAAGCATATGACAAGCATAGTAAAATTTAAGTTGAAACTTACCGACGGCGGCCCGCGCCGCGCCTTATGAAACTTACCATGTTCTTCCCTATAAATTGTTATCATTTCTATACCAAGTACAATATTTCGTGTGTTGGTCACTGGCTCCCAGAGCCATCGTGGATTCCTTCTAGCTTTTATTAGACTAGACCCTTTCAGCACGAGTAGCGATCCCCGCTGCAAGTCCTCGCCTAACATTGTGCCCAGCACAGCTTATGAGATGTTTCCTTCTTGGCCGCAACGGTCCCGTATCCCCGGATTTCCGTGCGGGGAAACTTTACCTTGTCGACAAGTTGTCCATGACCGTGCGAAGACCATTTTCCTTCTTTTAGTTATTAAGACATAGCCTACATTCTCTTTAAAAACTCAATCATGTTACCGTGCCCATGCCCTTGCATTCAATCTTTAATCCGCAACAACACTATCCGATTTACCAAAGAAGGGGTCAAGAAGAGAAGGGTCAGCCACTCACCTTGAGTTTACTTCGGCGAGAGAACATGTTGGTCGCGCTAGACGTCGCCTATGCGATTACCTGAAATCGCACAAGCAACCGTTTAGAACACTGCATTAATCAAGAAGTTCGATAGGAAATGCGAGTTCGAAATGCAAGCCATGAAAACCATCAAAAACATTCACGAAAGCGCATTCAGAAAACAAAGCCAAAACCAACGCAAGCGGCGTGAAAAGCAGAGCAACGGAAGGTCTCTCCTGACTCAGCCGCAGAGTTAATCCTCAAGGCGCAGCCCGCTGAATATGGGACTTGGTTCTGAAGAAGACATTCCATAACGAGGAATGGATCTTAATTCAACCGTTCCCGTTCGATCGACTCGGTCGATCCCGACCTATCGGTCCCGACCGAATCGATAGCGACAGTGTTCCTTTCTCGCACACCTCGTGGACAGAGTACGGGACACGATGTAGGGATGGGGCACTACACTCGGGCTGCCTCCTGCCCCCTCCCCCCCCGCTGGAGCCTCCCCTCCGTGCCTTCTCCGCCGACGGCCAGCGCCCCGCGCTCACGCCCCCTTCCGGCCGCCTGAGCCGGAGTCCCCCGGCTGCGCATCCCCCCACCACCCCCTTTCCCTCCCCCCGGGTTCCGCGCCCCCTCGCGCAGAGCACCCCCTCGGGGGCAGCGCTCCCCTCGGGCAGCGCAAAAGCCAACCCACCCCTTGGGCCCCGCGCCCCAACCACCACGCTTTTTAACTTTTGAATTTTGAACTCATCCGAGTTCAAAAAAGAAAAGAAAAAGAATATATATATATATATATATATATATATATATATATATATATATATATATATATATATATATATATATATATTATGCTGGTTAATGAAGGTTTTTAGTTTGGACTTTGCTAAAGGCTACTCCCTCACCTTGTAGGAACTTGGGCTATCTCCCGGTTCCAACCTCTAGTTTTCCTTTTCAATGAAGGCTCTAGCCATTGTTTATATATATATATATATATATATATATATATATATATATATATATATATATATATATATATATATATATATATATATATATATATAGGGAGCGGATCAAAAGCCCCCCTTAGAAAACCCCCCTCACTCTAATTCGTAATATTAATGTTAATGTTAATATTAATGTTAATATTAATGTTAATTTTTTTTATATTAAAGTTAATGTTAATTATAATATTAATGTTAATGTTAATGTTAATGTTAATGTTAATGTTAATATTAATTTTAATGTTAAGTTTAATGTTAATTTTAGTATTTAATGTTAATATTAACATTAATATTAACATTAACATTAATATTAACATTAAATTACGGATTAGAGTGAGGGGGGTTTTTAGGGGATTTTCTAAGGGGGACTTTTGATCCGCTTCCATATGTATATTATATATATATATATATATATATATATATATATATATATATATATATATATATATATATATATATATATATATATATATATAAAATTTTAAAATCAAATGCCCGTGGACTAAAGCCCTGGGCTAGAGCCACCCAGCCAGCACTTGGCCCGGGAGCCGTGGCCACTGCCACCCAGCCGCTCCTCTGGGTGTTCGATCTCGCGACCTCACATCCCGGTTATATATATATATATATATATATATATATATATATATATATATATATATATATATATATATATATATTAACCAACATAGATAAAAACAAAATCTGTTAAGTAATATATATTTATTAAGTACAAACAAAAAATATTAACTAATATATTTTGTTATTATCTATAGCATAGACAATAACAAATTAACTAATATAATAAAACAAACTAAATGTTTAAACTAAGTCATGCTAAAAAATAAACCAAACCAAATTAAATCAAATCAAAAAAAAAAATAAAATCAAATGCTCTATTTCCGCGTGACAATCTAGCGAAAATTGGGCTAAATAGGACATGGCCAATTTTTGCCAGACGATCTGACGGAATGTATTTTCATTCTCAATTTCTCAAAACTTCTTATCTTTTAGCCAATTATGTTAAAATCTGTATTGTTTAAACAAATTTTCTGTAACGGTGAGGCATGTGTCCCGAGTGGTCAGGAGATCCATCCTAGTGGGAGCGTTCGACACAATTATCATTTCCATAGTAGTGGTGAGGCATGCGGCCCGAGTGGTCAGGAGATCGATTCCCGGTAGGAGCGTTCGTCACAATTATATATATATATATTGAAAGAAGGTAATTGTGGCGAACGCTCCCACCGGGAATCGATCTCCTGACCACTCGGGCCACATGTATCATCACTAACACTAGGCTAGAGGGTCATTGGCTAAAAAAAAAAGAAAAAAAAAGTGAATCACATTTCTTGATATCAACAAAGCATCCAGAAATTTACGCTTCTTTTAAATAATATTTATTTTATCAGTCTTTCTTCAATTCACTATAACACTCTTTTTACAAATAATCCAACTTCTTTCCTTCTTCACTTTTTTTTTACAAATTCATAAATTAGTAAGTTGTCAGAGCAGCATGTTAGAAATGAAAACTTGTAGTACTTAAGAAATATACATGGTAGTGGAATAATAGCCTTGCTTGCACACCAACATCCCAACAAGCTCGATTAAATATAGGGTAAAGAAGAGTAAAATATAAATGTGGAATATATGTACGAATTTGATCATTATTAAGGTTCTTATTCCAAATCTTACGTCTTTGTCCTTGGATTATGTAATAAGTAGCATCCAAACAATTCCATGTCCATCAATGCACTGGAGGCACCTTCATATAAGTACAGTCCTTCTCATAATGCCAACATGCTCATCTGCAATGTTAATGTATAGTTCGACACTTTTGTCACAGGCCTTGAGCTTATTGTCCATGTTGAGCTTTTCAAGAGCAATTTGATAGATCCCATTGTCGGTTGGAAGAAAGAAAATAATATGAGCCACATGTATGTGTTCTTTGCCGATGAGAGAACACGGTTTTGATTATGATTACTTTGTATAAGAGTATCATGTCTAGATCTAATTAGATTTTAGATACTAGATTTGTTTGTTGATAGATTTAGATACCCAAAAAATTTAGTGACGAAAGCAGACTTTTAGTGACGAAATAAGTCTTTTAATGACGAATGTTGGTCAGTAAAATGCATCATTAAAATTTTTCGACTACCTAAACTCATCAACGAACAAATCCAGTACCTAAAGTTTAATTAGATCATAAACCTGGTACGCTTGTACAAACGAATCCTTTTGATTAACTCAATGCGAAAATAACTAGAAAACTCAATGCAAGTCTTGAAGTTACTTAAATATAATGGGTGACTTAAAAAAGAAACTAGGCATGAGGGGATTTCTTTTAGTATAGTTAGAAAACCAAGGTTATTTTTTATTTTTTTTTTCTCATTTTCCTTTTAGTTTTACAAGGCTCAAATAACCGGATCTTCATTAGATGTAAGGCTTGTTTGCACTTCAATACCTTGAACTTCCACCATCTTTGCCATCAAGTATAATGTCTGTTACTTTATTTTGTATGGCTCTTCATGCTAATGGGCTGTGGAACTAAAGCATGGCTTTAGTTGAGGATTACATATGGGCCCTGATGAATAAACATATATTATTTCTAATTTACTTATGGCCATGGCCCTAAATTTGAGAATTGGATACGGAACTTGATATAATTCTTCACGGATTGTATGTTGTAGTTACTTAAAATCATCGTGTCAAGGGGCAGATTCATTAAGGGCCCAAAGGGGCTCTAGCTCTCCCTAGATTTTCGTGAAAACAAAAATATTTATGCGATTTAAAAATATTATAATTAAGTAGTTGTAACTAGTTGCGCCATATTGAGTCATAACCAAAATGAGGAGTACTATTCGAACTTAGCAAGTTGATCTTGTTCACGAGCTTAGAAGCTTGGCTCATTTAAAAAAATAGATCTTGATATTTTGTTCAAGCTCAGCTCATTAAGGAAATCGAGCCAAGCTCACTAGATGCCTGCTTCATTTGTAGCTCTGTTGTCTGAATTTTCATATTGAAGTGCCTCCCTCTGGATCCAATATACATTCTCACCTTCTTTTAATATATGTGACAATAACAACAAGCTATTAGCTCAAAATTTTGGGGTGGGCTGTTTGAATCATTTTGTTCCACTCGACTCGATTAAAGGTCATGCAATTAAAGGATCATCTCCTTTGTAACGGTAAAAAAAATCTATATTCTTATATATTGTTTCAATCCAATTCAATTTATCTAGGTCTACCTCTACTTCTATCGGTTCCATTAATTATTATCTTATCTGTCTCTTCTATATTAGTGTATCTATCAATCTGTGATGCACATACCCAAATACACATGATATGATTTTCTCTTTTGTTCTTCTTCCAACTTTTTACGAATACCCTCTTTTCTAAACCTATATTTTAATATATCATCACTCATCCATGTTAGCTGTCTCATTATAGAACTTAATTTATTTTGGGCTAATTAGCCTTTAGACGCTGGATTTTATACCAACTTAGAGTTCAAGTTCTAACATGTCCAATTGAAAAATTTTGACCTTGAATTTTTATTTTTCGTTTACTTTTTTTCTATTATATCCTTATTTTCAACATGAATTGGTTTTTGCACTTTTACTCATGTTGAGGGTAAAATGGAAAACAAAGGAAAAAAAAAAAAAACCAAACATAAAAACCCCGAGTCCAAACTTTCAAATTTGACATGTCAGGATTAAACTCAAAGTTGGTATAAAATTCAGGAACTAAATTTTAATTAGCTCTTTTTTTTAGACATTGTTTCTTAATTTTCCAAACTTTCTTATAGTTGTCTTATATATGCTCTTTCTCAATGGTATCCTTGGATCCATGATAACTAATGGTGAACTTTCTATGGCTATGGCTGGGGCTGGGTGGGCTGGGAATATATTAAGAGATAACTATGATCAGTTTATTACCATGGAATTTGGGGAAATAAGGTTGCATCAACTTCATATCTATCGCTCTCTTATACTAAAAAAAGAATTTTCTATTAATCGAACTAAAAAATGGGATCTTTTCTGACATTGATAATGTTATAGTAGTTTGTAAAAAAATAATAGAGAGGTCTAACTCTAAAATTGTGGATTTCTATTAGTAATATATACGTATGTTCAAAGTTTTGGGTTGTTTTTATCTATTAGGGTATGCTTGGTAAAGATATTTTTATCGGTTTTGGGATATTTTTTAACCGACCGTTTATGAAAATCTCTTATTGTTAATTTTTTTAATGCACTAATTTTGGTCTGCTCAAAAACTCTTCAAAATCGGTACAATGTAATTTTGTATGGCTTTATAAGCACCCAAAATTGGTAGAATTTTTAAAAATTTATTATTTTATTTCATTTATATCTTCGCCAAAAGTATATAATTATAACTAATAATATCCTTCCCTAGTTAATTTTGTTGGTGTAAAAAACTTTTAGAACCGCACGTTAGTGAATTACCAAGCACGGATTGGACTGGTTTAAAAGCCGCTGCTTAAAAACCACCCAAATCGGACCCCTCATTACTGGTACTCTAAAAATACCTCATAACCACTAATCCTATAATTATCAAGCAGACCCTTAGGTTTTTGGGGTCCTATGTTATCGTATAACTTGTACATATTCAGAAATGGTCACTGCTGCTACCGATTAAGTAGGAACGTCGTAGGCGCCTTTCGTGCTGATGATTTTACCTAAAGCGTCGATGCTTATCTGGTGTTCAACCTGAAGGCCGGGGCGGTGAAACTAGAAGTGGGACGAGAGTGTGCCTAATCAAAAATAGGACAGAAGGATACAAATTGGTCACTTCATCACGGCAATATGAAGGAAGTTTCGCAAATGCCAATAAATTTGATACGTGATATTTGACTAGGGAAGTTGAAGGTATTGAAAGGTGGATGAGCCACCGTCTAATTGGAATTAGATGTCCCAAAATAAGTTGTACATGATGGTCATGACAAGGACTAATAGTATATGAAACTAGCTAGTGACCCAGCAGCTATTAATGCCAATGCTTATTAATTAGAGCAGTGCTACATGCACCGCGGTTTGTAACTGCGGTCCTGGCTCGCATGCCAGGTGTCGGATTGTTATTGGTGGTGTTTTCGGATTTTCGGAAGTGGACCCTAAAATAGCAGGAGGACACGTCGGCGCGGGCACAGCCACGGTCCCGCTCCCACCTCCTGCGGTCCATTTAGAGTTTTCCTATTAATTATCTGTCCCTACTCTAGAACGCACCTTCCCATACAAAATTTTCAAGATATCTTTAAAAGGGGAGTCGAGAACAAATCAAACCTTGACCATGACAGCTTGGAAGATCAGACATATAGTCGACTCGATCGATAAGATTTTCCTCTGTGATCAGATGTGAAGTGATGCTTCTCCTAACAAATCTGGAATATTTATAAGTATTGGTTTCATGAGTCCCAAAGCGAGTACCATGCTGTGATAAATAGTGAGGATAATATGCAATTAACACCAACCAACCGACAATGCGGATTCCAGTTGGCATGAGGCTGGAAAGAGAAGCGAGCTAGGTCTCGCAGAGAATATATGCATGTAGCTTAGACTAAATTAAGAAAATATATAGATTATACAATTGTTGAACATTTTTAGTAAGTTCCATAATATTTGCAGATTGCATGGCAACGTGTCCATTTCTTATAGCTACGGACGTGGAGCTTTCTTTCATCGTACGGTTCTGCTTTGTTTTCCTATGGTTTTGTTAAATGTGTGCTGAAGCTGATTTGAAACTTCACTTCTTTGATACTGCATTTTCATCCCTAAGTCTAATCTGACTGTTTCTATTCAAAAACCACGCTACATGAAATGTTACTTGGTAAGTTCAACTGTTCAAGTTCAGTAACATTGACCCATGTTGGCAGCTTGTGATAGCTAGGGGTCAACATATTGATCGGTGGGGAACAACTTGGGATAGCTAGAGTTTGAAGTTTCCGAGTGGGAGGGATCCAGAGTCCTGCTGGATTCATCAGTTGCTCTACTCGTGATGGATATGGTCAATATTTTACTTTTTTTTTTGGGTCGATAGTGGACTTTGTTGAAAGAAATGTTGAAGTTACAAACAAGTTGTTCGTAGTTCAGGGGAGATTTCAGCTTTTGACAATCTTGAGATCCTATATTTGGCTGCCTGTTGCAAGCAGTGCCAAGCACAGGGAATGTACCCACAACAATTTTTGGGATACGTAAGCAGTTTCTTATCTGTACTGTTTGAGAGCATTCGTGAAGTTAGATCACGTTTGATTTGCGAAATCAAGATCTTGAAAAAAAAAAAAATATTTATTTTTTGAGTTCAGTCCAAAGATTTACTTTTTCTTCCAATTTTTCAAACCCTTCCAAACATTGAATTTTTTTAATGGAATTGTAATTTCAGGAAATTTTCCGCAAGGTAAATTTTTGAAAATTTTTCAAGAATTTTATTTCATATCAGGCTGACATTTAAAACTCATACTCTGCGCGCAATTGACGAATTGACCCTTACAAATTTATGAGAGGGGACGGCTAGTATGTCGCTAACGTTCGTCGCTAAATACGTTACTAATTTGTCACTTTAGTAACGCAGTAGCGACGAAAATTGACGACATTTGAGGTGATAGATCTATTTCGTTGCTATTTATGTTTAGCGACGAAAGACAACAATATATAGCGACCGCTAAATTGTAATATTTTGGTACTGCATCAACTATAATGCCAAATTGAATTGATGGTGACTAATATATGTTATTATAATGTAGATTTATTTGATGTATCCTTCCGCAATCCACAGTTATAGTGAATCCTCTATCTAGGCCGACACTCTATCGCTACATGAATATGTTGGTTCCTTAAATATTTAGGGCATAATATGTCAGAGGATTTGGATTTAGTTTTCTGGGTGTTATGGCTTCAAGTGCTGATCACTTGAACCAATGCTTGTACTTATATACACCACCTCGGTATCCTATCGATGATTGTTCATAAAGACGCATTCTTGATTTGGTAGAGAACTAAAATGTAAGTGGATTAGACATGCACTACGGATCTATCCAATGCATCAAGTGAAATCAAAGAGAAAATACGAATGCAATAAAAGTGAAATCAAGATAATTATGGACTGATAAGTTTGTCACGATTGAACTCCTTTAATTCTTTATTAAATGGATCATGTTACAGTCATTTTAGTTAAAGAAATAAGTGAAAAGAATAGTATAAATCCTTGTTTCTTTGGTGTCCTCTGATGTGTGGTTTAATTTCTCTCATTGCATGCCTTTGTTCTGGCTGATTGATCCTTGCGTGGCTCATTTTGCTCCTCTTGATACAAGTTTTTTTTTTTCCTTTTCATTTTGTTTCATTTTCTAATTTATATATTTTGCAATGGCTCTTTTTATATATATCATAACAATTAACAACATCAGCACGCACTCACTCACTTCTCATGGAGAGACCAAGGGAATATATATATGATTAGTTAATAGACAAAAAGTTACAGCTATCAACCCCTCTTGTATAGAATCCCTGATGCAAATCTCATGAAATCCATCTCTTGTGGATCTCTCTCAACTTGATATGATCTCCTCCCAACTGCAACAAAATCTTCTGAGGACTCAATCATGATTAGGAGAATGTCTGATTTGGTCACAGTGTCCGAAGATCAGTATAGATTCTAGATAACCACTTTCTGCGCCAACAGAGTACTAGATCTTTGTTAATCATTTGCTAATCAAATAACTCGCACCAATACCAAAGACAAGATCAATAAGCCATTAGCTTGAGCCACCTTGATCACAACCCTTGTGCAAAAATAATAGGGTGGACTTCAACTTTCTTTCAAATATTTCCGGGGCAAAACAAAGCCATTACCCTACGGGCTCGTTTGGTTCGCGGAATTATAGCATTGGAAAATAAAAGCTATTCCTTTTCTATGTTTGTATATCAAAAAAAAAAAAAAAATTTGAGGAAGAAAAATGATTATAAGGGGAAAAAAATAAGAGGAAAAGTAGTTCTCCCATCCAAGCAAAGATTCACCTTACCTCTATTGAAAATTTATTTTTCATTCTAATATTTTTGGCCTTTCCAAATATCGAAAAAAATGGATGAAAATTACAATTTTTCAAAGAAATGAAATAATAAGGAATTGATTTCCTTTCCTTTCTGCGAACCAAACAAAGCCACTAGTTCTTCAAAATGCTCTTCTTTTAAGAGAATACCATATGTCATCGATTGCATTTCTCGTACAATTTCAATACAAAAAATATACATATAAGCAACCTATTATTATTCCCCCCAAAAAAAAAAGTTACTTTTCTTTTTAATGATGCAAAAGGATTTGCTTGGATTATATTGTATAAGGGGTACTAGGTTTAGGACCTAATTAGACTTTGGATATTTGGTTTGTCTATTTTAGATTTTGGGTACTCAAATTTTTTTAGTGATACATTTTAGTGACGAAATTGGACTCTCAGTGGCGAAACAAGTCTTTAATGACAAATATTCGTCACTAAAAAGTTCGAATATTCAAAGTCTAAATTGGACAAACCTACTACCCAAAGCCTAATTAGATCATAAATCTGGTACACTTATACAAAATAATCCAAAAAATAAACAGAGTTAGGTTTTAAGTGAAGGAAAATTAAGTGACGAAAACAAGAGTCACTACATACAACTTTGATTGGTTTGGAGAGAGAGATAAGTGGAGTGTATTTAATAACTCTTGTTTGAATTGGTAGTTTTGAGTGGGACGAGAATTAATAAAAAGAAAATAGTTACAGAAAAACTCTTATTGCATGTTGCATAAAATTGTACAAAATATATGTGATCATCAACTCAACAGATGCATAAAATATATGTAGTCATCAAATATCTATCCTCTAATTTTTTGACGCAAATGGACGATTTTTTTTATACATCAACTCAACTGATGCATAAAAAACATAGCCACCAGTTTTTTTTTTTTTTTATAATTGGGCTAATTAGAGTTTAGACCCTGAATTTTATACCATCTTAGACTTTAGGCCCTAACATGTCCAATTAGAAAGTTTAGGTCCTGAATTTTTCAATCTTTTCCATTATACCCTTCCTCCCAATGCATGAGATTATTTTTTTAAATATAAAATGGAGGGTATAATGGAAAAGATTGAAAAATTCCAGGGCCTAAACTTTCTAATTGGACATGTTAGGGCCTAAAGTCTAAGCTGGTATAAAATCCAGGGTCTAAACTCTACTTAGCCCTTTATAATTTTCAACGATGAGTAATAAGTGAAAATGAAAAGAGATGACGCACCTGGACGTTCGCATGTTGAAAGCCATGCAGACGGAGTAGCAGGTTGAAAGCAAAAAAATAGTAGAGAAGATCAAGATATTTTATATGATAAACTAGCAAGTATTTATACTTTTTAAGCAATCCCTCATTTTCTCTCGTTAATACAAAATAGACAAAAAAAAATGTTAAATAAACCATCACTTAATCCTTTATAACTCTTTCTTCTAAACTCTCATCCTCAAATCAAACACGACATTAACTCTCTTCACCTCCATTCCAAACAGACTCTTAAATTTCATTTTTGTCAGATCCCTCTTCTCACAAGAAAGCAGAGAAAATAAATAGAAAAATGTAGCGAAGCCACCTAATTTTCAAGAACAGGGATTACATCATCGTATATATCTCTAGAAATTTTCTTCACTTTGTGGATCAACCTCTTCAACTTGATCATGGGCAGATGAAAAAGTCAATCAATGCGTGATGTTGAAGTTAATACACCACTTGAGTGCAATGCAACAACATCAGCTTATATGTCAGCTGGTCCCTATAATAGTATAATGGAATAAAGCCTATGAATATATGTGGAGTATATATAATATACCAATGTTGCTTTTAGGGGGCATCACATCATACTGATGATATTATAATCAGTGGCTTGGGGTTTCTTTTAGCTGGTGTTTTTGAGGCATTCCTCAACAAAACCTTAAACAATGAGATCTTCTTTGTCAGATGTCACAGCTTTCCCTTACATTGGCTGGATAATTTACACGGGGTTCACTAGTTTTGGGACACAATAATTGTCATTTTTTTTTCTTTTAAAATATGGAATGCCAGTGCTGCTTGTCATGGGACTTGGCACATAGATCCAAATAACTTTTCTCACCTTCATTACTAATAAATGACTACTGGGGATCTTCTCTATCATATATCATTTCATTGGTCTCAGATTTTATATTTATCTTTTGTATAGTGCCATATATACCTTGATTAGTTTGGTGAGTAAAAAAACACCTCCAAGGATTAAGAAAAATAAAATACCAACCCACTGATTATATATATATATATATATATATATATATATATATATATATATATATATATATATATAGAGCTGTCAAAATGGGCTAAGCCCGTTGGGCCGGCCCGCCCCGTCCGCCAAAAAGGTGGGTTGGACCGAGCATTTAGGAGCCCGCCAAACAGACGGGCCTAGATGGGCTGGCCCGCTAGTAGCCCGCCCCGCGGTGGGCTAGCCCGCGGGCCAAGTGGATTTGCCCGCCATCTATTTTTTTATAAAATTTTTAATTTTTTTATTTAGCACATATATGAGATATGTATTATAAATGATAAAAATTCTCATTTAATGTAAGTAATGACGTATAAAATATTAAATTTGGTCATTTATTTACATGAATGAAGGTGTTTTAAAAAAATATCTACTATTATAATGTTTCTTGTATTTTATTTGTAATTTGATGCATATGAGAGTGAGTAGAAAATATTATATATATAATTTTTTTTCTTTTAAGAAACTAAACAATAATTAAAAAATTTAAAAAAATTAAGCGGGCTGGCCCGCCTAGCCCGCGGCCCGCCGGTGGGTTGGGCTGGGTTGAAATTTTTTTCAGCCGCCAAAATGGTGGGTCGGCCCGTCCCGTCCCGCCAAATGGTGGATTATGGTGGGTTACGGGCCGGCCCGTCTTGACAGCTATAATTATAATCTTTTGTATAGTGCCATATGCACCATTGCTGCTCGATTGGGTACCTTAACTTTTTTTTTTTGCTTGATTTTGGTACCCAACTTTAAAAATTATTTTTTGAATCACATTTTATTTAATTCTAAAGCACATTGAGATGACTTCAAAAAATAAAAGAATTGATTTCCTTTCTTATTTTTTGTGTGAACGAGGTCGTCTAAATGTATTTGGGTGTGATTCTTATTTTTTGTGTGAACGAGGTCGTCTAAATGTATTTGGGTGTGAGGGGATAAATAAAAGAGATGTTGAAGAGAAGAAAATAACAGGGAAAATCATGGGACAACATCTTGGCCACTTTACCGAATGAGTTGGAATAAAACTCGGTCACATGGAGAAAATCCATGCTCACTAGTTCAAGAAACAGGTCAGCATTGTCTTGGAATCAAAGACGACGACTAAAACGAAGTTGAAACAAATTTTGCATTCAGAAAATAGCATAAGTATTAAGGGCAACATTCTCGCCTAACTCGTGTCCTGGCTAAGTTTGCCCCACTCCGTTAGGAACCCATTTCAGCTCGTGCGCACATGGCCTGTCTATCTATCCAAGGGCACATCAACATCCATGCGTGCATGCAAGGATTCAAATGTGTGCAACTAGACTTCCCACACAAAACGCGTAAGAAACGTACATAAATAAGAAAGAACAAATCACCAAAACATTCCATTTGAGCATTGACATACCAGATAATTCCAACATCTTCAACATTTTCTCTACAAAATGTACCCCGACAAGAGTAGTGCTCTTTATGACTTTGAACGCAAAAGATCCAATGAACACGAGGGAAAGCCCTACTCCATCAGGAAGGTATTGATGGTCGTATTCCCGTTTTCACTCTAATTACTAGATTGGCATTTGGCAGAATTGGTTTAGAAAACAAGGTTCGCAGTGTCGATATCGGAATCGGTATCATATCCTTCCTATGAGTATCGGTATCGATAGTATCGACAGTTTTGATATAAGTATCGAATTTTTTAGTATCAAAAAACAAATAGCTATTAATAAATTTAGAAAAAAAATATTTTAGGCATTTAGTTTAATTATTTCCTGCGTTGTTTCGTAATAGTTTTAAAATTGAATGAAATAATAGTCACTATTGAGTTACCTGCGATAGATAATTTTTTCCATTACATGTTTTTACAACCTTGTTGATTAGTCTTTATTTTCAATTTTCTATGCCGAATTAACTGAAAAATATATCCCCAATGTCAGTATCGATTAGTATCGAAATCGGTCGATTTTTAGATTGAGATATGCCAAACTGTATCGGTATCAACTGTATCGGATCGGTATCGGCTGATACTGCAAACTATTTTAGGAACCCATGTTATTGTCGAGGTTACGAAGATGGCACCAATGTTTGCTGCAACACTTGTCTTATGCAATCAAATGAAAATCTTAGCTAGACCTAATCAGAACTTGTACGGAAATACAACTTTTTTACAAACTGAGTCAAAAATAGAACAATTGCGAAAAATCAAAATACTGAAAGAGAAAGCTGCTTTTCTCTTGACATAATAGATACGGAAACTTTTGCCGGGTTATAAAAATTATCATTGCTCAAAGCAAAATTCGTCCCTTTTTGACGATCTACTTTCATAAATCAACAAGTTCAATGGATTGAACTTCTGGAATGATCCTGTTACCCTTGCTTTAAACTGGAACGGACGAACTTGACGAACAGAACAATTTTTACAAAATTTAATGGCTGCTTAAAAATTATCTCGTATCCGTATATTTTCGAACTCTATCTTTTGAGAAGATAAGAGATTATATAGGGTAGACATTCACCAAATCCTAATCAGCCGTAACACCCTTAATCCGTAGATAATACCGAAGGACAAGGGCAAATTCAAACCATTATCTTCGAATCCCAAAAGATAATGAGCGGTTTAAATAAAATATTTACTAAATCAGCGAAACAGCGCACACGTCCAACACTTAAGCATAGCGTCCGCGTACGTGGAGTGCTAACGTGCATCGTCCACATGTAGCGCTTACTTGTAGCGTCCACACGCAGCAACTCGGGCAAAAGCGATTACAACAAAGCGAAAAAGCACAACTCGCACAAAGTGTGCAACAAAGCGCCACTTTGAGCCCCCAACCGTGTCCACGCCCGAGTCGCTTCGACCTAAGAAAATTTTAAAAAAAACGAGTGACAACAAAATTGTTTATGTCTTTATCCTTGCCATCTAGAAAAATATTCCATCAACCACATGTGCTACAACACCTCATGTCTATAAGTCAATACAAAGAAGTGTTTTATATTGAAATACACCCTTAGTATTTTAGGTGCCGTGGGACTATAATTCTAGTGATGAAGATGAAACCCCAACAACCGACGCCAAGTTTCAATTTCTTTTTGGCAGCAGCGACTAAACATTTTTCTAGAGCATTCAATCGGTGCATGAAGAAACATGTGCCAGTTATTTTGCCCAGGAAGCTCATAAGTAACACATTATTGGTGGAAATCAAACAAATGCTTTGAGGCAGCAAGAAGTACTTCAGTGTCTTTCTTCAAGACTTCTTGGAACTTTTGGGAGATCTCAGCTACCTAATCAAAGCTATAACCCACAGAGTTCTGGAGAGCTTAACCACCTAATCAGTATTTATATATGTTTGAATATATAGCGCATACCTACTCCAAGTAGTTACTTCTCTGTGTATATATACTAATGATCTGCTATACAAAGTGGTCCATGCCATGCCACACATAAAATCACATACAATCTTTACCTAACTCTTCTTTAACCATTATCACGTGTAAAAACATCAGGTGTCCCCCCTCTCTCTCTCTCTCTCTCTCTCTCTCTCTCTCTCTCTCTCTATATATATATATATATATATATATATATATATATATAGAGAGAGAGAGAGAGAGAAAGAGAGAGAGAGAGTGAGAGAGAGAAAAAAATAAGGGAGGTGAGGTACCATCTCACCGTGAGGTGGAACCATGTCACCTCCCATGCTATCATCATGCACTTTGGTGCAAGATGATAGCATAGGGAGGTGATATGTAACCACCACCCATAGGGTGGCACCTCACCTCCCTTATATATATATATATATATATATATATATATATATATATATATATATAAGGGAGGTGAGGTGCCACCCTATGGGTGGTGTCTATGTGTCACCCTCCCATGCTATTATCATGCACCGAAAAGTGTACAAGTGCATGGTGATAGCATAGAGGGTGACACATAGCCACCTCACTGTGGGCCTGTTTGGCTACTTGAAAGTCAGCTGAAAGTGAAGGAATATTTGTATCTACCGTCTGTTTGGAGCACTTGGAGTGTTTGGTACCTATGAGGACTGCCGACATGAACTCGAGCTACTCCACCATTTTGAGTTCCTGTCGGCTGACGTGTTGTCCAATTTGATGGCTGCCCACATCCAATTTTTTTCAAGGATTTGGGCGGATGTGGGCAGCACCCTCCCCCTTTTTATTTGTTTCCCAAATGGTGCTGCTGCTATTATAATCAGTATTAGTAAATTAATTGTACTAGTAATTAATTATTATAACTATTATTATTAGTAGTAATTATTAAACCATTGGTATGAAATAGTAATTAATTATTGTAATAACTTAATTAATTTAGATTTTCTATTTATTTTATTTCAAATAAAAATTTAATTAAGATAATATAACTTAATCAAAATATTAAATAATTGTTAAACAAAATAAAATTTTAATATTTAAGTTAATTAATTTATTTATTATTGTAATACACTTTCTATTTTATCATCACTTTCATAATTAACTTAATTAATTTAGATTTTCTATTTATTTTATTTCAAAATAACTTTTTAATGAACTCTCCAGAAACATGACCTGTCACGCCCCGACCCGGAATCACCCGAATCATCGTCCTCGCAGGGGGCGTGATGCCGCACGAGCCTGGAGTTGCGCTCGTGCAAGGCAAGATAACAAGTCCTCAAATGGTTATCTCTTGATTTGATATTAACAACGATAGGAAAACAGAGTATACGAAATAATTCTCTTTATTGAGATTCGAAACTGAGATTACAATGGCTTTCGATAGCCTAACAATATATGCCAGATTGGCTACAACACTCAGGTTCTCTCTTGCCCACAAAGGATTTCACCGTTCCATACATCATGCCTTCTATATCTCGGCCGCATCAATCCAGCTGCGTAGTCCGAGCGTCAATGCGATAGCACGCTTCAATGCGCTTCGGCATTCCAAGCCTTAACACGTTCAAGCAACGCTTCGCCGCGAGCAATTCATTCCCTGCACCCTGCATGAAGCTGGTGGGGGATCAGTACGTTCGTCCTCGCATGTACTGATATCAAAGATCATCTTTCCAAACCAACATCTTTAATATTTACGTTGAGTCATGCAACTTAGCTTATGATCTTGCTATGTTCTCCTTAGGGTCAATTTCATGGCATCTTCGAAAACGTAAAGCATGTTAGCATAGCATCATATTATCGAATTGAATGTACAAGCAAGCAAGCAATCTCGTGTTTGATTCGTGGCTTACCAAGTCGACGCACTCGCCCTTGCGTCCCTTACACTGACGCAAGGTGAATACGCCCCATTTCTTCCCTGTCATGTTATAAGTGCAACTCTAAGTAGGATCTATATGCGGGACGCATTCGCGCCTACACTTTCAACCCATCGTTCCTTAACTATATGAGGGCCGTTGGCGTATCCGCGCCGGAATGGACTAAAGGAGTTCCTTTCTTTTCTCTCCTTCTTTTCTCACTATTTGGTTGGGCTGCCCGGCGTTTAACGGGTTGGGTAACAATCCCAAAACAACCGAAACGTTTCCGCTGCATACCATCATTTGCGGCATTTCCCATCTAGTTTTGATGTGCGCCTACAAAGATTATTTGAATCCCTCCGCGGCCAATCGGTTCCGGGGCGCATCCGGTAACTATCCGATTGGGGGAAACACCCGTGCACGGGCGGTATCACATTTTATCTCGAGCCCATTCCAATCGACCATGCAACGCCGTGTCATTCAAGTATCAATTTCAAACAACCAAACATAGTCTTGAGTCCGAGACTCAGACTTATCGTCTCGCATTTCTTCCATTTAGCTTTCTATGTTCTTTCGTTTCGCACTTCGTTTCGATGATTCAATGGCATCGTGCCTCAACTCAATGCTCGTCAACCGAACGACCCGAAGGTCTTGAACACCTTTCGAGGCACCATGTCATATCCGACAGTTCTGCCACATTCATGCCACAACTGTATTCTCTCACAACGAAGCCATCTTTTATTATCCCGTGCACGTAGGCACGTTCCGACCATATACCCATGTTCCATAACTTAGCATTCAATGTTCGGGGCTTGCGCGCTCGCCTATTGTCTTTCCATGTTCTAGCCGTCTAACTCGTGCAGCAAAGGCACGGTATGGTTCGTGCACTAAGGCACTCGCCGATTACAGTTATCCCATGTTCTTGCGGCTTGCGCACCGAGGCGCTCGCCTTAGCGATATCCAATGTCCCATAGCGACTCGTGCATATTGATGCACGTTTCATTTCCATTGTTCTAACTTAGTGTTCGACTCACACTATGATTTTATCTCCGATCGGCCACGCCCGTGGCGTCGATAGGTTAACTTAGCATACAATGATATATTTGACTTATCGAATGAAGGAGTAAAAAGAAGTCAATCCTCCCACCTTGAGTCGATACGCCTTCGACGTTTCGCCGAGCCGATGCGGCTCGATTCCCTAACTTTGTTGCACGGCCACTCTCCTGACTTAGCCATTTGAGCACTTCGTGCTTCGTTGAGTTATACGCCCAATTCGCCTTAGCATGCCCAAGTCTTAGCCCGTCGCAAGGCGACGATTTGATTTCGCGGACCCCTTACTAAATATTGCAAAAGATCGACCTCTAATATTTTTCCGTCAAAGTATGACCTGCACACGAAACCAACTAAAATCAGTACTTGCTTCGATTCGGACTTGCGCCTTGGTCGATTCGATTTCTTAGAATCTTCGAGCCGATTCAATGCACTCATTCTTCGGGGCAACGCGGCGCTTCGCATCGATTCACTCGATGCATTCTTAAGGACAAGGCAACTCTTCGCATCGACATAGTCCGATGCATTACTCGGGTCGACGTAACTCTCCGCATCGACTTAGTTCGATGCGTTGCTCGGGACAACTTAACTCGCGTATCATTTTGCATTCCATACATTTCCTTTGCGTCAACGCGACTCGTTGAGTCAACGCTTCAGCGTAATGCGCCGTGCGGAGCGGGGCATTACAGAATATACCACTCAAAACAAGGTTCGTCCTCGAACCAAAACCAACACTCCGACTAAGTGTTTTATAGATCGTTTCACGATCTCGCCCCACAAATGATGTTCGATTTCATAACATCTCGCAAGCTTTCCATTAACATTTCATAGTCTTCCCTGCAGCTCGATTTGAATTTTGTATACAACTCGATTTGGATTCGTACCTATATTCAAGGCGTCCCGAAGATATATGTATTTCGACCAAGCCCAGTCGTAGCAAATTAGAACAAAGCTGACAGGTAAATTTCAATCCTATGCTTGCCATCTCGTACTCTCGATCGGACTTATCCTTAGCAACTGTTCTCGAAATTTCATCGCATATGCATATTGATACACACGCGATTCATTCAACAAGGTCATTGCACGCGACGCGATTCAAAATCGCATTTCTCATTTCGTATGTTTTATCGGGACTATCAATTCTACGCATTGCGTCAAGCCGTCGCGCATCCAATCACAACGAGTCTCCGCAACGCCTTGCGTTCGAAGTCGCTATCCAACTATTTTCGAAGTCTCGCTCGCAACTTGTCTCGATACGATTCTCTTTGTTGACTTGCAAATGCATCAACATTCAGGGCTACGCCCGCTAGGTTACTTTCCAAGGCACCGTGCTTAGATTCTCCCGACGCAAGTTTAAATTGACATTGCACAAAGGCCACAATCTATCCGACACGAAAGTTTACATCAAGACGATGGTGCTCAGGGCAACGATCGCCTTGACACGAATGTCTTAACGACGCATCTTACATTCAATTTCCTAACGAGTAGGAAATCACTAGCCAAATTTCCAACTTATTTATCTCGCAACATTGAACATAATTTCAATTCACGCAAGCTCAATTGCAAGGTGAATCCGGATCTAACGACATGACTCGTAAGCCATTCCCTTATCGTTCCCTCTCGTGCATAGCACGTTCCTCGCAATCGCCTAGACTTATCATCAACATGCACCGTGTTATATTTGTTATCGGTGCAATCCCATATGCGATATCGCATGGGTCATCTTACGGTCTGCAGTATTTAATTTGATTTGGCGGTCAAGTCTTCTAGGGTCAGCTGCCCCGAAGCTACGCTCGATAATTGTGGATCATTAACGAAGGATAGTTTAATACGAACCATGCTATATCTTATTTCGGAGCCAAATCACGTTCCGACGATTCTATGCGAATACCCAATTTCGGACACAACCATTTCTATCGGCGCAACTGATGCACAACTATCTTCCGAGTCAAGTCATGCACTACCGTCGATGATTCCGTAATTTACGAAACATCTACTCGCATCGAGTTCGAGTCTATCTTATTTGCGGGTCGACACACGAGATGCTATACGCATCGAGCAATCGTCGATGACTTATAGTCTCGTCTCGATCAATCACAAAATTTACGATCAACCAATCCGTTCTTTCTCGTATTATTACTTACAAAATTTCGATAGCGCAAGGCGCACTCCATTTTGTATTCTCACATCGCCTACGTTTCCTTACGTATCGATCCCGATACGCCGTATCCATTTCGATAACGTAAGGGTCAACTTTGAATCTGTTTCAACGTCAACTTAACTCGCCTCGCATACATCCAAGTTCACAACAAACTTTTCCATACGCATCGAATCATTTTCCGATTCACCGCATCCCGCTATACTTTGATCGCGTAACCGAGTTACCGATTATCCAACATCGTGCCCTCGGTTTATGCGATCTCGCCCTCTAAGTTTCGCGTGTTTTCAGTCGTACTCAAATGAGTGTCGCCGTAACTTAACCAACTATTTCATAGGCACGATTTCTCGCGTCAACCAACTTTCTTACCGAAGTCGCACATCGTGCGATACGATTACAATTCACATCGCCCAACATTTCTATCGAGATCGCAAGTCGTACGATTCGATTCGTCTCGCCCAACGTTTCTACCAAGATCGCAAGTCGTGCGACTCATTTGTAAGCTCGAGTATTCCTTTCCCGTCGATCCGATTATTGCGTCAAGGCATAATCGTTTCGCTAGTCTCGGTCGTTCGACCAACTTA
Source organism: Iris pallida (assembly GCA_029216955.1). NCBI lineage: Eukaryota > Viridiplantae > Streptophyta > Magnoliopsida > Asparagales > Iridaceae > Iris > Iris pallida. The sequence continues at coordinate 8,278,718 of JANAVB010007798.1, read as the reverse complement.
TAATTTCCGTCCGACGTATCGTTCATCGATACGAGTCTCGCCTTATCGTCCCAACCGAATTTCGAAGAACACTTGCATCAACATGCCGTCGTACAAATTTTCAATCGAGTCTCGGTACTCACCCGTCTGTTGCGGACAAACCTTCCGCAATTCTCACAATACGCCGATGCAATTCATCGCACAAGTGGTATCCCATATACCACTCGGAATCGAGTCATTCATCGCCTACGTGGTATGGCATATACCACTCGGAACTCAAGTCATTTCCCTCGCATTATACTTAGTATAGGCCAACGTTCTCTTCCGACTTACGGTTTCCGCAGTGATCGTTCTTGATCACAACCGTAACTTTGATTCTATCAAATCCGACGCAACTCGGTCAATGTTCTCGTTTGCCAACATAAGTTTGGTGTGCAACCGAACGATTCGTTCTATCGATTTACGATTTTAATTCTTTCCTTACGTTGCATCTCGTGCAACAATTTATTTAGACACGCGTTGCACATTGGGCAACGATTATTTCCGATATTTACCGCACCTCGTGCAACGAATTACTCTCGACTTTACAAGTCAATGCACAATCCGTTTAACACATCGGTATTGGCTATCACTTCTCACTTTCATTTTAATGCATATTCACATTAACTCGCTGCACATCGTGCATCATTTTATTTCTCATTCAACATGTTACATTGCCACAATATCTCAAATCGTATTTCACAATTCGTTGCGCTTGCAGCAACTAACATTTTTACGGCTCGTTTGCATTCAATGCAATATACCCCTCGCGACTTTCTTAGCAAACATCGTGTAATTTCCAAAACACATGCGGCAAAATTACACGATTTATATTAGACTTATTGTATGGAACATCCAATACGGCATCGAGTAGAGTCAAGAGTGATATCAAGTGGTGGTGGGCAACTTTTCGAATTGTAGTGAAGCGTCCAGAGGAAATTGAGCCTAGAGCTCTGATACCAATTTGTCACGCCCCGACCCGGAATCACCCGAATCATCGTCCTCGCAGGGGGCGTGATGCCGCACGAGCCTGGAGTTGCGCTCGTGCAAGGCAAGATAACAAGTCCTCAAATGGTTATCTCTTGATTTGATATTAACAACGATAGGAAAACAGAGTATACGAAATAATTCTCTTTATTGATATTCGAAACTGAGATTACAATGGCTTTCGATAGCCTAACAATATATGCCAGATTGGCTACAACACTCAGGTTCTCTCTTGCCCACAAAGGATTTCACCGTTCCATACATCATGCCTTCTATATCTCGGCCGCATCAATCCAGCTGCGTAGTCCGAGCGTCAATGCGATAGCACGCTTCAATGCGCTTCGGCATTCCAAGCCTTAACACGTTCAAGCAACGCTTCGCCGCGAGCAATTCATTCCCTGCACCCTGCATGAAGCTGGTGGGGGATCAGTACGTTCGTCCTCGCATGTACTGATATCAAAGATCATCTTTCCAAACCAACATCTTTAATATTTACGTTGAGTCATGCAACTTAGCTTATGATCTTGCTATGTTCTCCTTAGGGTCAATTTCATGGCATCTTCGAAAACGTAAAGCATGTTAGCATAGCATCATATTATCGAATTGAATGTACAAGCAAGCAAGCAATCTCGTGTTTGATTCGTGGCTTACCAAGTCGACGCACTCGCCCTTGCGTCCCTTACACTGACGCAAGGTGAATACGCCCTATTTCTTCCCTGTCATGTTATAAGTGCAACTCTAAGTAGGATCTATATGCGGGACGCATTCGCGCCTACACTTTCAACCCATCGTTCCTTAACTATATGAGGGCCGTTGGCGTATCCGCGCCGGAATGGACTAAAGGAGTTCCTTTCTTTTCTCTCCTTCTTTTCTCACTATTTGGTTGGGCTGCCCGGCGTTTAACGGGTTGGGTAACAATCCCAAAACAACCGAAACGTTTCCGCTGTATACCATCATTTGCGGCATTTCCCATCTAGTTTTGATGTGCGCCTACAAAGATTATTTGAATCCCTCCGCGGCCAATCGGTTCCGGGGCGCATCCGGTAACTATCCGATTGGGAGAAACACCCGTGCACGGGCGGTATCACATTTTATCTCGAGCCCATTCCAATCGACCATGTAACGCCGTGTCATTCAAGTATCAATTTCAAACAACCAAACATAGTCTTGAGTCCGAGACTCAGACTTATCGTCTCGCATTTCTTCCATTTAGCTTTCTATGTTCTTTCGTTTCGCACTTCGTTTCGATGATTCAATGGCATCGTGCCTCAACTCAATGCTCGTCAACCGAACGACCCGAAGGTCTTGAACACCTTTCGAGGTACCATGTCATATCTGACAGTTCCGCCACATTCATGCCACAACTGTATTCTCTCACAACGAAGCCATCTTTTATTATCCCGTGCACGTAGGCACGTTCCGACCATATACCCATGTTCCATAACTTAGCATTCAATGTTCGGGGCTTGCGCGCTAGGGCGCTCGCCTATTGTCTTTCCATGTTCTAGCCGTCTAACTCGTGCAGCAAAGGCACGGTATGGTTCGTGCACTAAGGCACTCGCCGATTACAGTTATCCCATGTTCTTGCGGCTTGCGCACCGAGGCGCTCGCCTTAGCGATATCCAATGTCCCATAGCGACTCGTGCATATTGATGCACGTTTCATTTCCATTGTTCTAACTTAGTGTTCGACTCACACTATAATTTTATCTCCGATCGGCCACGCCCGTGGCGTCGATAGGTTAACTTAGCATACAATGATATATTTGACTTATCGAATGAAGAAGTAAAAAGAAGTCAATCCTCCCACCTTGAGTCGATACGCCTTCGACGTTTCGCCGAGCCGATGCGGCTCGATTCCCTAACTTTGTTGCACGGCCACTCTCCTGACTTAGCCATTTGAGCACTTCGTGCTTCGTTGAGTTATACGCCCAATTCGCCTTAGCATGCCCAAGTCTTAGCCCGTCGCAAGGCGACGATTTGATTTCGCGGACCCCTTACTAAATATTGCAAAAGATCGACCTCTAATATTTTCCCGTCAAAGTATGACCTGCACACGAAACCAACTAAAATCAGTACTTGCTTCGATTCGGACTTGCGCATTGGTCGATTCGATTTCTTAGAATCTTCGAGCCGATTCAATGCACTCATCCTTCGGGGCAACGCGGCGCTTCGCATCGATTCACTCGATGCATTCTTAGGGACAAGGCAACTCTTCGCATCGACATAGTCCGATGCATTACTCGGGTCGACGTAACTCTCCGCATCGACTTAGTTCGATGCGTTGCTCGGGACAACTTAACTCGCGTATCATTTTGCATTCCATACATTTCCTTTGCGTCAACGCGACTCGTTGAGTCAACGCTTCAGCGTAATGCGCCGTGCGGAGCGGGGCATTACATGACCCTTGAGAATAAATTGGTCTTATGCAAGAATTGATTTTAATATGTATTTATGAAAAATATAAAAGGCATAAATTCAAATTAATTGTTACGATATATGGTAATTAATATAATTATGATATCTGTAATTATAGTTATGGGTTATGGCAATTAATATAATTATGATATATTTAATTGTGGTAATGTGTTTCAAATGAATTTAAAAGATTATTTGAATTTGAATTAAATAAAAATCTAATTACAATTTGATATGTTTGATTATGGTAATTAAATTAATTATAGTAATTAATTTAATTATAATATAATTTTGATTTGTCTTTAATATATTTTTGTTTATTTAATAGTTAATGTATTTTTTGTTTAATTATGGTAACTAATTTAATTATTAATTATGTGCTTTAAATGAATTCAAAAGATTTTTTGAATTTTAATTCAATAAAAGCTAATTACAATTTGATATATTTAATTAAATTATTTTAGATGTAATTTAATTTGTCTTTAATATATTTTTGTTTATTTATGAAAAATGTATTTATTTTATTTTAGAAATTTTACATACATCAACATCCACTTTGAACAATCATCCAAACAACCGAACTCATTTTTTTTTCACTTTCAACAACCATCCAAACACCAAACCCATTTTTTTTTTTCACTTACAGGAGACAAAAAGTACTACATCCAAACATATTTTGGAAAGTGCCACTTTCACACTTTCAACTGCAACTCATCTTGGTGTAAGTGCCACTTTCACACTTTCAAAGAGTTACATCTATCCAAACAGCCCCTGTGTGATTGCACCTTACCTCTCTCTCTCTCTCTCTCTCAAAAAAATAAAAATAAATAAATAAATATATATATATATATATATATATATATATATATATATATATATATATATATATATATATATATATATATAATTTTATTTTATTTTTGAGAGAGAGAGAGAGAGAGAGAGTAAGGAAACCTGTCTTACTTGTCGACCCCCACCCTCTACACCAGTGTCCCTTTGTGATACCACTGCACCAACGACTTTGGGATACACACGTATATATTTATTTTGGAAGAATTAAGGTAATTTTTATTCTGGTCCAAAAGCCTACAATTACAGTCCGAAGGCCTTACAAATTTTGTCCGAATGCCTCATCCACCTGCATCGCACTTGCATCGCACTTGCATCGCACCCGCACCTAAACCTCACCGCACCTATCCAGACCGCTACCGGCTGCACTGCACCCACCTCACTTTAATTCTAAAAGTAAAGAATTTAAAGTGTTTCCCCGGTTGCTCTAACCTGCTGCCTCTGGGGGAAATATGCCTCACTCTAACTACTTGAGTTAGAGGTCATATAGAACCAATCTATGTTACAACCGTTGGATTTAGATTACCGTTAAATGATTCAAACTGTACTCTATGTCTTGTTAGAACATAATCCTACTTGGCATATTTTCATGTGTTATGACTCACAAATCATGTTCGCATACTATTTTGGCATTTAGTTCTATCCGAACAATATAAATATATAGCCCTCTCATCAAAACTCTGAAGATCAAGTATAAAAGGTAAATTTTTTAATATGTTATCAAAAGAATCAATATTTCAATCTCGTCTGCTACTTATTTTAAACAGATTTACTTGCTTCAAACTTGGGGGCTTTAACAAGTACCCATTGCTTAAAAAAAAGAAAAAAGAAAGTTAAGTTTTGGGGATAGTCAGTTGGGCAAAAGTTATGCCCTTGTAGGTTACATATTTATTTTTGTTCCGATAAAATTAAAGGGCATAACATATATAACCCTATGGTCCCTACCTTCGGTTATCTTTCCATGTCTCCTAACATTAACAATTAATCTTCATATAATTTTATACTCTTTAGTTTTATCAGAACAATATAAATATATAATCTTTAGTGAATCATCAAATATATAAAAAAAAAATATAGTTTTATAATTCATAACAGTATAGGTTTCACTCTCCTCTCGTTCACATTCTGCACATTTTAAGGCGATTTTGTGAAAAAAAATATTATAAGTTGCTTGATACCATAGGTTTCACCTGATCAAAAAGTCAGTCACTGAAAAGTAAGGGTCTGTTTGGATATGTTTTCTAAAATTTTGTTCTGAAAACAGTTTTCTGAAAGTAAGTTATAAAGTTGTTTTTTGAGTAGAGAAATTCTGAGTTTGCGTTTGGTTACTTTCAATTCGAAAATAATTTTAAGAAACAAAAATCGGAGATTTTGTTTGGTAAAATATTTTTAGAAAATATTTTTTAACTTATGTCCACAGTTGTGTCCAACTGTGTCCCTCTCAAAACCGTGTCCAACCGTTCTCGTTGATAAAAGTTCCCAAATGCAGTCCGGAAGAGCCCGTAGAAGAAGTCGGACTCGAAGAGCAAGCTTCCTCTAAGATGCAGACAACGACGAAGAAGGGGTCGGACTCCGTCGAGGTCGTCTTTGCAAGGGGAGATGGAACCACGGAGTTAGGGTTAGAGTTTTTGGGAGATGAAACTACAGAGATGGAACCATCATCGGAGAAAGAGTCGGACTCCGTTAAGGTCGCTCAAACCGCCGATCTGAAGCTCGGTGGACGAGGTGGCGCCTTTTTGGTGAGTCGTCCGGAGCAGCATCGGTGCGCTCCAGATCTGACCTTTGGAGCTCGGCGGACGAGGTGGCGCCATGGCAAGTCGTCCGAAGCAGGATCGCGGCGGTCGAGTCATAGCGGCTGACGAGGTGGCACCATGGTGAGGTGGACGAGTTCGTCGTTCCCGTTTGTGTGCAACAGTTCCCATCCTGCGCACCGACGCGAGCCGACCGACCGTCGAGAGGGAGACCAACAGCTCCTCCCGCCGATGGAGGGGTGGCCACCACTACGAGAGAGGGAGTTTGAGGACGAAGACGACGATTTTGTGGTGGCTATGGAGGAAATTGGCAGAAACCAACCACCAAGTTGGTGGGTTCTTCCTTTCTGGGAGAGAGAGAGAGAGAGAGGGAGAGAGAGAGAGTTTTGGGAGGAGGGCTGTGGTGTGTGGGACCCTGGTCCAGTGAGTTTTTTTTTTTTTTGGAGAAAAGACATCCAGAAAACAGCTTTCAACTAATTTGTGAAAGCTGAGTTTAAACTGCTGCTCTTCCAATTTTTTTTCAAAACTACTTTTTGAAAGTTGTTGTCCAAACGCAGTTTACTCCTAAATTGACTTTTAAACTCATAGAGCTGAGTTTAAAAGACCAACCAAACAGGCCCTAAACCTCTCTTCTGGAGACAGAATAGACAGTATATACCACTGACGATGATGATGATGATATTTTTATTTTATTTTATTTTTAGGAGAAATTTATGAAATGTCCAAAAAATAAAAAAGTTTTATGAAAAATCCACCGCACAATAACATTTCATCGTATGTCCAGAATTAGCAAAAAATATATAAAGAGGGTTCCGAATGACCTTTTAGCCCTTCCTTCTAATTTATTGAAAACACCCACGAAACTACTCTTAAAAAAAATGTTTCGATACTTCATCTTCTTCCATACGCTGCTCACTTTCGAATCTAGGTTTTCTCCTCAAAAATCTTCAAAAACTCGTCGCAAATTTTTGGAAAGACCGAGACAAACGGTAAAAGTGCTAAAACGGAGGTCCAAACATCATTTTTTTGCGATTCTAAAATTTCGGAAGGCCGTCTAACAAAGAAGCTGTTACTTTCAGGCTCCTCGAAGATACGCTCATTTTGGGACAAACCGGACCTCGTTTCGACCTCCCAGTCAAAAGTTATGGCCCTTCAAAGTTTCAACTGACCATAAAATGCAGGAGAATGGTCATTCTTCGTGTTAGAACACGAAAAACGTTAATTTCACATGAGGGTGGCCATTCTCCGTATAGTAACACGGAGAATGTCATTCTCCGTCTTAATTTACACGAAGAATAGTCATTCTCTGTGTTAGTAACACGGAGAATGGCATTCTCCGTCTTAATTTACGCGGAGAATGGCCATTCTCCGTGCTAAATTACACGGAGTATGGTCATTCTCCGTCTTAATTTACACGGAGAATGGTCATTCTCCGTGTAATTTAGCACGGAGAATGGTCATTACAGTGTTAAAACGCAGGAGAATTGTAGTGCCCCGTCCCGCAAAGTCAATCGGAGGAATCGAAACGCCGACGGTGTTCGGCCTTAGCCCTGCAACGGCTGCTCGAAGGCTCGCTCGGTCAAGACGGCCGCTCGCTCAGGTGGGGTAGTTTCGGTGAACTTGCCTCATCTTAGCCTTCACATAATAAATCGTGTGTTTTCAACTTGCACAAGTAGGCTTGATAATAAAAGAGACGAATCCACATAGCTAAGGGAATAATCCCGACGGGTCGAATTGAGTTTAGAACATGGAAAACGTCCCACGGTCGGCTTAGAGTTGGTGCACGATGTGCTTTGAAAATGACACTCGGTCCTTTGTCCCGTGGCTTGGAAGAAGGAAAGTTGGTCTTCGACACAAAACTATAAACTTGTCTAAGTCATAGGCGTCGCCCGCGTAAATGCTCGATAAAGCATGCACGTTTCCGAAATGCAAGGCTTGGCAAAGCCTTTGCTCGTCCCTCGGGTTAAGTTGTAGGCTTGAGTAAGTTAGGCAAAGTTATGCCGGTCGACCTAAGTCATTCCAAGTGCGGTCCCCTCATTCTGCGGTTGTCAAGTTAATTAGTCCCACGATCCCAAGGCCCGCCATATGAGGTATGACTTGGGCGACAGCGTTGCGTAGAACACGAGTCGGTTTAGAGGCACGAGCCACGGTTGGTTCAGTGGAAAGTTAGCCACGGTCGGTCGATACTTAAGGAAACACGTTATGTTCAAGTTAAGTTGGAAGGCTATGCAGTAGCCGTCCCCTGAGTTCAAAGAATGTTAAGTCTAAGCGATGGTTAGTCGCCGAGAGAAAATATGTCGGGACTGTGGTTCAGTCGCCGAGGCAACCCTGGTTTGGGCTCTGCGAATGAAGTATGAAAAAAAAGTGGAAAGAGTAAAGTAAAGGAACTAAGTGATGATGATGAGACCATGCATTACGTTAAGTCTAGAAGTTAGCGTAGGCGCGTGGTCATGGACAACTTGTCGATAAGGGCGATGGTTTCTTCAAGTGGTAGCCCTGGGCCGTGGGCACCGACTCGGCCTAGGAAGAAACAGGTTATAGCCGAGCTGGGTAATAGGCAACCGGTAGGTCGAGGACTTGCATCGAGGATCGCAACCGGCGGTGCAAGGGTCCCGAATGCCAGGCTATGTCCACGATGGCTAGTTAATGCCAGTGACCTTTCATATAGATGTGTCGACACGGGCGGCAATCCGCGTGTGTGCCTTTGGATTGAGTTGGATATGTATGAAGTTAGAGAACACAAGGTCTGGGCCTAAGATTTGGCTATAACGAAGGCGGCGTGCTTCGGCACGAGATGTGGCGTCGAGTGTTAAGTTGTTGGCATAGAGTTGCATGAGTTAGGCTTGAGCTGTTGCGAGTTAAGTCGAGAAGGGCCGTAGGGCAAGTTGTGTGAAGTTACGTTGAGTTGTTGGGCACGACCTCGAAATATGAGGCACGGCCACATTGTTACAATACAAGTGTAGGCGAGACTAATCGAGGAGGCGCTGCCTCGAAAATATTGAAGCACGAATCGAGTTATGGCACGACCGAGTCGTTACGTCCCAGAGTTTGGCACAAAAGACAAGTATAAGTCGGTGCGTCGACAATGCAAGCACGAAAAAGGTCTAGAGGCAAGAAAATGGAGTCTTTCGTGTAGTTGTGTCTCTGATTATGGCCGTAAGGCAAACACGACTTGATAGGTTAACGTTATTGGCACGAGAAGGGTCTAAGGCAAAAGTATGAGTTAACGTCGTTGTGCAAGCACGGGATGGTCCTTAGACACAAGTATGCAAAGACGTCGGTCCTAAAACTGATCCTAAGGCAAGAATAGAAAGACATTCGAAAAAGGGTTTATGTTGCACAAAGTAAATCAAACGTGTTAGTTTTGTATGGGTGGACGAGGAGCTCACTCCACCAGTACAGTTGAGTACTGACACCCACACAGTATTTCATGTGCAGGTACAGGTAGAAGCTCGTGGCGCAGAGCTCGCTTGGATGCGTCGAGGCACGGAGTTCCTTGGCGATTCGAAGCGCGCGGCCGCGTGGATTGAAGACTTATACAAGACATAATGTGTGGACATCGCCTTCCGAAACTTCCCCTGGCTCAAGCATTGTAATTGAGAGATGAGAGAGAGCTGAGTGACTTGTAAATGAGAGAAAAGTGAGCACGAGAGACTTGTAATTTGGCCTTGCGCCCACAAATGTAATCTTGTATTCAATATCAATAAAGAGCTTCTTTTGAATGTCTTGTGTTCTTGTTCTAATTCTGCTGCAATGTTCAATGTATCTGCTTGGGACTTCTGTGCGACGACCCCGTCGCCGCCGATGTAATCGGCCGTTATGAAACTGCCTTGCACGAGCACAATCTAGGTTCGTGCGGCATCACGCCTTAGCGAGGACGATCGCTCCTACGGGAGCGGGACGTGACATAATGGTATCATAACACGGCTTTACGTCCTTGGACTTTACATCGAATGTCTCAGTTTTGAAAGCTCATCGTTGTTAAAGAAGTGTGCGCTCTCTCTCGAATGTCCCTCGGCATGTCCATACAATAAGTCTAAATATTTTTAAAAGCTCGTACAAGCGTTCAACCAAACGAATCGGTAGGCTATCGCCGAACGCATCTGTAGGCCTTTGTGCCGAACGATGTTAAACTTGACTCGATAGAGAATACGTGCTAAGTTAACATGTCGCGTGCGTGCCTAACTAGTCATGTGTTGACCCTAGCAATTGAGCGTGCAAACTCGAATATAGTCCGTACGGGATAGTCATGCGCACGGCCTTTTTGCTAAGTTGCGTCGCGTATCGCGTACCTCGACTTTTGGTACAACCGCGTTGCGAGCGATATCAAGTACCGCTCGGTCGGGAGCAAAGCTGCACTTAGAGTGTCTATCGATAGGAACGCTATCGAGTTAACGCTTAGGCGTACACGGAGGATTGACTTGGATTTCGAGGAAATAATGCGAACAACTTAGTACGTCAATGTGACGTGAGCGATTACGCTAGGGATTCGTCGAACGAATCCGAAGGATGTCTTAGCGAATGATACGAAGTGATTGAGGACTAGATCGGATGGCTCGAATCCGAGTGGTGTATGGTTTGTCTTAAAAATCATTCGAGCGAAGACTGAGGATTAGAAATAATAACGAGTAAGTCGGTGAGGCGATACGATCGCGCATAGCGTTAGAACGCGTCACGCTTAGTTGGTCGTGACTTCGAAAGTCCCGAATAAGAAGTCGTTCGGACAATTTATCAATGGGCAACGCGAGTTAGAAAACGATTCGGAACGATGAACAAAAGTTAATGTCTTGATCGAGGAAAACCTAGAGGATCGTGCTTATGATCTCGGATTGATTCGATGAAAGGTGACTTGAGTTTTGAACGACAATCTTAAACGAGCTTGAGGAATAGCGATCGAACTTGATCTTGAATATCAAAAAATTATGGAATATCCAACTCGGACAACAGCATCAACGCACGACTCGAAATTGGTTGCAAAGGAAGATCGTCAGGTTACGCATGTCATCGATGGTATTGAGGCGTATCAAAGATCGATATGCGATAACTCGGGGGTACTCTGACTCGGCTAATAATGATCGTGCAAATGTTATTGCTCCGACGGATGCTATACTCGGGATATCGAAACGTGTCGAAGAAAGGATAAAACTTGGCTCGAGGATTTTCTGGTTGAATGAATGACGGTCGGACTATCAAATTGAAATCTTGGCTTGGATGAAAATGAAACGTTTGGATTTGCTTCGTCGATAACCACAACTTCGACATTCTTGTCTTATGCGAGCGCAACTCCAGCCTCGCACATGCGTCGCGCCGATTTGAGACGATCACTCCGTGTGAGCGCTGGTATGGTGATTCATACAGCGGGGGTGATTGACCTAGCTTGGTGTGACAATTTGTGTGCTTCGATTTGTGGTTTGACGCGAAGGTGACTCGAGAATGGATTTGTGTGCTTAAAGAATTGAACTTGAGGATTGAGTAGGTCCAATCCGCGTATCGAAAATGAGTTAGTCTAAACTCAAACAAGAGTTACGCCCCGATGAGGATGATTATTCCGTGGGTGCGTTGCATGGTGATTCATGAACCACCGTAGAAAATTGGACTCGCGTGAGATTGGGGCGCAACGTATTGTCGAGCTAGATGACCTCGTGATCGAATGCACGAATTGGTTAGAGTTGGTGATTTGGATAAAATCGAATACGCGCAACGAATGCATTGATGCGAATAGGTGATCGTGCTCGATGTTTAGAAATCTGAGTGACGCAAGCTTGGATAGAAAATCTCGTACTACCGACTATGGTTTGACCTAGGATTGGGGTCAGTGTTGGCATTATTGTTGGGGAACTATGATTCCAATCCTGACATTGACTTAGCCTCGAAAAGAATTGGCCTAGCGGTTAGGCGAGACGCCTGTTTCAAGTGTTAGCAATCAAAAGATTGATCTTGAGGATTGGCATGGATGGATAGCGTGAATCACGAATAGGAAACCCTGCTCACGGGATTCGGCTAACATACATATATTTCAGGGACGCCTGAGTATGTACACGATACGACTCGAGTGACAATGACAAATTCTCTATCATACGGTTTGGCTGAATGCATATATTTTGGGGACGCTTGAAATACGTGCACGATCCAACCAAGCGATACGATGAATTCAAATGAGACTTGGGGAATGGAAGAATGTCGAGAATTTGAAATCGTATTAAGGGAAATAATGATAATAGTGCGAGCGTGGCTCCGAATCGAGGAAATGCGTAGGCAGAGTGTATACGATAAGTACTGGCGTACCTGCACGACTGCGATAGTCCCGTGTCTAGGTACGATTAAGTCTTGGCCATAAAAATGGTAGGATGGCTTGCCTTCAGGGAAGTCTCGAGGACGAGACTTGTTCTGAGTGGTGTATGTTGTAGTGCCCCGTACCGCAAAGTCAATCGGAGGAATCGAAACGCCGACGGTGTTCGGCCTTAGCCCTGCAACGGCTGCTCGAAGGCTCGCTCGGTTAAGACGGTCGCTCGCTCAGGTGGGGTAGTTTCGGTGAACTTGCCTCATCTTAGCCTTCACATAATAAATCGTGTGTTTTCAACTTGCACAAGTAGGCTTGATAATAAAAGAGACGAATCCAACAAGCCAACCAAATGCCTCGTACAGAGCGGGGCATTACAAGCGTTGCGTAGAACACGAGTCGGTTTAGAGGCACGAGCTACGGTTGGTTTAGTGGAAAGTTAGCCACGGTCGGTCGATACTTAAGGAAACACGTTATGTTCAAGTTAAGTGTGAAGGCTATGCAGTAGCCGTCCCCTGAGTTCAAAGAATGTTAAGTCTAAGCGATGGTTAGTCGTCGAGAGGAAATATGTCGGAACTGTGGTTCAGTCGCCGAGGCAACCCTGGTTTGGGCTCTGCGAATGAAGTATGAAAAAAAGTGGAAAGAGTAAAGTAAAGGAACTAAGTGATGATGATGAGACCATGCATTACGTTAAGTCTAGAAGTTAGCGTAGGCGCGTGGTCATGGACAACTTGTCGACAAGGGCGATGGTTTCTTCGAGCGGCAGCCCTGGGCCATGGGCACCGACTCGGCCTAGGAAGAAACAGGTTATAGCCGAGCTGGGTAATAGGCAACCGGTAGGTCGAAAACTTGCATCGAGGATCGCAACCGACGGTGCAAGGGTCCCGAATGCCAGGCTATGTCCACGATGGCTAGTTAATGCCAGTGACCTTTCATATAGATGTGTCGGCACGGGCGGCAATCCGCGTGTGTGCCTTTGGATTGAGTTGGTTATGTATGAAGTTAGAGAACACAAGGTCTGGGCTTAAGATTTGGCTATAACGAAGGCGACGTGCTTCGGCACGAGATGTGGCATCGAGTGTTAAGTTGTTGGCATAGAGTTGCATGAGTTAGGCTTGAGCTGTTGCGAGTTAAGTCGAGAAGGGCCGTAGGGCAAGTTGTGTGAAGTTACGTTGAGTTGCTAGGCACGACCTCGAAATATGAGACACGGCCACATTGTTACAATACAAGTGTAGGCGAGACTAAGCAAGGAGGCGCTGTCTCGGAAATATTGAAGCACGAATCGAGTTATGGCACGACCGAGTCGTTACGTCCCAGAGTTTGGCACAAAAGACAAGTATAAGTCGGTACGTCGACAATGCAAGTACGAGAAAGGTCTAGAGGCAAGGAAATGGAGTCTTTCGTGTAGTTGCGTCTCTGATTATGGCCGTAAGGCAAACACGACTTGATAGGTTAACGTTATTGGCACGAGAAGGGTCTAAGGCAAAAGTATGAGTTAACGTCGTTGTGCAAGCACGGGATGGTCCTTAGACACAAGTATGCAAAGGCGTCGGTCCTAAAACTGATCCTAAGGCAAGAATAGAAAGACAATCAAAAAAGGGTTTATGTTGCACAAAGTAAATAAAACGTGTTGGTTTTGTATGGGTGGGCGAGGAGCTCACTCCACCAGTACAGTTGAGTACTGACACCCACACAGTGTTTCATGTGCAGGCACAGGTAGAAGCTCGTGGCGTGGAGCTCGCTTGGATGCGTCGAGGCACGGAGTTCCTTGGCGATTCGAAGCGTGCGGCCGCGTGGATTGAAGACTTATACAAGACATAATGTATGGACATCGCCTTCCGAAACTTCCCCTGGCTCAAGCATTGTAATCGAGAGATGAGAGAGAGCAGAGTGACTTGTAAATGAGAGAAAATGAGCACGAGAGACTTGTAATTTGGCCTTGCGCCCACAAATATAATCTTGTATTCAATATCAATAAAGAGCTTCTTTTGAATGTCTTGTGTTCTTGTTCTAATTCTGCTGCAATGTTCAATGTATCTGCTTGGGACTTCTGTGCGACGACCCCGTCGCCGCCGATGTAATTGGCCGTTATGAAACTGCCTTGCACGAGCACAATCTAGGTTCGTGCAGCCTCGCTCCTACGGGAGCGGGGCGTGACAAGAATGGTCATTCTCCGTATTAGAAACATGGAGAATGCCATTCTCCGTGTTAAATAAAACGGAGAATGACCATTCTCCGTGTTAAATAAAACGGAAAATGGCCATTCTCCGTGTAATTTAGTACGGAGAATGGTCATTACAGTATTAAAACGCAGGAGAATGGTCATTCTCCGTATTAGAAACACGGAGAATGCCATTCTCCGTGTTAAATAAAATGGAGAATGACCATTTTTCGTGTAATTTAGCACGGAGAATGGTCATTACAGCATTAAAACGCAGGAGAATGGCCATTCTCCGTGTTAGAAATACGGAGAATGCCATTCTTCGTGTTAAATAAAATGGAGAATGGCATTCTCCGTCTTAATTAAAACGGAGAATGACATTCTCCGTGTTAATTTACACGAAGAATGGTTATTCCCAGTGTTAAAACGTAGGAGAATGACCATTCTCCGTGTAATTTAGTACGGAGAATGGCATTCTCCGTTTCTAAATTACACGGAGAATGGCCATTCTCCGTGCTAAATAACACGGAGAATGACATTCTCCATGTTAAATGACACGAAAAATGGTCATTCAAATGTTAAAACACAGGAGAATGGCCATTCTCCGTGTTAGAAACACGGAGAATGCTATTCAACACGGAGAATAGCATTCTCCTTGTTAAAAATGCAGGAGAATGACTATTCTTCGTGTGATATCGACGGAGAACAGTTGACAGAAACCTATTTTTTGTTTTTTTATTTTGTGGAAAAAAATTTGACATGAATAAAGATTCAAGAGTTTTCGTTCTTCTTTCAAAACGATACAAACTCTTATGGAAAAGAAGAAGAAAATCTTCTCTCCATAATTGACCTAATTGTCGAAGAAGAAGAAGAAGAAGAAGAAGAAGAAGAACAACAACAAGAAGAAGATGAACGATGATCGGAGTTCGACTGAAAAAAAGAAGCATGGTGAACTACGAACGATCTTTGCGATCTCTGCTGAAGATGAGAGCAATGGAATTCAGATCTCTCGTGAAGAAGAAGAAGAGAATCGCAATCCAGATCTGAGTTTGTGCGGAGGGGTAGTTATGGTATTAATTTTGTAAATACAGAGCATCTAAAGGGAATCTTTGAATATTTGACGTGGAATTATATAATTCTGAGCATTTCATAAAACCATCATGCGGGTGGGTTTTTCATACAACCCAACCCCGAAATTGGGTTTCTCAGCAATTTCCAGTTATTTTTAACTTATATATATATATATATATATATATATATATATATATATATATATATATATATATACATATATATATAGTAAATGACCTCTAGTCTAATGGTTAAGAGAGATGTATGCGACCCAAGTGGTCGGGAGTTTGAGCCCCAGTGGAGCCGAGTTCATATATATATATATATATATATATATATATATATATATATATATATATATATATATATATATATATATATATATATATATATAATCAACTGATCTAAAAGTCAGTGTTCTTGTAGGCTGAAAAGTAAACCTCACTGCTGGAGACACAATAGACAGTATATACCACTGATGATAATCATATGTATATAACTAAGAGCATCCACGGTGAAAAAGAAATTTTAATTGCTATATTGTGATCTGTAGTGGACACTTATTAGGGGTGAGCAACGGTTCGCTTCGGTTCAAACCGAACCGTATATATGAAAACCGAAATAACCGTAAATCGTACTTCTCAAAACCGAAAACCGAACCGTTTTTATAAAAACCGAACAAAACCGAACCGAATTAATTCGGTTCGGTTTTCGGTCGGTTCGGTTTCATGGGCCAAGGTGCCGGACCTTCAATTTTTTAGCAAAATATGCCTATTTAAATAACAATTTATTTTAAAAATATGGTATTATTGTATTAATGAATTATATATTACATAGTGTGAAAAATATCAGTATATATATAGATTGAGGGTAGAGAGAGAGTGCTCAAAAGAGTACCGACAGAGAATAAGAGGAGAGTGCCCTCGGCTAAGGGTTACAAAACATTAGTATATGTAGATTGAGGATAGTTTGATAAATTATTAAATCTAAATCGGTTTTCGGTTCGGTTCGGTTATCCGGATCAAGAACCGAAAACCGAACCGTTATTTTAAAATTTTAAATTTCCAAACCGAAAACCGAACCGATAACCGAAAAGCCGAACCGTTTGTCATATTTCGGTTCGGTTCGGTTCGATTTTCGGTTTTCAACCGTTATATGCTCACCCCTAACACTTATCCACATTTAATAAATGTTAGATGTCAAGCGATACCAGATTTGGAGTGTATTTTACCTCCTCGATATTAATTCATGGGTACACAAAAATTAACGATTTTTACCAAACATGAAGAATAGTTTTTGGAATTGCTAAAAGGTGTGGAGGATTTCAACTGATCAAAAAGTCAGCGGCCTTGTGGGATGAAAAGTAAACAACTCTTCCGGAGACACAATAGACAGTATGAATGCACCACTGAGAGAGAGAGAGAGAGAGAGAGAGAGAGAGAGAGAGAGAGAGATTAGCTTTATAAACTATGGTTTACAACTGGATTATTGGCAGAAAAGGAGATTAGTGGTTAATTGGGATGAGGAAGCGAGCTGTCTCTCTCTCTCTCTCTCGCTATCATCAGTCGTCAACCACCGGAATAAGAATGGGCTCGAAGTAGTAAGAGTGTAAAAAGGAACCTTCCAGTGAAGTGACAAAAAGAGGACAACAGCTGTAGCAAGAGATACTGATACTGATATCTGCTGACACACGAGAGCCAATCATCAGCTCTCTCTCCCCTTTGAAAATTTAATTTCTCTATCATTCCCATGCAAAGAAGTGTGGCCATAGAGTTTAGCCAGTCCACCCACCCCCCCCCCCCCCCCCCCCCCCCCCCCCCCCCTTTCCCTTCCATTATAAATATGGAGGACTTGGAAGGAACCATTCCATTGCAATACCAAGTTCCCTCTCATCATCATCATCATCCTCCTCCTTTGCTAGCTCCTAGCTCCAATAATGGTATCACTGTCAAAGGTGGCTCTCTCCAAAACGCACGGAGAGGACTCGCCATACTTTGCTGGCTGGAAAGCCTACGACGAGAACCCTTACGATGCCGTCACCAACCCCTCCGGAGTCATCCAGATGGGCTTGGCAGAAAATCAAGTAAGCTCATGAGTCAATAACCAAGTTACAACCCTTGTTTTGATACTTGTTGCATGATTTAGTTCCAGCTCTAACTTGTTCTCATTTCCGTACATGAAGGTTTCGTTCGATTTGCTCGAGGAGTACCTAGAGCAGCACCCCGAAGCATCCGGCTGGGGCGCCGGTGTCTCTAGCTTCAGAGAGAATGCCTTGTTCCAGGACTACCATGGCATCTATGCTTTCAGAAAGGTATGCACATATATACATTATGTACATGATGATGTCAATAAGTATATATAGTAACATACAAATATATCTATACTTGCTTCAAATTCTGATCACGTCCCGGCCCCATTTGATTTTCTTCAGGCAATGGCAAGCTTCATGGAGAACATAAGGGGAGGAAAGGTCAAGTTCGACCCCGACCGACTCGTTCTCACGGCCGGTGCAACTGCGGCCAACGAGCTACTGACCTTCATCCTGGCGGACCCTGGAGATGCTTTGCTAATCCCTACTCCTTATTATCCAGGGTGGGTGTGCATATATTATATATATATACTTTTGTTATATTTGTATTGCTAATTATATATATATAGTCTTTGGCTTGCTCACCGGAAATTTTCTTTTTGACAGATTCGACAGAGACCTACGGTGGAGAACGGGTGTAAACATCGTGCCGGTCCACTGCGACAGCTCCAACGGCTTCCAGATCACTCTCGAAGCTCTAGAAGACGCCTACTCCCGAGCCGAGGCATCGGACATGAAAGTCAAAGGCCTGCTCCTGACCAACCCGTCGAACCCGCTGGGGACCGCCATATCCAGGCCGGTCCTCGAGGACTGTCTCGACTTCGCGGCAAGGAGAGACATCCACCTCATCTCGGACGAGATCTACTCCGGCTCGGTCTTCTCCTCCGCAGACGATTTCGTCAGCGTGGCCGAGGTCCTCGAGAGCCGGGGAAACGAGGAGGCGGAGAGGGTCCACATTGTGTACAGCCTCTCCAAGGATCTCGGCCTGCCCGGGTTTAGAGTGGGGACCATATATTCCTACAACGACAGGGTGGTGACCACCGCGAGGAGGATGTCAAGCTTCACCCTGGTCTCATCCCAGACCCAAAAGTTGCTGGCGACGATGCTGTCCGACACGGAGTTCACGCGCAGGTACATAAGAACCAACCGGGAGAGGCTGAGGAAGAGGCACAGGTCGATAGTTGAAGGCTTGAAGACCGCGGGGATCGAGTGCCTGCAAGGGAACGCCGGCTTGTTCTGCTGGATGAACCTCGGCCCGCTGCTCGAGGAGCCGACGAGAGAAGGGGAGCTGAGGCTCTGGGACCTGATGGTGCACGAAGTGAAGCTCAACATATCGCCGGGATCGTCGTGCCATTGCTCCGAGGCTGGCTGGTTCAGGGTTTGCTTCGCGAACATGAGCCAGCAGACACTGGACGTTGCGCTGAGGAGAATCAAGGATTTTGTCAGGAAAAGACATGGGCTCCTACTCTAGAAATCTATTTCTTTCATAGGAAAATTTTCATTAACAATAAGCAAACTGAGCCAGTGTGTAAACTAAGACCCATTTTTCTGATACATATATATAACAAAGTAATAAAAGTGTGAACCGACCGAATTCCCAGACTTCGATCGTAGCTGCATTGCAAAGGTTTTATTACTTTCTTTAGAGTTCAGTGATTGGGCTCATTTTTAACCTCTCTTTCTTCCTACTTCCTTTGACGCGATTTTTTTGCCCATGGTTGTCCCTGGTCGAAGTAGTCACTACAAAAATACAAATTAGGTTCTAGTGGCGGACGGATCCGCCGAATTGTCGCAAAAAGCGTTAACGGTGACAAAGCGACGGATATAGGATAGATTATGGACGTCCTAGCGACCAAACTTTCTGTAGATTAAATAATTTTTTGCAACAGATTAGCATCATATTCAGCGTTTATATGGCGACGCACATGCGAAGGCTCATAGTTTTCGATACTGGGATTGATTTCTAATACTCAATTGGGCGACTGTTGGACGATTGATCAATGTCTCCAATGAGTCGCAGTTGTGTCGTCGTACGTCGCTAAGTCATCGCTCACCTGAGAATTTCCAGTGAAGGACGTGTCGTCGCTTAGCCGTTGCTAATATGGACAAAACTAAAGAATAATTTGAATCGCGACAATCATAGCACATACACAATATATGACTCGTTCACTCACAGCAATCATAATATTGTTGGTGCTTTCTTTACATGGAGAGAGCTTGCTCTCAACTTGCCTTGTAAAATTTTAGTCCCACATCGAAAATGCACCATGAGTTATCTCAACATATATACTTGGTTGTGTTGTTGAGAGATGCACATGGGGTGGTGACCCTAAGGAGGGAACCATGTGGGTGATTTTACTAGGAGGTAAGAATAAGGCTCCAAGGATTAAGCATTAATGCTTTTGTCATTCTCTTGGATTAATTCCATTTGGAGCTAAGTCCCAAAGGGGCTTAGCGACTCGGACTCGGACTCGAACTCGGGCTCATGAGGCGTAATGTTGCATTTTGTTGGCGCACTTTGCGGCTCATGCGGCCCATGCGGCCCATGCGGTCCATGCGGCTCATGCGGTCCATGCGGTCCATGCGGCCCATGCGGCTCATGTGGCCCCTGCGGCCCATGCGGCCCATGCGGCTCATGCGGTCCATGTGGCCATGAGGCTCATGCGGCCAGGCTGCTGCTGCTGCCGCATGGAGGGCTCCGCTGACTGTGCAGACTACAAGTCAATTATGGAAAGACTGATTCAATGCGATTAATTCAGATCCACTTTTTGTGGGATTTGAATTAATTTCGTTGCTATCTTTGTGGGATTTGAATTAATCTCGTTGCTATCTTTTTGGGATTTGATTCAATCTTTCCATAACTGAAGAGGCGGCTAGAGTTTCCACCCTCTCTCTATATATACTCTCTTCTGGCCTCCTTTGTGGGGTACTACTACGAAAAATATAAGTCAGAAAAAAGAGAGAGAGAGGGAGTTGCTGCCGCCATTGCAAGTCCATCCGAGGAGTCAGAACAGAGGTGACTTCGAGCGTTCCACAAGTTCTTCAAACTTGCTGGTTCCTGGAAGCAATTCGTGTGGGACGAATCTTGCTTTGAGCAACGGTGTTTTGACACCCCAGCACTGTTCTTCATCTCATCTTTCTCTAGATTTTGTAACTCGTTCTGTCCCAATTGCAACACGTTTGCAAGGAAGAAGAGAGATCTTCTCTTCTCTATTTTTCTCCTTTATATTGTAATCTGGCTATTTGGTCCTTTGTATCATCGTAGATCTCGATTGCATCAGTTTTACCATCTTTGATCAAGCCCCGGGACTAACAATCTCAAAGCAAGATCCTTATAGATGGAAAACATTAATGCTTCGCTCGTCCAATCGGACTACTGCAAGTTGAAAAAGTTCGATGGAGAGCATTATCAAGTCTGGAAGAGGAAGGTTTATCTAAATCTTCAACTCAAAGACGTTGATCATGTACTGTTGGAGGAAGAACCATCTGTTCCTGACACTGGGTCTACTGCCGCAATCAATGCGGCTACCAAACTTCAGGCCAAATGGAGAAGAGAAAATAGCATCTGCAGGCTTCTCATCCTGAATGCTATGGAGGATTCCCTGGCAGGTGTAGTGCCCCGTCCCTACATCGTGCCCCGTCTCCGTCCACGGGGTGCGCGAGAAAGGAACACTGTCGCTATCGATTTGGTCGGGACCGATAGGTCGGAATCGGCCGAGTCGATCGAACGGGAACGGTTGAATTAAGATCCATTCCACGTTATGGAATGGCTTCTTCGGAACCAAGTCCCATATTCAGCGGGTTGCGCCTCGAGGATTGGCTCTGCGGCTGAGTCGGGAGAGACCTCCCGTTGCTCTGGTTTTCATGCCGCACTTGAATTGGCTTTGGCTTTCGTTTTTGTGAATGCTTTCGATGGGTTTTCGTGACGCGTTTTCGAGCTCGCATTCATATCAAAATTCTTTGAAATACACAGTGTTCTAATCAGTTGCTTATGCGATTGCAGGTGATCGCGTAGGCGACGACAGCGCAGCCAACCGGTCGCTCGCTTGAAGCAAGCTAAGGCGAGTGGCTGACCTTCTTCGTCCCGTCCCTCTACTTCAAAACTCAATATGTGAAGTAAATTAAAAGCTTGTCATAATATCATAGAATCAATGAAATCGTGCCACGATACTTCATGAAACACTTGTTAACGAACTGCCGGTTCTGGAAATCGAAAACATGCTTCCCTATGCAATTATACTTGGTCTATGCAAACCAATGAATGAATCAATTAATGTTTATCGCAACGATACGGTTAAATGACCAAATCAACTAAGTTCAAAGGAAAACGGTCATTGGACAACTTGTCGACAAGGTGTAGTTTCCTCGAACGGTTACCTAGGCCAAGGGACCGATTCGGCCCGGGAGGAACGAGTGTATAGTAAGCGCCAGCCCTTCATCGGCGCGAGTTATGCGGGAACTTTCACACAGGGCTCGCTACCCGACGCGAAAGGGTCACCGTCTAACTCAGCTATATGTCCGCGATGGCTTGAAATTGCCAGTGGCCTCCACACCCTTCATACTGCTTAACAAACGCACATGGCACGGGATGATTTTGATAGTTGCTCAATGTTATACAATTTCATATGCTTGCCGTCAAACATGTTAACATGCAAACCGAACAGGATGGTTAGAAAGATCATTGAACTAACTAGCTAACATGTTTACAAATTTCTTGAATCAAATGCAGAGCTTGGATTTAATTAGCCATTCGCCAGTACATGTGTATCGTGCTGATCCTCGCTCTTTGCAGGTCCCGCGAACCAGGAAGGACGCGCCAACTAGCAAGGCGACGTTCGTGACTTTTGAAGCTTCGGCCGTGCGTCGAAGACTATCTCTCAGCGACTCCACATTTTGAAGGCTCTCGACAGTCCAAGGAAAATGACTCAGCGTCCCTCCCATCCAGGTCAATGGAGTACTTGTGTATATTGAGGGATGTGTGCAATGTATGGAACGGCCATCTCATCGGCACTCTTTTGTAATCGAGTCATGTTGTAGCCCGCGCGGCAATGAGTCTTGTGTCGGAGTCTGTAAAAAAGATGTTCATTATCAATAAAGATCAAGTTTCCTTTACTTATTGTGTGTATCAATTTGTCTGCGTACTCTCTTAGATCTCGTGGCTCGGATTACCTTATGACTTGGCCTTGTGCGATCGCAAATTAGGTTCGCACGGCATCACGCCCGGGGGACGACTATCGATTCGACGGAATCGGGGCGTGACATAATGGTATCAGAGCACGGCTTTACGTCCTTGGCCTCTCGTGTCGAATTCTAGTCTCCGACCGTTGACCTCGTGTCGATGAGAAGAGTTGTTCCATACGCTGAACCCAGGACATTTTCTGAAACTAACGAGAGTTGCCTTCCTTTTTCCCTGCAGTTACGGGAGCTCAGGCGGAAGACGAGACGAGCGCTTCGAGCGGCTCGAGTGCTTCTAGGCCCGAGCATTCCGTTAACCCAACGGGAATGACGCCTACTGTAGCCGGATCTTCCGGCGACCCGATGCAACGTATGCTGCAAATGCTTGAAATGCAGCAACGTCAAAACGAGCTCCATCGTCAGCAAGCGGAGGCTCGTCAGGTTCAATTTGAGAATCGGTTCGAGGCTCAATTCAAGCTGCAGCAGCAGCAGCTGAATACCCTCCAACAGATCGTACAGTCGGTCGTCGGCAACAACAACTCAACGATGACACCTGCCGTGACCTAGCCTGCGGTTCGTTCCAACGAAGCTGAACCAGAGGCGCCCGTGCTTTCACCTGCAGCACCGAGAAGTTCTAACTTCGACGTGTCAAAATTCACGAAAAGCTGCCGCACTTCCTTCAACGGCACAGAAGATCCCGCGGTGGCGATCGACTGGCTGGAGGAGCTGGAAGATAAGTTCGAGCTTCTGGGTGTCGAGGACTCAAAGAAAGTCGCGTGTGCTCAACTTCTACTGCGAATGAACGCGCACGATTGGTGGGCTGTGCAGAAGCGGGCAATTCGACGTGAAGACGAGACGGCGGCGATCTCATGGGCGACATTCAAAAAGGCGTTCGAGACTGAATATCTTTCCGCAGCCGTGCGACAGGAGAAAGAAGATGAGTTCATGCAGTTAAAGCAGGGCAACATGACGGTGCGACAATATGCGGCCAAATTCAACAAACTGGCCAAATTTGCTGGGGACTTCCTACCTACCACCGCCAGCCGAGCTCGACGATTCGAAGTGGGCCTGCGTTCAACCATCCGTGCGCATGTTTCGGTGGCCGAATACAAAACCATGGGCGAGGCACTCAACCACGCCATCCGTCTGGAGTCCGAGTATCCTCCTACTACTACCGGCGCTGTTCACTTTAATAACAAACGCCATAGTAATGCGGGAGGCAACAACGCACACAAGCGTCAAAATCGTGGCAACGGAAGCGGCAACCAGACGAAGGATCGAGTGGTCTGCACTTTCTGCGCCAAGGAGGGACACTTGATCAGCGAGTGCCGACTGAAGAACGGTACGTGCCTCGGGTGCGGCCGAGCCGACCATACCGTACGTAACTGCCCGAAGAAGAACCGAGGCCAAGCACCTCGGGCTCCACCGACCGCACCCCAGAATGGCCAAGACCGTCGCCCTAATGCTCAGGGCCGTGTCTACGCCATGACCCGAGACGAAGTCTATGCATCTGACACAGTCGTGACAGGTATACTGCAATTCAATAATAAACCTGCTCGTGTATTGTTTGATTCAGGTGCCACGCATAGTTTCATATCGGCGGACTTTGCCGCCGAGCACAATTTTCCCCTGACACCGCTCGGTCTTGAGCTTACTGTTAACATCCCGTCGGGCATGCCACTAGCTGCGAATTTAGTCTGCGGAGGCGGAATCATTTGTATAGGTGGTCAAAAGGTCAGTCTCGATGCGATAGTTCTAAATATAAAGGACTACGATATCATTCTGGGGATGGATTGGCTTGGTCCGTGCAACGCAACCATAGACTGCGCTGAGAAGAAAGTCACTTTCCGCGTACCGGGAGTGCCTGAATTCTACTACTCGTGTGGTGAGGCGTCGCCGACCTGCATGGTGATCTCTGCGATATCTGCTCGACGGATGCTGCATTCCGGGTGCGAAGGCTATCTGGCTTCCGTTCGAGACATGCGACAGGATAGTGCAAACGCGGGTCAGACCGACGTTGTGGCAGAATTCCCTGATGTGTTCCCGGACGAGTTGCCCGGCATGCCGCCCGATCGAGAGATTGAGTTCACTATCGATACCTTCCCCGACACTCGACCGATCTCGAAGACCCCGTACAGAATGGCCCCTGCAGAGCTTAAAGAACTCAAGGTGCAGTTACAGGAATTGCTCGACAAGGGATTCATCCGACCCAGCGTCTCGCCGTGGGGAGCGCCCGTACTATTTGTCAAGAAGAAGGACGGCTCTATGCGTCTTTGTATCGACTACCGCGAGCTGAATAAAGCCACCGTCCGGAACAAGTATCCCCTGCCCCGCATAGATGATCTATTCGATCAGCTCCAAGGAGCCACGGTGTTCTCTAAAATTGATCTGCGTTCGGGTTATCATCAACTCAAGATCAAGCCGGACGATGTGCCGAAGTCTGCCTTCCGCACTCGATACGGCCATTACGAGTTCCTGGTAATGCCGTTCGGCCTAACGAACGCCCCTGCTGCCTTTATGGATTTAATGAATCGGGTGTTCCGACCCTTCCTCGACAAGTTCGTAGTGGTCTTTATCGATGATATACTCGTCTACTCAAAGAATAAGCAGCAGCATACTGAGCATCTGCGGACCGTGCTTCAGACCCTTCGAGAAAATCAACTCTACGCGAAGCGAAGCAAATGTGAATTCTGGCTTAGCAGCGTCGCATTCCTCGGACACATCATTTCTGCTGAAGGCATTGCGGTCGACCCAAAGAAAGTTGAAGCCGTTGTCGATTGGAAGCGGCTAGCGTCCGTCGGCGAGATTCGAAGTTTCCTTGGCCTAGCTGGATACTACCGACGCTTCGTGAAAGACTTCGCGAAGATCGTATCGCCTCTGACTCGCCTCACCCAGAAAGGAGTCGCCTTTGAATGGTCAGACGACTGTGAAGCTGCGTTCCAAGAGTTGAAGCAGAGGCTCGTCTCGGCCCCGATACTCGCACTTCCAGAAGGGACTGAGGGTTTCCAGATATTTAGCGACGCGTCCGGTCAGGGCTTGGGGTGCGTGCTGATGCAGCGGAACAAGGTGATATCTTTTGCGTCCCGACAGCTAAAGCCGCACGAGAAAAATTATCCCACGCACGACCTGGAGTTAGCGGCGATTGTGTTTGCGTTGAAATTGTGGCGCCACTATCTCTATGGTGTGGCGTGCACGATCTATACCGATCACAAGAGCCTCAAGTATCTATTCACGCAGAAGGAGCTGAACTTACGGCAAAGGCGTTGGCTGGAACTAATCAAAGATTACGACTTGACTATCGACTACACGCCGGGAAAGGGAAATGTTGTGGCGGACGCTCTGAGTCGGAAGTACCTTGCCTCGTTATCCATCGACCCTCGACTGCTACGCGACCTTGAAGAGATGGGCATCGAGCTCCGAGTCAGATTCCGGAACGTGCAGTTGGCAAAGTTACAGTTGGAGCCGAGCTTGCTGAATAAGATCAAGACCGCTCAGACGGACGATTCGTACCTGAAGAAAGTGCGAGAGCTAATTTCGACAGGCAGGACGACCGACTTTGCGGAAGACGAAACCGGCGTGCTTCGATTGAAGGGTAGGCTATGCGTTCCGGACGATTCAGAACTTAGAAAGGAGATCCTGGCGGAGGCGCACTATGCGAAATACACTTTGTATCCAGGCAGTACCAAAATGTATAAGGACCTCCGCACGACCTTTTGGTGGCACGGGATGAAGAGAGATGTGGCGCTCTTCGTGTCGCAATGCATGGCCTGTCAGCAGGTGAAAGCTGAGCATCAGCGACCGGGCGGGGAGATGCAGAACCTCGCTATTCCCGAGTGGAAGTGGAATCATGTCACTATGGATTTTATTGTTGGCCTGCCGAAGACACCACGGGGGAACGACGCCATCTGGGTCATCGTCGATCGATTAACCAAGTCAGCGCACTTTATCGCCATCAAAGTTACTTGGAGCGTTGATCGCCTGGCGCAGATTTATCTTGACGAGATAGTACGGCTGCACGGAGTTCCAGTATCCATCGTCTCTGATCGGGATTCACGGTTCATGTCGCGATTCTGGAGTAGCCTTCAGTCGGCGCTGGGAACCAAGTTGCAGTTCAGCTCAGCTTACCATCCTCAGACCGACGGCCAAACGGAGCGCGTCAACCAGATTCTTGAAGACATGCTACGGCTCTGCGCTATCGACTTCAAATCAAGCTGGGACGTCCACCTACCGCTGGCGGAATTTGCATACAACAATAGCTACCAATCCAGCATCCAAATGGCGCCGTATGAAGCCTTGTACGGCCGGAAGTGCAGATCTCCTATTTGCTGGGATGAAGTCGGGGAACGGCAGATACTCGGCCCGGAGCTGGTAGAACAGACTGTGGAAAAGGTCAAGCTCATTCAGGAAAGATTAAAGACCGCACAGAGTCGCCAGAAAAGCTATGCGGACATTCATCGTCGACCACTCGAGTTTCAAGTAGGCGATCACGTATTCCTCAAGGTGTCGCCCATGCGGGGAGTTAGTCGGTTCGGCGCGAAAGGAAAGCTGAGTCCGAGATTCGTTGGGCCGTTCGAAATACTTGAACGGGTCGCGCCAGTGGCCTATAAAATTGCCCTACCACCGGCGCTTGAAGGTGTTCACAATGTCTTCCATGTCTCTCAATTGCGGAAGTACGTGCACGACCCGAGCCACGTGGTAGATTTTGGCCAGTTGGAGCTGAAGTCTGACTTATCCTACGTTGAAGAACCAGTTCGAATCATAGAACGCAAGGATATGCTGCTACGCAATCGAGCAATTCCTCTCGTCCGCGTCCTCTGGAAGAACCACTCGGTCGAAGAGTCGACGTGGGAGCTTGAATCGGAGATGAAGGATAAATTCCCTTCATTGTTCTCGTAGAGGTAGGTTTCATCTTTAAGTTTCGAGGACGAAACTTTTTATTAGTTGGTTATGGTGTAGTGCCCCGTCCCTACATCGTGCCCTGTCTCCGTCCACGGGGTGCGCGAGAAAGGAACACTGTCGCTATCGATTTGGTCGGGACCGATAGGTCGGAATCGGCCGAGTCGATCGAACGGGAACGGTTGAATTAAGATCCATTCCACGTTATGGAATGGCTTCTTCGGAACCAAGTCCCATATTCAGCGGGTTGCGCCTCGAGGATTGGCTCTGCGGCTGAGTCGGGAGAGACCTCCCGTTGCTCTGGTTTTCATGCCGCACTTGAATTGGCTTTGGCTTTCGTTTTTGTGAATGCTTTCGATGGGTTTTCGTGACGCGTTTTCGAGCTCGCATTCATATCGAAATTCTTTGAAATACACAGTGTTCTAATCAGTTGCTTATGCGATTGCAGGTGATCGCGTAGGCGACGACAGCGCAGCCAACCGGTCGCTCGCTTGAAGCAAGCTAAGGCGAGTGGCTGACCTTCTTCGTCCCGTCCCTCTACTTCAAAACTCAATATGTGAAGTAAATTAAAAGCTTGTCATAATATCATAGAATCAATGAAATCGTGCCACGATACTTCATGAAACACTTGTTAACGAACTGCCGGTTCTGGAAATCGAAAACATGCTTCCCTATACAATTATACTTGGTCTATGCAAACCAATGAATGAATCAATTAATGTTTATCGCAACGATACGGTTAAATGACCAAATCAACTAAGTTCAAAGGAAAACGGTCATTGGACAACTTGTCGACAAGGTGTAGTTTCCTCGAACGGTTACCTAGGCCAAGGGACCGATTCGGCCCGGGAGGAACGAGTGTATAGTAAGCGCCAGCCCTTCATCGGCGCGAGTTATGCGGGAACTTTCACACAGGGCTCGCTACCCGACGCGAAAGGGTCACCGTCTAACTCAGCTATATGTCCGCGATGGCTTGAAATTGCCAGTGGCCTCCACACCCTTCACACTGCTTAACAAACGCACATGGCACGGGATGATTTTGATAGTTGCTCAATGTTATACAATTTCATATGCTTGCCGTCAAACATGTTAACATGCAAACCGAACAGGATGGTTAGAAAGATCATTGAACTAACTAGCTAACATGTTTACAAATTTCTTGAATCAAATGCAGAGCTTGGATTTAATTAGCCATTCGCCAGTACATGTGTATCGTGCTGATCCTCGCTCTTTGCAGGTCCCGCGAACCAAGAAGGACGCGCCAACTAGCAAGGCGACGTTCGTGACTTTTGAAGCTTCGGCCGTGCGTCGAAGACTATCTCTCAGCGACTCCACATTTTGAAGGCTCTCGACAGTCCAAGGAAAATGACTCAGCGTCCCTCCCATCCAGGTCAATGGAGTACTTGTGTATATTGAGGGATGTGTGCAATGTATGGAACGGCCATCTCATCGGCACTCTTTTGTAATCGAGTCATGTTGTAGCCCGCGCGGCAATGAGTCTTGTGTCGGAGTCTGTAAAAAAGATGTTCATTATCAATAAAGATCAAGTTTCCTTTACTTATTGTGTGTATCAATTTGTCTGCGTACTCTCTTAGATCTCGTGGCTCGGATTACCTTATGACTTGGCCTTGTGCGATCGCAAATTAGGTTCGCATGGCATCACGCCCGGGGGACGACTATCGATTCGACGGAATCGGGGCGTGACAGAATCCTACTCGAAGAAGGAATTTGCCAGAGACATATGAGAGTCTGTGGAAAAACTGTATGAAGAAGACATGAACAGGAGCAAGATGTTTGTGGTTGAAAAATATCACAAATTGCTCTTTGAGGACGAGAAGTCCATGTTGCCACAGGTGAAGGAATTTCTAAAGCAGCGTCAGAAATTGCTCTTTGAGGACGAGAAGTCCATGTTGTCCCTTCCCGACAAGTTTGTCGTTGGAGGGATCGTCTCAAAACTTCCCGCTGGATGGAGTACCTTCTATGCAAGGATGCTCAGAAAGAAGCTAGACATTAGCTTGGGAGATCTACTTCAAGAGATCCATGTTGAGGACGAGATGCGTTCCCAACAGAAGGTGGACACTCTGTCCAAACAGTTGGCTAAAGCTGTAGTGCCCCGTCCCGCAAAGTCTAACGGAGGAATCGAAACGCCGACGGCGTTGGAACTTAGCCTTGCAATGACTGCTCGTAGGCTTGCTCGTCCGAGACGACTCCTCGCTCAGGTGGGGTAGTTTCGGTGAACTTGCCTCATCTTAGCCTTCACTTAATAATGCGCATGTTTTCAACCTGCACAAGTAGGCTAATATAAAAGCTACGCACCAACATAGCTAAGGGAATAATCCCGTTGGGTCGAAATGTCTTAGAACATGGAAAATGGTCCCACGGTCAACATAGAAGTCGTCTCAGCGTGCTTTCAAATGACACTCGATCCTTCGTTCCCGTGGCTTGGGAGAAAGAAGTTGGCTCAAGTTGCCCCGACACTCAAAGTAGCCTAAGCCTTAGGCGTCGCCTGCGTGAATGCTTGAAAAGCATGCACGGTCCCGTCGTTTTGTCCCAACACTTGAATTAGCCTAAGCCTTAGGCGTCGCCTGCATGAATGCTTGAAAAGCATGCACGATCCCGTCGTTTTGTCCCAACACTTGAATTAGCCTAAGTCATAGGCATCGTCCGCATGAATGCTTGATAAAGCATGCACGGTCCTGTCCCGCAAGGCTTGGCATAGCCTTCGCACGTCCCGCAAGTTAAGTCGTCTTGTACAGCTCATTGGCTAAGTCTAGGCACCCAGCAGTTGGTTGTTCAACGTCGACCCCGTACCTAGCACGTTCCCTCGACGCGAAGCTTGGCGTAGCCTTTGCTCGTCGAGTCATTGCCCGAATAAGTTAGACAAGAGTTATGCTGGGCTATCGAAGCCATTTCTAGCACTGTCTCGTTCTATCTGCGGTTGTCAAGTCGCGTAGTCCCTTGAGAATAAGGCTCGTCGTATAAGTATATGACTTGAGCGATAGCATCGCCTAGAGAACCAGGTCTGTCTAAGGCACGAGCTGTGGTCAGTTTACTGAAAAGCTTGCCACGAACAAAGGAAGTCCACGCGACTTGTTGTCGCCGAGATCGATCCCTCATACTTGGGAGTCTCGCTAAGTCTTGAAATGTCCCGCACACGAGATCGGTCCCTCATACTTGGGAGTCTCGCTAAGTCTTGATAGAAAGAAGGAATGCATGGTCATGTTAAGAAAGGATTTGATAGATCGAATTGGGTCTTGCATGGTCATTGGACAACTTGTCGACAAGGTGTAGTCTTCTCGAATGATCTCCTCCGGGGCACCGGGATCATTCGCCCGGAAGAACCGAGTGCGGCTCAACCAGGATGCCGGATAACCGTATGGGAGTATTGGCGCTTCCCGGGCTAGCTACCCTTAGAAGGGCAGACCGATACCCCCGCCGAGCCGTGTCCAGGATAGCTTAAAATTGCTAGTGACCACCTCATGTAGATGTGTCGGCAGATAGCGGCACACTGCGTGTATACATTTGGATTGAGTCTAGAACTTGAATGCTGGTCTAGTCTGTAATACAATGTCTGGGCCTAAGACTGGGCTGCAGCATAGGCACCGTGCTTGGCACGTTAGATGGTGTCAAAATATTCATGGATTTGTCACTACGGTTCATAAGTCTTGTCTAAGTTAACAAATGAGTTAAACAGGAAGGCCGCAAGGCAGTAGCAGGATAAGTCTTGATAAGTTACGAGGCACGCCCTCAATCTTGAAGCATGTACAAGTCTAAGCAGTTCTTAAGGCACGAATCAAGTCTAGCGGCACGGCCTGCACGAGTCGTCCATTTGCCATCCTTGGTACTTGAATCATGGGCACGAGGATTGGTCTAGAGGCGCTTGAGTTTAAACAAAGGTCTTGGCACGGCCGAGTTCACGTAAGTTGCTCCTCGGCATAGCGTTGATCTTGAATATGTCTAAGTTGCGAATAGAATGCGGCACGACCCTGCCGTCTCGAGTTCAAGTTTGGTCAAGTTCATGCACGATGAGGCACTGCCTCGATCGAAACATACGTTGGTATTATAGCACGACCCCGTCGATGCACGACCTTGTCGTTGCATCGCTAAGTATAGACCGAGACGTCTTGTTCTAAAATGAATCCTAAGGCAAGACTAGAAAGACAATCGAAAGGGTTTAAGCTGCACAAAGTAAATGAATGTGTCGGTTATGTATGGATGGGCGAGAAGCTCACTCCACCAGTACAGTTGAGTACTGACACCCACACAGTGTTCATGTGCAGGCACAGGTAGAAGCTTGTGGCACGGAGCTCGCTTGGATGCGTTGAGATACGGAGTTCCTTGGCGACTCGAAGCGTGCGGCCGCATGGATTGAAGACTTATACAGGACATAATGTATGGACATCGCCTTCCGAAGCTTTCGCTGACATCAAACATTGTATCGAGAGATGAGAGAGAGCAGAGTGAATTATAAAATGAGAGAAAAGTGAGCACGAGAGACTTGTAATTTGGCCTTGCGCCCACAAATGTAATCTTGTATTCAATATCAATAAAAGAGTTTCTTTTGAATGACTTGTGTTCATGTGTTCTCGTTCTTAAATTTCTGCTGCATATTCAATGTATCTGCTTGGGACTTCTGTGCGACGACCCCGTCGCCGCCGCTGTAATCGACCGTTATGGAACCTGCCTTGCACGAGCGCAATCTAGGCTCGTGCGGCATCACGCCTTAGTGAGGACGATCGCTTCTATGGGAGCGGGGCGTGACAAAAGCCAATCTAGTGCAGACGAGAGATCCCAAGGAGAAGTATGCGGCTTCTTATCCCAAGAAGAAGGACTTCACTAATCTAAAAGTGAAGGGTCCTTCATTCAAGCAACAGAAGACTAAGTCCCACATGACTTGTCACAATTGTGGTAAGAAAGGCCACTACAAGAGTGAATGCAGATCCAAGCCTAAACAATCAGAGAAAGGTGAGCCTAGTAAGGTTTCATTGGTTTCTAACATTGTTGCTATGATCGCACAGGTCACAACTGTGGGGGTTGACTCTGACTGGTGGATAGATACTGGTGCGACTTGCCATGTCTGTTCTGGCAAGGAATGGTTCGTCACGTACCAGCCGATATCTGAGAAGGTTGTCATGGCGAACCAGGCCCAAGCTGAAGTTCTGGAGATCGGGACTGTAGAGTTGAAACTCACTTCCGGGAACACTCTGACGCTTCAAGGTGTGAAGCATGTTCCGGTGATTGCCAAAAACCTGATCTCTGGGAGCCTGCTCTGCAACGCAGGCTTGAGGATGGACATCAATGCTGGTCAGATGGTGATGTCCAAGAAGGGAACATACTTCGGAAAGGCTCATCAAACCGAAAGAATATTTAAAATTCAGCTTGTCAATCAGTTTGATGACATTAATGCAGTTGCATTTTCTGATTATTCTCTTGAGTTGTGGCATAATAGACTAGGACATGTTCATTGTAAAAGAATTAACAAAATGTCTAGTCTAGGACTTATCTCCAAATGTGGGGGTAAGGTGGAAAAGTGTGAAGTATGTGCTCAGACGAAGATCATAAGGAAACCCTTTCATCGGGTCAATCGAAGCACAGATCTTCTGGAGTTAGTACACTCTGATATCTGTGACTTCAAATATTTCTCCACGAAGGTCGGGATGAAGTATTTCATAACCTTCATCGATGACTTCTCAAAATACGCGTTCGTCTACTTGCTCAAGACTAAAGACGAAGCTTTCGAGAAGTTCAGAGAGTTCAGGGCCGAAGCTGAACGGCAGACTGGACAACAACTCAAGAGGTTGAAAAGTGATCGAGGTGGGGAGTACAGGTCTCATGACTTCACATCGTTCTGCAAAGAACATGGAATCATATGCGAGACTACTGCTCCATATTCTCCTCAATCCAACGGAGTAGCAGAGAGGAAGAACCGAACATTAACAGAAATGATGAATTCAAAGCTACTTACTGCAGGTCTTCCAAAATACTACTGGGGAGAAGCTGCAATAACGGCCACTTTCATTTTGAATAGAGTGCCATATGCAACTTCGGACGTAACTTCTCATGAACTCTGGTTCAAAGTCAGACCAAACTTGAATGTCATTCGAGTGTGGGGGTGTCTGGCGTATGTGAAGCTCCCAGATCTGAAGATTCAGAAGCTGGGGACAAGGACTACGAAGGCGATCTTCTTGGGGTATGCCGAGAAGAGTGATGCTCGGAGATTTCTTTATATTGAGTCAAATCATATCATCGAATCTCGTGATGTTGAATACTTTGAAGACAAGTTTGCAAAAGACAAAAACATTATTCTTTCGGACATTTCGGAAAATGATGTAGGTGCAAATGAGACTGAAATCTCATATGGGCCAGTAGTCCAAGAAGAAGCTGTTGTTGATGAAACAACTCTTGCACCAGAACTCGCAGAGCCGTCAGCAAAGCGAGCGAGGAGACCTAAAGACTTCAGAGATGACTTTGTCACCTATCATGTGGAAGCAGATTCGCTTACCTATGATGAGGCGATGAAGAAAAGATGCTATCTACTGGAAGGAGGCAGTGAATGACGAGTTTGACTCTATCACCTCCAATAACACATAGGTGTTGGTAGATCTACCTGAAGGAGAAAAGCCCATCGGATGTAAATAGATCTTCAAGAAGAAGATGAAGGCAGATGGAACTATTGACAAGTTCAAGGCCAGGCTGGTAGCCAAGGGATTTTCTCAGAAACAGGGGATAGACTACTTTGACACGTATGCTCCAGTAGCTCGGATGACCACCATCAGGATGTTAATCGCTCTAGCAGCTATACATAAGTTGGTGATACATCAGATGGATGTAAAGACAGCATTCCTGAATGGGGAGCTGACCGAAGATATTTACATGCAACAGCCAGATGGATTTGTCGTCAAAGGTCTTGAAGACAAAGTCTGCAAGTTGGTGAAATCATTGTATGGTTTGAAGCAAGCTCCCAAGATGTGGCATGAGAAGTTTGACAAAGTTATTAGGTCAAACGGCTACAGAGTCAGTGAGACGGACAAATGTGTTTACACAAAGTTCGCTGATGGAAGAGGAGTCATCGTTTGTCTGTACATGGACGACATGCTAATCCTAGGGACGGATATAGGATGTGTCACGGAGACAAAGAAGTTCCTCTCAACCAAGTTCAGTATGAAGGACTTGGGGGATGCAGATGTCATCTTGGGCATAAAGATCATCCGGACAAACACTGGAGTAGCGCTGTCACAATCTCACTACAATGAGAAGATGCTCACACGCTATGGGTATAAGGATCTTCCAGGGATCGATACGCCATACATGTGTGATCAGAAGCTGAAGCCAAACTCGAGGGAAAGCGTCAGGCAGCTGGAGTATTCTAGCATTATCGGAAGTTTAATGTATGCAACCACTGCCACAAGGCCTGACATAGCTTTCGCCGTAGGAATGTTGAGTCGGTTCACAAGCAACCCAGGGGTTGAGCACTGGAAAGCTGTGAAGCGGATGATGAGATATCTCAAGAAGACTCAGACATATGCACTGCACTACAACGGGTATCCGACAGTAGTGAAAGGCTTCAGTGATGCTAGTTGGTGTTCAGAGGTGGAAAGCGAAAGATCCACAGGTGGATATGTCTTTTCCTTGGGTGGAGCTGCTATATCATGGAAGTCGAAGAAGCAGACTATACTCTCTCGTTCCTCCATGGAATCTGAATTCTATGCACTTGAAACTGCAGCAGATGAAGCAGAATAGCTTCGGGAGCTCATGTATGATCTTCTAGTGGTTGGAGCTCAGATACCGGTGATACCGATATACTATGACAACCAGGCGACTGCGGCGGTGGCATCAAATGACCTCTTTAACAGAAAGAAGAGGACTGTGCGTTTGAAGCACAGGGCAGTACACGATCTTATCAAAAGAGGTATAATTGCAGTGATTGATGTTCGGAGTCAGGAGAACCTGGCAGATCCATTCACAAAGGGCCTCAAGCGTCAGTTGGTCGATGACACAGCTTGTAAAATAGGCTTGAAGGCATACTGATAGTGTGTCTTTGTAATCCTACCATAAAGTTTTATGCTATTAGTTCAAAGAAAAATCTACTAGGCATCTAACTTTTGGTTCAAAGGAGGATCACTGACTGGGAAACTATCAGGTAACAGAGGGTACTTGTTCTCTGGAACGTGGAAGGGATACGGACCCATAACCACTGTTGTCTACAATATATTTTCTGCAGAAAAATAGATCCTGTGGAAGGTTGGCTTAAACGCTTTAATGAGTACTCAGGCAGAGTGAATGTCTGGTGTGCTTTACAGGAAGCACGGTAGAGCAGCACTACAAGGAGTGAAACTCCATGCTACAGTGGGGTGACTCTACCATGAGGTTCCCAGGTCTGGGGTAATGCCTCGACTTTGCAAGCCAAGTCATAGCGGCGTAGCACCGCAAATAGGCAGGTAGCCTAATGCTGTATGACGTAATTAAAGAGTTGTAGACAGTACTACAAAGGGGAGGATGGCCCCATGTTATAGTGGCACGACACCACGATGAGGTACCCAGGTAGGGATAAAGCCTCGGCCTTGTAAGCCATATCGTTGCGGCGTAACACCGCCAGGAAGCCTTAGGCTTCATGCTGAGTAGATTGGCACTACAAAGAGGCTGAGACCTCATGCTACAGTAGTATGACACTATGATGAGGTTCCCAGGTAGGGGTAATGCCTCGGCTTCAGGCCATGTCATAGCGGCGTAGCACCGCAAGGAAGCGTAAGGCTTCATGCCATGTCTCTTTAATAAAGAACTCACCTATAGTGTATGGAAAGAGATACCAGGCCGTCTCTTGAGGGTAAACTTGTAGACGCCCAAAATTATACACTGAAACCAGGCTGACACAGGGCCTTTAATGTGCAGCCAGAAGCACACGTAACTATACTTTATGAGTGGGAAGAATTACAATTGTGGTACAGAATTCAAGGCGTAGTCCATTCTTGTATCATATTGTTATTTAACCCATGCGGGAAGATTCAAGTCGTCAGCGACATATATCCTAATACAAATTGGACAGTTACTGTGGTGAACGCTCAACCCTGGACACATATATATGTTGTGATATATGGGAGATTGTTGGTGCTTTCTTTACATGGAGAGAGCTTGCTCTCAACATGCCTTATAAAATTTTAGTCCCACATCGAAAATGCACCATGAGTTATCTCAACATATATACTTGGTTGTGTTGTTGAGAGATGCACATGGGGTGGTAACCCTAAGGAGGGAACCATGTGGATGATTTTACTAGGAGGTAAGAATAAGGCTCCAAGGATTAAGCATGAATGCTTTTGTCATTCTCTTGGATTAATTCCATTTGGAGCTAAGCCCCAAAGGGGCTTAGCGACTCAGACTCGGGCTCATGGGCTCATGATGCGTAATGTGGCATTTTGTTGACGCACTTTGCACTTAGCACGTCAGCAGTCATGCGGTTCATATGCGGCCATGCGGTCTTATGAGGCATGCGGCTCATATGCGGCTCATGCGGTCACGCGACCATGCGGTCCATGCGGCTCATGCGGTCCATGCAGCCTATGCGGCCCATGCGGCTCATGCGGTCCATGCGGCTCATGCGGTCCATGCGGTCCATGCGGCTCATACGGCTCATGTGGCCCATGCGGTCCATGCAGCCCATGCGGCTCATGCGGTCCATGCGGCCATAAGGCTCATGCGGCCAGGCTGCTGCTGCTGCTGCCGCATGGAGGGCTCCGCTGACTGTGCAGACTACAAGTCAGTTATGGAAAGACTAATTCAATACGATTAATTCAGATCCACTTTTTGTGGGATTTGAATTAATTTCGTTGCTATCTTTGTGGGATTTGAATTAATCTCGTTGCTATCTTTTTGGAATTTGATTCAATCTTTCCATAAATGAAGAGGCGACTAGGATTTCTACCATCTCTCTATATATACTCTCTTTTGGCCTCCTTTGTGGGGTACTACTACAAAAATATAAGTCAGAAAAGAGAGAGCGAGGGAGTTGCTGCCGCCATTGCAAGTCCATCCGAGGAGTCAGAACAGAGGTGACTTCGAGCGTTCCACAAGTTCTTCAAACTTACTGGTTCCTGGAAGCAATTCGTGTGGGGCGAATTTTGCTTTGAGCAACGGTGTTTTGACACCCCATCACTGTTCTTCATCTCATCTTTCTCTAGATTTTGTTACTCGTTCTGTCCCAATTGCAACACATTTGCAAGGAAGAACGAGAGATCTTCTCTTCTCTATTTTCCTCCTTCATATTATAATCTGGCTATTTGGTCCTTTGCATCATCGTAGATCTCGATTGCATCAGTTTTACCATCTTTGATCAAGCCCCGGGACTAACAAATAACAACTCAGCACAACCCATAGTAGTATTCCTGTCCAATCGAACCTTCAGTGGATTAAAACACACGTTGGAATCACACAATACACAATAGAATAGAAAAAAAACTCAAATACAAATACAAATAACCATCTCTAGTTACATTTCACATTAAGTACATTACATCAATATGTCAATACGTACAAACAGTAATGATATTAGAAGTTTCACAACAACATATAAACCTCAAATAAAAAAATCTTTGAGCTGGTGGTCTCTGGCCCATAGACGGATCAAGACTTCCGAAAAATTTGAGCTCACTATATCAAGTAGTAGTTAACTCAAACCCTCCAACAAAAGTGTACTCAACAAACTCGTTAATATGCCCAAAGATATGAATATAGGGAAAATATAAGCAGAGGCAGCAACAAGAGGAGTAAAGCAACAATAGGAGGAGAGGCACCAACAGCATCTTACGTTGTGGTTGCACGAGTGCCTAGGGATAGCGTCGCTAGTAGGTACCATCGTCGGGCCCCAATGGTGACCTGAATGGAGCTAATAGGTGCCTGCACCACCACCACATTCGCCTACAAGATGGTCATCGTCGTAATAATTTGCATCATCTGTTTGACGATGTTTGAAGAGGGAGCAGCAGAAGTGGAAGAAGGCAACAACGACAGTGGTCCCGAGATGATCGATATCTGTATCGCCAAGGAGCCGACATCGTAGATGCGTGTGCCCTTTCCCTCTCCCACTAGTAGCCTTTATCCTAAAGTCGTCGGTTTGAGAGGGCGTGGGAGTAATCGTGTGTAGTGTCCCGTCCCGCAAAGTCAATCGGAGGAATCGAAACGCCGACGGCGTTCGGACTTAGCCTTACAACGGCTGCTCGAAGACTCGTTCGGTCGAGGCGACTCTTCGCTCAGGTGGGGTAGTTTCGGTGAACTTGCCTCATCTTAGCCTTCATATAATAAATCGTATATTTTCAACTTGCACAAGTAGGCTAATATAAAAGCTACGAATGCACATAGCTAAGGGAATAATCCCGACGGGTCAAAATATGTTAGAACTTGAAAAAGGTCCCACGGCCGTCTTAGAAGTATGTTCAGCGTGCTTTCAAAGTGACACTCGAATCCTTCGTTCCCGTGGCTTGGGAGAAGGAGAGTTGGTCTAAGTTGCGAAGAAGTTATGAACGTGGCCTAAGTCATAGGCGTCGCCCGCTTGAATGTTTGATAAAGCATGCACGGTCCCATCGTCCAGGGCTCAGCGTAGCCTTCGCGTGTCCCGCGGTTTAAGTCGTATTGCACGGCTTATGGCTTAAGTCTAGGCACCCAAGAACGTGGACGGCACGTTCCCTAGATGCGAAGCTTGGCGTAGCCTTTGCTCGTCAAGTCGTTGCGCAAATAAGTTAGGCAAAGTTATGCCAGTCAATCTAAGTCATTTCTAGCACTGTCCCGCTCTATCTGCGGTTGTCAAGTCGCGTAGCCCCTCAAGAATAAGGCTCGTCGTATAAAGTATTTGACTTGGGTGATAGCGTCGCCTAGAGAACAAAGTCTGTCTAAGGCACGAGCCACGGTCAGTTTAGTGAAAAGTATGCCACGGACAAAGGAAGTCCACGCGACTGGTTGGCCGAGATCGGTCCCGCTACTTGGGAGTCTCGATAAGTCTCGTACACAAGATCGGTCCCGCTAGTTGGGAGTCTCGCTAAGTCTCGTGCACGAGATCGGTCCCGCTACTTGGGAGTCTCGCTAAGTCTCGCATACGAGATCGGTCCCGCTACTTGGAGTCTCGATAAGTCTAGATAAGCAAGCACGCGAGATCGGACCTGCTACTTGGGAGTCTCGATAGAAAGTTGGAAAGCATGGTCATGATTAAGAAAGGACTTGGTAGATCGAGTTGAGTCTGCATGGTCATTGGACAACTTGTCGACAAGGTGTAGTCTTCTCGAATGATCGCCGGGGCACCGGGTTCATGTCGGCCCGGGGGAAGTGCGTTGTGGCTCAAAGTAGGATGCTGGATAACCGCATGGGAGATTCGGCACTTTCAGGGCTAGCTACCCGCGGAGGGACGGACCGATATTCCCGAGCCAGTCCAAGATAGCTTGACGTTGCTAGTGACCACTCATATAGATGGGTCGGCAGGATAGCGACAAACTACGTGTATGCCTTTGGATTGAGTCTAGAACTTGAATGCATATCCAGTCGGTAACACAATGTCTGGGCCTAAGATTGGACTGCAGCATAGGCACCGTGCTTGGCACGATACTTGGCATCGGGATGTCCATGAAATCGACACTATGTTTCACAAGTCTTGTCTAAGTTGGTTTATGAGTCGAACAGGAAGGCCGCAAGGCGGTAGCATGGATAAGTCTTGATAAGTTGCGAGGCACGGCCTCAATATTGAAGCACGAACAAGTCTAAGCAAGGTCTAGAGGCACGACCTGCACAAGTTTTCTCTTGGAAGCTAGAATAGACAAGTAGATGTCATGGCACGACCTGAAGAACAAGTAGGCAACTCTAGAGGGGATAAATAGAGTTTATGACAATAATATCCAATTACAAATTAAACTCTTTCGCCAACAGTAAATAATAAGAGTAAATACGAAAATAATAAAGAGCGAGAAAGCATACGCAAATACAGTCGATTTTAACCTGATTTCCCTCATGGAGGACAAGTCCAGGCCTGAAAACTCTAGCTCAGGATTAAATCCACTATTTATGAAATAGTAGTTACACCCCGTGCCTTTTCTTCAGAAGTGCACGTCAACTTCTTACAGAGATCGCAGTGGCGATGCTTGAAATTTTCCAAGCGACTTCTTGAACTCTTGCACAAACTCCTAACTGAAAAGCACTGAGCACTTTGAGGCTTAGGGAGCTTATGGCTAGTAGATAAGAAGGGTAAGGCTTGTATAAGGCTTTAGAGAGAAGAGAAGAGAAGAGAAGAGAAGAGAAGATTGGATGATTTGAAAAGTGAGAATTCAAGGCCTATTTATAGGATTCTAGGTAGGCAGAATTCGGCCAGAATTTGGGGTCAAGAATTCAAAATTTTGGCCGTTGAACAACTAGCATCCAGCAAACCCCAAAAATTAGGGTCCTAGATTTTAGGGGACAAAATTCGGCCTGAACTCTGTGTGGAGGCAGAGTTCGGCCCGAACTCTGTCTCCAGAAGACAGAACTGGTCCAGTGGGCTTAATGGGCTAGTTTGAGTATAGTGGAGCTTTTGGTTTGTGGTATAGGTATAGGTAAAGTCTCAAATTCCTCAGTACGACTCAGTTTACATATATCTAGACTCAAAAAAAGTGTAAAATACAGACTCAAAACATTGTACGTTGCAGGTACGAGCCGTCGTCCGTCTTGTACTGAGTTCAACATTGATGTGTCATATTGAATTATGACAAGTATCATATTGTCAATTTTATCAATATTTGGTTGACTGTAATTTTGTGTCAACAATCTTTCCCATATTGATAATTAATAAAATGATATTTGTATATTCAATGTTCATACCTGGACACATTAAAAAATAGTAGCTCCCCCGCAATTAGTGCAGAACTAGCAATAGCTCCCCCGTACACATTGCTTCGATGTAATGTCCTAATAAATATAATCTTTCCCAAAAATAATACAGATACAGAATACAATATGATATGATGATAATGTGAATATCAAATAATTCTTCCCCTTTGTAATTTATCAAACACAACTATCGAGAGAATGGAAATAACTGGCACGCACACTAAAAGAAAACTGCATCAAGTGTCTCAAGAGTCATAAAGCATAAATAAGTCCAATACAATAAAGATCAACTACATAAACTAGAAATCCATAGTATAGAAAAAGTAAACATAAGATCCTCAGTAGCAGCAGCAAGTAGGAGACCACATCCATCACGGAGCTCGTGAGGGTCCAGCGTCGTCAGAAGGATCAATGAATGAATGACAAGGGTCCACGAAAGCCGCATCCAGATCCAGATAGCGTATGACCAAAGGTTCATCGATACGGTATCCATCGCGAGCAGGGTCCCGCTCCATAGGAATAGGCATGGAAGGATGACGGGACATAGAGTACCGAATGTCATGCAGTGAGTTGCTGATGGCACTCATCTGCAGGGTGGAACGGTAGTCAAGCTGGGTCCAGCGATCATCCTCTAAAGTGAACCGATCATGAAGCATAGTCTAAATCGACTCAAGAGTAGCAGGAGGAGGAGGCACATCCTGTCCAAGAGCAGGTGCGTCAGCCTGAGCATCGGAGTGCTCAGACTCAGCAAGAGAGCCGACAGCTGCCTGAAGCCGCCGTGCCTTAGATAGGAAGGCAGGGGCAGGGAGGAACTGACACTCATCAAGGGGAACATGAAAAGCACAAAAAATTATAAGAAGATAAAGAGCAAAGACCAATGACCTGGGCTTCTTCCTAGCATTAATCATCCAGTCCATTATGGTATGTGAAAGATTAAATGGAACATGAAAATAAAGATGATACAAGGCAGATATCTCAAAATATGTAACCTCATTAGTAGATCCTGCTTTGGACAGAATAGTGTTGAAGACAATGCGATGAAGTTCATAGAAATAAGGATTGAGATATTTGGTAAGAAGCTTGCGTGGACGTGTGTTATGTGTACACAAATCGTCCTTGAAGCTTTCTAGGGATGACCCATCGGGGAATTGAAACTTGCGAGCTTTGACAAGTTTCTCCCATGAGTTGGGCTCCGAAATTTCAAGGTATTCGGCCAAGTCAAAGTCATCAAATGAAATATCAATGCCAGCAACATGTGAATAAAGACGTGTATCATCATGAGTGAGATTACAATAAAATATTTGAATGGCATTGAGATAGATAACTGAATTTGTAGTGACAAGTTCATCAAGACATAGATCATGAAATAAGGAATCATATTGTGAAAATATGGTGAAGTTAATAGGATGACCTGCGTACACGGGACGTGATCGAAAATCACTAAACCACTCGTTGGAAGCGTCTAGTGACACAAATATTCGGTCATCGTACATGTTGGGGTCGATTGGACGAGGTGGATTGAACAACGGGTGAATGGGCTGCTGGATGGGTTGTTCAATAGGTTGTTCAATATGAAGAGAAGGATTAGAAGAGGACTCACCCTCGGTTCGAAGCCTCTTTCCTCTATTAAACAACTTGGGATCCATGAATAATGAAGAAAATTGAAGAAATTTAGATGGAGAGAGGAGTGAAATTATACCTCAAATAGTTGATAAAGAATGGAAGAGAATTGTGCAAAAAACCTTCTCATTGAATTTGAAAAAGAAAAATGCACTAGGATGGAAGAACTAGGGTTAGGGTTTGAAGATGAAGTATTTGGAAGGTGGCAATGGAGGAGAGAGAGGGAGAACCCGGTTAGAATATTAGGGGTTCGAATGGTCGAAACAAATCTGGACCATTGGATCAATTTTACATCAGTGGCTGAGCCCGCTTGTGGTTCTGGAAGGACCAGACCGAATTCGGCCCAAAATCTGTGTTAGGCAAAGTTCGACCCGAATTTCGGATTAGAGGGCCAGAATAAAAAACATGCTAAAAGGATTTAAAACTAATGATAGATTGAAATAAAAAGTGAATATGCAAGATTAAGAGATGCAAGTAGAGAGTTAAAGCTGAATCAAAAGAAAAAAAGGTTAAAGTTTGAAAGTTTGATTTGAGCAAGTTATAAATCAAGGTATACCATGTAATAAATAAGGAGTTATGACCCAATTTATTACGGTGAACCTGCCATGGGGTAGCTGCAGGGGCCGGATCCCAGCTAGCGGTAGTCCTGAGGACTAGTGCACCGAGTCGCTTAGGCTTTTACGCCTTGTTGTCAGAAGGACCCTTTCGGCTTGTATCCATAACAAATTCATCGTAAAGAATCAAGATATAATCGATATTTACGCAGGTTACTTTAATGAATAACAGCTTCATCCAAAATTCTGAGTTCATGACACAAAAAGTTGAAACGCTCTTTGGATAGTGGTTTAGTAAAGAAATCTGCTAGCTGATGATCAATGTCGATAAATTCTAAGTTTATAGTACCATTTTGCTGGTGATCATGCAAAAAGTGGTGACGTATTTCAATATGTTTTGTGCGTGAGTGACATATAGGATTCTTGGTGAGGTTTATAGCACTAGTGTTATCACAGAATATAGGAATGTGCATGAAAGAAAGATTGTAGTCTTCAAGGGTTTGCTTCATCCACAGAATTTGTGCACAACAACGACCAACTGCGATATATTCAGCTTCTGTTGTGGATAGTGCGACGGAATTCTGCTTCTTGCTAAGCCAAGAGACTAGAGCCTTGCCTAATAAATGACATGTGCTGCTTGTACTTTTACGGTCGACTTTACATCCTACGAAATCAGCATCCGAATAACCGATAAGGTCAAAGGATGTGGATTTGGGATACCATAAGCCCACTATAACAGTACCCTTAAGGTATCGAAAGATACGCTTAACGACGGACATGTGCGATTCCTTAGGACTAGCTTGATAGCGAGCACACAGACAAATACTAAACATGATATCGGGACGACTAGCTGTTAAATAAAGTAAACTACCAATCATACCTCGATACTTACGTTGGTCAACCGGTTTACCGAT
This sequence comes from Iris pallida, assembly GCA_029216955.1. Classification (NCBI taxonomy): domain Eukaryota; kingdom Viridiplantae; phylum Streptophyta; class Magnoliopsida; order Asparagales; family Iridaceae; genus Iris; species Iris pallida. Next base: position 8,234,100 of record JANAVB010007798.1, on the reverse strand, counting down.
TTCATCAGGTTCCAGCTTGGTCGAAGTAGCCATAGGGGTGCTGATTGGTTTGATGTTGTCAAGATCAAACTTTTTCAGCATATCCTTTGTATATTTTGACTGATTGATAAAAGTTCCTTGCGATGTTTGTTTGACTTGCAATCCAAGAAAGTAGGTGAGCTCCTCCATCATGCTCATCTCAAATTCGTTCTGCATACACTTAGCAAAATCTTGGTAAAGATTTTTATTAGTAGAACCGAATATGATATCATCTACATAAATTTACACCAAAAGAATAGTGTTTTAAAAACTTTTGATGAATAGTGTCGTGTCAATTTTCTTTTTTGAAAAACCTTTATCTAGCAAGAAATTGCTTAGGCGTTCATACCAAGCTCTAGGGGCTTATTTGAGGCCGTATAGCGCTTTCTTGAGTTTGAAAACATGGTCGGAAAATTTGTGATTTTCAAAACCAGGGGGTTGTTTTACAAAAACTTCCTCCTTAATAAATCCATTCAGAAAAGCACTTTTAACATCCATTTGAAACAATTTAAGATTTTGAAAGTTAGCAAATGCACAAAGCATCCGAATGGATTCCAGTCTAGCAACAGGAGCATACGTCTCATCGTAGTCGATACCTTCCTCTTGGTTGTATCCTTGAGCTACTAGACGAGCTTTGTTGCGTGTAACTGAATCATCTTCATTTATTTTGTTGCAAAAAACCCATTTCGTACCAATAATCGAATGATTAGCTGGCCTAGGAACAAGTTCCCAGACCTGGCTCCTCTCGAATTGGTTGAGTTCTTCTTGCATGGCAGAAATCTAAAACTCATCATTAAAAGCTTCTAAAACATTTTTAGGCTCAATTTATGAAATGAAGGCAGTGCTAGCAATGGAGTCTCTTAACGATGATCGAGTACTTACTCCGCGTGAAACCTCCCCTATGACTAAGTTTTCTGGATGTGACGGCTCGAAAGAGAATTTCTTTGGCAAGCCCTCTTGAGAATTGATTTTAGTGGTGGTATTCATCGGCGTAGAAGTCGATGGCTCAATATCATCGTCAGGAGTGGCTGCTGCACTATTATCTTCATTAAAAGTCACATTTGTAGACTCTTCTATAATTAATGAGCGTTTGTCAAACACTCTATATCCCTTGCTCATGGCAGCATATCCAAGAAATATACCATCGTCAGCTTTGGCATCAAATTTACCTAAGTTGTCTTTGGTGTTAAGGATAAAGCATCGACAACCAAAAACTCTAAAATATGAAACATTTGGAGTTCTTCCAAACCAAAGCTCATAGGGTATTTTCTTCGTAATAGGTCGAATAAGCACCCTATTTAAAATGTGGCACGCTGTACTGACAGCTTCAGCCCAAAAATATTTCGAAAGAGAAAATTTATTCAGTATGACTCTAGCCATATCGCCAAGAGTCCTATTCTTCCGCTCCACAACACCATATTGTTGAGGAGTTCTAGGACAAGAAAACTCATGATCAAAACCATTTAAATCACAAAACTTTTCAAAATCAGTATTTTCGAATTCACTTCCATGATCACTTCGGATTCGAATAATCATGTAGCCTTTTTCGTTTTAAACCTTTTTAGCAAAAATTTTGAAAACGAAAATGGCATCACTTTTGTTTGTAAGATAGAAAATCCAAGTGAATCTAGAAAATTCATCTACTATAACAAAAGCGTAGAGTTTTCCACCAAGACTGGCTACTCTACTAGGACCAAATAAGTCCATGTGAAGTAATTGCAAGGGTCTAGTAGTACTTATAGTGTTTATGGAATAAAATGAGGACTTGGTTGCCTTATTTAACTCACATTCGGTACATACCGTGTCTTTTTTGAATGTGATGTCGGGCAAGCCTCTCACTAGCTTCTTAGTCGACAGCCTGGATATTGTATCCATATTGGCATGACTAAGATGCTGGTGCCACAACAATCTCTCATCCTTGTGGGTATAGAGGCATCTCCCTGCACTGTTAGTATCTCTAGAAAGATAGAAAATGTAAATATTATCCTCTCTTATCCCTTCAAAAGCGATGTCTCCCGTTGACCTATCGTAGATGTAGCATTTATTTTGTCCAAAGTTAATATCATATCTATGATCAGCAAGGTAACTTATGCTGAGCAGGTTATGCTTTAACTCGATCACTAGGCAGACATCCTTTATTACAGGAGAAGGAGGATGACCAATAGTACCATTACCTATGATGTACCCTTTTAGGTTGTTGTCGAATGATACATACCCTTCTCTCTTCATCGATAGTGATGCGAAAAGATTTGCGTCTTCCGTCATATGTCGCGAGCATCCACTATCGAGAATCCACTTACTTTTAGTTGAGGAGGGAAGGTCCACCTACATCAAGAGTAGATGTGACCTTTGGTACCCATGTTCTTGAGGGTCCTAAAAAGTTAGTTTTTGGTACCTATGCATATAGATTTATATCTACTAATCTCCTAATTCTACATTGTGGTGAGATGTATCCATGTAATCCACAATAGGTACAAATATCATTCTTATTTATATTTGAAGCATGTTGATGATGTCTATATGTAGCATAGTAAGAGTGGTGTGGAGCAGCATGATAATGACTATATGTGGCAGCAGGATGATGATTATTTCTATATGCAGTATGGTGGTAATTTTGTTTATGTGCAACATAGTGATGATTATATCTATGTGTAGCATGGTGATTGTGTGTCGCAGTAGAATAATAGTTATGAGAATAATTTCTACGTGAATATGGTTTGTGTGTTGTATGGAAGTGGGTGTACATGTAAGCATGTTTGCGTGCTGCAGGTGGATGACGTGTTTGACTATTTTGAGTAGTGTTGTGCTTTGTGTGTGTCTTATGTGATTAGGTTTGAGGTTGAGCAACCTGTTTTCCCAATCTAGTCTCTAATTTCTTAGAGGCAGCATGCAGTTCATTATACTTAGCATTCAAACCATAAATTTTAGTAATAGAGATCTTGTGTCTATTCTTTTCTTCAGTAAGCTCAGTGTTGAGCGCTGTGATCTCACGTTTTTGCTTTTCAATATGTGCTTCGGCATCATGTAGGCTTAATTTAAGTTTAGACACCTCATTAGTGACTTTCGTGGGTGAAGTGTCTCTAATATTATCAAGTAAAGAAGAGAGTTTTTGAATCTTGACTTCATAACTTTTTATCTTCTCCTTGGCATGTTTATATTTACTAATGACTTTCTTGTGGTCATTTAGTAAATCATTGAATGCATCGCCAAGTTCATCAAAAGTGAAATCATCGAGAGTTTTGCTAGTTATCTTATCGGATGTTGCCATTAGGCATACATTGGCGGTGTCTTGAGGGGTGTCCTTTTCTTTTTCGGAGTCACTAGCTTCGCTTTCATGCCAAATGCTAGTATTGGCATATTTTCTTGAGGAAGACTTCTTGTAGGGATTCTCATATCGGTTGCTTTTCTTTGCAAATGGACAGTCTTTTCGGACGTGTCCCATCTTCTTGCAGCCGTAGCATGTTGGCTCTTCTTCGTCATCTTCTTGTTGTTCCTTCTTTCTTCGATTGAAGCGAAAGAACTTCTTGAAGTTGTGGACAAGGAGAGCTTGATCATCACCTTCCGAATTTTCGTCATCAGTCTCTTCAGGATCAACTCTTCGACGATGAGCTTTAAGGGCAATCTCCTTTGCCTTTGGAGCAGGCTCTTCGAAGCCTTTGAGGTCAAGCTCGTGAGTCATCAGCTTTTTCATCAAAGTCTCCATAGACATTGTAGTGAGATCATTGCCTTCTATGATAGCTGTTACCTTAGGGTTCCAAATCTTTGGTAGCTCCCTAAGTAACTTGCGGATCTTCTTGTGATTTGTATATTGTTTGCTGAGAGATGACAAGGGGTTGATGATGTCGAAGAATCTTGTAAACATTTGTGTGATCGTCTCATTGGGCTTCATCTTGAACGCCTCTTGTGTGAGACGACTTATTTTTGACTCATTGACTTGGGTGGTTCCTTTATGCTTCACTTCTAGAAGTCTCCATACTTCGTGAGAGGTGGTGCATATTGAGACCCTGTTAAACTCATTCCTGTCTATTGCACAAAATAAAGCATTAATAGCTCTCGCGTCTAGACTCGCCTGTTATTTTTTCTCGTCAGAATATTTGTCGTGGGGTTTCTCAATGAGATCACATTGACAACTATCCTGGCGGGCTTTTTGTAACCATCGGTAACAATTATCCACAGGTCGAAGTCTAGCGACTTGAGATAAAAACTCATTCTTGTTTTCCAATAGGTGTAGTTTGTTCCATCAAATAGGGGAGGCCTATGAGTGGAATGCCCTTCACCGTGATTGGAAAACATGGGTTGTGTGGTTGCCATGGATCAGCTCTAGGATGTTAGTCCTTGTTGAGAGAACAGAGCTCTGATACCAATTGAAGAACAAGTAGGCAACTCTAGAGGGGGATAAATAGAGTTTATGACAATAATATCCAATTAAAAATTAAAATCTTTTGCCAACAGTAAATAATCAGAGTAAATGCGAAAATAATAAAGAGCGAGAAAGCATACGCAAACATAGCCGATTTTAACCTGGTTTCCCTCGTGGAGGACTAGTCCAGGCCTGAGAACTCTAGCTCAGGATTAAATCCACTATTTGTAAAATAGTAGTTACACCCCGTACCTTTTCTTCAGAAGAGCACGTCAACTTCTTACAAAGATCGCAGTAGCGATGCTTGGAATTTTCCAAGCGACTTCTTGAACTCTTGCACAAACTCCTAACTGAAAAGCACTGAGCACTTTGAGGCTTAGAGAGCTTGTGGCTAGTAGATGAGAAGGATAAGGCTTATATAAGGCTTTAGAGAGAAGATAAGAGAAGATTGGATGATTTGAAAAGTGAGAATTCAAGGCCTATTTATAGGATTCTAGGTAGGCAGAATTCGGCCAGAATTCTGGGTCAAGAATTCAAAATTTTGGCCGTTGGACAACTAGCATCCAGCAAAACCCAAAAATTAGGGTCCTGGATTTTAGAGGACAGAATTTGGCCCGAACTCTGTGTGGAGGCAGAGTTCGGCCCGAACTCTGTCTCCAGAAGACAGAACTGGTCCAGTGGGCTTAATGGGCTAGTTTGATTTTAGTGGAGCTTTTTGTTTGTGGTATAGGTATAGGTAAAGTCTCAAACTGCTCAGTACGACTCAGTTTACATATATCTAGACTCAAAAAAAGTGTAAAATACAGACTCAAAATATTGTACGCTGCAGGTACGAGCCATCGTCCGTCTTGTACTGAGTTCAGTCTTGATGTGTCATATTGAATTATGACAAGTATCATATTGTCAATTTTATCAATATTTGGTTGACTATGATTTTGTGTCAACATGACCCCGCCGTCTCGAGTTGAAGTTCGATCAAGTGCATAAGCGATGAGGCACTGCCTCGATCGAAATATATGTTGGCATTATAGCACGACCATGTCATGGCACATCGGTTTGGTCAGACGTCTATGTCTTAAAACTGATCCTAAGGCAATACTAGAAAGACAATCATAAAGGGACTTGTATTGCATAAAGTAAATGAACGTATCGGTTTTGTATGGGTGGGCGAGGATCTCACTCCACCAGTACAGTTGAGTACTGACACCCACACAGTTTTCATGTGTAGGCACAGGTAGAAGCTCGTGGCGCAGAGCTCGCTTGGATGCGTCGAGGCACGGAGTTCCTTGGCGATTCGAAGCGTACGGCCGCGTGGAGTCAAGACTTATATGGGACATAATGTATGGACATTGCCATCCTCTAGAATCTGTACTCGTAGTCTTAAAGCTTTGTATCGAGAGATGAGAGAGAGCAGAGTGACTTGTCAAATGAGAGACAAGTGTGCATGAGAGACTTGTAATCAGGGCCTTGTGCCCTATTGTAATCGTGTTGCTCAATATCAATAAAGAGTACTTTTGAATAACTTGTGTATTGCTTCTAAATTTTTGCTGCATGTTCAATATTTCTGCCTGGGACTTCTGTGCGACGACCCCGTCGCAGCCGCTGAGATCGACCGTTATGAAACTGCCTTGCACGGGCGCAATCTAGGTCCGTGCGGCATCACGCCTTAGCGAGGACGATCGCTCCTACGGGAACGGGGCATGACATAATGGTATCAAAGCACGGCTTTACGTCCTTGTACTTTATGTCGATCTCTCAGTTTTGAAAGCTCGTCATTGTTAAAGAAGTGTGCGCTCTCTCTCAATTGTTGTACGGCATGTACATACAATAAGTCTAAATATTTTTAAAAGCTCGTATAAGTGTTCAATTGAACGCATCGGTAGGCCATCGACGAATGCATCGGTAGGCCTTTGTGCCGAACGGTGTCAGACTTGACTTGATAGAAAACACGTGATAAAGTTAGCAAGTTACGTGCGTGCCTAACTAGTCCTACGTCGACTTTAGCAAACGAGCGTGCAAGATCAAAGTATAGTCTGTACGGGATGGCTATGCACACGACCTTTTGGCTAAGTTATGCCACGTGTCACGCACCTAGACTTTATGGTACAAACGAGTTGCGAGCAATATCAAGTACCGCTCGGTCGGGAATGAAACTACACTTAGAGTGTCTATCGATAGAAAAATTATTGGACTAACGCTTAGGCGTACGCGTAAGACTGGATTAGATTTTGAGGATTAGTGCGAACGACTTAGTGCGTCGAGACGACGTGAGCGATTACGCTAGAGATTCGTCGAACGAATCGGAAAGATGTTTTAGCAAATAATGTGAACGTGATTGTAGATTAAATCGGGTGGCTCGAATCCTGAGTGGTGTATGGTTTATCTTGGAAATCATTCGAGCAAAAATTGAGGATTAGAGGTGACAATGAGTATATCGGCGAGGTGATGCGATCGCACAAAGCCTTAGAACACGTCACGCTTAGTTGGTCATAACTTCGAATGTCCCGAATGAGATATCGTTCAGACAACTTGTGAATGGGCAACGCGAGTTAGAATGCGATATTGAATCAGGATTCAGAATAATGAATAGAAAAGAATGTCTTGATCGAGAAAGCCTAGAGGATCGTACTTGTGATTTCGGATTGAATCGAATAGAATTGGGGTATATCCAATTTGAACAATAGCATCAGTTGCACGACTCAAAATTTGTTGCAAAGAAAGATCGTCAGGTTACGTACATCATCGATGATATTAAAGCGTATCAAAGATCGATGTACGATAACTTGGGGGTACTCTGATTCGAGGAACGATGATCGTGTAAAATATCATTGTTCCGATGGATGCTATACTCAGAATATTAAAATGTGTCGAGAAAAAGATAGACTTAGCTCGAGGATTTTTTAGTTGAACGATTGACAAACAGACTATCGAACTGATATCTTGGCTTGGATGAAAATAAAATGTTTGGATTGCTTCGACGATAACCACAACGTTGACATTCTTGTCTTATGCGAGTGCAACTCCAGCCTCGCGCATACGTTATATCGATTAGGGCGATCACTCCGCGTGAGTGCTGGTATGGTAATTCATACAGTGGGGGTGATCGAACTTGCATGACGTGGCAATTTGATTGCTTCGACTTGTGGTTTGACGCGAAGGTGGACTCGACAATGACTCAGCATATTTGACAATTGAACTTGAGGATTGAGTAGGTCCAATCCCCGTATCGAGAATGAATTAGTCTAGACTTAAACAAGAGTTACGTCCCAATGAGAGTGATTATTCCGCGGGAGCGATGTATGGTGATTCATGAACCACCATGGATAATCGAACTCGCGTGAGATTGGGGCGCAACATATTGTCAAGCTAGACGACCTCGTGATCGACTACATGAATTGGTTAGAATTGATGATTTGAGCAGATTTGAATATACGCAATGAATGCCTTGATACGAATTAGGTAATCGTGCTCGATGTTTAGGAATCTTAGTGACGCGAGCTTGGGTAGAAAATCCTGTATTACCGACTTGGCTTGACCCTAGGATTGGGGTCAGTGTTGGCATTATTGTTGGAGAACTATGATTCCAATCCTGACATTGACTTTAGTCTTGAGAAATGGCCTAACGGTTAGGCGAGACGTCCCTGTTTGAAGAGTTAGCAATCGAAAGATTGATCTTGAGGAATTGGAATGGATGGATAGAGTGAATCAAAAATATGGGAATACCCCTCACGAGATTCGGCTGACATACATATATTTTAGGGACGTCTGAGTATGTGCAAGATACGACTCGAGTGAGAATGACGAATTCTCTATCATGTGGCTTGGTTGAAATACATGTATTTTAGGGACGCCTGGAATGTGTACACGATCTAACCAAGTGATACGTTGAATTCAAGTGAGACTTGAGGAATGAAAAAGTGTCGAAGATTTGAAATCGTGTTAAAGGAAAAGATTGATAGTCGTCCGAGCATGGTTCAGACTCGAAGAAACACGTAGGCGGTGTGTGTACGAGAGTCCTTGGATCAAAGTGGTCCAAAAGTAAGTACTCAGTTAGTTTTGAGGACGAAACTTTTTCTGAGTGGTGTATGTTGTAGTGCCCCGTCCCACAAAGTTAATCGGAGGAATAGAAACGCCGACGGCGTTCGGGCTTAGCCTTGCAATAATGGCTGCTCGAAGACTCGTTCGGTCGAGGCGACTCCTCGCTCAGGTGGGGTAGTTTCGGTGAACTTGCCTCATCTTAGCCTTCACATAATAAATCGTATGTTTTCAACTTACACAAGTAGGCAAATATAAAAGTTACGAACGCACATAGCTAAGGGAATAATTCCGACGGGTCGAAATATGCTAGAACTTAGAAAAGGTCCCGCGGCCGTCTTAGAAGTGTGTTCAGCGTGCTTTCAAAGTGACACTCGAATCCTTCGTTTCCGTGGCTTGGAAGATGGAGAGTTGGTCTAAGTTGCCAATAAGCTATGAACGTGGCCTAAGTCATAGGCATCGCCTGCTTGAATGTTTGATAAAGCATGCACGGTCCCGTCGTCCAGGGCTCAGCGTAGCCTTCGCATGTCCCACGATTTAAGTCGTATTACACGGCTTGTGGCTTAAGTCTAGGCACCTAAGAACTTGGACGGCACGTTCCCTCGATGCGAAGCTTGGCATTGCCTTTGATCGTCAAGTCGTTGCGCAAATAAGTTAGGCAAAGTTATGCCGGTCGATCTAAATCATTTCTAGCACTGTTCTGCTCTATCTGTGGTCGTCAAGTCGCGTAGCCCCTCGAGAACAATGCTCATCGTATAAAGTATTTGACTTAGGCTATAGCGTCGCCTAGAGAACAAGGTCTGTCTAAGGCACGAGTCACGGTCAGTTTAGTAAAAAGCATGCCACGGACAAAGGAAGTCCACGCGACTGGTTGTCGCCGAGAACGGTCCCGCTACATGGGAGTCTCGATAAGTCTTGTATACGAGATCGGTCCCGCTACTTGGGAGTCTCGATAAGTCTCGATAAGTCTCGTACACGAGATCGATCCTGCTACTTGGGAGTCTCGCTAACTCTTGATAAGTCTCGCACATGAGATCGGTCCCGCTACTTGGGAGTCTTGATAATTCTGGATAAGCAAGCACGCAATATCGGTTCTGCTACTTGGGAGTCTCGATAGAAAGATGGAAAGTATGGTCATGATTAAAAAAGGACTTGGTAGATCGAGTTGAGTCTGTATGGTCATAAAATAACTTGTCGACAAGGTGTAGTCTTCTCGAATGATCGTCGGGCGCCGGGATCATGTCGGCCCGGGAGAAGTGCATTACGGCTTAAAGTAGGATGCTGGATAACCGCATGGAAGATTCGGCACTTTCGGGGCTAGCTACCCGCGGAGGAACGGGCCGATATCTCCGAGCCAGTCCAAGATAGCTTGACATTGCTAGTGACCACTCATATAGATGGGTCGACAGAATAGCGGCAAACCGCGTGTATGCCTTTTGATTGAGTCTAGAACTTGAATGCATGTCCAGTCGGTAACACAATGTCTGGACCTAAGATTGGGCTGCAGCATAGGTACCGTGCTTGGCACGATACTTGGCATCGGGATGTCCATGAAATCGACACTATATTTCACAAGTCTTTTCTAAGTTGGTTTATGAGTCGAACAGGAAGGCCGCAAGGCGGTAGCATGGATAAGTCTTGATAAGTTGCGAGGCACGGCCTCAACCATGAAGCACGAACAAGTCTAAGCAAGGTCTAGAGACATGACCTGCACAAGTTGTCTCCTGGACGTCATTGGAAACTAGAATAGACAAGTAGATGTCATGGCACGACCCTGCCGTCCCGAGTTGAAGTTCGGTCAAGTGCATAAGTGATGAGGCACTGCCTCATCGAAATATACGTTGGCATTATAGCACGACCATGTCGTGGCACATCGGTTTGGTCAGACGTCTATGTCTTAAAACTGATCCTAAGGCAAGACTAGAAAGACAATCGTAAAGGAACTTGTATTGCACAAAGTAAATGAACGTGTCGATTTTGTATGGGTGGACGAGGAGCTCACTCCACCAGTACAGTTGAGTAATGACACCCACACAGTTTTCATGTGCAGGCACAGGTAGAAGCTCGTGGCGCTGAGCTCGCTTGGATGCGTCGAGGCATGGAGTTCCTTGGCGATTCGAAGCGTACGGCCGCGTGGAGTCAAGACTTATATGGGACATAATGTATGGACATCGCCATCCTCCAGAATCTACACTCGTAGTCTTGAAGCTTTGAATCGAGAGATGAGAGAGAGCATAGTGACTTGTAAAATGAGAGACAAGTGAGCATGAGAGACTTGTAATCAGGGCCTTGCGCCCCATTGTAATCGTATTGTTCAATATCAATAAAGAGTACTTTTGAATAACTTGTGTATTGCTTCTAAATTTCCGCTGCATGTTCAATATTTCTTCTTGGGACTTCTGTGCGACGACCCCGTCGCAGCCGCTGAGATCGGCGGTTATGAAACTGTCGTACACGGGAGCAATCTAGGTCCGTGCGGCATCACGCCTTAGCGAGGACGATCGATCCTACGGGAGCGGGGCGTGACATCGTGGCCGTGGGCGAAGACTTGACGACACTCTTGGCCACCTCATCCTGAGTGGCCGAAGGAGATGTCTCAGTCCGTAGAGACTAACATAGTCTGTACCAGACGCATGCATAATATCCTAATGTGTTAAAGCTAACGTTGTTTCAAATATTCTAACTTAAAATCTAAATTCTAATACTTAATATTATATATTCTAACTTAAAATCTAAATTCTAATACTTAATATTTTTCTAACTTATAACATTATTAAATTCTATTACTTACAGCCGTCTTGTTCGTCTTCTCGTATACGTTTCTGTCATTCCTCCTTGTACGTGTACTCAAAAACATCGGTGAACCCAAGACAAGCGGAATCTCCTTTCTCCTTCGCAAGCTTTTTTTTCTATGTACAAAACATTAAGAAAACGTATTACTTTGATAATTAATGTGATTAAACTATAAAATAAAAGTATTTAATACTTTGACTTATCTTACCAGGTGTCAATAGTGCAAAGCGGTAGGGATCGACCCACCCATATGCAGACCCGCACGAGATCGTGTCATCTTCACTTGCTCGGACCACTACTTGAACTCTTGAGTCTCGAGTTACCTGTACATTTCCTCCCAATGATAGTTCTGGATCCAGGCTTTCTCATCCTTTCTAGTAGCTACCCCCTCTTTAAATCATACATTGCATCTCGTATCTCCTTGTTATGAGCACCATGATAGGTCTTCTTGATCGCTTCATCGCAATGCTTGGGCTACTAGTAGATTTTTTGACATACGAATTCAAATAACAATTTATAGTAATAGATAAATAAATAATTAAAAAATAAAATGACGTAAAATTTTGAATATACCTTTATTTGACCAAGCCATATATACATCTTCCTCCTGCACCTGGGAGAAGTTAATATAGAAGCCATAAAAATTTCCCCTAATGATTACCATAAGTGCCAGGATAGCAGTAGTAGAAAAAACCTACAAAATTCTGAATAAAAACCGTTTATCTAATTGAATAAAGAAATAAACATATAAAAATGATATTAAAGTTTTAACCATAATTACTTATAGCTCGTTGCTAAGGGACCAAAGCTCTTGTTTGAACTACCCAAAAGGCCTCGCTAGTGGTATCACAGGTTCATTCGGTCGACAAATATTCTGGCTACTAGCATCGTACTCTAAGTCGGGACTCCGAGGTCCATCCTGTAGCTGCTAGAGTATCTAGTGGACAAACAGACGATGGACGACGGGACCTCTTATAGAGGATGGAATGGGTATGCATATCGATGCTAGAGTGGTGGTGTATGGACAAATGACAGTGGTGGTGTCTAGGGCCAATTGCGGATTGCAAGTGTCTCAGGCCGACAAATGGGTGGAGGGGTCTCATGATCGAGTGGATGTCTCCCCGGATAAGATAGTATCATCATAGAGTATTTATAGACTCCACATCAAATCTCGATGACATCGAACGAAATGCTCATATGCCTCTCCATCGGAAGGGTGAGACAATTCTCCATCATCCCTTTTACGTTTCTTGCTGTGCCACGTCATGTTTTATGGTATATTCACGGACATATACATCCTCTATAACTGCTTTGTGACTTGTAAGTACTGCATGGACCTGAGGGAATGTTGTTTCGTTGCTCTTGATGACTTTTCCTTACCCAGAACTGGCTTGTAATGATCCGACATATCCTAGTGCATCTTTCTTTATCCTTATTATACGTATGATACAACATGCATCTGTTGCGACAATAATATATTCTTTCGTACCCTAGTTTGAGTTATCGGACCATCATCTTCGATATATAGAAGTTTTTAGGTAGCTCTTTAGTTCCTTTCAGCAACATCTCAATAATTATACAATCCGATCATAACAGGTTTGCAGTAAGTTAAAATTAGGCTTCATGTTCAACAAGCGCATCACTACCGATAATACAGAACGAGTCTCACAATCCGGGTATAAAAGAGTATCTACATCCTTGAACATATCATAGAACTTATTTGCATCAGGATTCAAATACTTTGGAATAAAATTAACCCATGTCGCGATAATCACCATATCTCGTACCAGGTTATGGTCTTCATATTCTACAAAGTCTATGTCATCATTCGTGGAAACTATCACGACCCGCACCCGCTTTTCGGACGCGAGCTCGTGAGCAAGCCAACTACGCATCAAACGGACTCCAGCCCGAATCGAATACGTAAACGCTGTCACGGCTACGGTAAACTGCCAAATCATGGCAAATAAATCTATATCTCAAATCCACAATAAGTGTACGAAACATGAATGAACACTATGGGTCGTGGTCTACAACCCACTAGCATATATGTCCGATTAGACTCTGAAAAATGATATGAGTCTATAAAAGTAACTAACCAGAAGAGTATATCATGATAAGGAACATAAAGCACGAGCGGTTAATAAACATAATAACGATACCTGAATCCCGCAAGCGTATCATCATAAGCCATCCAGAACTACTAACTAACTCCATGCAGTCGCTAAACCTGAAGAGATCATCAGGTCCTCAAGGGACATAGCAAGATATATAAAAACATGCCTATCTAGCAGTTTATCATGCAATAAAGAAAATACAAAAAATAAACGGGAAAAGACCAATCAATACAAAAATACGACTATACACGACTGGAAGAACCACTACGCATAAACGAACTGCTGGAGAAGAATAAGAGAACACGATATCACGATGTCATCGGATAACAAATCGAATACTCAAACCCTCGCCCTAGTGTGGATTCGCAGGTTTGAACAACTACTAACCCTCGCCTCTGGTGTGGACTCGCAGGTTAGCTTCAAGAAATCACCCTCCCCCCTAGTGTGGACTCGCAGGTGCAGAACGGATAACTACTAACCCTCGCCCCTAGTGTGGACTCGCAGGTTAGCTTCAAGAATTCACCCTCGCCCCTAGTGTGGACTCGTAGGTGCGGACAGATATCTACTAACCCTCGTCCCGAGTGTGGACTCTCTAGTTAGCTAACCATCATCTCGAGTGTGGACTCTCTGGTTAGTTCATGGCAAGGCACCCTCGTCCCGAGTGTGGACTCTCTTGTGCAAGTATAACATCCTCGTCCCGAGTGTGGACTCTCTGATGTAAATACCCTCATCCCGAGTGGACTCTCTGGTGCAAGTCAAGTAAACACCCTCGTCCCGAGTGGACTCTTTGGTGCCAAGGAAACGATAACAAGGGAATAGCAGTTCAACTACACGTACTCGTTCTATGACACGACTCAAGCAAGGTACTGGTGAGATAAGGTACGACTCAGTCAAGACACAGTCAAGACATCCACTGCGATATCTACAACAAAAGCAGACTGTCTTTACTCATAAAGTTTACCTTGCGATGTCCACATGTCGTAATCACGTACAAAACCTTTAAGGTCAGATGCTCCGTCACAACTGTTGTAGTATCCCACTTCTGGCGGTCAACTATATCATGCTTGTAGCTTGATCGGGGGCTCATTCAGAACTGAGTATTGGAGAAATATTTCGACATTTAATCGATCACGGACGAATGAATAGAACCTTTCATTTCATGGATTGATTTCTGTTGGAATGAGTCAAAGATTGCACTGTATAGTGAATTGACGAACAAGCTCGATATGAAGAGTTCTTTCTGTACCTTTTTATTTTAGTTTTTGTCAGACATTTTTCACTGTATAATTTTGATGAATACATTTTTGTGATAATTTTTTATGATTGATTCTTTTTCCTATTTTTATTGAATTTTCTGCATTTATTTTTGAGAATTATGAGAGAATATAAGACAGAGGAGGTGTAATGATCATATGTTGGTTCCAATGCCAGAGAATGCGTTAACTGAGGCTTGACTGCGCAAGTGTTCCTTCTTTCGACATTTCTCTATTCACTTAGTTGTATATTTTGCAGTGGTTATGTTCCTTCTTCTCCACTCCTAAACGCTTAATAAAAATGAATTCTCTTGCTTGCCTTGATACATCTATTGATCATCCATTGATCGATGATACCTTAGTTGATGCAAAGATAAATGTTGCCACAAGCTGATACCACTGCGATATTGAATGATACACATGAAAGATGAACTGTTAATGTAATATAGACAAATGATGTAAAAACTATAAAATGATGAAAACTATGAAATGATGAACTGTTAGTATCTTACCATGCAATTTATACTTATAGTTGAGTTGTATATGCATTCACATAGTCATGAACAACTTGTGCACAAGATTTGAGTGAGTTTTCTCAAGCGTTACCTGGGGCACTAGGATTGATTGGAGCTAGGGGAAAATATTGGAAGTGTTATGGTGGTGTGGTGTATTAGGGGACATTCATTCAAACTTACAACCTGCTCTAGAATGCTGAGTCACAAAACCCTATAGGATGTCCTTAATTTATGGTGTAGTTTAACTAGCGACCATGTAGTCAGGATGTATGCTAATGAATATCTAATGCAAGGGTGGTAAGTATTATATCATGTATTTTATGTAGGGACGGTTGTGGGTAAACTGTTTTATAATTAAAATCGATGTACATGTTTTACTGCTTTCAATGTTTCCTATGAATATGAATTGCTAATTTACCTTAGTCTCTAATATAAGGATCATGTTTAACAAATACTTGTTCACATGACTAGAAATGTTGGTTTAGATGAGTGGACCTATTTTTTTCATGACCAGTACTTTATTGAGTGTGCTGACCCCTCATCCACAAGTATTGGAGAAAATGCGAGCGCATAAGGGAGATAAAGCTTTTGCTGCAGTTTTCAAACTTCTTCATATATTTTAAAGTATTCAGAGTTCTTTTGTTGTTTTTGATTTCAGTTGTAATAAAGGGACATAATATATGAAATAAAAAATATTTCATGACGACCTATTAGTTATTTTAATTTTCATAAAGATATATAGCCGTAATGGCATTTCAAAGTTGTATTGAGAAAAGTTATATTTTGCTGCAATTATTCAATAAAGTGAATTATTTCTTCTTATACTTTATATTCAATGCTTTTGTTGTGTTGTCGAGTTCCTATTTTCAAAAGTATAGTATTTCTATATGTTCTTGCCTTGTATAAGAACAATTTAGACTTGTATCATATCCCTAACGATTATCGATTTTACAAAATCAGGACATGACAACTGTCACTTCTTCTAACGTTATTTCGACAACGAGTACATGGACATTTAATTTTTGGGCCATCCACTTAATCAGGTTTGCTCGTCGCATACTTGAGAAATAGCTCAACGCCTGTCTTAAATTCCTCATTAAAGACAATCCTATTCTGGTGTTGTCGTCTGTACATTCACATACGATAAATCAAGTAGCAATCTATTGCTTGTTGGATGTCAAATATTCTGTATCGTAAAATGAAACATATATCCACAATTAGATGTACAAACGAAAGATGGACATTTTGAAATCATTGTAAATAGTACTTCGTGTATTCTATTTGAGTGGTAAGTAGAGCCAAAGGTGAAGTAGAGTTTCATATTAAAAAGATCAGAAGCAAAAGATTTTTGATAGGTGCTGGGTGAAGCCGGATTCATATGATCAAAAACTTTTTTGCTTTGGTCTCTACAATATGATGCTCTGCGTCACCTTTGGAGAGTTCTTGCATTCTTCACTAACTACCCGAAAGGCATCCACATTCGATACTCCTCCGCATAGTATTAACGCAAGTACTTTATGTTACATTTTCACGTTCTACAGTACATGTTACAAGTGAAATTTTCAATCCCCATGAAATGGGTGGATTAAAATAATAACCAAACTTTCACACACACACATAATATATATATATATATATATATATTTTTTTTTTATTTTTTATATATATATATGTATAACAAGGAGTTGGTGTTAGCAATTAATTGTAAGAAGGAGACAAATGGATCTTCGAGCCATAGAAAAATAGTAATATCGTCATACGAGATAAAATTCAAGAAAGATTAAAGCAACTCAAAAGTATTTATGTTGGTAAATATAGTTTCTTCTTCTTAGTTTTGTAGAATTTTTGTGGCATATCAATAACTTAAGGATTTTATGGATCATTTGATACATGTTGTAGCAGGGGATTCATGTATCCTAAAAGTACTATTACATAAAAGAAGTTGCACAAATTTAAGAATATATATATATATATATATATATATATATATATATATATATATATATATATATATATATATATATATATATATATATATATAATTTTGAGTTGCATTCGTCTTCTGAGAATTTAACTCGTATGATAATATTATCATTTTTTTCAAACACGGTGATCTATTTGTCTCATTCTTACAAGTCATTCATAACAACAAAGTGTCGACAACACCTTGTTAAATAGGTATATATCCGTTTTAGTAAAATTGTGCAAGAGAGGAATAAATAAATAAAGAAGCATATTTATTTGACTCTAGGATTGTGCCAAAACATACATGATATGTGTGGCTCAGAATTTCCGTCAACTACGCCAATACATATATAAAATAAACTCTCCCTCTTTAACCCATGATATGGGATGCTTAGAACACTATTCGAAATTCGTTATAGAATACATTAGTGGCAATCATCTAGGTTTTGTTAATAAGTGAAATATATGTTCTTAACAAATTTTGTATCTGAAGGATATAGCAGAAAAAAGATGAACCCACATAATGTAAATGCTAAGACATCATCTCACACTATAAAATATAGTGATGAATTATGGTATCATCATTGCCGAGGGGTGCCAAGGGGTGGGGCCAGGGGACATATAGTGTTATCCACGACTGTGTGGTCTCGCTAGTCAAATGGCTGCTGGGATTATGCCTCACTATATATATATATATATATATATATATATATATATATATATATATATATATAAATATATAGGGGTGCCAAGGGGTGGGGCCAGGGGACATATAGTGTTATCCACGACTGTATGGTCTCGCTAGTCAAATGGCTGCTGGGATTATGCCTCACTATATATATATATATATATATAGGAGTAAGGTAATTTCTATTGATAATAGCTTGTTACAAACTGGTGTGGTCCGATTTAGACACGCGTATCTACCAACATCATTACATCATATTCAATATTATGTAGAATCCCCACCATAGGCGTGATTAGTCCCTAAAAAATACGATTATTTCTCTCTCTCCACACGTGCCATACTGCTGCGGCCAACCTAATTCGAGCCTCGGTAAACCACTTGACTCCCCTCTTTCGCATGCGACTGATTTTCTCTAGGATTATTTCCATCTCCCAGCCTCCGATACCCCTCAAACACAACTTCCTCCTCTAATGTTGCCACACCTCCCAAGCTAAGGCACATTGGAAATAAATATGTTCTATTTGTATGTGAGAAATTAGGATTAGGTTAGTATCAATGTGTTTTAGCAAGTGTCATATATATATATTTTTATATATTTATATATATATATAACGACCCATATATATATATATATATATATATATATATATATATATATATATATATATATATATATATATATGGGTCGTTCTACAATACATCCGCTGGAAATGGATGTACCGATACATCCGAAATTTGGACCGTTGGATGTTGATCCAATGGTTCGGATTGAATAATAGTGTAGAAACATCATTTAATGCAGATTTAGACTTTTGACCTGTTGGTAACTTGCTTTAGCAGGTCATTTTTCACTTTAATTTTTTCAATGAACACCCTAAATTAACTCATATTTACTCTCTCTTTCGTCCATCCAATTTAATATTTCGTAATTTTTTTTTTGGTTACAGGCCGTCGTGGTGGTGGTGTTGGTGGTTGTGGTGGAAAGAGAAACGGAGATGAAGAAGGAAATAAGAATCGGTTCGGATCGCGTCGAACGTCGTCGAGTACTCCTAGAACAACGAGGAGTACCAGCTGCGCCGAGAAGAATCGGTCCGCTTCGCGTCGGACGTCGTCGAGACCTCCTCGAACAAGGAGAAGTACCAGCGGCGCCGCTCTAATTTTACTGCCCATGCCATTGTCAGAAATTTTATTTTTTATTTAACAATTTAATATTTTGTTAATAAAGCTACATGTCATGGTGGTGGTGGTGAACTGAGGAAACCTGCTTCTGAGGTCGGGCGAATTATTTTTTAACTTTTCTAAAGATAATATTTTCGATGAGAATATTTTTTTGGACGAAGAATGGCCATTCTCTTTGCTTTTAACACGGAGAATGGCCATTCTCTTTGCTTTTAATATGGCGAATGGACGGAGAATGACCATTCTCTTTGCTTTTAACACGGCGAATGGACGGAGAATAGCCGTTCTCTTTGCTTTTAACACGGAGAATGGCCATTCTCCGTTCCTTTAACATGGAGAATGGCCATTCTTCGTTCTTTGAAAACGGAGAACGGAAAAGTATGGTACATTTAGGACTGGAAATGTTCAAGTATCTCATATTTTTTCACCAAATATTTACAGTATTTTTAATATCATTTACCATAGTACATTCATTTAATATTAAATCATTTTCAAGAAAATCCGAATATCATTTTATCAGGCTTCCACTGTATGGCTGAACAAAATTTCTTGCGAATGTTTGAATATAATTAACCTACTATCAAAGAGAATTTTTCTTACATTACATTATGCATTACACTGGCATCGACTTCATACTGATGGCATCGATGTACTGATGGCAATAACAAAGGATGAACAGGCAGGATTACAATTATGTTTCAGCAATAACAAGGGAT
This sequence comes from Iris pallida, assembly GCA_029216955.1. NCBI lineage: Eukaryota > Viridiplantae > Streptophyta > Magnoliopsida > Asparagales > Iridaceae > Iris > Iris pallida. The sequence continues at coordinate 8,214,461 of JANAVB010007798.1, read as the reverse complement.
GAACAGGCAGGATTACAATTTTGCTTCAGCAATAACAAGGGATGAACAGGCACTGGAATCGAATTCATACTGATGGCATCGATGTAATGATTTTTTTACAGAAAGCAAAATACATTACAATCAAATAAAGTTTTCGTGATCCCAGGAATGCATCCGTAATGAGGCCACCTGTAAACCCTAGGAATGCATCCAGGACTCATGAAATCTGTGATGGGCATCTGCAAATCAAAAAAATACACCAAAATATCAATATCATCTATGAAGGCCAACTTCCAACCAAATAAACGCTTCAACCAAAAAATCATAATCAAATTAAGTATACTTCATTCCAAGTCCAATAAACTGCATAATTCACGTTACAGTAATCTGCCCAATCCACGTTAGTAATTCAACATAGAACCTGCATAATTCACAATACAATAATCCAAATAAATATCAGACCTACTCTAAATTCAAGACCATATTACATTTTTAAAACAAATTACGAACTATGCACTTAGTACAAGCGAAAAGTTTAGTCTTAAAATATTTCAAACACAAAATTTAGTTTGACCGCCATGACCAATAAATATTCAGAACCATATTACAAGTCAAATATTACTTCCAAATTGAAATAAGAGACATTCAAAACTCAAAAGATAAATCTTCATAGCCATCTCCATCTTCTTCTTCTTGTTTCTTTTTTTCCTACTTCTTCTTCTTTCTCAAAATATCCTTCACCTACACCTTGAGGGACGGATTAAAAAAAACTATAGTCAGTATGGACTCACTATATATGTAGAAATGACATCCATAAACATAAATAGAAGTATCAAAGTGATGGCTAGCATTAAAGTGTCAATGTGCACAGTGTGTATTTTTACATAAGAGTTTGGGCTACCCCGATTTACCTTCTTCACGAGGGAAGGAAAATCTTATTCTTGGTCAGCAAATTCAACCTCTATCTGGTTAATCTTATCCAGAATCAATTTTTGGTTGTCGGATATAGTCTTTATCTCTTTGAAGACATTCTCAAAGTTTGCAGCAACAAAATTGTATAGATCATCAACCCTGTCTTTAGTGTTTTGATTCCATAAGTTGATGGTTTTCCAGATGTTGATGGTTTGCTTGCAGCTGCTGCCCGTTTTCCAAACATTCGAGTGAAGGTTAGTTTTCTCATGGGGCCTTTGTTTTTAATATAAACATCCCCTGCTAAGCTTGGGACAGAATGTTTATTAGCCATCGAGCATACAAATCCTCCGAAAGGGAGAGCTGTCATTGCAGTTGGTTTTTCCACGAGATGTATCATTCTACTGAACATGTAGGAACCTATATCCATCATTTTTTTCTTTTCCATATAATAAAGAAATTTTACTCTCTCGGGATGGATGGAAAACTCATGTCCAGTAGGGTTGAGTGTTTGAGATACGTAGGCATGCAACAATTTATACAAAGTTTTTAATTGATCTTTGTATACATTTTGAGGGGTCTTGGCACCCATTGAAACACCTGTAATCTCATGAATTGCATCCGTCATGGAAACATTATCAATATCTTTCATATCAAACTCAGGAACTGGATCAAATCCATAAAATTCGTTGATGACAGTAGCATTTACCCTAATCAGTTTCCCTCTCAGAAATACCAGTAGTTGATCCTCTTCTTTTTCTTTAATTTCAGCCGGAAGATTTGAGTAAAATTCTCTTACTATTGTTTGGGAGATTTTTTTCAAGACAGGATTTGTTCAGTTTCTCTAATTGATAGAATTTCAATATATCCAGGAAAGCTTCGTCTTCGACATCATCCATCTTAATTGATCTTTCAGGCATAACAGCATTTTTCTTGAAATATTTAATGTAAATCTTCTTAGTTTTAGAGTCTTTAAATTTTTTTACCTCCTCTCCAGCCTGGGACTTATTTGATGATTGCTCTTCCTCTTCATTTTCCTCTTCTGATGAGGATTCAAAATTCACAGAGTACGCTGATGACTCTGTATCCATTGCTACCTTAGCCTTCGCTTGAGTACGCCTTCGATCTTCATAAGTTGAGTCTTCCGACGACTCTGTATCGAAGATAGATTTTTCGGTCTTAGTCGAGCAATGAGTATTTTTAGCCTTTTTTGCACGTGTCTTGGCTGCCACCTCCGCTTTCATCATCGCTGTCGCCGTCGCTGCTTCCGCCGCTGCCCTTTCGGCCTCTGCCCTAGCGACCATAATCTTGGTTTTTGCCGCCCTTGCAAGTTCTGCCCTTCGGGCCTGTATCGCATCCCTTTGTGGATTCTTCCCCTTCGACGACGGTCGTTGTTTCTTCGGCGGCATTTTGATTAGAAGAGGGTTTGGGAGAGGGTTTGGGAGAAGGAAGAGGGTTTGAGAGAAGAAGAGGGAAAATTCGACCGTCTTATGTGACCTTGGGAAGTGGAAAAAATTAGAATAGTTTTGCGTCTTAAATTAAATTTATTACTATTATTACTAGTATAAGACGGTCGAATTTATTACTATTAAATTTAAAAAACTACTTTCCAAAATTAAATTTATTACTATTATTACTAGTATATATCCATGTGAAATCACTACATAAATCTTCGGGATTTTGAGACCCTAATTTTAAAAACTACTTTCCAAAATTAAATTTATTACTATTATTACTAGTATATATCCACGTGTTCCGTATAAATTATTGAAAAATTTGGCAGAAAAAATATGGTGGAAACATGTTTATTTAAAAAAATTTGACAACATATTTAAGAATATGAAGTTTAATCTCAATATTTCTATTTTTCGAATATTTGATTAAATTTTTGAAAATAAGAAGACTATGTACTTGAAAAGAGTAAAATTGAAACACTCAAAGTTGTCCTCTATTTTACTTTGTAATCATATTTAAGATGGATTTGACGGCAAGATTGACGCTAGCAGCATAATCAATTCTATGACGTAACAAGTCATTGATAGGGATATCGTCGCTGATATATGGATTTGACGTAACAAGATTTGTTAATTATAAAGAGCAATGCTATAGTTAGCAAATGGGTGTAAGTTGTAAGAAGGTTGTAAAAGTTTGATTGTAGCAGAAACTAAATTGAGTTAACAAAATATTATATTTCATTAAATTCCAGCTTCGTCGTCGGAACATTCTCCGGAGAAGTATACAAGAGGAGGACAAAAAACTGTAAAAAATGAAAAAAAAGGTCTAGCCCTCACTGGCCTCGCGGAGGATCTCCGCAAAGTCCTGCAGGGTGCGCACACCCGCCCTATGGCACAGGCGGCGAAACGCTTCCCTCTTCTCCAGAGAATCCCGTTCCTCCGGAGTGATCGGCAACATGTCAAAGTTGGGCGCCGGATGAAGAGGTCGAGCGATGACCTCCATTGACAACCCGCAGGAGGTCAGGAAGTCCGCAGCCGCTGCCAGCCAGTCATGGGCCGGAGGCGGCACAGAGGGTGCTCCATACGGAGAGGCTCGACGACGACTGGAAGAAGACTCTGGCAATGGTTTCCAACCAGATGATCTTTTTGGAGCATGTTAAATGTGCAACCTACTCAGATGAATGGGGACCCCTATGTATATATATACACGTTCCTAACCGACTCTTCCTATTCCTTATTGGAAGTTGGAGATATAATGCTACAGTTACAACCAAATGCTTACAACACTCTTACAACCTTCACCCATTGCTGACATGTGGGCCATGGCCCACATGTCAGCAATGGATGAAGGTTGTAAGAGTGTTGTAAGCATTTGGTAGTAGACTTAGCATTATTGATGTCTTTCCAGGCTTAGTTGGTTGTGCTGTTTGGTTTTTACATGGAAGGCCTAGGTTCGAGTCTGGTGTTTGGGTTCTGTTGAATTTTTCTATTGTTAACATTTTTTGGGTGCTATTATATGCTTTTAACTTAGTATGGAACAATTTTTGGGACCGTTAATGGCCATTCTCCGTTCCTCTAACACGGAGAATAGTACATCTAGGACGGAGAATTGTACATTTAGGACGGCGAATGGTACATTTAGGACGAAGAATGGTAAATGTAGGACGGAGAATGGTACATTTAGGACGGAGGTAGGATGGAGAATGATACATGTAGGACGGAGAATGGTACATATAAGATGGAGAATGGTACATTTAGGACTATTCTGTAGGGTTGTGAATTTTAAATAGTTTGGCTGTTTAGGTTTGTTTGAATCTATATAAATTGGTTTTGAAGGCTCGTGAAGATGAATTAGTTTGGCAGTTTGGCTGTTAATGGCCATTCTCCGTTCCTCTAACACGGAGAATGGTACATTTTGGACGGAGAATTGTACATTTAGGACGGCGAATGGTACATTTAGGACGGAGAATGGTAAATGTAGGACGGAGAATGATACATGTAGGACGGAAAATGGTCCATATAGGACGGAGAATGGTACATTTAGGACAGAGGTAGGACGGAGAATGATACATGTAGGACGGAGAATGGTACATATAAGACGGAGAATGGTACATTTAGGACTGTTCTGTAGGGTTGTGAATTTTAAATAGTTTGGCTGTTTAGTTTTGTTTTGAATCTATATAAATTGGTTTTGAAGGCTCGTGAAGATGAATTAGTTTGGCTGTTTGGCTGTGTAAATAGATTTTAAAGGGTTGTGAAAAAGAAACCAATGTTTTCGTATCGATCACCATTAATTATGGCGAATGGCACTGATACCACTAATATGAGTGGAATTTGTACCGCCAGAATTTATTTTGAATAAGGTAAAATCTGTGTCGGAAATTGGTGAAATCTCTTGGATATGATTACACTGAGATGTTGTATTAATGATAAAATCTGTGTTGGGAAATGTCGAAATCTCAGAAGTGAGCCGTCTTAGGCGTCGTTATATCACAGTCCATTTTATTTATAAAAAAATTAATCATGTAAAAAATTAGTATTGACAAAAGTAAAATTTTGTCAAAATGGAGAATAGAACTCATAAAAAATATCTTGTATGTAGACTAGTGAAAAATATATATAAAGAAATGCATGCATGCATGCTAATGTTTTCACCATTCACCCCAGGAATGATAGAACATATCTAAATCATTATACATCTCGTACACAGGTTCTCCTGGTACTGGGATTACATTATCAAAGGGTTTTTTAAATGTCTGTATTGAATAACAAATTTTTCAGAGTTCGTCGTCGAAGATCACGTTGAAGCACCCACGTATGTCGAGCAGGCGAAGACCCTTGCAGTTGCATATGATAGATCGCAGCGTGTCTCCATTGAACATGCCGAATCCCATATGTAGGTGCTCGAGACGCGGCATCGAATCAGCCACGGCCTTCCCCCCTGCCTCGTTTTTTGTGTCCAGCACGAACATGTTCCTGAGCATAAAATCCGGAGGGGGTATGTTCCTACTCAGCTTGACCAGACGGCGGCAATACTTTCCGGCAAAAAATATTCCAGTCGACGTGATATAGAGGCAGTAGCTAATGTCGAGTCTTCCAGCACAGGGAGAAACTCCAAGTGTCTCACGAAAGTTTTATCACTCACGTCGCACTTCGGAATGTGCAGCACCCTTAGAAATTTTCCACTGTATTATAAAAATGGAAAAATATCAATAGAAATTAACAAAAGTATACGTAAAATTTTGTAATAGAAAAAATAAAGTATTAGAATAAGACCAAATAAAATTTTGCAATGGCCTTAAACATGCAAAAGAGATGGCTGCTTCGTCGAGCTTGTACGCGGAGAGGGACCCTAGATATTCCTCACTGCGAGCCACGAGCTTCATTACGGTCAAACTAATCTTAGCGATTTGCTGGGTCCTCCGGCACCACTGTACCAAGTCGACGTTAGACCAATAGTCTAAGGGACCGTTGAGCGCCTTCCACCACGAACGGCAAACTGGGGCCGCGTTGCACATTACCTCGTCCGTCGGCATCCCCGACAGTACCAGTATCATCGAGAGAATCACGGTAGGGATGACGGCCCATCCGCTGTAGTTGATCTTGCTCCTCTCCATTGCGACTGTTCTTCTTCTTCTTTCCTTTGTTTCTCTATAGTCGGATGGGTTCTCTTCTTTTGAAAAGGCTATTTAATCCCTCGTTCAGGGGGATATAACTCGCTCGTGGAGGGATGTGACCGAACAAGGCACGAATCTATTGGGAAATAACGGTAATGCTACTGTATTAATATTAGCAATTAGTCGTTTGGGCTTCCAACATATTTGGGTGATGCCATCTTCCATTATGTGGCATCTGACATGGCAGATGACATAACAGCTGACATGGCAGATGACATAACAGCTGACATGGCAAATTTTAACCCTAAAAATTAATTACTCAAAATTTTTTAATGTTAATGTTAATGTCAATATTAATATTAATGTTAATGTTAATGCTAATGTTAATGTTAATGTTAATGTTAATATTAATATAAATGTTAATATTAATGTTAATATTAATTAATATTAATTTAATATTAAATTATTTATTTACTATTAATGTTAATTTTAATATTAATTTTATTGTTAAATTTTGTCATGTCAGCTGTCATGTTAGCAACCATGTCATATGCCACATAATGGAAGATGGTATCACCCAATTTTTTTGGAGCAAATAACATTTTCGTAGTATTAGTTTTAATTATATTGTAAATTTTAAATTAACAGAAAAGCCAATGTAGATTTAATATTAATGCTACTGTAATTTTTTCCCGATCGTGCCTCGATACTTACGTTTGTCGACCGAGTTACCGTCTTCATCATTATCAAGTTTTCACCCGAATCATCATCCTCGCTGGGGCGTGATGCCGTATTTAATATGGAGTTGCGCTCGTGCAAGGCAAGATAACAGATTCACAATAGTGTTTATAGCTCAAATTGATAACATAAGCAGCGGAAGGAAAACGTAGTATACAACAAGAATCTCTTTTATTGATAATGAACTGAAGGTTACAATGGCTCTGAATAGCCCAACTTAACATGCCAATTGGCTACAACGCTCATGATCTCTCTAGCTCACAAAGGAGTACATTGTTTTATACATTATGCCTCTTTATAGCCAACAAGTAGTCTTCGGCTGAACATCTCCATGTCGCAAGTCCGAACGCCAATGCGGTAGCTCCTCTTGAACGCTAAGGATTCCATGCCTCGGCACATCCAAGCCGAGCCCCGCCTCGAGTCGAACCTATTCTGAACTTGTCCACTACCGTGTCCCTGCGGCAAATACAGTTAGACATAATCTTAACATAAACATAGTGATCGTGCTCATCTATGTCCCATTTCGCCTAGCCTGCAAGGCTAGAACTTTACATAAGAAATCATATCATTTCACTCAACCAACCAACCGTAAACTTAAACATATGCATAAGGGTGGCAGGCCCTGCGCCTGCACCCAGCGCTAATCTCAGCCCACCGGCCCTATCTATATGAAGGTCACGGTGTTTCGCACCGTAATGCATCTTTGGCATCCTTATGTGTAAGACTATGATCGCTTCGATACGGGATGCTAGCCCAATATCCGAAGGATCCCAAACTTACTGATATCATAGCTTATCACAACACTGGACGGTCGTAACCCGTCCTAATGATGTACACCATAAATACCATACATAATTCCCTCATTTGAACTACTTGGTTGAATTAAGATGATGTGCACCATAAATACCAACGCTGGACGGTCGCAACAATATAATAGCTTATTGGGTATATTATATTGACATTGCTTGTCCTCCATTCGGAGTTGACCGTTCTCGACAGGTTTTGATATTATAACTGTTGTTAGATAGTAGAACTAGACAGCGTTCTACGTCGTTTCTGCGGTGTAGGCTGGGACGCTGTCACGCACTCATGCCCTTACTCCGGGTGCGGGTCATAATAGGGTGCGTGAGAAATGAACAATGTCGCTACCGATTCGGTTGGGACCGATAGGTCGGAATCGGTCGGGTCGATCGAACGGGAACAGTTGAATTGAGATCCATTCCACGTTATGGAATGGCTTCTCTGGAACCAAGTCCCATATTGTAATGACCCGCTCCGTCCTAGCGGAACGCCGATTCAAACGACAAGTGTAACGACTCAAACGAGCCGTCGACCCGAAGAGTTGGCATCGACCTGATGAAGAATCGATGCAAGGCTTACATTGGCCCGACAAAATAAATCCAGACTTAGACTTTCAAAGGCACGCTCGGAGTATCGCTCGACCGATGCGAACATCGCTAAGGTGGGAGGCTCCGATGAATCCGTCTTTACTTAGCCTAGACACATAACAATACGGACACTATCATGAGAATCGCTAGGCGATAACACCGTGCATGCTAATAAATGACTCAATGCACCTAGCTAAGGGAATAATCCCATCTTGTATGCTTGTATAGAATATGGAAAGGAACTTAGAAAACGTGAACTCTCGTACTGCGCTCCATGCTCGTACTAAGGCACAAGCTTACGTTCAAGTCCCTGATGCGTTCAACAATAAAACAATGAATGATTTACAACAATAAAATGGGAAGACTATCAACATAGTCATTCCGAATAGAGTATAGCAACATTGAAATGTAGTCCACGTGCAAGTCCTTGCATTGAAATCAAAGTAGTCTAAGTTAAATGAACAAGCGCCTACTGAACGGCTTGAAATATATCACACCAAATAACAAAGAGTGCTTCATACAAACGAGTTAAAAGAACACACGCCTACGACGCGCTAGAATTCTGAGGCAGGAGCACGCCCTTGACACTGAATGCTTACGTGAATCATGTTAAGTTAGAATATATGAACTGTTGTCTAACTTGGTTTACTTTGGACAGGGAAGGCCGGACGGTAAGTATGGGTAAGTCGTGCATGTATTTTCATGCGACACTTGAATTCGGCAACACGAGATAGGTTTGGAATATGCCATAAAACTGATCCTAAGGCAAGATTAGAAAGACAATGAATGATAGAGATGCACAAAAGTAAATAGAACGTGTTTGGTAATGATAGCATTGTGGGCGAGCTAGCCTCCCCACCAGTGCATAACAATGTACTGATAACCCCACAGTCTGCTTGCAGAAAGCAGGAAACGTCGACGGGTGCAGAGCTTTCCTCGAACGTGCTAAGGCGCTGAGCTATCTCTGGGGCCTTGGAACGTTGCAGAAGCTGAAGCACCCTATACAGGACATAATGTATCGGAACATCGCCATGAATCATTCCATCTTGTAAGCCACTTGGCACGCCATTTATGTTTTAGAGAGAGAGAGAGGCTTGAGCGATTTGTAATATCGGCCTAGCGCCGCTTGTAAACTGCTTGAAAATTAATAAAGTGTTTGAATTTGCTTCAATTTGTGTTCATTTACTTTCCGCTACAAATGGGGACACTCTGTGCGACTCTGTGGCCTAGCTCAAATCGGCCGTTTCTGGACATAGCCTTGCACGGGCGCAACCTAGGCCCGTGCGGCATCACGCCTTAGCGAGGACGATCGCTCCTACGGGAGCGGAGCGTGACATATATTCAGCGGGTTACAGGTGATCGCGTAGGCGACGTCAGCGCAGCCAACCAGTCGCTCGTTTGAAGCAAGTCTAAGGCGAGTGGCTGACCTCCTTCGCCTCGTCCCTCTTCGACGTCACTGGCATCACAAGCCATCCTGGAACATGCTGTGCACGCGTTCGACTTGAACAATCAAGTTCTTTGGGTGCATAGACTTAAACAAGAAGCAGTGAAATACGACTTAAACTACGGGACAAGCGAATGTTAATATTAATTGTAGTTTCAATTACACTTTAAATAAAAAAGAATGCAATTTTAACTTTAACTAGTTTTAAGTAAATGTTAAATCAAAAACTATTTTAAATTTTAGTATTAATATTAGTTTCAATAATATTGTAAATTTTAAATTAACAGGAATGCCATGGTATTAGAAATCTAGCTAGCTGATGTCACGTTGCTCGGGGCTCGGTTAGTGTTCGTCTAAACTCGTATGTGCGAACTAATTATTAGTAATGATAACCAAAAATTGAATTTTAAGTTTAAAATCTATTAATCTCCCACACTCTCTCTTTCTCTCTCTCTCTTTCTCTCGGGTTCTCTCTCACAGGTTGTGTTCATTACACAAAAGATCCCGTAGCATTAAATGCTCTGCATGCGTTATCCTACACAATTTAATAATAAACACTGATACCATATCATTAGAAGAGTAAAAGTTGTCTTAGAAGTCGTAAAAAATTACTTTGTATTGTCTTCTCAATACTTTTTTGCATTGGAAATGACTTTTTAAACTTATTGTCATTTGTGAATATAGTCGCCTATACAAGTTATTGTCTTCTGCCTCATGCCACATAGGATACACAACACATAACAAGACAATAGGGTTTTATACCATTAAATGCTGCTGCATGTGTTATCCTACAGAAGAGGGCCACGTGGAGATTGCTGTTGCATGCTTCCTCATGCGTTATTAGCTACACAATTTAATAATACATGTACCCAGAAGACGAGAAAGTTGTTTTGTTGGAAGTTGTTTCCTTAAAATTATGCTTGCTCCTAGAATCACTCAAGATTTTTTATGAGCCATCAAAAGAGGGCCAAGTGGCGGAGTTACAAGGAAGACGAAAAGGTTGTGTTGTTGCCTTGCTGGAAGTTGTTTCTTCCTGAATAATGCTTTTTGTACCTCCAAATTGCACTTTCAAACTGTCCATCCTTACGTGGCAGCTGACGTGATATGTTGATCTGGCAGCTGACGTGACAAATTTTTTTTAAATAAAACTAAAAATAAAAATTAACATTAAAGTTAATATTAACATTAACATTAATATTAACGTTAATATTAATATTATCGTTAACATTAACAATAACATTAATATTAACATTAACCTTAACATTAATATTAACATAAATTAATATTAACATTAAATTAACATTGATATTAACGTTAAATTATTATGGAGAAAATTGGGTAGTTAACTTTTTGGATTAAAATTTGCCATGTCATCAGTCATGTCAGATGACACACACTATTATTTAACATGCCACATCAGATGGGAGGGCTATATATTAGAGGAACAATTTGGAGGTACGAATATAGCATTATTCTTTCTTCTTGTATTGTTTCTTGTCCTTCGTTTCTTCTGCTGGTTTCTAACACACTCTATTTTCTTCAATGTCGACGTCACATGGAGAAAGTGATGAACGTGTGGAAGATTTAGTTGATGAAGAAAGCTTCTTTTCAAGAGGACTGTCAGATGATTTGGATGATGAGCAAAGTTTGGAAGATGTTAACTTAGGAGACAGTAAAGAACAAGATGAAAAAAACGATGGAAGAATGCATCATAACGACGACGACATCAACGCAAACAACGAAATGTTATTTCGCATCACCCTTTCTAATGGATTTAAGAAATGCATTATATTTTTACATCTATTTCTCATGTTTATTTTGTTTTATTCTGTTCTTAGGGACGACAGTGAATCTCCATTGGATTTCGATGCAGTGACGATAAAAAAAATATTACAGTCTGCCAACATTAACAAAGATCCAAAACAGCTCTTAGAAGAAGATATTGTCAGTCTACAGTTAAACTCTATTGAAGAAGCAGAGACATTCTACCGGATATATTCAAAAGCATATGGTTTCAGTATTAGAAAGAACGAGGTAAAGAAAAACAAATCTGGGATGGTGATGATCCGTAGTTGGTGTTGTTCGAATGCAGAATTCAGACACAAAAAATACAAGGAAGCTCCAAACAGGGTTCGTGAGCCAAGAAGTGAAAGCAGAAGTGGTTGTAAAGCAATTTTTCGTATTGGGTACACCCATAAAACAAAGATATGGTCCGTCAAAAAATTTCATGTACATCACAACCATAACCTGGCGAATGATTATGAAACAGTTTTTTTGAGATCCCATCGTACGATATCACCCGCAGAGTTGGAAGAAATTAAGCTTATGAAGCAATCAGGTATGGGGACTAGACAGATATGGAATTTAATTGTCCAGAAGAAAGGTGGCTGGGATAAGGTTGGATGGACGAGAAAGGATTTATACAACGCTCTAGCGCAAGATAGTAGAGCACTAGACGATGTTCATGCTACGACAACACTTATATTTCTTCAATCTAAGGAGGGCAGTGACCCAGATTTCTTCTACGCGTACAAGGTAGACGAAGATTCCAGATTGACCCATCTCTTTTGGGCTGACGGTGCATGTCGATTCGATTACGAATTATTTGGAGATTCACTAGCATTCGATTCTACATATAAAACAAATAGAAGTCAAATGTCGTTGGTGGTTCTAGTGGGTACAAACAATCATGCGATGACTTGTGTGTTTGGATTTACAATGATCCATAATGAGATTGTAGAGACATATTCTTGGGTTCTAGAAAAATTCCTAGAGTGTATGAATGGCAAATTACCAGTGACAGTTCTCACGAATGGTTGCAGATCCATGAATAAAGCAATTGAGGATTTAATGCCCAGCATAGTTCATCGAACATGCTCATGGCATATCCTAAACAATGCTGCCAAACATGTACACCGAGAGGGTTTTCACAATAAACTGAGTCTTCTGATTAAAAGGTACATCGCACACTTGCTACTTTACTTTGAAGTATGTTGTTGATACATTATCACAACTTTAGTTACTGTCATGTTTTCTAAACAGGTACTATTCAGTCGATAAATTTGAATACCGTTGGCAGCAGATGCTAACAGATTATAATGTAGAGAACAATGAGTGGACCACTACATTGTACAGAACGAGGGAGCGATGGACGGACACATTCCTACGTGGAAATTATTTTGGCGGTTCTACTGCAACAAATAGATGTGAATCTATGAACGCATTTCTGAAAAGATTTTTGAATGAGAAGCTGCCACTATGGAAGGCCCTTTAAAATTGTGACTACGCTTTGGCGGCCTTACGTTACGGCCAGATGGGTAAGCATGTCAATGATAAACTCTCAACACCAGTTGTGAATCAAACTAGCATGGCCGTAATAGAAGGTAAATTTGCCGCAATTTACACTAAAACGGTATTTTTAGATGTAAGGAAGGAAATCACCCATTCTGATGCATATACTGTTCTCCATCATCACATCATAAGAGAGTCAGAAGTTTGCACTGTCCAAAAGTATATATCGCCAAACAGTGTTAACCGGAAGGTTACATTTGATCCGGCCGACAACATCATAAATTGTGAATGCTTGTGGATGGAGACCAAGGGAATTCCTTGTAGGCATATTTTTTCAGCAATGAAGAGTTTGCAAATTGGAGATATTCCAAAGAACTTGATAAAATCTCGTTGGCTCAAGGATTGCAAAGAGAGTTATCTCTCCGGACCTAGCTCAGAAAGAAGATTCATCCACCAAGACAGTATTGAGAGCAGAAGGTATGGTGGTATTCATGAACAAGTTAATCTGTTTACATACTATTGTAAAAAATCAAGCAAAATTCAAGAGAGGGGAACGGAATTGATGTCGTCTGTTCTGATAGAGTTGAAAGAAATAGTGACCGATATTGGTGAAGAAGAACAAATAGTAGCTGATGCAGTTCATGGAGTGCATGAAGCTTTAAAAGAGCCAAATTCGGTAGCCACAAAAGGAAGGCCTTCTCAAGGGAAATCAAGCCAGCCTACAGAAAATCAGCCTATCCCGAAGCCTAGAGTATGTAGAGTTTGTAAAAAATCGGGTCACGATTTTCGTAATTGTAAAGTACGAAAGCGAAATAGCGACAAAGAGCAAATGGAATAAAATGAAACGTCGTTGACTTAAGACAATGTCTTTCTTATGTGGCAAGATGTCATTCACACGAGACAATTAGATAAAAAAATATTTTCTCCAATGCAAAAGTTTGAGAAGACAATTAGATAAAAATGGAGAATATCAAATTCCAAGTTCAAAATGGAGAATATCAAAAATGGAGAAAATATGTTCTCCGTGCAGTTCAAAACGGAGAATATCATTCTCCGTTTCAAATGACACGGAGAATATCATTCTCCGTTTTAAATTAAAACGGAGAATGAACAATATAATGTGTTTTTAACACTGGGAATCTTATTCTCCGTTTCAAATTAAACGGAGAATGCCGTTCTCCGTTCCAAATTAAACGGCGAATAGAATCCTCAATCATTTTAATACTGGAAACGGCATTCTCCGTGCAGTTCAAAACGGAGAATATAATTCTCCGTTACAAATGTAACGGAGAATATCATTCTCCGTTTCAAATTAAAACGGAGAATGAACATTCTAATGTGTTTTTAACACTGGGAATGCTATTCTTCGTGTAATTCAAAACGGAGAATTCTATTCTCCGTTTAATAAAACACGGAGAATGCTGTTGTGGTGTCGTGGTTACAATGCTAAACTTGTATTTAAGAGGTCATTGGTTCAAATCTTGACTATAACAAAATTTTGTTTTATTTATACTTTTTTTTAAGTTATGTATGGGGCCCATTTAAAAGGGAAAAAACTTTGATAAACTCTCAACACCAGTAGGGGGTATCAAAACTTTGATACCCCCTACTGTATCAAAGTTTTGATACCCCCTATGTATGACATATGGGCCCTCTCAAAATTTATGTGTATATATATGTGTAAACATTTTATAAAGCAGGAAGGGCCCACATGTCATACATAGGGGGTATCAAAACTTTGATACCCCCTACTGTATCAAGAAAAAACATTTCTATACAGTAGGGGATATCAAAGTTGGCAGAATTCGAAGGGGCAGATTCATTGGTATTAATGGCACATAAATGGCAGTATTTGGGAGAGTTTGTTCTAATCTTACTTGAGAAGGGACAGATGCATTGGTATTGATGGAAATTAATTGAATTGAATTCGAAGTGGCTGCCACTTGGCGCATGAGTCCAAGTTATTCCATGCCTATAAATGGCAGTAGTGTAGGGAGAGTTTGTTCTCATCTCACTTAGCTTTTCTTATGGAGATGGACTCTACCGATCCCCCGCCTTGGCAAGACGCTTTCCTCTTGGTTGTCGATCTCCTCGTTCGAAGAAGCTTTGTTGGTGAAGTCCTTCAGAAGACCGAGATGTGCCTGGGTTTGGATTTATTGCCAACCCACGCTCTGTCGAAGCGCCCGTACGTTGATTGGCTCGGACTATGTACGGTGTTCCTTTGCCGCAAGGAGTTCATTTTTTCAACGTGTTCCATTGGTCCGACACTGCACGGTGGTAAAGTCCTTCAGATGACTGAGATGTGCCTGGGTTTGGATTTATTGCCAACCCACGCTCTGTCGAAGCGCCCGCACGTTGATTGGCTTGGACTATGCATGGTGTTCCTTTGCCGTAAGGAGTTCATTTCTTCGACATGTTCCAGGATGAAGAAGGATGCCTTTGCACGGTGCTCTGCCTCAAGGAATTCCTTTGCCTCAGTGAGTTCCTATGCTCGGACGATGCACGATGAAGTGACTTGCCTCAAGGAGTCATCCAACGGTTCCTATGCTCTGACGATGCACGATGAAGAACATCTACCACGTGGACACGAACTGAAAGACGACGGAGAACAACACTCCTCCTTGACAGTCGAAGCTTTCAATTGAGATGTGCCTGGGCTTGGATTTATTACCGACCCACACTCTGTCGAAGCGCTCGCATTTTGATTCGCTCTGACTATGCAAGGAGTTCCTTTGTTCATGGAGTTCTATTGCTCTCACTATGCACGGAGTTCCTTTGTTCAGGGAGTTCCATTGCTCTGACGATGCATGATGAAGTGACTTGCCTCAAGGAGTCATCCAACGGTTTCTATGCTCTGACGATGCACGATGAAGAACATCTACCACGTGGACACGAACTGAAAGATGACGGAGAACAACACTCCTCCTTGACAGTCGAAGCTTTCAATTGAGATGTGCCTGGGCTTGGATTTATTACCGACCCACACTCTGTCGAAGCGCTCACACTTTGATTCGCTCTGACTATGCAAGGAGTTCCTTTGTTCATCGAGTTCTATTGCTCTGACTATGCACGGAGTTCCTTTGTTCAGGGAGTTCCATTGCTCTGACGATGCACGATGAAGTGACTTACCTCAAGGAGTCATCCAACGGTTCCTATGCTCTGACGATGCACGATGAAGAACATCTACCACGTGGACACGAACTGAAAGATGACGAAGAACAACACTTCTCCTTGACAGTCGAAGCTTTCAATTGAGATGTGCCTGGGCTTGGATTTATTACCGACCCACACTCTGTCGAAGCGCTCGCACTTTGATTCGCTCTGACTATGAAAGGAGTTTCTTTGTTCATGGAGTTCCATTGCTCTGACTATGCACAGAGTTCCTTTGTTCAGGGAGTTCCATTGCTCTGACGATGCACGATGAAGTAATTTGCCTCAAGGAATTCCTTTGCCTCAAGGAGTTCCATTGCTCTGCGATGCCCGCACACAGCTCACATTCAGCTTTTTTCTTGATAGTAGGATTTTATGTAGTATTTCAGACTTTCATAATGTAAATGTAACTCAAAAAGTCAAACTTTTCGTGGTTTTCATAATGTAAATGTAACTCAAAAAGGATTTTATTATAAAAGACAGCAGAGCACACATTATAAAAGACAGAAGTTCTCTTAAAATCTAATTCTTAGCCCACGCCAACCTCATCATTGTAGTCTTCTTAGCCCATACCAACCTCATCATATTCTCATCAAGCTCATCTTTATTCTCCTTTTCAAACTAAACGGAGAATAACATTCTACGTTTCGAAAGACACGGAGAACGTCATTCTCCGTTTAAATAAAAACGGCGAATGAACATTTTAATGTATTTTTCCACTGGGAATGTTATTCTCCGTTTCAAGACAGACGGAGAATGTTATTATCCGTTTCGAAATAAACGGTAAACAGAATCCTCAAACGATTTAATTTAAACGGAAAAGTTATTCTCCGTTTCAAGTAAACGGAGAATTCCATTCTCCGTTCCAGATAAAACGGAGAATATAATCCGAAGGGACAGATTCATTAGGAATAAATTGCATATAAATGGAAGAATTTATTGGTATTAATGGCATATAAATGGCTGATTCATTGGTATTAATGACAATAAAAGTGACTGCCACTTGGCGCATGAGTTCGAGTTGTTAAATTTTGCCAATAAATGACAGAAGTTGGGAGAGCTTATTATAAAAATGACTGCAACTTGGCGCATGAGTTCGAGTTGTTTCATATGTAAATAAAAGTCAAACTTTTCATGGTTTTGACAAAGTAAATGTAATTCAAAAATAATTTTATTATAAAAGCAGAGCTTATAAAAGACAGAAGTTCCTTGCCCAATTATATCATAATTACATTGTTGTTTTACAATGTCATTGCTTAGTTCGTGTTACATATTTGCTTGAAAGCAACTCCTTAGCCCATGCCAACCTCATCGTTGTCATCTTCTGGTGAGTTTCATTGTCCTTTCCTCCCGGTATTTCGAAGGGAGGAGTCGTCAACATATTCATATAATACGCCGTGTACAAGAGGCAGTTGGGTGTCCGTTGTTGTGGGCAATTTGGAGAACAATTCAGCACTTTGCTCTCATACTCCATCTTCGTCGGGCATCTCTCCTCATCTTATCAACTTTTCTCCTGACGATAGGCTCTAAGGTGTTCTTCATTAATTCTGTATCCACCTTGCACGTATCGTACGTGTTTTGCCTCAAGGAGTTGTAGTGTGTCCAGTCGTAGGAGATAAAGTTGAATATGAGCAGAGTATAGTGTTTGATGGATGCATTAAAGAGTGGGATAAATAGCAGCTGTATGTCGTCCTCCAAACCCATGACGAAGTCTACTAACTCTGTTTGGATGTCTTCAAAGGCGCCGGCTTTTGCGTCTCGTGCATTGGCACGTTCAACGATGGTCTGTTTCCCAAAAATAAAACACAATATCATAAGTAATTTTTTTCTTTCATTTTTCATCGGTGTACAGATGAATATGGATTTTTCTGTTTGAATTCTTACCAATGTGTGGGCCATTATGAATGTAGACCACTTATGTGATTGGGGTGCCGGCTTTTGCTTCTGGATCAATGGTACGTCTTTTGAACTAGACGGGGCACACCTTTTAGTGTCTTGAATTTCTCTCAGCTTCCTTATTATTATGTCCAGTATGCCAGCCTCCATGTCGTCATAGTTGAGTATGTCTTGCATGTCTACTGCCGACAGCTGGACTGAAACTCCTTTTTCACCCTTTTCCGGATAAAATGTGTATACAATATCACTGCACATAAATTTAGTTTAGATTAAATTAATAAAGATAGATTCTCATTACATAATTGTGAAAAAAGTCTAGAAAAAATGAAAGAAAAAAAGGGTTCATAATACATACTTTGGAGAATTCTTTCTGGGAATTACGATGTCGATGTATTGCTTCTTCAGCTCTTCATCCGCATATTTTCAAAGTAAGAGTTCATCGCATTCCCTTAATATGACGTGGTTCTTCTTTAATTCAGCCATTTTGGCGTCTCCTCCGGATTTCGGAGCGGCATTAACCTTCCGCTTTTTATTAGCCTCTCCAACTGTATTGCTTTTTATTAACCTCTTTTCGCCCGATCCTCCTCTTCTTTTGGCTTCTTTTGGAGCAGCAAGTTCAGCAGCTGCTTGAATCTCCTCACGCTGAAGTGCTACAACCGTGGCTTGGAGATCAACAATTTTCCCATCCTTTTCATTGGCTTCAATATTAAACGATTCAACTTTATTTTGAAGTCCCTTTTCTCCTCAACGAGCCTTTCATTTGTTTCTCTGAGTTGCTCGGTTGTTCGCACTGAAATAAAACAAACAACAATAAAATATATGATGTGAACCTAACACGGAGAATGACATTCTCCGTGTAATATAATACGGAGAATAGCATTCTCCGTTTGGAATTACACGGAGAATAACCTTTCCAGTATCGAAATGATAGAGAATAGCAATTATCCGTTTCAAATAACACGGATAATGCCATTCTCCGTGTTATAATACACGGATAATGCCATTCTCCGTGTTATAATACACGGAGAATAGTCATTCTCCTGGAAGATTACAAATCTGAAATTTGAAATAGAAAAGATTTTACCTTGTGTATGTAGCTCTGATTTAAGAACAGAATTCTGCTTTCTCAAATCCTCCAGTTCATGCACAGAGCCCTCCATCACAACGTCGACTGCACGTTGTTGTGCTTCTTGTGCCTCGAGCTCTTTCAGCTTTTCTTTGAGTTTCTCGTTCTCAAGGTTGGCTGCACGTAACTGCGCTCCTTGTGCCTCCATCTCTTTTAACTTTTCTTTGAGTTTTTCATTCTGCGCAAGAATATCAGAATGATTGTTTGCAAAAACAAAAGTATAAAACTTTATTGATACAAACTGTAATAAAGATTACAAAAATTCTGGGAAAATTACAACTATAGGAATCCAATCTTGATGACGATTGCTCTATCCCTTAGACGATGTGAACTTTGAAGACGAAGCCTTTGAAGTTGGAAAAAAAAATAACTCTGGAAACTGAAGGCAAAAGCCTCTGAAGTTGAAGACAAAAGTCTCGAAAGAATGCAGCAGCACTTTGGCAAGAACTCCTGAACTCTCTGATTTCTGATCTCTGATCTTGATCCCTCCTGAAGTGAAGACTTGAAACTCTATTTATAGAGTTCTGGAAATAACTAACTTTTAGTTATTCTGGACTGCGCAAGATGATTTGCGCAGCAACTGATTTGCACAGCACTGGATTGCGCAGGCAGTTATTGGATCGTGGGCCAACTATCTGGGACACATGGCATCATTTGATTGAAATGCGCATGATCATGCATAGACAGTTGCCATGCAATGAGCAATTGATGGCATGAATGCCACATGTAATTTGTCAGTTATGTTGGTAGAATGTGCAAAGTGAACTGCGCAGACTTTGGTTTGCGCAGACTCAGACTGCGCATGAATGGTTTGCGCAAACTCAGACTGCGCATGAATGGTTTGCACAATCACGGATTGCGCTGCCACCTATCAGCCGCCCTCGAGCACTGTGCGGCGTCATAAACGAACAGTCTCCTCGTTATTCGTGTTGTCAGCTATCAGGAAGATCTGATTTGATTCAGTCAATGATGACTTCTGCCACGTCAGTCTGCGCAGTTGGAAACATGCGCAAACCAACCTGCGCAAAGTGATGTCTGCGCAATCTGTTGTCTGCGCAACTCATCAACAAGACCCCCTTCAAAGTTTTCGAAAGTTGATTATATTCAAAATTTTGAAATACTTTGAATTTTTGAATGTTGAATCATTTTGCGCAACATGATGAGCTGTCTGCGCAAAGCGAGTGGACCACAATTTTAGGCGCAATCCGAGGCATCCGTTTCGTGTTTTCCAAAACTATAAATACCCCTCTCTTCGTTTTCAATTCTTTACTTTGCAATCTTTCGAGCTTTTTGAGAAGAAAATCTCCCAACCTTCACTGTTCTCCTCCTCCGACGATTGTCATGGCCCCAAAACGATCAAATACTGCCGCTGCCGCCGCCGCGAAAGGAAAAGCTCCGGCCGAGTCTTCTGACAGGGTTGCACGGCGAGCTTCCCGATACGAATCCGCACACCCTGCTCTGAGAGGTAGTTGAACCGATCGAAAACCCCTTCTTAGGGTGATTCGACTCCCTTGAAACTTATCTCTTTTTAGAGATAAGTTCATAGTGCGCTACCCTTTTTAGGGTTTCGGTTACATCAACTATCAGTTCTTCATTTTTATGAAGGCTGTATTCTTGCGCAAATTGTTGATTTGTGCTGACAGGAAGTCAGCGCAAACAATTAAGTTGCGCAGATATCAGCGCAAACCATTGCTTTGCGCATCCTTTTATGATGCACAAACTGATGTTGCGCAAGTCATGTCAGCGCAATCCGAGGTTGCGCAAATTATGTCAGCGCAATCTGAGGTTGCGCACTCTAATGTTTTATGTTTAAAAACAGAATCTTTGTCTTGGACTAATTTTTATCTGTTTGTTGATGCAGTTGAAGTCAATGAAGATCCAAATTACGAACATTTTGTGGGAACCCTTACAGAGTCTGAATACAAAGAGGATCTGTCTCACGTCCATTACCCTCAGTATGATCTACCGGCCTCCCGTCAAGCTATATTGATTTCTCAGGACAATGAAACTTTGATGTGTTTGATGAACGGACAGCCTTTAGAATCAGCTGATGCTGTAATTCACAAGAAACCCTTATTCCTATTCGGTGATGCCTTTGAGAGAGCCTCTCAGCCTAGGCCAAGGATGGAAGATAGGGTAGTTCACCAGCAAGATAGATCTTTTTTTATACCCGACATCGCTCGCTGCCTTCCTTTGTCACGGTACGCTCATGCAAGCTACCCTAGGAAGATGGATTGGAATATCACTCTATTTCAGGATGCTCGGGCAGGAAAAATCTTCGTAAAGAATGGGCCACAACATAAGGATATGTTTTATAGCTCTTCTGACAGATATAGTGTCCTACTGAGAGGCTTAAGACCTGGCTGCATTCCACCAGAGAACTCCTCCATGCTAATGCCTGTTAGGACACCAATATTCGCAAATAAATTTGCAAAGGTTGAAGGAAAATATCCTGAGCAAGATATAAGACTGACTGGATCGGTGAATCCAGACTACAAGCGATGGAACTATATCGCGAATTGGATTCTGGCAAAATTCCAAGACAGACTCCAACAAATCAACCTGTATGAAGTAGTGCATGCCACTGTATATGGATTTGCTCCCAATCCTCATATGTTCTTAGCCTTAGCTGATAGATACAACTACAGGACCGGAACTTTCATGACCCCAGGGGGAGAGATGGGCTTTGCACTCCACGAGATGAAGTATATCTCGTATTTGCCCATGGCAGATGCTCCGTATGAGGAGTATGTACCAACAAATGATGTGTTGAACAAGCTCAGAAAAGAGAATCCAGAGATGGTGACAGTATTCGAAGAGCTATTGTGCCATTATAAGATCTGTTCTCTATTTTACCAGAGTGCCACTGCTAACACTTGTTATTCTTCAAAGTGGCTACCATACCTGTTTCTCAATCATATAGAAGAGAAGAAAACCAGGGAGAATAATAAATGCTACCCTACTTTCTTTAAACCTTTGAGCCATACAGAGGTTAGAAAGTTAATGGAACAGAGTGGTCACTTTGATAAAGAAGTAAAAGATGACCATGAATATCCTCCTTTGAAGAGAGGAGACAATTTGGAAAGTTACTTGAGAATGGGCTATAGGCCCATGTCAGAAGCAGCACAATTGGCGGGATTCTTGACATACTGGCTGCGAAGGTTCGTAGTTCCCGGATCCAGTGCCGTAGATCATTTTCACCGCAGCGTCTTGTTTGCAGCTGTTAAATTGGTCTTCGGCTATAAAATGGACTTACTATCAGCAATGACCTGCAAGCTAAACGCCAGTCTTCATTTATATGTTGACTCGATGCTGAAAGCGAAGGGAGAGAGAGAATTCCCTCGCTTAGAATTGCCATATACATATTTGTTTGGATGGTTACTTCTTCACTATCCAACCTTAATGGATCCTGGCATGGGATCAGTCGACGGCAGTTTTCTTCGAAGGTATTCCCATGGAAAATGGAAATATACTTCCTTAACTGAGTGTAGATTTATGTTGAATTTGAATAGAGGCTGGAATTTCTGCTGTGCTCCTTTCCCTGCTGGGTATGATCAGATGCCCACGAATATGGTGGATTCGAAACTGCAACCTCTGACTCGTGTCGCTTTTGAATGGTTGAAGACAATTCGACCATCTCATTTGGTCTACCGATTCGAAGAAGAGTGCTACTTAGAACCATATCTTCCAAGCCGATTCGCTCGGCAGTTTGGATATGATCAGTTCCACGTAGGGAACGCAATTACCTGCCTCCAAGGCAAAGGTTATCTGATAGACGGAGCTAGGGCTTGGGCTTATTACAATGCCCGTGATACAAAAGCCACTTTCTCCATGCCAGCAAAGACTACTCCTCAGGGTCCTCGAATGATTTTTACATACTCCGTGTTTTACACATCAGCGAATACTTTTGCCGAGAATTTTAATCTCGCAGATAGTTTCGCCACTGCAACAAGATTAAGGAGAGGAAGAATTGCTCCATCGATCCTTATAAATGAGGAGGCGCAGGAACCGGCAGATGCACCTCTGGAAACTACAAGGGATATTATATTCCCCCAAGAAGTGAATGCACCACTTCGTATTTCTCTGAAGGTGGGTAAATCTCCTGCGAAGAAAAGAAGAAGAGAGGAGCCTCCTACTCCTGTGGCAAAGAAGAAATTGATTCTTGATCTTTCTTCTGAAAAGGTGACTACCAGATCTCAATCCCGACAATTAGCCGAGACACATCAAGAAGTTGCTACTACACCAACTTCCGTGCAAAAGCAAGCAGAGCCAGAAAATGTAGAGAGTCCTGTTAGACCTCTACATAGAAAGAAAAGAATAGTCACCAGAAGAGTTTTAGAAGAGTCTTCTTCTAGACAACTCCTGACTTCAGTAGATGCTGCTGCAGGACTTCTAATGGCATCTCCTACACCTGCTTCTGAATCAGGGAACAAAACTCTCGAGGAGAATGAACAGAGGGGAGATTTTGCCCCAAGAATTGAAAAGCCTAGAGAACATATTTTAGAGGAAGAACAAAGTATTGTACGACCTCATTCTCCTATTGCAGATATTACTCAACCTCCTCCTACTCCCAGGACTCTTCGTGAGGAAGAAGACCGTGAAATGATTGCAGCTCTGGAGGACTGCAGTTATAGCTTGCAGGAAGATCAGGCTGCCACTAGCAG
Source organism: Iris pallida (assembly GCA_029216955.1). Lineage (NCBI taxonomy): Eukaryota > Viridiplantae > Streptophyta > Magnoliopsida > Asparagales > Iridaceae > Iris > Iris pallida. The sequence goes on along the minus strand of JANAVB010007798.1, from coordinate 8,190,805 downwards.
TGGAAATACAGTAGTAGAAGAAGAAGAAGAAGAAGAAGAAGAAGACGAGGAAGGTCCTTCATCCGAAAATATTGATGAGTATTTACAAGATCCTGAAAAAAAATGAAGAATACAGATCTCTTGATACTGCCGATGATATTTCAAATCTTAAAAAGGATATTGAAGTGGTGGCGTCTGCAGAAAAGGGTGTCGATGTTGAGATAGAAATATCTCCTGAAGAAGTAGCCGACGAAGGTGAGCTGACAGAAAATCCCGCCACCGATCCTCAAGGTATAAAACAAGATTTATCAATTTTTTCTTTTAAAATGAACTGATAACTAACATCTTTATTTGTAATTTCTTGCAGATCTTGAGACCTTGCCAACACCTCCAACGGACCTGATTATGGTGCCTATACCAACAGTGGTTGTTAGCAGTAGTCATCACTTATCTTGTGGTTCTGAGGCGGGCAGCAGCCAGGCTGTTGCAGCGGAGGCTACTTCTGTTCAACAGAAGTCTATTCCAGTAGGGAATGAACTTGTTGTTAAACCAAACCAAGGTAAAATTGCTTTTCATTTGATCTTTTTGTGCATCAACAATCAATTAGTAAAATAACAATTTTACTTTTGCAGAAGATCAAGCAGGAGGAGCAACCAGCTCTACTTTGGCTCCCTTATTTAAAGAGCCTGTTATCCAACTTCAAAGAATCGAGCAACCTGTTACCCCGTCTTCATCAGGAGTAGCAGCAACTCCCGGAACTTTGGCTATCAATCAGCAGGTTGTCCAGTCATTTACCAAATGCTTCTTTGAATCGCTGGGATCCCTTGTCCGAAAAATGATAGAGAAAGAAGGAGCTGACTTCATTATGGTTAGGAAGCCCACCTCTTTCTTGATAAGAGCCATAAGAGACCAAGGAGATGAAGCTCAGGCCACTCTTCTTGAACATATATTAAATGAGTTAGAAGTCTCCATCAAGAAGTATAAAGAACTCAAGAAGAAAGATGTAGACTCTTTAATACAAGCTGAATTTGAGCGACTGGCTCAAGCTGCTGATATGGAAAGATTAACCCTTCAAAATCTATTAGAGGCTCATTCAGCAAAATCAGCTGAATATAATTCTAAGATAGAATCAATTACTTTGGTGGCTGAAAGCAAAGAATGGCGACTTGCTGAATTGAAGGCAGAAATTACTCGCCTCCAACAAGAATTTGAAGAGGAAACTGTTAATCACCAACTGGTGATTGAACAATTTAATGCATTGATTGAAGAAAGGAATGAGTATGAGACCACTCATGGTGAAGAGATCACTTGCAGGACAGTAGATATGCCCATTTTTGATGAAGAAAGTGGGATGGAGGAAGCAAGAAAGATAGTAGCGTCAACACACGAAGAAAAGCTGCAGTCACTAAAGCAGCAAATTGACAATCTGATTATCCCTCCTTCTTGATTTTCTATTTGGATTTTATTGCTGTAGCTGCATTTTTGTAATATCTCATGTTTTGATATAAAAGACATTTTGTTGTGGCTCCATTATTTATCGTATATCTTATTCAGATATAAATAATAGATAGACATGATATATTTATTGACAACTTAATCGAAAACGACAAGTTGCTGATGTAGAAAATGAATGATGAATCGTCAATGTATGTGAAACGAATGAACGGGAATACCGTTAAGTGATGATGAACGAACGGATGAACCGTCAGACGATGGTGAATGAACTAATTAACCGTCAAAATAGATGAACGGATGAACCGTCAGATATTAATGAACGGACGAACCGTCGGATGAATGAAATAAATGAACGGATGAACCGTCAGATGAATGTATCACTTCGTAAATTGAAGAACTTCTGCCTATAAATATAGCAGAAATTTGACAGGAACAAACACTTCTATTCTTCAACATAAAAATGTCTTCCGGAGAAGCATCTAAGAAGGCTGAGATTGCTCCGAAAGTTCAGAAGGGCACTGAAGAACGCCCTGCTGATCTAGTTCAGCCAAAGGAGGCAGAAGCAGGCGAAGGTTCGTCTGCACCTCAACCACCACGAGACATTCTGGACTTCCTGCTCGAACCAGGAAGGACTAGCGAAGAAGAAGCCATGAGGATGGCCGCCTGCAAGTTTTTCGTGGGATCCAGCAATGAGGTTCTCGGCTCTTTTGCTTACTGCATTTTTGAGAAAGACGGCAGTGGCCCTCGTCCCAATGTAGAAAAAGATGATAGTGATCTTTAATATGTACTATCATATAATGAAATAAAATTTGAATTTTATTTATGAACTTGATTCCGTCTGATAATTTTACAAGCATTTTACACTCACACATAATACTTCTTTAAGAATTTGCCATTGATAGGCATCATAGCAACTCGACCATCAAGTTGAAAGTTGATAAGCTCCATTTGAGAAGACTTTGCTTACAACATAGGGACCTTCCCATTTCGCATCGAATTTCCCTTTGCTCAGATGAGTCATAGTCATAGGACGTCTAACCGTTAGAACAAGTTCTCCTTGCTGAAAGGCTCTGACCTTCACTTTACGATTAAATGTCTTCGAGATGCGGGCTTGGTATAACTCAATATGCTGTTGAGCCATTAACCGCTTTTCATCCAGTGCCTCCAACTCTTGAAGTCGAAGAAGGTCATTGTTCTCTGTGATAAGCTCATTAGCAATAGCAATTCTTAAAGAAGGAATTTGCAGCTCCAAAGGAAGAACAGCTTCACAGCCATACACTAAAGAGAAGGGTGTAAAGCCTGTGGGATTACGGACTGTAGTTCGATAGGCCCAAAGACATTCGCCAAGTTTTTCGCTCCAATTCCGTTTGTTAGTGGATACAAATTTCTTAAGGAGCTTAATAATGGTTTGTTAAAGGCTTCAGCTAGACCATTAGCAGCAGGATTGTAGGCCGTCGAAGCAACATTGTCAATCCGATGATCATCGCAGAATCTAGTGAACTTTTGACTAATAAATTGAGGTCCATTGTCATGGATAATTCTTCGAGGTATACCAAATCTATAGATGACATGGTGTTTAACGAAGTTAATGACACTGCTAGTCTTGACTTCAACCAGAGGTATAGCTTCAGCCCACTTGGAGAAATAATCAGTTATCGCCAATATGAATCGATGTCCTCTAGAAGAAGGAGGATTGATAGGACCTATGATGTCCATACCCCAAGCTTCAAAAGGCCAGGAAGCAGTAGTCGGGTGTAAGAATTCCGATGGTTGATGAATGAAGTCTGCATGGATTTGACAAGCACGATATTTTCTTGCATATTCAATGGCATCTGATACCATAGAGGGCCAATAGTAACCCATACGTCGAATACGATCCTGTAGTTTAGGACCGGGTTGATGTGCTCCACAGACGCCATCGTGAGCTTCACACAACACTTGTTTGGCTTCATCACCAGCTAAACAGCGTAGAAGAAGACCGTCATAAGTTCGCCGATAGAGTGTTTTGGTGGTTTGATTGTAATAGAATCGTAGAGATCGACGTCGAACGCTTGTAGCCTCTTTAGGATCTTCATGGAGTATGTCATGTACTACGAAATCGATAAAAGGAGTTCTCCAATCGTCATCAATAACATTGACTTCAGCAAGATTGCTAAATTCAATATTACGATTATTCTCAATACAGAACAATTCTCGGTTAGAAATAACCACCACCTGATGTCTTTTGATAGGAATGGCTAAGACAGCTGCAAGATTGGCCAAAGCATCGGCTTCAGTATTGCAAGCTCGTCGAACATAGTCAATGAAGAAAGCTTTGAATGATGTAGCTATATTGATTGCCGCTTCATGATAAGGCACCAGGTCTTGATGACGGACTTCATAGGTTCCTCTAACCTGGTTCACAACCAGTTTAGAATCACCATAGACTTCCAGATATTCAACATTCAGTTGTTTAGCTAGCTGAAGGCCGACAAGTAAAGCATTGTACTCTGCCACATTATTGGAGCAAGGTTCATCTAAAGAGTAGGCTCTTTGGATAGTTAATCCGTCTGAAGAAACGAGAACAACTCCAACACCTGCCACAATAGCACCATTTGGTCCAATTCTTGATGCACCATCAAAGAATAGACGCCAGGTTGGAAACTCTTCGGAGATCATGTTGACTTCTAACGTCTCATCAGGAATTTCGTCATAGAGTTTAGATGTTTCAAGCACAGGATGAGCTGCTAAGAAGTCCGCCAGCGCTTGACCTTTGACAGACTTTTGTGGAACATACACCATGTCATATTGAGCTAGCAGGATTGCCCATGTAGCCAACCGAGAATTAAGTGTACTAGGTTTCTTCATGAGTACTCGGAGAGGGTTAACTCGAGATATAACATGAATAGTTTGACCAATGATATAATGCCTCGTCTTTTGCACAGCAAACATGAGAGCCAGGCATTCTTTCTCGACCGGACTATAACGGTGTTCAGCACCAATCATAGTTCGGCTAAGATAGTAGATAGCCTGTTCATGGCCTTCTTTGTTCTTTTGGGCAAGTAAAGCACCCAATGAATGGTCCATAGCACGAACATACATCAAAAATGGAATGCCAGAGATAGGTGGCACCAAAACTGGTGGGTTCATAAGATATTGTTTGATATCGTCGAATGCTCGTTGACACTCTTCAGTCCAAACAAAAGATACACCCTTCTTCATTAATTGAGTGAATGGTCTACAGCGTCCAGACAAGTTCGAAATAAATCGCCTGATGTACGCAAGTCGACCTTGGAATCCTCGTAGCTCTTTTAGGTTACGTGGAGGACGCATCTCTTGAATGGCTTTGATCTTCTCGGGATCCACGTGTATACCCTTAGAGGTAATGACGAAGCCGAGAAATTTGCCACTAGAGACACCCAAGAATGACTTGGTGGGATTCATCTTGAGCTGATGTTGACGCATGAGATTAAATATTGTTCACAAATCTTGGATGTGATCTTCTTTTTGACGACTTTTGACAGCAATATCGTCAACGTAGCATTCGACTGTTTTACGAAGATGTTCTCTGAAAATGGTACTCATGGCTCGCTGATAAGTTGCACCAGCGTTCTTGAGACCAAATGGCATCACTGTGTAACAATAGACTCCTCGAGGAGTACGGAAAGATGTATGCTTTTCATCTTCAGGATGCATTTTGATCTGATTATATCCAGAAAATCCATCCATAAAAGATATTCTTTCGAACCCACAAGTATTATCAATCATAACGTCTGTGATAGGAAGAGGAAATTCATCTTTCGAACATGCTTCATTGAGATCTCGGAAGTCGATGCAGACTCGAACTTTTCCAGTTTTCTTCAAAACTGGGACGACATTGGCTACCTAATCAGGATGCTGCTCTTCTCGAATAAAGCCACAAGCGATGAGCTTCTTGACTTCATCATCAATTGCGTCCATCATTTCAGGCTTAAATTGCCTTTGTTGCTGTTTGACCGGTTTAGCATTAGGAAGAATGTTCAGTTTGTGAGTAGCAATCTTGGGATCTAAACCTGGTATGTCTTCGTAACTCCAAGCAAAGACGTCAATGTATTCTTTAATGAGAAGAATCAACTCTTGCTTATCTGCTTCTGGAAGATTCTTGCTAATAAAGATTGGCCGAGGTGACTCTCTTTCCCCTACATCAATTTGAATTAGTTGATCTTCAGTAGGAGGTTCTCTTTGTTCAAATCGGAGTACCCATTGGTTATCCATATGTTGAGCCCAAGGATCTGTTTTCGGACTTTCTTTAACGTCTTCATCACAACCTTCTGGTAGTTCAGCGGAGACCATATTAGAAGATACAATTATACGATGAACTTCACCGATGCTGGTATCAGAATCCCATGATCTGGAATCAGAAGAATTAGAACGTTCTTCACTATCTGATTCAGAAGCTGCTGGGGATAACAGTGGCGGAGAAGTATATCCGAGACCTTTCTTGGTCCTGCTGTAATACATTGGCGATTTTCCTTCCGGAACAGTCGTGTGGATAGGAGTTCGTCTACCTTTACCGTAATTGAGGCCATTTTTGAAGTCATAGCCCATTTTTCGGATGATGTCTTTTGATTGTTGACTATAACGATGGAACTGGAGACGTCCCATATCGTTAAGTTTGCTATCATCCGTATAACTGAATTATTTTTCTGGTCCTTTAAAAAAATGCTGGACTTTCACCTTTCTTTAGAGAAGGGTGAATACGGTAAGAATCATCTGGATCTTCAAGTGAGACTTCTGTCTGAAGAGATTGTACGACTCCCATTGTAACTGATTGGAAGCTATCTAACATATCCAAATAACATTTAGTATAGTAAATAACATCAGTATACTGGAAAGTAGGTGCTTTTTTATTGATTTGTACATCAGTATTTACAACAGGACCTTTAACCTTAGCAGGTTTGGTCAAATTGATTACAAGAGGGGCAGAAGAAGAACGTGGAGGAGGCTTGTTACGACGGAGGTCGATAACAAGTGGCTCAGAAGAGGTGAGCTCCCTTTTTTCTTTGTTGTGAGTTAAATCAACAACAAGTGGCTCAGAAGGAATGAACTGCTTTTTGTCTTTGTTACGACGTAAGTCAATAACAAGTGGCTCAGAAGAGGTGAGCTTCCTTTGATTTTCATCAACATCAACTGATTTCATTTGAACTGGCAAGTGAATAACCAGTGGCTTGGAAGATTGTGGATGAGAAACTCGCCCCTTAACAAGTATGATAAGAGTATCTTGAGGCACTGCTTTTTGATCTTCTTCAGTATCCATAGCCAATACCACCTTCATAAACTCATCCTTGTACATACGAGTATCGTTGCAATAAGCTTCAACACCCTTGAAAGGATAAAGGTCCGCAACTTCCTTATGAACTTGTCCTTTGTCATCAACGTATTTAAAGCATTGATGAAGAGTTGATGGAATAACATTGTGTTCATGGAGGAATGGCCTTCCCAGGAGAGCATTGTAAGAACAACCATGATTGTCAATGATATAAAAGGTCACCTTTGTGCGAAGATTGCCTATTTGGAGTTTTAGGCGGATCTTGCCCAAAGGTTCACTCTTTCCTTGGTTAAATCCCAGAATAGTAGTGATTGTGGTTGAAAGACTATGCACTGGTATCTTCAATGCATCTAGCATTGTCTTTGGCATAATACTAAGTACAGACCCTGGATCTATCAGGATACGATCAACCTTCATTGAATCAACATATCCTATATAGTAAAGAGGACGATCATGCCTATTATCTTCCATTAACATATCATCTTGAGTGAAGGTAATGTTTGGGATCAATTCCAAAACACTATGACAGTGATGACAAGAGACTGGTTCTGATTCTGGCTTCTTGAGAAGAGTTAAGCAAGTTTCAGCCTGCATCAGAGCTTCACTTAGAGTTTCTCGTGTCTCATTGGAAAGACGCAAAAGTTCAAAGATTGATAGCCTAGCCGGTGTATTGGCTAATTGAGCCAATATATCGAAATTGTAAGGCTTCTCAAGCCCAGTAGGAGATGACTTCTTTAGGGGTTTGTCAAATCGAACTTGTTGCTTGCCTTTGTCAGCCGTTGTTGGCTTGGGAGAAATTGATACTACAACTGGTGAAGATGTAGAAGGGACTTCTTCAGCAGATACGGGTTGTACCGGAGCAGGTTCAGAAGAAGAAGCAGGATCCTTTTGACTTTCAGAATGATCTTTCAAATAGGCTTTCCCTGATCTGATGCCTAACAGAATCTCTTCGTCAACAATGGGATCAAAAGATACCATGTTGCAGATCTTAGTTTTGCCTTTAGAACGAGTTTTCTCCTTGGAAGAAGAGGACACCTCGAATTCCGTAGCAAGATCAGGATGGATCCACATAATTTCACCGTTATCAAGAGATAAGGGAACAAGACCTTCATTGGATGGAAGCGGGAGATTCTCAATCTCAAGGGTTGCTTTAGGAATTGGAATGACACCGTGCTATATCATCTGCGGAGGGAAATCCCCAAATTGGACTGAAACCATATTTGCAGTAACAGTCTTCTCATCTTGTTGCAGAGTGACTACACCAGCATTGACAAGCTCTTGAATCTTACCTTTGAGCACATAGCATGCTCGAGTAGGATGTCCAATAAATCGGTGATAGACACAATACTTGGGATGATCAGTCTTATTGACTTCATCAGGTTTCTTTGGATCAGGGAGTTGAATTTTATTGCTTTTGAGTAGACATTCAAAGATACTTGCAGTATCATTTTCGTCAAAGGAATATTCCACCTTCGGACGAGGTTCTCTCGGTGGAGGTGCAGAAGGAGTAGGAGTAGATGTAGGTGGGGCCACATTGACAGCCAAAGACTCTTTATTTTTGTTTAAGTTAATGTTCAAAGTTTCTTTCGCTTTGCGATTGTTCTGACGATTGTTACCACCTGAATTTTGATGCTCATCTCGATCAGGGTTAGACATTTGTACCCCCAATTGTTTGAACTTGTCAGCACTCACTTCAGCAGCTTTGGCGTTGACGATGAATGAGGGCCAATCTTGGAATTGGGTTGATCCCGTCCACATACTGATAATAGGCAAAAGATTTGCCTTACAAGTATCAATAGTGACAGCAGCTGGAGTTCCAGGAGGCATTTTCAAAGCTTCACGACGGAACCGTTCAATAAAACTCTCAGCAGTTTCGTTATGTTTCTGTTTGATTTTGTTGAGAGCTGACATCGTCATATCATTAAATCCCTCATAGAACCGTTCCAGAAAGATTTGTTTGAGACCTGAAAAAGAAGTAATACAACCATCGGGCAAACTTCTGTACCAGTTGTAAGCTACGCCGGCTAAACAACCGACGAATACTCTGGTAAGAAGAGCGTCATTTGGCTGAAGTTGAACAGTCATTACCTCAAAATGATTGATGAATTGACTCGGAGAAGTACTGCCATCGAACAGAGAAATTGTAGGTATTTTGTATTTCGGGGGAAATGGGACGTCCTTCCATTCAACCGGATAGGGTTGCTTAATCCCCAACCTTTGCAAGTTGTCCTTCTCTTTAAATGCTTCAAATTGGGTTCGTAAGAGTTTGACAGCTTCATTGGCATCTTCGGATGAAGAAGAAGGAGCAGGTTGAGTTGTAGTGGTAGGAGGAGGAACAGCGTTGTAAGCACTACCCCCAGCTCCTGAATGGCTAGGCGTAGTTTGTACTTGTACTTGTATAGGAGGTATTGGGGGAGGCACTACCCCCAGTCCAGTATTGGCAGGTATCGAAGATGCTATGATCTCTGGATTAGTAATAGGTGCAGTTGGTGGTGTAGCATGCTGTGATACAATGATGGAATGTATACTAGCACCATCTCAGCCATGGTTTTTAATTTGTCTTCAAGTGCAGCAATTCGCTGTTCTTGATTTGCGGAAGTTGAAGCATCCGGATCATCGGTGACAACATAAGCTGTCACTTCTCTTGGCACAGTGGAAGATACTGTTTGTTCAGAGCTTTCACTGTATGCATCATAATCAGAGAACGAATCATCTCCTGACTGAGAAACAGGAAGATGACCTGAAGGATTTTGAGGAAGATTCCTTTGACCGATTGTATCTCGGCTTCGAGAACGGGTATGTTGAAATACTCCTTCAGAAGATTCTTGAAGTAATTCCAAATACCGTTGGCTTGGCTTGCCGATTCTACCATGCTTAGAGCATCTTTTACCCCCAGTGTCTCGGAAAGTCATGTTAACAGAAGCATACAAAATTTCGTCTTCTTCTGACATAGGTTCAGATTTAGCAAAAGTTAAACGATCGAAGACAGATCGTTTTGTCGTTTGACAACAGCATTGGATGATGACTTTATGATTACAGTGATGATCAGATGGTTGAGATGGAGATATTGAGACATTATCCTGTTTTTGTCTTAGATGTTCTCGAAGATCTACAACAGGACGAGGAAAGTTCCGAGGGATCTGTTCTTTGATAACATTTGGAACATGATTTCGATTCTTCAAATGTTTAGTCCCTTGAGTATACAGGGAAGTACTCACTTCATTGGCATAAATGTCAGGATTTTTGACCTTGGAGATTGATTTCTGATGATGTTTGACCTTCGGCATTGGCTGTTTGCGTTTTACCGAAGTGGATCGGTTAAGATAAGTTCTGAGGTCAGCAAATTCACCCCCGGGAGTTTCTGTTTGGGACACTAACAGTTTTCCCTGTCTGGAATGACAAATTTAGAGAGTCGGGAGGTCCTGGAATTCTGCTATCGGAGTAGGCAGGATACCTCTTTGATTAGTACAAGTACTCTTGTTATAAAGGAAAGAAGAATCCTTGTTTGCCAGAGTTCTCGAACTGATTGGTGCCGAGACACATTCAGACGGATCCTCTTCAGTAAAGACTGAAAAAGACTGAGAAAAGACCAAAGGGCCTTTTCCCTTGTTTTGAGATGAAGGGTTAGCTAAAGAGCGTTTCCCTCTATTATCTTCCAAGTCATGAGACAAAGAAGTTTGAGAAAAGACCAATGGGCCTTTTCCTTTGCTTTGAAGAGAAAGAGGAATAGTCAAAGGACTACCCTCAGTGGATTGCGCAGGGGCAATAGGGTGTTTGGGAAGAGGAGTAGAATCTCTTCTTTTGTGGTGAGAATAAGGGAATTTAGCCAAAAGGCTATTTTTCTTGGATTGCGCAGACTTGGTTTGCGCATGGGTAAAAAGTGGACTGGTTACTTGTGCAGTAGAAGCTTTGGTAGAAAGTGCATCAGAAGTCCTTGTCTTAGAGTGCTTGGGATGCACTTTAGTTACTGGAGTGCTATTTTGCGCAGGAAAAGCCACTGCCAATTGCGCCAGAGTCATAGGAGTCTTCTGTTTTGACAAGACAGCATATGAAGTAGCCTGCGCAACAGTTGCAATAGACTGCACAGCCTTGACTGCAACAGATTGTGCAGCAGTTGTTGAGACAGACTGTACAACTATTGGCACAGCAGTTTGTGCAGCAATCTGACTAGCAGATTGTGCAGCAGTTGGTACAGCATCCTTGGTGGCAAAACTGCCAGATTGTGCAGACTTGGAGACCCAAACTGAGTGCACTTTGCTCTTAACAGAAGTGGCTACAGTACGGGGAGTGGTCTTGGAGTTGAGCATCGCCTCGTAGGCTGTCTGGTTGACTTTAATAACTAGCGTCTTTTGCGTCTTCCCGATAGACGCTACGTCATATTGAGTTGCTACTTCCTCGTCGGAGGAGAAAGTTGTCCCCAGCAGAGTTGCCATTTTGTTTACAAAAACAAAAGTATAAAACGTTATTTATACAAACTGTAATAAAGATTACAAGAATTCTGAGAAAATTACAACTATAGGAATCCAATCTTGATGACGATTGCTCTATCCCTTAGACGATGTGAACTTTGAAGACGAAGCCTTTGAAGTTGGAAAAAAAAATAACTCTGGAAACTGAAGGCAAAAGCCTCTGAAGTTGAAGACAAAAGTCTCGAAAGAATGCAGCAGCACTTTGGCAAGAACTCCTGAACTCTCTGATTTCTGATCTCTGATCTTGATCCCCCCTGAAGTGAAGACTTGAAACTCTATTTATAGAGTTCTGGAAATAACTAACTTTCAGTTATTCTAGACTACGCAAGATGATTTGCGCAGCAACTGATTTGCGCAGCACTGGATTACGCAGGCAGTTATTGGATCGTGGGCCAACTATCTGGGACACATGGCATCATTTGATTGAAATGCGCATGATCATGCATAGACAGTTGCCACGCAATGAGCAATTGATGGCATGAATGCCACATGTAATTTGTCAGTTATATTGGTAGAATGCGCAAAGTGAACTGCGCAGACTTTGGTTTGCGCAGACTCAGACTACGCATGAATGGTTTGCGTAAACTCAGACTGCGCATGAATGGTTTGCGCAATCACGGATTGCGCTGCCACCTGTCAGCCGCCCTCGAGCACTGTGCGGCGTCATAAACGAACAGTCTCCTCGTTATTCGTGTTGTCAGCTGTCAGGAAGATCTGATTTGATTCGGTCAATGATGACTTCTGCCACGTTAGTCTGCGCAGTTGGGAACATGCGCAAACCAACCTGCACAAAGTGATGTCTGCACAATCTGTTGTCTGTGCAACTCATCAACAATGATGTCTTCTCAAATCCTCCAGTTCATGCACAGAGCCCTCCATCACAATGTTGACTGCACGTTGTTGCGCTTCTTCTGCCTCGAGCTCTTTCAGCTTTTCTTTGAGTATGGCATTCTCAAAGTTGGATGCACGTAACTGCGCTCCTTGTGCCTCCATCTCTTCTAACTTTTCTTTAAGTTCTTCATTCTGCGCAAGAATATCAGAATAATGTCTTCTCAAATCCTCTAATTCCTTTGCTGAGTCGTCCATCACAGCGCCCATTTCATGATGCTGTGGTATCCGTTGTTCATCAAAATTATCCCCACCTGCTTCTTGGTGTTTTTCCTCTCCCTCTTTTTCAACTTCTTCTATAGGTGGCTCATCTTCATTGTGCCTTTTTTCTTCCCCAACAGGTATAACCAGATCTTCAAATATCATCTTTGATCTCATTTTGTTGTGATATTCGGCCTTGAGGAAGTTTGAGATTTCGTACCCATTCCATGTGAAAAATCTTGGGTAATCAGGAATTGGGGCGAACTTCCTTTCCACAAATTTACTACGTTCTGCAAACCAATAGAGAAAGTATATTGTGCAACCTTCCAATTTGTGGAAAGCCATTGAGTAATCCCCCTGTTCAGTTTTGCTTCTACTCCTCTTTATGCTATCCATTACATATGACAGGATTAACCTTGTCCAGCATATAATGTTGATGACATCCACACTGTCTACCAAGGCCAAGAATCTGTACGGCAAATTTGAACCGCCAGACTTTATGAAGAATACTGTTTGGCACAAGTGGAAGATTATTAGCTTGGCCAAATCATCTGGATTAACATCGTTATCTCCGCCACGAAGCCGTCGTAACAATTCAGAGAACTTGTCTCTCACTTCCTTATTCGTGACTTCTGAGTGTTTGCCCTTGGTATTAGCCAGCAATCTTGTGAAGTGATCTCTACACAGGCTCAATGATGCTGGTCGTGTGGGCTGCTGTTATTTTTCCTTTATCAATCTTCTGTAAGAAACATCATCATCGCTTTCTTCATTCAGCGGTAGACCGAATATGACTGCCATATCCTCGACGCTTGGCGCGATTTTAACAGTGGTGCTCAATTCAAAGCACCCGACGCCATCTTCTTCTTCTGTGTAACTTGTAATTAAATTCTCAAGCCCTTCGGAGACCTTGGCCACTTCGGAGACGTGGACTCTGTTTTGGTAGAAAATCTCGACAAAATTCTAGAAACCGGTATTCTTCAAGGAACCAATAACTGGCTCAGGTAAACGACCAACATCTCGATTGACCTCCTCTATAAGATTTAGCATCGGCTTGAAGGTAGAACGGAAAAGTCTTGAATCCTTATTCCTGACAGATATTTTTCTACAAAAAAAAAATTAGGTCAGAGAATGGCCATTCTTGTGGGTTTTAACACTGGAAACGGCATTCTCCGTTTCAAGTTAGACGGAGAATTCCATTCTCCGTTCCAAATTAAACGGCGAATAGAATTTAACATTCAAATGCGTTTTATGACGGAGATTGTCATTTTTCTTGTAATATATACAGAATTTGTGAACATAAAATCAAAGTTATACCTTCTGTTTGCACTTCTTCTTGCACTTCTTTTTGTTTAGCAACTTTTTCCTTTTTTCTTTGTGCAACTTTCTTAGAATAGGGTTTCGGTTGTTTTCCGTCTATCGCTTTTGATTTTCTGTAACTGGTGCATCTTCTCTAATTGGTGATGCTGTCGGTGATGATTCTGCCGCTGATGTCGACATGGTGTGAATATTGCGAATGGAGAGGAAGGTTTGAAGATTTTGAAGGAGAATGACCTATGTTTGAGTAGAGTGGAGTATGGAAGAAGAGGAAGCTTCGAAACGGTTTTCTTTTTTCTTTTTTTTTAATAAAAGGGTTCGGGGGTGTTTTGAATTAATTAGAAGGGCAAAAATGTCATTCGATGGAAGGGCAAAAGACTCCTTTCTGCTTAATTATATTAATTTGAAGGGCAAAAATGATTCTGCTTAATCAAATAGCATCGAAGCCGTTTGGCAAAAATGTCATTACAACTCAACAAAACAAATGAACATAATACATTAGGGGTTTCCATACATTAGATATAAAAAAGAAGAAGAAAAAATCATCGTCTTCCATATTAAATCATTTCAGATTGGACTTCTTTTTTAGCTATTCATTGTGCTCTGAAGTTGTAATCCATTCAGCAGCTTTGCGTCTTTCCTTTCCCGCATCAAACTGCATATAACAAACATAACATCAAAAATATTGCTCTAAAAAGTTGAAGTTTTTGACGACATATTTTCAGACTTACATCGAGAGAACGGTAGTCTAGACTACATCGGTCTTTCATGAATGATATTACAAAAATCCCACAATCAACATAATTGCCTTGGCGGGGAACATAAGAAGGACGTTTTATTGTAAAAGTAGAAAAGCTGAACCTAGCATCTCTCAACTTCAAAATCTCTTCTTCGAGAAAGAGATCCAAATTTGAAAGCTACAATTACCAGAATACAATATGTATTAGTATACCGCGTATCTTGTACCCAATTCATAAAAATTGATGAATATGAGCTTACTATTTTTTTATGACTGTTTTGCTTTGAATCGGATCATCTTTAGATGCAAGTGAGTCCCAAATTTCAACAGTCCTTTTTTAACCAGAACTCTTGCAAGAGTATAGTGTTCGCCCAAATGAATGGGTATGTATATCTGAATCAGGATAATTAGGTAAAACAAATTAGTAAATTTTTAGAAAATTAGGATTAATATTTAAACATAAATACATTAATACCTCTTTACAAGTGCTTAAAGATCCCATGTAATCCTGAAAATATTTAAACTTCTTCCATATTTCATGAGACTTTTTGTCGGATGGAGGTAACGTTGCTTTCTACATACACATCAATTAATACATTACGAAGGACAAACAAACGAGAAAATTGTTAATGCATATGCATTGAAGAATAAAATGCTCACTCACCGAAAACCTTATTGGTAAAAACCATACATTAGCTTTATTGGAGGTTCTTTTCCGTTCCTCCGTGGTGAGAAGAGCAGAGACAATACCTACAATCTGAATAAATCATTAAAAATGTCAGCGATGGAATCGAAGTAAACATACATGGCATCTAAGAAGAAATATACTATCTATACATACCCCATTGCTAATTTTCGTTAAAGGAGCTAAGGTCTTCATCTCAAACCGAGACACATAGTTTTTGTTGCAAGTTGA
The DNA here is from genome assembly GCA_029216955.1 of Iris pallida. Classification (NCBI taxonomy): domain Eukaryota; kingdom Viridiplantae; phylum Streptophyta; class Magnoliopsida; order Asparagales; family Iridaceae; genus Iris; species Iris pallida. The sequence continues at coordinate 8,175,557 of JANAVB010007798.1, read as the reverse complement.
TATTATTTCTCTAAGAAAAGAAACGAATAAATTAGGAGAAAACAACTGTTGGAATTAAATCAAAACTCATATTACTTACTCGTCAGGTCTATCATCTGCAAAAATATAGTCGTAATATCTCGAAAAAACACTAGTACAATTGCTAGGCTTCGAGGTTGAACCCCTTAATAAATTTTTCGATGGTGTGACCGGATGTAAATTTCTACGCATTCTTTTAGAAGGACTGCTAAAGTCAGTTTCTTCTGTAGGGGACAATACGAGCATTCTGTCTAATGCTTTACTACGATACTGTAGCTCCACATCCTCCTCATCGGAAGAAGATACAACGGAAACCACCTTCACATTATTAAATGCTCCAGATGAAGATGCCTTCTTCAAAGCTGGAGATTCTTCAAACTTCTCCAAACGCCGAGATAAATCCATTTATTCAATTTCTAATGAACAAAGCTTAGAATTGATCTTTGCAACATCAGCTGAAATCTTCGACAGATGTTCTTCAATCTTACGCAACATACGCGGAATGAAGGTTTCATTTGGAGCTGGCATCCAATCTTCTACGTCTTCTATATTTTCTACCACACGAGTAGACATCTTGAGAACAAGAAAACTATTGTATTTCAGAAAACTATTCTATGTATTTCAAAATGAATAATAGTACTATGAAACAAGAAAACTATTGTATATATAGTAAGAAAGAAGTACAAAAAGTGAGGAAGATGTAAAGACAAATAAATTTCGAGACTAGCAAACAATCTACTAGCCGTTTGATTGAGGAGGGCTCCAGGAAGATTCTACTAGCCGTTTGATTGAGGAGGGCTCGAGGAAGATTCTACTATCCGTTTGATAAATACAAAAGGTTATCGTGATCAACTTCAATTAAGGAACTCTATAAGAGGTTTAATTCCGCTTGATTGAGGAACTCGACGAAGTCCGCCGCGAATCGGAACTTCTTCTTCTTTTCTTCTTCATCTCCGTTTCTCCTTCCACCACCACCACCATGCCTTGTAGCTTTATAACAAAAATATTAAATTGTTAGATGAAACAAAAAAACTAATTACGAAAAGATTACTAAATCAAAATCAAACAGAACACATATTCATAGAAAATATGAGATTAAAGATGAAAGTGTCACAGAAGCAACACCACAATTTTACAATAACTAAGCAGACTCTGCTAAGCAATAACTAAAATTAGGGATTGTGTCATCCTTGGATTTAATTTACACAAAGAACAGATTTGAGAGAACGAGCTTTTGTCGGCTTCCTAAATGTACCATTCTCCGTCCTAAATGTACCATTCTCCGTCCATTCGCCGTATTAAAAGCAAAGAGAATGGCCATTCTCCATGTTAAAAGCAAAGAGAATAGCTTCTCCGTCCATTCGCCGTATTCACCGTCCATTCGCCGTATTAAAAGCAAAGAGAATGGCCATTCGCCGTATTCTCCGTCCATTCTCCATCCTAAATGTACCATTCTCCGTCCATTCGCCGTATTAAAAGCAAAGAGAATGGCCATTCTCCGTCCATTCGTCGTATTCACCGTCCATTCGCCGTATTAAAAGCAAAGAGAATGGCCATTCGCCGTATTCTCCGTCCATTCCCCGTCCTAAATGTACCATTCTCCGTCCTAAATGTACCATTCTTCGTCCATTCGCCGTATTCACCGTCCATTCGCCGTATTAAAAGCAAAGAGAATGGCCATTCGCCGTATTCTTCGTCCATTCTCCGTCCTAAATGTACCATTCTCCGTCTATTCGCCGTATTAAAAGCAAAGAGAATGGCCATTCTCCGTCCATTCGCCGTATTAAAAGCAAAGAGAATGGTCATTCGCCATATTCTTCGTCCATTCTCTGTCCTAAATATACCATTCTCCGTCCTAAATGTACCATTCTCCGTCCATTCGCCGTATTAAAATCAAAGAGAATGGCCATTCTCCGTGTTAAAAGCAAAGAGAATGGCCATTCTCTGTCCAAAATAATATTCTCCTCAAAAATATTATCTTTAGAAAAGTTAAAAAATAATCCGCCCGACCTCAGAAGCAGGTTTTCTCAGTTCACCACCACCACCATGACATGTAGCTTTATTAACAAAATATTAAATTGTTAAATGAAAAATAAAATTTTAGACAATGGCATGGGCAGTAAAATTAGAGCGGCGCCGCTGGTACTTCTCCTTGTTCGAGGAGGTCTCGACGACGTCCGACGCGAAGCGGATCGATTCTTCTCGGCACAGCTGGTACTCCTCGTTGTTCTAGGAGGGCTCGACGACGTTCGATGCGATCCGAACCGCTTCTTATTTCCTTCTTCATCTCCGTTTCTCTTTCCACCAGCACCACCACGACTACCATGGCCTGTAACCAAAAAAAAAGTTTCAGATTAAATTGGATGGACGAAAGAGAGAGTAAATATGAGTTAATTTAGGGTGTTCATTGAAAAAATTAAAGTGAAGAATGACCTGCTAAAGCAAGTTACCAACAGGTCAAAAGTCTAAATCAGCATTAAATGATGTCTCATGTATTATTTTATCTGAATTTAATCTGAACCGTTGTATTAACATCCAACGGTCCAGATTTTGGATGTATCGATACTTCCAAAATGGGTGGATGTATTGTAGAATTTTCCTATATATATATATATATATATATATATATATATATATATATATATATATATATATATGTACCACTAATTCTCTATATTTATCTATATCCATGTGTTTTACAACCGAGTATCTTACATCATGAGTAACCAAGTGGCCTGATGGAATACTGAGTTTTCTTTCAAAGATAGACTTTTCCTCCTACTTAGTTTTCCTTTAGGTGGGATCTTTTAGATATCTAATTTTTATCATTGGCTTATATTCCTCTCATTCCTATAAGATAAAGGGTTCAGAGCCCATAAGGAAAATTTTGAAATAGGGATATCATTAAAATTGTAAACTGACTCTCTGATAGTGGATAGATTTGTCATGCACATGCAGGGACAAGTTTGCTTCTTAGAGTCCCTTCGATAAGAATAGTTCATAAACTCAGATATTACAGGGGCCACATATCAGTGATGATAGATGAAAAGTTCTGTATTATCAATCTTACACTCTTATTTGATGAGCTTGGTAGACAAACAAGACTTCAAAATCATGCCATTTCAATCATATATCACATCCACCAATCTACCTTTTTTTGTGAGCATATCCAGTTATACAACCTATGAATCATTTCCCACATTTGAAACATAACTATTAGCTAGCTTCCTTATATGAGTGGTCTAATCGGAGAGAAGAAGCTAACATTAAAAAACCATCTCCTCTGATCAATTCCTTTCTCTAAAAGAACCAAGTTTGTTCATAATCCAAGATGCACAATTCAACTAACCAACCAACCGAAGGATGGTTGAATTATCCTTGTCATATTACCATAATATAATGTCACGTCCAAGTTCTGCAGAACGATCGTCCTCGCATGAGCATGATGCCTCGCGAGCCTAAGTCGCGATCCCGCAAGGCGATTACCATAACGATCGATTACAGCAGCTTGATGACGGTGTCGCCGCACATAAGTCCCGAACAGAGAAGTTGAATAACACAATCAATAATATCTTTTTTGTTGATAATGCTATGAAATTACAAAGGGGCATGAGGCCAAGCTTACAATTGATCAAGCTCACAATCTGTTTGAATACAATCACTCAACGATCTCTCTCATCTCTCAATGCAAAAGATTATGCTATAGGCTTACAACTGAAGAAGGCGATGTTCATATATTATGTCTTGTATAGTTGAAGTCTTCAACGCGGTCGCACGCCTCGAGACGCGAAGGAACTCCATGCCTCAGTGCGTCCCAGCTAGCTCCGCCTCACTACTAAAATACCCCACTTTACCGACGGACTTTTAGCGACGGACGGATTCCGTCGCTAATAGCGACCAATTTCCGACATCTTAGCGACGGATTAGCGACAGACAACACAACATAATTTTTTTCAATTTTAATTGTGAAAATTTGTCGGGTTTCCGTCGCTAAGTCGACGAACATTAGCGACGGATTATTTTTCGTCGCTTATTCGTCGCAAATGTTGGCGGCAAAATCTTTATAACATTGGCGGGAACTTTGGCGACTACCTAGCGACGGATATAGCCGTCGGAAAACACCTTTTAATTGGCGACCGTTTAGCGACTAATTTATTCCGTCGCTATTCCGTCGCTACATTCTGTGCCCTAACTTAAATTGAACCGACGGGGGGGAATTTTTCATTCCCCCCAAAACTCTCTCTCTCTCTCTCGCGGCTCTCCCTCTCTCGCGCGCGGCACTCTCTCTCTCTCTCGCGGCTCTCTCTCTCTCTACCAGGTCTCTCTCTCTCTCTCTCTCTCTCTCTAATTTTCTCTAATTTTGTGTTTTGGGGCCGGAGGGGGGGGGGAGTGGGGGGGGGTCGGCTTCGCGGGGGGTGGAGAGGGCGGGGGGGGGGTGGTGAATGGGGTCAGGGGGTCGGGGGGGTGTGGGGAATGGGGGCAGGGGGTGGGGGGGGTGGGGAATGAGGGTCGGGGGGTCGGGGGGGGTGGGGAATGGGGGCAGGGGGGTCGGGGGGTGGGGGGTGGAGAGGGCAGGGGGGTCGGGGGGGGTGTTGAATGGGGGCAGGGGGGTCGGGGGGTGGGGGGTGGAGAGGGCAGGGGGGTCGGGGGGGGGGGGGGTGTTGAATGGGGACAGGGGGGTCGGGGGGGGGGGGGGGTCGGGAATGGGGGCAGGGTTCTCACTCCATTTTCAATTTTAATTAGTCTATAATGTTGCTAATATACTGTTATATATGTGTGGGCTGTGCCATGTGAATTGGAGAGGGTTTGATGGGTTATTTGGCCAAGGGGGAGGCTCGGGTTATGATTTATTCTTTGTGTTCACTGTTCTGTGGTGTGAAGTCTGTCGTTTTGGTTATACCATGTTTGTTTAACACTCTAAACACCCTAGATGCATATCCTAGCATCTGTGCACCACCCATATTGCTAGGAACACAAATTTTATACTGCACTTGTCATGAAATTGCCATCATCAAGATGTCCTGTACATATTTAGTTTGTGCATTGCTGCTTGAGCATCACATTACCTTTTACTGCTACTTAGTATTGCTTTCACAATGTCACGTACCCTGCACTAAACATCCGATACTTCGATCCGATACCGCCGATACTACCGATATCGCCGATACCAATACTACCGATATCGCCGATACTACCGATACCGTCGATACTACCGATACCGCCGATACTGCCGATATCGCGCGCCGATACTACCGATACTACCGATATCGCCGATACTACCGATACCGCCGATACTACCGATTCCGATACCGATACTTTGAACCTTGATTTAAATACATGTTAGTATAGTGTCTTCACATATATGTTAAGAGTATATACATGATTAGCAAGGTAATTAGATACAAGTTATGATACAATGTAAATGCAAGTATACATGTTAGCTAGATAGCTTAGACTTATATTGCAATCTCCTATTCACACGAGTATTGATATCGCCGATACCAATACTCGTAGGAATAGTCCGATACCGATATACATTGTAGAGCTCTGTTTTGCTATTCTGGACATGTTGTGACCTGTGCTGTTCTAAATAGGAGCCAGACACACTCCTGAGACGGGGGAGTATGTATAGTGATGTGGATTCTTACTAACTTATCATGTGAACCCATTTATGGGCCCTTCATTGAACCTTCTCATGTGCAACTTTCAGTCCATTCACAGTTCCCTATATTGTACTCTACATCACCTAGTTCACTTATATCTAACATCCTAACCCTAATCCAAATTTATGAGTATCGGTATCGGGCTATTCTTATGTTTAATTTGTCTTACGATACAGATTTTCACATCCAAATTGAGGATGAGTCGTTATTTTGTTGATCGTACATGGATGTACAAACGGCAACACGAGAGTAGAATTGGTGTGAGTGACGATTTTCAGGTAGGCGTGGAAGTATTTCTTAATTATGCAATGAGCAAAGCTCAGTACATGGACGGTAACAAAATTAAGTGTCCATGTGTTAAATGTCACAATAGACGTTACGAAGAAGTGGTGACTGTGAGAGATCATTTGACCCGTAAGGGTTTCGTACGTAATTACGGCCTGTGGTCATCGCAAGGTGAACTATATTCGGAAAGACAGGCTGCGGAAGCTGCTACTTATGCTTTTGATGATAATGCTGCAACGGATGTCATCGAAGACCACGGATGCTCTGTTGATTATGGAGATCTGCAGAACCTTGCACGAGATATGGTGTATGATGCGGCAGGGCCTAATTTTGATCCGGAGGATCCTAATCCCGAGGCGAAGGAGTTCTATGACATGTTTCAGGACGCAGATACTTCTCTATATCCTGGTTGTGAGACTCATTCCGCACTGTCAGTGACGATGCGGTTGTTGAACATAAAGTCTGATTTTAACTTGCCACAAGCTTGCTATAATCGGATCACAGAAGTAATCAAGGAGGTGTTACCGAAGGAATCAAAAGAGCTACCAAAAAACTTCTACAAGTCAAAGATGATGGTCCGACAACTGGGACTGGGGTACGAGAAGATAGATTGTTGTCGCAACGGATGCATGTTGTACTACAAAGAGAATTGCGTATCAGAAAGTTGCAGCTTCTGTAATGCGGATCGTTACAAGCCAGTACAGGGAAAAGGAAAGTCGACTAGAAAACGACGTCCTTACAAGTATATGCATTACTTGTCGATCACGAAGCGCTTGCAGAGGATGTATATGTCTCTAAATACAGCAGAACACATGACGTGGCACAGCGAAGAACGCATAAAGGACGAAGGAGAATTGTCACATCCTTCGGATGGAGAGGCGTGGAAACATTTTGATTTGTGTCATCCAGATTTTGCTACAGAGCCTAGAAATGTACGCCTGGCGCTATGTGCTGATGGCTTCGCCCCTTTCGGACAGTCGGGATCTCAGTACTCATGCTGGCCGGTCATTCTTACCCCTTACAATCTGCCACCATGGATGTGTACGAAGACTCCTTATATGTTTCTGACAGCTATCATACCCGGTCCTAAAAATCCGACGAATAACATCGATATATATTTACAGCCGTTGGTGGATGAGCTGAAACAGCTGTGGGAGATCGGCGTCACGACCTATGATATTTCCAGGAAACAGAACTTTCAGATGAGAGCTTCACTCATGTGGACAATCAATGATTTTCCAGCATACGGTATGCTGTCGGGATGGAGTACGCACGGCAACATGTCTTGTCCGATATGCATGGAAAATAGTAAGGCGTTCCGCCTTAGGCATGGAGGAAAAACTTCTTTCTTTGACTGTCACCGTCAATTTCTGCCCGCGACCCATCCTTGGAGAAAGAATAAGGACGCGTTCAGATATGGAAAACAAGAATTTTCTCAACCTCCTGCCAGATTTTCGGGATACGATATTTGGGAAGCTGTAAAGGAATTGCCCACCGCAATGGAAGATCCATCGAACCATCGTGTCGAGGGGTTCGGACAAAGCCATAACTGGACCAAACGGAGTATCTTCTGGGACTTGCCTTATTGGAAAGATAATCTTATAAGGCATAATCTTGATGTCATGCATATCGAAAAGAACGTGTTCGATAATGTCTTCAATACCGTAATGGATATTAAAGGAAAGACGAAGGACAATCCAAAAGCAAGACAAGACGTAGCCGAGATATGCAAGTGTCCTCATCTGAACTTGATACAAAGGGGTGCTGGTGGACAATTAAGTAAGCCTATAGCGCCATACACATTGAGCAAGGAAGATAGATTAATAATCTGCAAGTGGATATCTAATTTAAGATTTTCCGACGGCTATGTTTCGAATTTGTCTAGATGCGTTGATCTCAATGAACGCAAGCTAACGGGAATGAAGAGTCACGACTGCCACGTGTTTATAGAAAGATTACTCCCCATTGCTTTGAGAGAGTTGTTGCCTTCTGCTGTATGGGTTCCGTTGGCCGAGCTGTCTACATTCTTCAGGGATATCTGTTCAACTAAGCTGACGGTGCAACATATGGTACAACTTGAGGAGAAGATTGTCTTAACAATCTGCAAGTTAGAGAAAATATTTCTACCGGGCTTTTTCGACAGCATGGAGCATCTACCGATTCATCTAGCATACGAAGCCCGTGTCAGTGCATCTGTTCATTATCGATGGATGTACCCCTTTGAAAGGTAAATAAAAATTGATATAATTTAAGTGAAATTTAAGTGCATTTTATAATTCATTGTTAATTCTCAAGATAATTTGTCTCTTTAGGTACCTACACCATCTAAAGAAGAAAGTTGGCAACAAGGCTCATATAGAGGCTTCGATATGCGAATCATATCTTATCGAGGAGGTGTCAAATTTTTGCTCCATTTATTTCGATACTCATGTCGAGACAAATCGAAATAGACCTCAAAGGAATGAAGAAGACGTTGAGGATGGAGGTATATTCAATTTAAGGGGCAAGCCTATTGGGGCTAGTAAGAAACGGTGGTTGACCGACGATGAGTATGATACCGCTCACCGATATGTCTTGTTAAATTGTGACATACAAGAAGTGAGAGATTTGGAGAAGTAAGTGACTACGCCTCGTTATAATCTCTAATTTGGTGAATTAAGTGACTACACTTATTTTTATTCTCTCTAACAGTGTATTTAGAGGTGAAGTCAAAATGAGGACACCATATATTACAGATGAGGGACTTCAAAGAGAGGTTGATTGTACGTTTCCGTCCTGGTTTCGTAAATACGTAAGTAATTGAGATAATATGTTATGCGGCTACCATTAAAATATATGCAGCTAAAATATTTAAATTATCAATACATGTTTACAGGTTTTATTGCCTGAAACAACACTCATAAATGAGAGCATTCGTTATTTGGCATTGGGACCGAAGAAGCATGCAAAGACTTTGTCAGGCTATGTCGTTAATGGCTTCAAGTTTAAGTCAACTCAGCATGCTATAAATGCCGAATTTCTCAATGACGGCTTCGATACCAAGAATTCTGGTGTTTGCATAAGAGGCACCATCTATGACGACGAGCCGGACTTTGACTATTATGGAGTGCTTCGGGAGATTGTAGATTTACAATATAGTGCCCCATATGATATGCATATTGTGATGTTCAAATGTGAGTGGTTCGATACGAGACCAAATATCGGTTGGAGAATCGATAAACAATTTGGATTCGTCGATATAAATCATCGCAGGAGGTATAGAGGGTCCGACACGTTTGCGATAGCAAGTCAGGCTGTTCAAGTCTACTATACAAGCTACCCAAGGCGTCGTAGAGATCGATTTGACTGGTGGGCAGTATGCAAGATTAAATCTAGAAATACATTCAATGTTGGAGACCCAGCATACCAAGAGGACCAGATCGAGAAGCCCCAATACATGGGACAACAGTCGGATACCATGGACGTGGAAGATGTCGATATACCTCATGCTGAGGAAAATAGAGGGGAGGAAGAGGTTGATATACAAGACTTAGCTGTCAACCAGGGGAGAAAGAGGCATCTTGTCCCAAGTATTGAGCCTGAAGAAGAAGTAGAAGAAGAAGAAGAAGAAGAAGAAGAAGAAGAAGAGGATGAGGATGAGGATGAGGATGATGATACAGATGAAGTCGACGATGAGGATGATGATATAGATGAAGTCGACGATGAGAATGAGGATGAGAACGATGACGATGACGATGAGGACGAGGACGATAACGATGATTAGATTAAATATCGGTATATATTAGAAGCACTTACAACTAACTTAGTGAATTCAGTTTAGACGGACACATTCTTATTTCAGTTTATGTTTTTGTCGTTCGATCATCTACTTATTATATGATTTTCTTTTTACAGATGGCACTCTTAGTTCTCATTGTCTTGACGGCACTCGCCGCCCTGCTGCTGGTATATATATTTTAGTTCAGTTTTATATTCATTTATACTTCTATATTGTTAATTATATTTATGTGTTCTATTTACAGGTCATGGTCACTACCACTCGTGCTGGTGGTGGCGGTACTGGCCGTGGTGGTGCTGGTGGTGGCGGTACTGGCCGTGGTGGGCGTGGTGGTAGCGGCACTGGCCGTGGTGGACGTGGTGGTAGCGGTCGTGGTGGTAGCGGTCGTGGTCGCCTTCCACATTCCCCGGATATAGAGTCCTCCGATCCCGACCTGGAGAGCCCGGCCACAGACTCTTCCCGCCGTCGATCTACCTCTGCGCTACATTCATCTTCATCGAGGCCTGAGACTCCATCCGCTAGCGGATCCGTTCCGCCCCCGGATGCACCAGCGGGTACACCATCAGTTACTGCAGGGTGGGCTCCGGAGTACCCCCGGATTCAGCTTCATCCTGCTACCGGTGAGTACATCCGCGGACCCGCGGATCCTCCGACGCCTCCAGAGAGGCCGATAGGCGAGAACCGACGAGAGCTATGGCCCGCGGGTGATACGTAAGTAAATTTAAGTTAATTTATTAAATTTGTTTCATTTATTCAAGTTAATAATCCAGTCTTTGCTTCTTTGTAGGTTTTTCCCGTTTGATGCTGCCCGGATACTCGGGCAAATTATCCGGGAAAACTACCATGGCCCCTACCTCAATTTTTTTGAGGTGCCTCAGAACATGCAGTACGTCTGGCTCGAGGAGATGAAGGTATATATATATCTTTTGGTTAATTATTAATTATTCTTTAATCCACTAATTTTTTAATTATGTGATAATTTAATTTGTATGTCAGACGACGTTCTGGTGGCCCCCCCATCGCGAGGAGTTGATTCGCAAGGCCTACAAAGCCGCCGCCGGGAAGAAGATACGGGATGCGGTGTACGACGTTCGTACGACGCATTCGAGGAAGAAGTGGCTCCGGGAGGAGTACTACGAGCAGATGTTGGATAAGATGAATACTGCTCAGTACAGGGAGAAATCAGAGAAAGCGAAGGCGAGCAGACAGGCCGCTGCTCTGCATACGGGAGGTTCAAAGCCCCACGCAGCGACGCGTGCAGATTTGGTGAGATACCGTAAATTCATTTCACTATTAAATTCGGTACTATTAATATACGTAGTTAATTAAATTCGACGTATATTTCGTATGCAGGCACGACAGGCGGTAAAGGAGGGGAGAGAGCCGGAGTCGGTCACCGCCTACGATGTATTCCTGCATACACACAAGAGGCGGGCAGACGGGAGCTTCGTCGACGCGAGGGCCCAGGCGACTGATGTAAGTAATTACGTTTATGAGATTTATATTAGTAATATAATTATTGTTAACTTAATTAGGTGAACGTAGGATTCAAATTATAACTTAGGGAAACATAGGATTTAGATTATAACTTAGAAAAACTTATAGTATAAACACATTCATTGGATAGGCTGCATATCGTGAGGCCCTTAGTCAGATTGAGCCCCCTGCCGAGGTTGTCGGCGAAACGATGCCCACCCAGACGCCCTCTTCTATGGCCGCTCGCTACGACGAAGTGTTCGTAGAGTCTGTCGGCGGCTTTAATAAAGGGCGCGTCTACGGCGTAGGTTCCATGGCGGCGTCGTTGCAGGGCGCGACTCTGAGATATCCACCGCCCCCGCCTCCTCCCGTGCCCCCGTCGGACGATATGAGGACGCAGCTTGCGACTCTCACCTCCGATATGTCGGAAATGCGGAGTCTAATGTCGGATGTGCTGGAGCGCCTTCCGCGTCCTTCTGCTCCCGGTCCAGATCCGTCTGCTCCCGGTACGTCTACTGCGGTTGCCGGTCCTTCCGACCCTGGACGTTATTCATTTGACCGTAATGCCGAGGTCCGCCTGGTACCGGATACTGCGCTCATTGGGCTCATGGACATGATGTCGGCAGAGCAGCTCCGCACGCTTCCAGAGCATGTGTTGTCCCAGGTGCCGGCGTACATGGTGGAAGAGTACATCCGCAGAGCCGAGGCGGCGCCGAGACGACCACGCGATCCATCTCCGGGAAAATGATATTTGTACTGTTTTTTGATATTATGAATTTGGATATTTGGATATTATGAATTTGGATATTTGGATATTTGTTATTGGATGTTTGATATTGGATATCATGAATTTGGATATTTGTTGATCGTACATGGATGTTTGGATGGATATTTGGATATTTGTTGATCGTACATGGATGTTTGGATATTGGATATTATGAATGTGTAATATTTACGAAAAGGAAATCGAATGTTTCTGTAATTTTTTTTAATTGATGTTACATTTAGCGACGGACTAGCGACTAACTAGCGACGGATTATATAAATATTTGCAGTTACCGACGGAAGAGCGACGGAATATCCGTCGCTAACTGGGTGATATAAAATATTTTGCAGTTACCGACGGAAGAGCGACGGAATATCCGTCGCTAACTGGGTGATATAAAATATTTTGCAGTTACCGACGGAAGAGCGACTACCTAGCGATGGCGAATCCGTCGACATGGTTCTGGAAAATATGGTAGGTTTCCAGAGACTTAGCGACGGATAGTTGGTCGCTAATCCGTCGCTAATCTGTCGAGGATGACGACGGACTAGCGACGGATGAGCGACCAATTATCCGTCGACATGGTTCTGGAAATATGGAAGCTGTCCAGAACCAGGCCGACGACCTACCCGTCGCTAATACGTCGCTATAACATCGAGGTTAATGACGGAATGGCGACGGAATAGCGACTGATTTTGCGTATCAGGAACCTCTCTGATACGCTTTTACCGACCTATTGACGACGGATTAGCGACGGATATTTTAATATTATATGGCATGTAAACCGACGGGAACATGTCGCTAATCCGTCGCTAAGTAGGTGAAAGACAACCGTCGCTAACCAGTCGCTAGTCCGTCGGATAATTATTTGTCCGACGGCTTAGCGACGGACATTTTTTAGCGACGACGTTTTTTCCGACGGCCATTTTCATCAAATATCCGTCGCCATTACGTCGGTAATTTGTGTTACCGACGGATAAGCGACGGATCTGGCCGTCGCTAAAGTTGGTTTTTTTGGTAGTGCCTCGAATGAGTAAGTACCTGTGACCTGCATGAAAACTGGTGGGTGTGTCAGTACACAACCGTACTGGTCAATGAGCCTCTCACCCACCTATACAAAACTAACATGTTCATTTAGTGAGTGAGCACTATGATTTTAGTGATCTTTCTATTCTTGTCTTAGGATCAGTTACAACCCATAACTCTAAAGCCTACTTCGTGTTATAACATCGAGACCGTGCTGGGAACATCCAAATCGTGCCATAAAGCCCATTTGTGAAGCAATATCGTGGTCGTGCCATGCAACATAGTGTAAACTTACCTTCCAATCTTCCTAGTTCATGTCAACAATACAACTAGAATGTACAGACTTTGTGTCAAACTACTAAACCATAACACCACGTAATCTGCCGAAGCACGCGTTTCTACTGAAGCCAAAATTTATGCTTGATAGTGGTGTTGCGTGCCGTGCATCCACTACTTGGCTCAATCTACGACATGTATGTGAATTGTTGTTATCACTCCGACCCAATCTATCTGAAAAATCACTGGCACCACAAGCCATCCCTGGACTATAGCTTGGTTTAGACGGCGACCCTTCCAGTGCGGTTGCGAGCATGCTAATTTTTTTGAATACCTGTGTTGTTTACCAACATTGCTATCTTGCTTTCTTCCTAGGCCTAATCAGTTTTGTGGACCCGGATTACCGTTCGAGGAAGCCAAATTTTGTGCACAAGTTGTCCAATGACAATGTAGGACTCGACTCAACTTACCATCCTATATAGTCATTACTCTTCACCACTTTCTATTCCATGCCTCCCTTTACTAGGGATTGCCTTGGCGACCTACAATCCCGAGCACTTCTATGCTACCATACCTTTTCAACTCAACTCAGGAATGAGTATTTTATAGCACTCATACATTCTCAACTAGAACCAACTGTGTTCCGTGCCATGCCACCAATCAAGTCATACTCTATATAATAAGCCTTTGAAATCGTGGAAACGTGGCAATGAAATCGTGAAAACGTACCTGCTATGACAAGCAAATCTAGAGTATTTGTGTCAACATAAGAGCTATACTTTTGCCCAAGTAGTGGGATCGGAGCAAATCGTGGGATCGAAAGACCACATACCTATTTGAAAACCCAACGTAAAGTGCTATCTAAGCAGCAACTTCAATATTTCCAAGTTCTACATGATTTGACTTAGAACGAGATTATTTTCTTAGATATGTGGGTTTGTCTCTTCTATTAGTAAACCTATTTAGTGCATCTGAAAACTTCTAATTATTAAGTATGAAGGCAAGGCTGAGGTAAGTTCATGGAAGCCACACACTCGAGCGAGGAGTCACCTCGATCGAGCGGGACTTCGTATAAGCCTTTGAATAGTTAAGTCTAACGTCGTTGCATTTTGATTCGTCATGTTAAACTGATCGGGACGGGACACTGCATATAAAAACCAAGAAGTAAAACATTGGAGGAAGAAGGATCAAAGGTATCAGACCTGGATCTCCCTCAAGGCGTCGACGCATTCCCGACGGCCGGAGTGTGGCTCTCCAGCATGTCCGAGTGCTCCTCTGCCAGTCTATCAATGTTACTATATAGAAACTCAACATCATCAATAACAAAATGCTATTAAAAGAAAAATGGATCGAAAAAGTCCCAAGACCCACCTTTAAAGCATTCACGAGGCCCGCCATGTCCTCTTCGCTCAGACTACAAGAATCGAAGCTTGAGATCAATAAAATCAAAAGGGTGTCGTCTACTAGAGGAGAGAGATAGACGACCAAAGGAGGAGGGGAGCTTGTCGGGCTGAGCTTGGCCGGGGAGTTCGTCGGAGACCGAGAGGGGGATCCTCTACCGGATGAGGAGAGAGGGATGACCGGAGGAGGAGGAGGTCCCTATCTCCTCTAGTAAAAACTCGAGGGTTGGGGTGGGGGTGGGTGGTGGTTGTAGGGGAGAGAAAGCTCGAGAAAATGACAAAAAAGGGAGAGGAGATAGAATTAGGATTTTCTTGGACTGTGTGATATATAGAAAAAAAATGACGACTCATGTAAACTGGCGTCGCTAACTAGATGACATTAACGACTTGTTGCGACTTATGTGCAGTAGTCCGTCCCTAATTTACCAACGTTCAGTGACTCTTAGCGACATTGTTTTTTGTAGTACCTAACAATAGTCGCTACTCGTTGTCATTCATTGTACTTAGTGACGAATTGTGATATATTTATTTGGAGTTGTTAAATTTATAAACTATAGCGACGTTCGGTTATGGAGTCGATGCATGATGCCGCTAAATATAGTTATTTTGGTCGTGATAAGGTATGTATCAAAATTTGATTAATACCAATATCCACAACATTTGCTTACCAATGGTAGTTATGAAGGAATACGTACGATGGACTACTTTAGATCAGGTTTTTAACACGTTGATTCCCTCTAAGAAAAGTTTACCTTAAGGCCTCGTTTGGTTCACGGAAAGGAAAGAAAATTAATTCCTTGTTCATTTTCTTTCCTTTGGAAAATTGTAATTCTCATACATTTTTCTCATACAATTTTCTTTTCGGTGTTTGGAAAGACCAAAAAAATTTGAAGGAAAAGTGAATTCCTAGATTGGAAAAGTGTAGAAATGAATAATTGATTTTTATTTATGGGCTACTGCTACTACTTATAGAGGCTCCAACCTCTCTTTATAATACATCTTCCGATGTGGGACTAAAGTCCCTTATTGATTCTCAACACTCCCCCTCAAGATGGATGATAGATATTAATCATCCCCATCTTGTTACATAGCTTTGACAGACTCAATGAACTAAGACCTTTAGTCAGACAGTCTGCAACTTGTTCTTTTGAGCGAACATGGTCAATCTTCAGTATCCCTTGTTTCAGCTTCTCCTTGATGAAGAATCAATCGATCTCGATGTGCTTCGTTCTGTCGTGTTGAACTGGATTGTTAGTTATACTTATTGCAGCTTGACTATCGCTCATAAGATGTAACGGTGCTCTCTTGTCCAGCTTCAACTCTGTCAGCAGTGCTCTCACCCACAACAACTCTGACACTCCCAGAGCTATTGCTCTGTATTTTGCTTCAGCTGACGACCGTGCTACCACTGACTGTTTTTTGCTTCTCCATGAGACCAGGTTTCCTCATACAAAAATACAGTATCCCGTGGTAGACCTTATGTCGTCTATGCAGCTCGCCCAGTCTGTATCACAATATCGCTCAACTTCTATGTGTCCATTCTTCTTGAACCATAGTCCTTTTCCCGGTATCCCTTTCAGATATCTCAAGATCTGAAATACTGCTTCCATATGACCCGTTCTTGGATCATGCATGTAGCGACTCACTACACTCACCGTAAATGAGATATCTGGGCGAATGTGCCTCAGATAAATCAATCTCCCTACAAGTCTTTGATACCTTTTACGATCAACAGGCTCTCCTGCTTCTGTTCCTAACTTGCACTTCTGGTCAATTGGAGTGACTGCTACTTTGCATCCCAGTATCCCTGTCTCCTTTAGCAGAGCTAGTGCGTATTTTCTTTGTGAGAGAACAATTCTTTGTTCGCCGTCACACACCTCGATACCCAGAAAGTACATCATCGCTCCTAAATCCTTCACCTCAAACTCCTTCGCGAGTTTTGAATTTAGCTTAGTGATCTCGACTTCATCATCACCTGGGATTACTATATCATCCACATATACAGCAAGTATAGTGATGTGGCCTCTAGCACGCTGAAGAAAGACCGTATGATCTGCATTTGTTTGATGGTATCCCATGCCTATAACAGCCTTTCTAAATCTGTCAAACCAGGCTCGAGGAGATTGCTTGAGCCCGTATAGTGACTTCTTTAGTTTACACACTTTATCATGCGATGTCCCTCCGTCTGATTCTGTCGCGTAGCACCCTGGCGGGGGTTCCATGTACACTTCTTCTTGCAGGTCCCCATGGAGAAAGGTATTCTTCACATCTAACCGGTATAGCTTCCACCCATAATTTGCTGCAATGGAGACCAGAGTTCTTACCGTGCTCATTTTTGCTTCTGGGGCAAACGTCTCATCATAGTCAATGCCATATGATTGTGTGTATCCTTTTGCAACCAACCTCGCATTGTACTGCTATACTTTTTCTTCTGTAGTCTCCTTCACTGTGTACACCCATTTGCATCCCACAGATTTCTTCCCTTTGGGTAATGGAACCAGTTCCCATGTCTTATTTTTCTCTAGTGTCCTAAGTTCTTCCATCATTGCAGCTTTCCACCTTGGATCTTTCTTTGCTTTCTGCCAACACTTAGGCAAAGAAGTAGAGTCTAACGATACAATGAAGGCTCGATAATTCAGAGAAATGTTAGAATAAGACAAGAAGTTGGCAATGTCATGTTCATAATCGTCATAACGACTAGGAGTCTTACTCGCATTGATGCGAGAAGATCTCCTTAAGGGAACAATAGGTGGTGGAGAGATCATACCATCCAAGTCAGATAGATCCGCATCAGAATCAGAGTAATTCGGTACGGGACAACATCTTCAAGAGTTGGGGCAGGGGTAGACGAGGGACTTGGTACAGTAGGCAATGGGCTTGGTACATTAGGCGCTGGACACGACACAGTACTGGACTTCTGCTGTCTCCCTCTGTAGACTTCGAGCTCATTTTCCCTTGTCTGTTTCTCCCCCTGCGTAACATATGTATCTTCTTCTTCATTCTCTGTATCGGAGTCACTGCTTTCCCTCCTTTTCGTCTAATTTTCCACGAACGGGCACGGGACCGATCCGACTACCACTTTTGAACTTATTATCTCCCCCTCACGTCTAACACCCTCTGTGTTAGGTGTGTCACCAAACGCTGAACCTTCATCTGAACCATAGTATGGTTCCAGTTCTCTGAATGTAACGTCCATGCTTACAAACAGCTTCCTCTAGGATCCAGTTTGCCAACTCCTTGCCTATTATCTTGGACAAAACACACATACCCAAATACTTTCGGTGGAACGGTGTACGTGGTTGCACCAGTAAGCATCTCCAACGGTGTTTTTCAGTCCAATGCCTGAGATGGTATTCTGTTGATGAGATAAGAGGCCGTCAATACAGCCTGCCCCCATAAGTGTTTAGGGACATTCAAAGCCAGCATCATCGTCTGTACGACCTCCAACAGGTGCCTGTTCTTCCGTTCGGCCACACCATTTTGTGTCGGTGTATAGGCACATGAAGTTTGATGTAGTATTCTATGAGTAGATAAATACTCAGCAACCCACTTATTAGTATACCCCGTCCCATTGTCAGACCGAAAATACTTAATTTTAATGTTATATTGTGTTTCCACCCGATAATGAAAATCCTGAAAAGCCTCAAGGACGTCACTTTTATTCTTCATAATGTAGACCCAGGTCACGCGGGTATAACAGTCAATAAAAGTGACGAACCATCTAAAACCGTAAATACCGGTTGTAGGACAAGGGCCCCATACGTCCGAATGTATCAAATCAAATACAGCGGAACTTCTATTTCCTGAGCTCACATACGAGCCCCTGGTATGTTTTCCCAACTCACATGCATTATAAAATAATTTATCTTTATTAGCCCTTTGAAATAAGGACGGATACATTCGACTAATAACTTTAAAGAAAGAATGTCCGACACGCTGGTGGTGGAGTAGTAATTCGTCTTCTACACTGCGACGTGAAGCGTCCAGTTGTGCGTCTGCTACTAGAGATGCCAATACTTTGTCTAGTTCGGTCCTGTCTAAGTACCACAACCCCTTATGCCATGTGCCAGTTCCTAGTCATCGTCCTGTCCCCTTCTCCTGAAAAGTCACCGTAGGAATATCAAAGGAAACAACACAGTTTAGGTCAAGGATAATGGCACTAATAGATATAAGATTGACAGAAAAAATAGAGCATGTAAGACATTGGTGAGAGTGAGAAAAGGGGTGCATGCGACAGTTCCTTTACCAATTACAGGTCTGGAGGTACCATCAGCAGTCTGAATGCTCTCCAGCGTCGGTAGGTGAGTATAGTCCTGGAATACATCGCGGGACCCCATGACATGGCGAGATGCCCTAGAGTCTATAATCCAACCTGGCTGATGGACATATGCAATAGCATGCGCAGGTATACCTGTGCTGGTTTGGGTAAAGCAAGTGATGTGATCCCCCGAGATAGATGACGCCCCAGGAGTAACTTGACTGTCGTCCGTACCTAGCTTCATGTCTCGTAACCTCGCGATGAACTCCTTCTCAAGAGGGTTTATTTCAGCCAATTGATTGTCTCTCCCTTCTTCCGCCAGATTTGCTCTGTGTCCTCCAAAATAATTTTCCCTTCTACCAGCATATCCTCCTCTACCACCACAACGTCCTCCACGGCCCCATCCGCGATCATTCGACTGACCTCACAGGGATTTTGGACAAAATATGATGTAATGTCCCGAGTCACCACAGTTGTGGCAAACACCGCCCGCAGAAGGAGGCTGATTGAAGGCAGCAAGGGCAGACTTTTCAACAGCAGCTTGCTCCGCCTGGAAGTAGCTCTTGTTGGGCATCAACTTTAATTGAGCTTCTTCTTGTGCCATGACAGCTATGGCTTCTTAAGGTTGGAGGCGTGGGTTGTTCGAGTAGTACATTCCTTCTTTGTTCAAACACAGGGTTGAGCCCCTTCAAGAACTTCGTCATCCGCTGCCGCAAAATATACGCCAGGAACGTCTGAAAATGCTTCGCAAACGCCGGCTCGACTTGTGCATCTTCCATCCCAAGAGGATCATAGTGATCCAGATTAAACCGGTACTTCTTCAACAGGGCTGCGTACTCAGAGATGGTACGTTCGTCTTGGGCCACCCTATCGAGTTCATCCTGTAGTTGAAAGACCCGCATAGGGTTGCCCAAGCCTGAGTACATATCCTTCAAAGTCCGCCATATATCAGCAGCACCCTCCATCGCCTCTACATTGCCCGACACCTGGTCGTTAAAGGAGGCTGTCAACCACCCAGCCACTACGTTGTTGACAATCTCCCAAATAGCAAACTCCTTTGAGGAGGGATCAGCGGGCGCCTTGGTTTGGCCATTGACATAGCCAACCAAGACACGTCCCTTCAACGTCCGTATCGTATGCCGCGACCATTTTAAGTAGTTGGACGTTCCTTCCAACTTCGTCTCCAGCTTTTCCAACTTCCCCATTTTGTAGGGTGACGGATCCACATCAGTATGGGTCACAGGAGGGGTCGCCTCGGTCAATCTCTTCGACAAGATATCATCAACCAAGGCCTTCATCTCTTGTGTTGTCAGTTTTTCAGCGATCAAATCCATGGTTCTTTAACTGTATCTTAGTCGTCGTCTTCGTCGTCAGCTGCTAACTACTAGTCGTCGTCTTCTTCGGCATCTTCGTCGTCTTCTACTTTACGAATGCGCTATAAACGTGGCCAACACCGGCGTGCGCATGTAAAGTGAACACGTCAGGACACAGGAGAAAACACGATCATTCTTCGTGTAGATCCCGATGCGAAGATCGGGAAAGAAAAAACAAATAAAGCATTTGTTCATTCCAGACGGTGTAATCTAGGAACAGAGAGGGTGCAAATAAACCATTTGATATCCCTCTGTCTTTGAAATACACCGTTATTTTTTTTATACAAAAAACTACACTTTTCCAATCAAAACAAAGCAACAAACATCATATCATGTAGCATTTAAAAAACATAAATATCCAAATAGCAAAACATCAGATTCTTCGTCTTGTCGGCCTTTTGCGCCTTCGGGGGCTGGTGGAGCCAGCACACGCGGGCGATCCGGGAGGGGGGCTGGTGGAGCCGGGGGGGAGGGCAGCCGGGGGGCGCTGCTAGAGCCGGGGGAGGGGAAGGGGATTTTTTTTTGGGGGGAGAGGGGAGAGGGGAGATGGGTGGATGGTTATGGCTCTGATACCATGTAGAAATGAATAATTGATTTTTATTGATGGGCTACTGCCACTACTTATAGAGGGTCCAAACCCTCTTCATAATACATCTTCCGATGTGGGACTAAAGTCCTTTATTGGTTCTCAACAAAAAGCGAATCCCTAGGTGGGTCGAAGGAACCACTTTTCTCCCAATTTTTTTTTCCTTGGAAATCAGTTTCTTTTTCCAAACATTTTTTTGGCATCCAAACATAGAAAATGAATTACCTTTTCCTAATGCCATGATTCCGTGAACCAAACAAGGCCTAAATGTAACGGGTGTGAGAGGATAATAGAAGGGACGTGAAAGAGAAGGAAAGAGGAAAATCATGGGACAACATCTTGTTGGAATAGAACTTGATCACATGGCGAAAATCCATAATCATGCACGGGTTCAAGAAGCAGGTCAGCTTTGTTTCAGAATCAAATTAAGACAACTCAAAACGAAGTTGATGCCAATTTTGCATTCAGAAAATAGTACGCAAGAGTGCGACACTCATGCATGTCTGTCCTGGCTAAGTTTGCCTCACTCGGCTAGAAACCTATTTGAGCTCGCGCGCACATGGGCCTGCAGTCTATATTTCCAAGGGCACTCCACGCGTGCACACGAAGGATTCAAATATGTGCAACTAGACTTCCCACATGAAACACATAAGTTACGACGTTATGAAACACACAAGAAGGAACAAATCACCAAAACTTTCCATTTGAGCATTGACATACCAGTCAATTCCAACATCTTCAGCATTTTCTCCACAAAATGTACCCCGACAAGAGTGTTCTTTATGGCTTTGAACGTATATATTCTAGTTTCGACAATATCCCCCAGAATCTTCCTTCTCCAATGAATCAAACCAGGAACTATTTGAACACAGACGTGTGGAACTATCAAACGCGAAAATCCAATGAAACAAGAGGGAAAGCCCTACTCCATTCAGGAAGATATTGATCGTCATAGTCCCGTTTTCACTCTAGTTACTAGATTGGCATGTGGCAGATTTGGTTTAGGAAACAAGGTTCACAAGTATCAATATCGGATTCTTCCTATGAGTATCGGTAGTGACAGTATCGACCGCTTTAGATAGGAGTATCGTTTTTTAGTATTTGAAAACAAAAAACTATTAATAAATTTATAAAGAAATATTTTAGGCATTTATGCATAATTTTATGTGTTGCTTTTTGATAACAAAAATGCTATTTGGCTCCCAAAACATTTGGGTGATGCCATCTCCCATTATGTGACATATGACATAGTTGCTAACATAGCAACTGATATGGCAAAATTTAATATTAAAATTAACATTAACATTAAATTAATATGATAATTAATATTAAAATTAACCTTAACATTAATATTAATATTAATATTAATATTAATATTAATATTAATATTAATATTAACATTAATATTAACATTAATATTAATATTAAAAAAAAAGGTAATTAATATTTTGGGTTAAAATTTGCCATGTCAGCTGTTGTGTCTGCTGTCTTGTCAGATGCCACATATTGGGAGATGACATCACCCAAATATTTTGGGAGCCAAATAGTATAATTGTTTTAATAATTTTGAAATTGAATGGAAAAAATAGTCACTTTTGCTGATTGATTTACCTGCGATAAATAAATTTTTTTCATTTACATGTTTTTACGTCCTTGTTGATTAGTCTTTTTTTCTATTTTTTTACCGAATTGTCTAAAGAGATTGCCAATGTCGGTATCGGTTGGTATCAGAATAGGTCGGTATCAGATTGAGACATGTCAAACTGTACCGGTATCGACTGTATCGTATTGGTAGCGGCTGATATTGCAAACTATGTTAGGAACCCACGGAATTGAAATTAAAGTAGGTACATTTCATTTTTTTTTCCCTTTCTTTGAGGAATTAGCTAAGTTTCAATTTCTTTTGGGTAGCAGCCGAGTAAACATTTTTCTACAGCATTCAATCAGTTGCTTGTGGCTTAGCATGAAGAAACATGTCGCAGTAATTACATTGCTCAGGGAGCTCACAAGTAACACAATATTATTGGCGCAAATCAAACAAATGCTTTGAGGCAGAAAGAAGTACTTCAGCAGTGTCTTTCTTGAAGTCTTGGCACTTGTATGGACAGCTCAGCTTCCTAATCAAAGCTATAAGAGCATCATTAGTAGTTGGGACTCTCCAATGCAATTTGGAGCCCAAAATTTCAAAAAAAAGGTAAATGTAGAATGGATTGGATTTGTATAAGAATAGTAGGAAATGATAAAGTGAGCGCCGATCCCAAAAATTGTATGGTCAAAAATTAATGTAGGAAGAAAATAATATAAAGTTTAGAATCTAGAAAGTTGGGCTCCAAATTGGAACTTACTATTCTACAAAACAAGTTTCTACAATCTAGAATCTAGAAATTGGGAGGCCCAACCCTTAGCACCCATGGATGGGTTGGGACCGAAATTGTAGAAATTGAGACTAGGGATGAGACTTATTATTCTACAAAATGAGCTCCTACATTCTAAATCTAGAATCTAGAAAATGGGATGGACCTTACTAATGATGCTCTAACCCAT
This sequence comes from Iris pallida, assembly GCA_029216955.1. Classification (NCBI taxonomy): domain Eukaryota; kingdom Viridiplantae; phylum Streptophyta; class Magnoliopsida; order Asparagales; family Iridaceae; genus Iris; species Iris pallida. The sequence continues at coordinate 8,152,108 of JANAVB010007798.1, read as the reverse complement.
AGAGTTCTGGGGTTACCTTCCTATTCAATTGCTACATTTGGATCTACCCTTGTCCATACCTGATAATTACTAGAAGTCAAGCGACACCCAGGTTTGGAGTATGCTCTATCTCCTCTACATTAATTCGTGGGTCCACAAAAACTAACCGTTCTTACCAAACAGGGAGAATAGATAGAAAAAATCTTACCAAACAGGAAGTGAAAATAAAGAGGAGAAGAGAGAGAAGAAAAAAGAGGAGATTAATTTAGAGTATTTGTTTGGAGTACATAATTGTTTGTCAATATATCAATGTGACACTCCAAAAGTAATAATTTATATAATTTTTAATAATTTAAAATATGTGTTTGAAGTGTCTCTAATTTGTACGTTTGAATATATAGACATACCTACTCTGAAGTAGGAGTAGTTACTTCACTGTTTATACATATGAATGACCTGCTATACAAAGGTTCACATGCCACACAAAAAATCCCATACAATCTTTACCTGGCCGACGACCATATATATATATATAATCTAAAAGTCAGTGTCCTTGTAGGCTGAAAAGTAAACCTACACATATACGTATATAACTAAGAGTATCTACAGTGAAAAAAAAAAAATCAATTGCTATATTGTGATCTATTGTGGACACTTGTCCATATCTGATAATTGCTAGAAGTCAAACGATATCAGATTTGGATCAAGATGTAACCGGTCCGGTCCGGGCCGGCCCACGGTCCAAGGGCGGCGGGCCTGACCGGGTTCGGGCCGGTCCAGGACCGGCCCACGTAATTTTTCGGTCCGGGCTAAGCCCGGCCCGGTTTGTTGGCACGCAGCCCAGCCCGGCCCATTGAACCGGGGGTATTGGGGTCGGGCCGGTCCGGGCCTAGGCCGGTTCGGGCCGGTTCAGGCCGGGTTGACCGGACCGGCCCGAATTTTTGGGTTTTTTTTTTTTTTTTTTTTTTTTTTTTTTTTTTTACAGTTTTTTGTTTAATTTTGTTTTTTAATATTTTTTTTTTGTATTTTAATTTTAAAATTTTTTAACTTAAATGTTTATAAAAAAAATATTTATAAAATGTTTATACAAAATATGTTTAAAAAATATTTATAAAATGTTTATAATTTTATGTTTATACAATTGTTTATAAAATGTTTATACAAAATATGATAAAATGTTTATAAAATATTTTCTTTTTAATAAAAATGTTTATAAAATGTTTTTACAAAATATGTATTTTCTTTTTAAAACCATTTTAAAAACCATGTAAAAGTAATCATTTTCTTTTGTATTTTAATTTTTAAAATTTGTAACTTAAATGTTTATAAAATATTTATACAAAATATTTATAAAAGTAATGTTTATACAAATATATACAAATGTTTATACCAATATTACAAATGTTTATAAAAATTTATAAAAATTATAAAAAAAACATTTCTCCCTCTTCCTTTATCCGGGCTTGGGACCGGCAAATGCTTGTTTGGCATAGGCGGAGTTAAAAAATATTTTTTTTTTAAAGTAAAAAATAGTTTTTGAAAGTATAAGTTAAAAAATTTGAATAATATAAGTTAAATTAAAAAATTTGAATAGTATAAGTAAAAAAAAATAGTTTTTGAAAGTATAAGTTAAAATTTAAAATTGAAATGTATAAGTTTAAATGTACATACCTGATACCTTGCACCGTAGCCTCATTGTTGTTCGCCTTCATGCAATGAAAGCGATTCCAAATCCAGCTCGTGGATGTCACGATCTTCTCCATCTTTCTGGTTTTGTGTTCTTTTATCGGCAGCCAACCAATCTTGTACGCACACGATCGCTTCCAAAATATCGGGCTTCAAGCGGCTCCTCCTATCGCTCAACATCCTCGAACTTGCACTAAAACACACTACAAGAAATAGGGCCTATAATAGCAGTTTTTCTATAGCGTTCAAGTGTCCCCGCTATAGAATGTTATCAATAATAGCGTTATTTCTGCAGTGCTATAAAAATATCTATCAATAGCGTTTCCTGAACGCTGTAGAATCTATAACATTTTTTACATCATATGTTTGTATAAAAATGGACATCTGTCAAAGGCTCAGCCGATCATTTTTTCATTTCCCTCTCGATTTTTCAGCGGCATATCAAAAACTCCCTCCTAAAAATTTCTATTTCCAATTTCAAGCCCTGAGATCTCCCCCACTACACCAAAATTTCTATTTCCAAAATTTCTCCCCTCAAAACTTTCTTCTTTATTTTTCCTCTCTTTTCTGAAAGCTTCTCTCGAAACCATCGCTCATGCTGGAACCCGCTAGCCCTTTTATCAATCCACCATCATTCTTTCCTTCCTCATTTGCACCTTCTCCCGCGCTGCGCCCTTCCGTAGCTTTACAAGATGGAGGAAGGGAAGGATGGTCCCAACGGGTTAGACTCAGGGACAAGGGGCGGAGGAGCGGGCGACGTCACTACTCCCACCACCATTCTTTCACTCTCTCTCCCCCCTCTCTCTTTCTCGATCCAAACCCTAACCCTAAAATCTTAAGAATCGCCATGTCCCCAGGTTCGAAGAAGGAGAAAGCCAAGAAGAAGAAACAGAAGAGGAGACTGGCCTTAATCTTATTTTTCTCCTACTCTGACAACGACGAGTTCCTACGATAATGGTTTCTTCTTCGACTCCTTTCTTTCGGTTAGGGTTTATGATTTGGGGAAATTATTCATTTATGGTCTACTAATTTTTTTCTTCCTCTGGTATAATGATGGCTCATTATATTGGTTTACTACTTTTTTCTATTGCAATTTTAACTTTGACAAATACTAATGTCAGTTATAACTAGGCAATAATGAGATATGAAATTGATTGTAAACTTAAGCTTCCCTTGCTATATAATTGGTATGATATACAACTCTGCAGCAAACTGAGTCCCTTAGCATTGCCTCTAGAATTTATTAGTTATTGAGTTTTATTCTTACATGCATGTTAATTGTTGGGTAATAAAATTGGATTTTAATGTTGTTGCTTTTGTGTTTCTTTTATGAATTTGATATTGTTGCAAGAGCAATTTCCTCTCAATATGGGTACGATCTATTGGATGTTAATGGTATTGAGTGGAACTTGTCACAAGTTATGATTATGTTAGTGTTCCATGCTTAAAGTTTATTTGTGCTAATACTAGAAAATTTACTTATGAATTTTGTTGCTAAAAGGGGTTCTTCAGTTCAGTAGAAGACTGCTTAACATTATTATCATGTACGTGCTTAATTTGAATGTACGTGCTTAATTTTTTTCTCTTGTACCAAACCTACTTATTAGTTAAGTCTGCTTACCTATGCGAAATCACTCGATGAGGAAGTGATGTTTTTATGGGTACTCTACCTATATAGCTGTAGGATTTGCGAATTAGCTCTGTATTTATAAAATTTTCAACCTGTACAACACTTGAGCAAAATATTTGAATATTCAAGAAAATCATTTACGGTCATAAATGACCACGCAATCCAACCACAAAAGATGATAATTCTCTTGGATGCAGTTTGCATCTGGCAGCTTGCTTGCCTATCCTTGTCAAAGTTGTCACTCATGAGCTGTACTCTAGGAACAAGGACAAACATAGCTGAAAGTGCATCTTTCTGCAATGCTTTGTAAATATAGTAAGAGTCTTGTACTTCATTTTTATTGGAAGCATACATAGACTAGTTCAATGATGTTATGTTGCTATTGTCAATTTTATCACAACAAGTTTAAAGCTGATTTAACTATAATTTATCTCATATTTCCACAATAAAGGTGTTCAACGATTATTTTGCCTGATTTTATAGGTTTTAAGTTTATGCTGGTTCTGCAGGTGGCTGTTCCTTTTTGGCTAGATGTAAATTCAAGTCCTCACAACTTTCCGAGTGACTTAAATTTTCATAAAGCACAAGGTCGACTATGAAATAAGTTATTAAGCACCAATCATTTCTTTCTTTCTCTGCCTTTTATTTTGATTTGATTGTTTTTTCATTCTCTTTATCTTGCTTCTTCTATTTTATTGTAGGAATTGGTATTCATCATTGCCATCCCCACCACTCAATTGCTTCAAACAGGTTAGGGTTTTCATTTTGTTATATTTATATATCTGTTTTGATTATTAAATTTTAGTTGATCTTTTTATTTTGTCACAAATATTATTGCTTTTTTTGGGCTCTGATATACTATAATTGTGAGGACACCACGCCACAACAACCTTTTATATTTGGAGAATCCAGCACTTCAGGACTCTTTCATTGATCGAGCTTAAGAGAGGTAAACATGGAACATACATTATGTTAATCATAGTTTAAACAATACTAGTGAATTTGTCCATGTTGCATTGTGTCGGAGATGTATCAAATATGTTATCCACTAAAAAAATACTCCAAGGCAAGCCAGAATCAGTCCTATGTCTGTGTTGGCGTGTTCGCAAGTATTATGTTTTATCCGTTTGTGCAACATAGATGTTACAAATTCCCGAATTGATTGCTTAAACAAATATGAGTAATTATCTTAATTTTAATCTATTGGACTCTTGATAATTAAGCTGCATGTTGGTATGCATGAGCTAGTGTACATGTTTGACCTTTAAGGGATGCACAATGGAAAGTCGAGACTGACACAATCCTAGTGGCTGAGAACCACAATCTATTAGGATAGGAAATTTGTAGGGTGGCCAAAACTGAAACTGAGTTCATTTACCCTACAATATCTTCTTTGATTTTGGATCATTTTCCTGTAAACTTTTATGAGTTTTGTCACCTTTTACATCTTTACAAAGCTGAGAATAAAAATCAGATTGCAGCTACTTATATATTTACAGAATTTTTTTTTTGACTTGGGGCGTCCATTCATGTGTTGTCCTTATGTTTGTATTCTTTGTGATAATTGATTTGTTTTTCTCAGCCTAAAAAATAAGATGCATCATCAACATTGTCACAACTGCTGCAAAATATAGAAGAATCGTTGAAGGGCTTTATCTGGGATTTTGATAAGGTATGGTTTTTATTTTGATAGAGCTTGAAGTGCTAAAAGTACACAAGTATTTGATCATCAACAGTGTGCACAGGGAGATTTTCATCATTGGGTGGACCTTTTTATTCATTTTGATATATTCTTTGACAAACACCTAAAGCCAAGGAAGGATTTGCAAGTTGAAGACAACTTTCCTGAAGCAGATCCTCCATTAGTTGTATATTAACCTGACCCAAATTACATTCCTGGTCTTAAAAATTTATTGGAGACTATTTGGGTGGGACGTGTGAGGGGTTTAGTTCAGGTACGAATCAGGTTAATAAAGATCCAACCTGGATATGCCTCGTTTATATTTTGTATAGCTGAGGTTGGTAGGATATGGCTCAGCTAGTTCCAACAAGAACCAAACAAATTTATATACAAGCTTAAATGCAAGGAATAATATAAACTGTTAACTGTTAAGGGTTAATTTGTTGTTGTTCCTTTATTGCTGACATAGTCGGTTATATTTGAACCCTTTCGAAAAATAAAAGTGTACTGTATTCTGGTGTAAAATGAGGTGTGTTAAGTGTTCCATTTTTTATAGTTGTGTTAAAGAAAATTTTCCAAATTATAATTAGTCTAATTAGATATCTGAATTTCAACTAAAGATCTTATTTCTTGGGTAATTTTCCTTATTCTAAATTTAAAATTTTAGTTGAGAGTGATTGAGACCGAGGCCAACTTTATGAACTAAGATTTCTTCTGAAGTTTCTTTTTGGCTAGTTAAAGTAGAATCTAAAGTTCTGTGTACTTTCTGGTCAAAATTAAATGAAAAAGAATGGAGTGATCAATTTTCAAAGCAATATTTTTAGATATTTAAATTTATTAGTTGGCTATATGCATACTACACTTAGTTGTTGTTAACCACAATTGGATAACTAATATATTTTTCTTTCTTGCAGTGTTTTATGTTGTAAACCACGATGGGAATAAGCATGTTGTAAACCAATATGGGAATACGCTTTATGTTACATTTGTGCAGATTGTTTTTCATTTCCTAGATGATACCTAGGGCTAGTTCGAATCCTATTTGCTCAAACGTCAATTTTCCGGATGCTTGTTGGGCTAACGTTTCACAAATGCCTAAAACGTCCATAAAAAATTGAAACCGTTTGACACCATGGAGTCTCGGATGCAATGTAATTGCAATCCAAACTGGCCCTTAACACAGTAGATTTAAAACAGAACTCCTAAGTCTAGGACCAATCATACTCAGAAAATATGGAAGAATATGTGTCTTGATTCATTTCTGAATGAGTACAAGAACCTCTCTAATAAGAAGAGGAATAACTGTAAAAAAGAAGGAAATAAATGTTGACAGTTGTCTATTTACAGCCATGACATAATACCAATAAAGCCGCCTATCTTTTCGAATTTACAATATTGACATAAAGCACAAATCCTAGCACAATACAACTGCCTTTCCTAATATACAGCAGCCTGAAATAAGTCCAGATTCATAATTGACAGTCTGGTGTGTATGAGCAGAGTTTGCATTTGTTTAGAAGTTGAAGATTCATAACCTAATGTTACAAAATCCTGAAATAAGGTGTTCACTACATCTCAGTTTGTAGTCAGCTTTACAATTCTTATAAAGAAACATGTCCAGTAGCATACTGACCTCATTCACAACCTCTGTCTACCTGCAGCTACTCTTCATAGGTCCAATCTTTCTTAATCTTGATTTCAGGATACAAGTTTGCAACATTGTCATCTTATTAGTCCTCTTTGTTTCCTAACATTCTGAACCAAACAGATATTGGACTTCATTGTTCTAGAGCTAGACTAGCATTAATTGTGGCCATATGATACACTAGAAGCACCTTTCCACTTGCATTCATTCTATTATATAGATGTATCCACATATATGGCGTGGTATTTAAATATTCCATTCGATGTAACAGAGTAGCCTGAGTTGCCAAATTGGCGTTGCCTTTGCCTGCATTAAACCTGATGTATATTCCCATTTTATGCACATTTCATTTTTGTTGCATCGTTTATGACAAATTTTCTTGATAAAATCTGCATTATTTTCATGTAAAATTATTCCTTTGCATGCATGTATGCTTGATTTAAGTTTTCCTATGAACCATTTAGTGTACATATCTTATGATTTGACTTGTCATTCTCAGCCTCACTAATTGAAGTTTTAGTTCTTTTTCCTCTTAACTACAATGTTAGCACTGTAGGTCTATTCATAAAGTCGTGAACATGTGGGGATCTGATGAAGTAAGCTCCTTTTATCTTTAAAATTAATCATTTATATTTATAGTATCCCTTTTGAGTTAAGGTAATATAATAGTGTTGTCTTCATTCTTAATGTGAGTGTAATTAATTCAAACAAAAATTATGAAAAAATTGCAAATTACAAACAGCTAATTGTCCAAAAAAGAACTGGATAAACTTGTAAAGATCAAACAAAAATTATGAAAAAATTATACTAAATCATATTCCTATATAGAATTAGAAGTATAGACCTTTAAGCATATTTGGCATTATGAAAAACCCCTTGTACGATGTCGAGTTCTTCAAGTCGACGACACATGAACCCTAATTTGATCAATTTGATCATATATTGTTGTTGTTCTTCACCTACAGGTGTTCATGTACAAAAAAAAGATACAAAGTGCAAACCATTGGATTATATTTTTTTCTTATATTTTATTAGCCTGATACTGCTAACGTTAAGATGTTTGTACCCAGCCCAGTTCCATGTGTTGTTTCCTTCACAATTATGTCCCCAAACTAATGGTTGCCAGCAGTTTTAAGCTCCCAAAATGACCTTTTCCATGAGCCCTTTTGACCTCATAGGTGTTCATATGCATCAAAAAGTGTCATAGTGAACGATGATTTCTTAAGCTTGATGACACATGATGTCAATAAAGTATGAGAATGTCTACCAGATGAACCATAGCAGCTTTAACTGCTAAAGATGCTTATGTTCAAAAAATGAGAATGTATACCAGATCTATCATGTTGTAAAATTCACCTAAATTAGAAAAACATCTATATATCCCCAATTACAAATATTTTTCTAATCATATGTCTATCCAATTATAAGGCTAGCTAGATTTGAACATTTTACTGATCAAGACACATGATAGCTCTTGAAAATCTAAAAAACTGATATGGTATTAGAGCAACCCGTATCAGGGCAACAAAAAAAAACTGATATGGTAGCAGAGCAACCCGTATTAGGGAAACCAAGGTCCGAATCTCAGTTTCATGTGCAACTTTCAAAATGATTCTACTGGCTAATTGTGTTGTTTTTCTTGATATTATTTATGAATGGGATTTCAGTTAATTGTAATAACTTATATTATAGTTTATGGCTATTACATGCTAATTGAAGGGTCATAATAGTCATTCTCCTGTTACACCACAATTTGTATATTCATCCATATATTGTGCTGATCATCTTGTGGAGTGAACCATAGTCTGGTAGGATATAGGTAATTAAACAGCAGTCATTACAATCATTGCCTACTGTGGTTGCGATTTATATATTCATCCATATTTTTAATTCGTTGATCATCATGTGGAGTGAATCATAATGTGCTAGGATATAGGTAAATACCTTAGTTCTTACCTTAACTCTGAAGTCTGAACCCTTGTTGCTAGATGCCTTGTTTAGATGTCTTGTCTGATTTTTTTTAGTTCATTTACAAGCACAAGTTTCATGACTGTACAAGGCACTTGGCAATTTTAGTATTTGTTTTTATATCATAATGTATTTTCTTCTCAATTTTGTGTAGGTTGGCGTATATGTTTTTGATGGTTGTGGATAGCTGCTAGAAGGAAAGAGGCGATCGAGCTATTTTTTGGCCTACAGATATTTGTAAATGGAATGGTTTATTTTGGACTACAGATACTTTGTAAATGGAATGGTTTATTTTGGCGTACAACTACTTTTTCTATATCTTGAATGTTTTAATGACTACTACTTTTTGTACATCTTAAATGTTCTAATGAAACATTTCATATTTTGGCAAATCTTTCCTATATCTTGATTGATCGAAATGCTAGTTACGATTGAAATTGTTTGCGATTATTGTTATTTATATGTGATACAAAACAGGTTATGAAATATGAAATTCTGTAGCAGGTTTATAGCACTCAAAACGTCTAAATTGCTGCTACCACGATAGCATATGATGAACGCTATAATAAATCAAACCATCTATAGCGTTCATGACAATCAATTCATCAAACGCTATAAATCATCCACAGCATTCACAAACGCTATAAATAATCCACATCATTCATAAACGCTATAAGTAATCCACAGCACTCACGAACGCTATATACCATCTACAGCGTTCTAGAATGCTATAAAGTATTTACAGCATTCATAAACGCTATAAACCATCAACAGCGTACACGAACGCTATAAACTTTCTACAACATTCATGAACGCTATAATGTTATAGCGTTCACATGTCTGGACATACTATAGCGTGGGCGATTATAGCAGACAGAATATGCTATAGAAGGCTTTCTATAGCGTTCTGCGCATGCTATTGTAGGCCATATTTGTTGTAGTGACAGGACTCCGATGCTACCGTCGACACCGGAACCATCAGTAGATCACGTGCTATGTTAGAAAGCACAGGAAATCTCTTGTCGTGTCTCTTCCACCATTCTAGAACGGCGAAGTGATCTGGAGTCTCATCTTCGTCTTGATAAGAGTTAAGGTAAGCAGACAACTCTTGAGTAGGTTGGGAAGATTGCTTTTGTTTCTTCCTTTGTAGTATGCGACCGGCTGCTGATAGCTTAGACGCCAAGCCGGAGCTACTACTAGCCCCCCCTGAGTTGGTCGGGTCGACGTTGCTCCTTCTTCGTACAGTATAACTAACCTGTCCAATGCCACTTTAACTTCTGCCTTCATGTCAGTAACGTCTATACCCATATATTCTCCATATCCTTCTAATAAAACCTCTACGCCATCCAATTTGATTGTAGGATCAAATATGGAAGCCAAACAATATAAAAGAGGTACTTCACCCCAATATTTTCTAAATTTGGCTTCCATATTTCTCACCGCAATTTCAAAATTTGGATAATCTCTATATTTAGAAAATAAATAAGACATGTTACAAAGTTCACGTAAAGCTAAGCAAGATGTGGGATAATAAACACCAGAAAGAGTTAATGTAGCATTGTAAAAAACTTCTAAAAATTCACAAACACTTTCAGCTGCTAACCAATCATCATCAGTAACCTGATAGTCAAAGGTGACATCCGAAGTACAATAATATGAAATAGCACTCTTAAATGGAATTGCAGATTTCAACATCAAGTAGGTGGAGTTCCACCTAGTTGGTATATCCTTCACAAATCTTCTAAAAGTCATACCAAAATGTGCGCAAGCGCATGCAAAACTTTGTTGTCTACTTGGAGACGAGTTTAGGTGGAGCAAGCATTGTCGCAGAGTGTCTAAATGGGGTTCAAAAAATTTTAAACATTCTTTAACAACTAAGTTAATTATATGGCAAGCACACCTAACATGCATAAGTCTACCTTCTAAAATAGGCTTAAAAATTACTGACAAAGAAGACATAGCAGCATTGTTGTTTGATGCATTGTCCAAAGAGACAGAAAATTTTTTTGCGTGAATATCATATTCACGCACGTGTCTTGAAATCTCACTTGAAATTACAGCTCCCGTGTGAGGACATTCTATAAGTTTAAGAGAGATGATGCGTTTTTGCAACATCCATTGTGCATCTACATAGTGTGCAGTAATACAAATATAAGCATAACTCCATTTAGTAGTCCAAATATCAGAAGTAATAGCCAACTTACTAATATTTTGAAATTCCGCTTTCAAAGCGGCTTTCTGCTCGTTGAAGAGACGAATTGCCTCCTTTCGAGTTTGTTGCCTACTCACTTTAGTAAAGGAGGGGTTTAGAGAAAGTGATACATAATCTCGTAAAGAATCGCTTTCACCCGTCGTGAAAGGAAGCTCGTCACGAATAATATGTTTAGTTAACTCGGTTTTATGCCGAGCAGCTGAGTAAGTAAAGTTACCAATTGAAGAACCGGTGGCGCCGAAACTTATTTGGGTTTGGGACGCTTGAAGTGTGTCCTTCCCGTAGCAAGTGTCGTAGTGTCTGGATATGGTCCCGGTGCCACCGCCCTTCTTCCATGCGTACTGGTTGCAACATTTCTTGCATTGCGCCTTGTACGGTTTCGGTTCCCCCTTGGCATCTAAAACCAAAGAACCATCAGGATTAGTTTCAAAAATTAAAGTAAAATAATCCCAATACTTAGACCTCTTTTTCTTTTCAGGACGTTGGGTTGTACTAGCGACTTCCGGAGGAGATTGTTGGCACCCCTCCGGAATCGGATGAGTCGCAACTTGCTCAGGTGGAATTTCAGTACCGTCAAAAAAAGAACTAAAATAGTGGTATGTCTGTCCAGCAAGATCAGGTGGGTTTGAACCTTCACCAGTCATATATAAAATAAAATAAAGTAAACTACGTTAGAAGAAAGTAAGAGATTGAGAGGAAGATCGGGAAGCCGTAGAGCCGGAATGGAGTTGGGAGCGAGATCGGGAAGCCGTAGAGCACCGGGGAGGGAAAGTCGTAGAACACCAGAGCACCGTAGAGAGATGTAGAGAATTTGTGAGGAATGAGTTGTGTATGAAAAATGGAATTTTTGGGCTATTTATAGGAATTTTTTGGGGTTATTTTGGTAATTTTAGGCCAAAAAAGACCAAAATATCCCTCCCAACGTTTTAATAACGGCTATATGGGAGGGGTATTTTGGTAAAAGAACCCCCCCTCCCAACGGTCAAAAGTTTAAAAAAAAAAAAAAAAAAATCAAATTACAACGGTCGGCTCAGGCTGGACCGGTCCCAGCGGGCCGGGCCGGGCCGGTCCAACCGGGCCGGGCCTGTTTAATTCAAAAAAAAAAAAAAAAAAAATTACCGGTCCGGGCCGGGCCGGGCTCGGGCTGTGGGGGGGGGGGGGGGCCCGACCCGAACCGAGTACAGATGGGGGGCCGGGCCGGTTCGGGCCCACGGCGGGCCGGTCCGGGCTTACAGGGGGGCGGGCCGGTCCGGTCCACGGGCGGGCCCGGGCCGAACCGGCCCAGTGAACAACTCGAGATTTGGAGGGTGCTTTACCTCATCTACATTAATTCGTGGGTCTACGAAAATTAAGACTGTATTTGGTAGAAAGGATGAAAAAGTAGAAAGAATGAAAAAGATAAGGATATATTTTTCTTCCATATGGAAATGAAATCATTTTCTATGAAGGAAAAGATAAGTGCATTTTTCTTTGTTTGGTATGAAAAAAAAGTTGAAGGAAAAAAATTAAAAAAATATAGGGTTTACCAATTCTACCCTCAACTAAAAATACTTATTTACCATTTGACTTCATAAATAATTTTTAAATAATACATTCATATGGGGGTATAATTGTTAATTAATACAAGCCTGCACTTTTCAATCTCTTAGGTTATGAGGGAAAAGTAATTCCTCCACTTTTCCTTTCTTCCATACCAAACAAGAAAAAATGAATCTTTTCCTTTAGGGTGTGTTTGGTAGGAGGAAAAAGTGGGAGGAAAGAAAATAGAGGAGGGAAAAGTGAAGGAAAAGATTCATTTTCTCTTGTTTGGTATGGAAGAAAAATATGAATGAAAGAAAAGTGGAGGGATTACTTTTCCTTCATAACCTAATAAATCCAATCCCCCAAAAAGTGGGAGGAAAAGTGGAGGAAAAAGTGGAGGCTTGTATTAATTAACAATTATACCCCCATATGAATGCATTATTTAAAAATTATTTATGAAGTCAAATGGTAAATAAGTGTTTTTAGTTGAGGGTAGAATTGGTAAACCCTATATTTTTTACTTTCTTTTCTTTCACTTTTTCTTTCATACCAAATAAAGGAAAATGCATGTCTTATCTTTTCCATCATTGCTACCAAACACAAAGAAGAAAATGATCTTTCCTTTCCATATGGAAGGAAAACAAATCCTTATCTTTTTCCTTACTTCCACTTTTCCATCATTCCTACCAAACACAACCTTACTTTTTCCTCTTCTATTTTTCTTCCTTCTGCTTTTCCCTCCTACCAAACACACCCTGCTGGTTCTTATCCAACAAGAAGAATAGTTTTTGGAATTGCTAAAAGGTGTGAAGGATTTCAACTGATAAAAAAGTCAGTGGCCTTGTGGGATGAAAAAGTAAACAACTCTTCCGGAGGCACAACAGACAGTATGAATATACCACTGAAATGAGAGAGGGAGAGAGAGAGATCAGCTTTATAAACTACGGTTTACAACTGGATTATTGGCAGAAAAGGAGATTAGCGGTTAATTGGGATGAGGAAGCGAGCTGTCTCTCTCTCTCTCTCGCTATCATCAGTCGTCAACCACCGGAATAAGAATGGGCTCGAAGTAGTAAGAGTGTAAAAGAGGACAACAGCTGTAGCAAGAGATACTGATACTGATATCTGCTGACACACGAGAGCCAATCATCAGCTCTCTCTCCCCTTTGAAAATTTAATTTCTCTATCATTCCCATGCAAAGAAGTGTGGCCATAGAGTTTAGCCAGTCCACCCCCCCCCCCCCCCCCCCCCCCCTTTCCCTTCCATTATAAATATGGAGGACTTGGAAGGAACCATTCCATTGCAATACCAAGTTCCCTCTCATCATCATCATCATCCTCCTCCTTTGCTAGCTCCTAGCTCCAATAATGGTATCACTGTCAAAGGTGGCTCTCTCCAAAACGCACGGAGAGGACTCGCCATACTTTGCTGGCTGGAAAGCCTACGACGAGAACCCTTACGATGCCGTCACCAACCCCTCCGGAGTCATCCAGATGGGCTTGGCAGAAAATCAAGTAAGCTCATGAGTCAATAACCAAGTTACAACCCTTGTTTTGATACTTGTTGCATGATTTAGTTCCAGCTCTAACTTGTTCTCATTTCCGTACATGAAGGTTTCGTTCGATTTGCTCGAGGAGTACCTAGAGCAGCACCCCGAAGCATCCGGCTGGGGCGCCGGTGTCTCTAGCTTCAGAGAGAATGCCTTGTTCCAGGACTACCATGGCATCTATGCTTTCAGAAAGGTATGCACATATATACATTATGTACATGATGATGTCAATAAGTATATATAGTAACATACAAATATATCTATACTTGCTTCAAATTCTGATCACGTCCCGGCCCCATTTGATTTTCTTCAGGCAATGGCAAGCTTCATGGAGAACATAAGGGGAGGAAAGGTCAAGTTCGACCCCGACCGACTCGTTCTCACGGCCGGTGCAACCGCGGCCAACGAGCTACTGACCTTCATCCTGGCGGACCCTGGAGATGCTTTGCTAATCCCTACTCCTTATTATCCAGGGTGGGTGTGCATATATTATATATATATACTTTTGTTATATTTGTATTGCTAATTATATATATATAGTCTTTGGCTTGCTCACCGGAAATTTTCTTTTTGACAGATTCGACAGAGACCTACGGTGGAGAACGGGTGTAAACATCGTGCCGGTCCACTGCGACAGCTCCAACGGCTTCCAGATCACTCTCGAAGCTCTAGAAGACGCCTACTCCCGAGCCGAGGCATCGGACATGAAAGTCAAAGGCCTGCTCCTGACCAACCCGTCGAACCCGCTGGGGACCGCCATATCCAGGCCGGTCCTCGAGGACTGTCTCGACTTCGCGGCAAGGAGAGACATCCACCTCATCTCGGACGAGATCTACTCCGGCTCGGTCTTCTCCTCCGCAGACGATTTCGTCAGCGTGGCCGAGGTCCTCGAGAGCCGGGGAAACGAGGAGGCGGAGAGGGTCCACATTGTGTACAGCCTCTCCAAGGATCTCGGCCTGCCCGGGTTTAGAGTGGGGACCATATATTCCTACAACGACAGGGTGGTGACCACCGCGAGGAGGATGTCAAGCTTCACCCTGGTCTCATCCCAGACCCAAAAGTTGCTGGCGACGATGCTGTCCGACACGGAGTTCACGCGCAGGTACATAAGAACCAACCGGGAGAGGCTGAGGAAGAGGCACAGGTCGATAGTTGAAGGCTTGAAGACCGCGGGGATCGAGTGCCTGCAAGGGAACGCCGGCTTGTTCTGCTGGATGAACCTCGGCCCGCTGCTCGAGGAGCCGACGAGAGAAGGGGAGCTGAGGCTCTGGGACCTGATGGTGCACGAAGTGAAGCTCAACATATCGCCGGGATCGTCGTGCCATTGCTCCGAGGCTGGCTGGTTCAGGGTTTGCTTCGCGAACATGAGCCAGCAGACACTGGACGTTGCGCTGAGGAGAATCAAGGATTTTGTCAGGAAAAGACATGGGCTCCTACTCTAGAAATCTATTTCTTTCAGAGGAAAATTTTCATTAACAATAAGCAAACTGAGCCAGTGTGTAAACTAAGACCCATTTTTCTGATACATATATATAACAAAGTAATAAAAGTGTGAACCGACGGTTTTAATAACCAAACAGAAAGATCAGCCTCGTCCTCTCTAAAGATGGCGATTTTTCTCTTCCTTCCGCGGACTCTCTGCTACTCCTTCTTTCTTCATATCTCATAGAGCTTCTCCCCACAACCTTATTTTCCATTTGTTCTTCTCTTCTCATCTAGTTATTCTTCTTAATCAATTCCTCTTCATGGCTACTACTTCCACCACCACTCTCCCATTCGATGAACTGCTTGACAAACTCGGTTCACTATTTTCCCAATCCTCATCCCCTGATCATGGCCAGATACCAGAATCCTCAAACAATCCTCAGGCAGATTGGCAAAAGTACATCTTCTTCAAAGTTCTTTCCAGTAAACAGTACCCATCACATATTATTAATGCTACTGTTTCACGGATGTGGAAGCGCAAAGGTCAAGTGAAGATTGCTGAATATTTTGGTGATTCATTCTCGGCAAAATTTGAATTCAATGAGGACCTGGAATATATTATAGACAATGGTCCTTGGAAATTCAACTCGGATCTGATTTTGATAGAAAGATGCCTCCCGAATAAGCTTCCATGTGACTACACCTTCAACAAAGCTGAGTTCTGGATTCAGTTTCATGGCCTTCCAGTCATTCTACTCTCAACAGATTTTATATCAACATTGGCATCAAGAATTGGTTCTGTCAAGCCTCTCTCAACGTTTGATGCTGCTAACTGGAGTCTCTTTGCAAGGGCCAAAATCAAATTTGATGTTTCTGAACCACTTGTCAGGACACTCAGGGTCTCGATGGGCAATAACACATTCTGCAGTGTTAATCTCAGGTACGAGCGACTTACCAAGTTTTGTACCTTCTGTGGAAGATTGGGACATGGAATTCAATCTTGTATCATTCATAAAGATTACACAGCTATGATTGATGACTCCTGGACAGATGAACAAAAAGGGAAAATATTGCAACTTCTTTCCAAAAGACTTGATCAATCAATTTGTGTTAATCATGCTTCTAAATTTAGGAAAACAGAGTCATCGAAAGATCATGGTAAATCCTCGGATTCTCATCATGATGATCCTGTCCATTCTACTCTGAATGATTCTCCACCTAGTCATCACACTCCTGCAACCATAGAGATGACAATTGATCCCATAATTCCTCAATCGCCAACTCCACCGGAAGGCCCTGCTCCGGTGACGGTTACTGATTCTACATCCTCTGCAAAGTCCACATCATCCATAACTGCTCCACCCACTTCCCCTATTAATCCGGTCATGTCTAATCCCACTTCATCTCCTAAGATGCCAACTAACTCTCCTATTCTTCCATTAACTGATTCCACAAACTGTAACATGAATCATTCCTATCCCCAACATTCACATTCCATCACTCATACATCACCTTCTACATTACATTTTACAAAACCTTCCTCATTACCAAACTCAGATTTTATAACCTCTACAACCATATACTTTGATAATTCCACCCATACCACTACAAAATCCTCACTGATTGATTCATGTACTCAACTGCCTTCTACTAACTCAACCACAACTCAACCTGACAAGGTTCTTCAAAATGCAGATGATACTATGGTAATATCTCACAAAATCCCCATGAATCATCAAGCTCCTATCACCAACCCTTCTCTTAATCAATCCTTCACTTCCCTACTATCTTCCATATCACCTCAGATTCAATCTGATTCTCCTTTCATGCCTTCTACTAAAACATCTTCATCTGATACATTCCCCCCTCCAATAACAAACAAAAGAACTCGACCCCTCTCACCTGATAAAAGTACAGATATTGACCAAGTTCGACCATTTAAAAAGCTGAACTCTGCTAATGACTCCACTACAGGCGCGGCTGGCCTTCAACAGCCTTACACATCATGATTCTATCCTGAAATTGTCGGGGTTTGAGAAATGACCCGACAATTCGTACACTCAAATCATTTCTCCGAGCTTCTAGACCTAGTATCTTATTCATCTCTGAAACTAGATGCTCGTTCAACTCAGCTACTACTATTGCTATGGAACTTGGTTTTCAAAATTATACTGCTATATCCTCCAAAGGATTATCAGGTGGACTTCTCCTCTGTTGGAACTCTCAAGTCAACTTGCAGATAATTTCTTCCTCACAAAATTACATCCATGCTTATATCCACCATTCATCCAGCAACTTCAAATGGCAATCCATGTTTTTGTATGGTCCACCCATTATATCTGAAAGAAGGTTATTTTGGAATCAAATGGAGATGATTACTGCTTCTATAGTTGAACCTTGGTTGATAATTGGGGACTGTAATGCTATTTTAAACTCGGAGGAGAAGTGTGGAGGGAATTCCTTTAACTACCATCATCATAAACATTTTATCAAATGGTTCAACAACTCAGGGGCCATGGATATTGGTTATTCTGGTCCAGCTTTTACTTGGAACAATCGCCGTGATCCCAAAAGCAATGTGGCAGAAAGGTTAGACAGAGCTATGGTCCACCCCCTATGGAGATCCCTTTATCCTAAAGCTGGTGTTATCCATCTACCATGTCTGAACAGCGATCACAATCCTATCCTTTTAAAGCTGGACTTGACCATCAAAAGAAGAAGCACCCCTTATCGTTTTGAAATGGCCTGGACATATGAAGCAGATTTTAAACAGGTACTTTCTGACACATGGAGCAATTTACAGTCTACTGACCTCATCCCAAAACTGAAGACTCTTCTTCCTAAACTTCAAACTTGGGGTTCCACCCGTCTGAAGAATCTTGATTTTGATATAAAATATCATGAAAGGGAACTCCTTCGCCTACAATGCCAACCAATGACTACAAATATTCTTCAGGAACAGAGGAAAGTTCAAATTTGGCTCAACAAACTCTATCTCCAAAAGGATATTTACTGGAAGCAACGCTCAACTAATTCCTGGCTTCGTGAAGGTGATAAAAATACCAGGTTCTTTCATCTTTCTGCATCTATTAAGAAGCATAGAAACACCATTCATAACATAAGAAATCAAAATGGTGAATTGGTATCAGTACATGAGGATATTGCTCAGTGTTTTGTTGATCACTTCAAGATGATTTTTCAGTCCTCAGCTACTTCTCCAATTCCTGCTCATATATTAGCTAAACTTTCTCATATAACAGACTCTGAAAATGATGATATTAGCAGGATCCCGACTGAAGAAGAAATAAAGTCTGTCATAATGTGTATGCAGCCTTACAAAGCACCAGGTCCAGATGGATATCAAGTTGCTTTCTATCAAAAATTCTGGGATCTAATAGGCAAAGAGGTAACTCATCTCATTCAAGAATTCTTTTCTACTGGAAACATGCCTTCCCTCCTGAATCACACTTACATAACCCTCATCCCAAAAACACAATGCCCACAATCACCATCTGATTTTAGACCCATATCCTTGTGCAATGTGCTTTATAAAACCATCACCAAAATCATTACAAATCGAATCAGACCTTTGCTTCAGAAAATCATCAGTCCAATGCAAAATGCCTTTGTCCCAGGTAGATACATTGGAGACAATATTATCCTTGCTCAAGAGATCCTACATTCTATATCCAGATTCACTGCAAACAACAGTTCCTTTGCCCTAAAAATTGATATGTCTAAAGCCTATGATAGGCTTAATTGGGGAATTATTGATCAAGTTTTACTGGGTTTTGGTATTAAAGGAAAGTCACATTCTCTTATTATGAAGTGCATTTCATCCTCTACATTTGCAATTCTTGTCAATGGTACACCAACTGAAACTTTCTCACCTACCCGTGGCATTCGTCAAGGTTGCCCTCTTTTACCATATCTATTCATTATGAGTATGGAAGTGCTTTCAACTCTTATTACCATTATGGACAGAAATATGCTGTATGATAGTGTCCAAATCAAACATTGCCCTTTATCATTCACTCATTTATCTTTTGCTGATGATCTATTATTATTTGGTAAAAGTTCTCTCCACAATATCACACAAATCAAGCTCATCTTAAAGACTTTTGAAAGTTGGTCTGGCCAAAGAATCAATTTTGGAAAATCTTCCATTTTCTTTTCCAAAAAGACTGATCCTTACATGCACCAACTTTATTTGAACTTGATTGGGGTCAAGCCTATGCAACCTACTGAGATGTACCTTGGACACAAAATCCTCCTCTCAAAAAATAGATTGAGTACCTATTCTGATCTACTTGAATCCAGTTTCAAAAAGCTTCAAGGATGGAAGAGATCCTGTTTGTCCCATGCAGCTAGAACAGTCCTCATTAAATCTACTCTGTCCTCAATCCCTACATACTACCTCTCCTCCTACATTGTTCCTAAGGCTGTTACTGATACTCTGTCAAAGCATCAAAGAAGTTTCTGGTGGGATTCTGGCACTAATAAAAAGAAGCTTCATTTCAATTCTTGGTCGATATTTACCAAACCAAAATTTGAGGGTGGACTTGGTATTCGAGATCCTCACATTGTCAATCTGTCCCTTTTAGTTAAATTATCATGGAGACTTTTGACAGATACTAACTCTACTTGGGGGATCTTGCTTCGAAGCAAATATCTCAAATCCCAATCATACTGGAGTGCTACACCGTCTCCTAATTCCTCATGTATATGGTCAAGTTTATTACATATTAGACAATTTCTCCATGGTAATATTCTATGGTCAGTTGGGAATGGCATCAGTATCAGCATTTGGGATGACCCTTGGGTGCCTACTATTACTAATAACAGAGTATCAGGATATGAATTCTCCAGGGAATGGGCTACTCATGTATGTGATCTCATTAATACTGAAACCTGCTGTTGGAAGGAAAATCTCATACATATATTATTTCCATTACAAGAAGCAATTGAGATTTTGAAGATCCCTCTATCTATAAATTGCACTTCTGATACCCTGATCTGGAAACATACTCGTGATGGCCAATTATCCACGAAATCAGCATATAGAGTCATTCATTCAACCATCAACAAGGATATCTCCTATAATCCTGTACCTGATTTCAGTGAATGGAAGAAGCTTTGGTCCTTCACTCACATTTATCCTAGAGTTCTCCTCTTTGTCTGGAGGGCTATCACAAACTCTCTCCCTACAAAAGCTAATATTCACAGAAGACTCAATCACCTGGATGCCACCTGTCCTTTGTGCAAGGTATGTGAAGAAGATACTAACCATATTTTTTTACATTGTTCTTTGACAGGCTCAGTCTGGAGAAATTATGATTCTATTCATAGACTCATACTACCAAACACTACAATATCTTCTCTGCTCTCAAATATATTGAAGTTTGGTGTTCGAGAAGATGTTTCATCTTGCTTTTATCTACTGTGGCAAATATGGAAAGCCAGGAATAAATTCATATTCAAAAATTCAGCAATCAACACCAATTGGATTATTCGCCAAGCATCCACATTGAAGGAATCATATGAGTCCCAGAGCATTCATATATCGTTGTCATCTAGCATTACTGCAACATCTTCATTCAATGTTAATTGGAGTCCACCCAATGATAACTTCTTCAAAATCAATACTGATGGAGCATATCTCGATGGAAGAATGTTAGCTTCCGCAATTCTTCGTAATGACAAAGGCTACTTCATGGGTGCTATATCGAAAACTCAAGATGGAGGATCCCCGGTAGAGGCTGAGGCAATGGGAATACATTTATCTTTGGTTTTGATAGAAAGGAAGGATCTACAGAAAATCATAGTGGAAGCGGACTGCAAAGCTATCATCGATTCTATCAATTCAAATTTGGAGCCATCCCTATGGTTAGCAAGACATATCATTCTTGATGCCAGGAAATTTCTGCAAAAGACTCAAGATATTACTTTCTCTTATGTACAAAGAAATGGAAATCACTGTGCTCATCAGCTTGCATCGCATACAATGATGCAAACTAATGTGAATTCTACAATATTTCAGGATCTAATTCCTGACTGTATATCTGCTAATATCCTTCGGGATATTGATTCTTGTAACTCTTTGAACTCTCAATGAAGTATTGCTTTTACTCAAAAAAAAAGTGTGAACCGACCGAATTCCCAGACTTCGATCGTAGCTGCATTGCAAAGGTTTTATTACTTTCTTTAGAGTTCAGTGATTGGGCTCATTTTTAACCTCTCTTTCTTCCTACTTCCTTTGACGCAATTTTTTTGCCCATGGTTGTCCCTGGTCGAAGTAGTCACTACAAAAATACAAATTAGATTCTAGCGGCGGACGGATCCGTCGCCGAATTGTCGCAAAAAGCATTAACGGTGACAAAGCGACGGATATAGGATAGATTATGGACGTCCTAGCGACCAAACTTTCTGTAGATTAAATAATTTTTTGCAACAGATTAGCATCATATTCAGCGTTTATATGGCGACGCACATGCGAAGGCTCATAGTTTTTGATACTGGGATTGATTTCTAATACTCAATTGGGCGATTGTTGGACGATTGATCATTGTCTCCAATGAGTCGCAGTTGTGTCGTCGTACGTCGCTAAGTCATCGCTCACCTGAGAATTTCCAGTGAAGGACGTGTCGTCGCTTAGCCGTTGCTAATATGGACAAAACTAAAGAATAATTTGAATCGCGACAATCATAGCACATACACAATATATGACTCGTTCACTCACAGCAATCACAATATATAACAACTCAGCGCAACTCGTAGTAGTATTCCTGTCCAATCTGTCATGCCCCGATTCGTAGAGTAATTTATTCACATATTTATTTCTTGGAATCGATCATCCTCTCTTGGACGTGATATTGTACAAGTCTGGTATTGCACTTGTACAAGACAAAGATGGTACATAATTGATAATCTTCAAATAGAAGCACATCGCAGCGGCAGAAACAGACAAATTGAAGTTAATGAGGACAATCTTTCTCATTGAATAAAAATACATCACTTTTTTATAGCAGCGAAGATAAAAAAAGGGATAATTTGAAGTCGCACAGAGATATATAGAACTTTATTCTCTTTATTGATAATTGAAGAAGAGTACAAGACTCGAAGTACAATGCTTACAACACATCTCACTTTACATTGAAAGCCAACTGAATAATGCTATAAAGCTTACATTTGATACTTTAATACATTGGATTACAACTCGATATACTGACTTGGCTTACAACTCACTGGTACAACTAATTATAATGTTCCATACATTATGCCCTTTATAAACAGAAGACATCATCTTGTACAAGGAGAGCTTCTGTATACCCAACAAATCTTCGATGCCGCGGGACCAATTAAGCCAATTTTTGTGTACAGAACATTCCAAGTACGAGCACCTGCCCACAAAACGTGGGTCAATACATCATCTATGTACTGGCGAGCAGAATCCAACCCACTCGCCTAAACCAACATATAGTGATCGATTTTAGCAAACATTTAATAGAATTATCTTTCTACTTGGGCCTAGCATCTGTTTACAGTTCTTGAGCAGAATTCATTGAAGTAAACATGTCATAGCATGGTATAGCATTTCATTGTGTAAGGCAACATCTATGCAACATTGAGTTAACATGTTGAGCATATTATGGAAATACTTCCTGGAAGGCATCGTTTAGCATACGTGGTGCTATCGTTCAACAGGTTATGGCAATATTCTAAATGGCAACATCTTATCATCGTTGGTATTAACATGTTCAGCAATCAAGTTGAAGTTAACAGGTAAATAACCGTATTACATTTAAGTGATTTCTTACCGATAGCCGATTTCCTGGCACCTGCATAAAAATACAGGATAATATGATATACTTACTCTGTCTGCACAAAACATTCTCGTTAGCATGTATCCTAACTACATGGTCGTTGGTGAAACTGTACCATAAAGGACTTTCCAACGGGTATTACGACGCACCATTCCAGGGTAGGTTGCAAGCCTAGCCGAATGTCCCGTAATACCTCGTGCCACCATAGCACGACCAATGTTTCCTTCCGGGTCGAATCGGTCCCAGTTCCCTAGGTACCGTTCGAGAAAACTTACTCAGACTTGTACTAGTACGTCTATGACCATGCGAATGCGTGTCGACTCGATAAACACAAGTGCATGGTAAAACAACTGAAAGTAAGCAAAGCCAATAGTTAAACATCTCATCTCAATTTCGAGCCGTGTTCAACGACTAATCATTACCATCATCCTACTTGGTGATCTCCATGATCCCAAGCCTCATTATTCATCATTTATTGATTCATTGCACATTTCTCATAGCATTCCTCTCAACGAGGAACCAACAACATTTCATTCATTTCAAAGGGACAAGCAGCTTTTCATTCATTTCGTTGGGACAATTATTATTCAGTTCATTGCTTGTACGAAAACAGGCAGCATCTCATTTCTTTACAACAGTTATACAGAGAGTACATAATTCAAGAGTCTCATTCAGTTCATTGTGTTAATAGCATAGCCAGTTCTTTTCCATATATCGATTACACAACATCTCATTATTCAATTATTTTATTTGTTTCAGCAGCATTAAACATAAGGGACAATGTTATCAATTCATTCTCAAGCATTAAATCACGTTAGCAGTTCAATGTTCATGTATTGTACATTTTAATAATTCTCAGCATAAGCATCTCTATTATTTAGCAACTAAAATATGGGACATTTAGGGACAATTTATAGCATTTTAATACTTCATTTTGTTAAGCATGAAGGAGTAAGGAGGAGGAAGGACAGTTTCACTCACTTGCGATAAAGGGTCTTCCTGTTTCGATCACACATAATTCTACTAAGCGTAGCTCCACCAGCGAGCCGCGTTTCAATACCCATTCCATCTAGCCGGCTAAGAGAGACAACATCCGTCTCAATTCACCTGATTTCCAACCCAAGTCACGGTCCAACATTCTGATAGCATATCCAACTAGCCAACCAAATGCCTCATGCAGAGTGGGGCATTACACAATATACCACTCAGAAAAAGTTGTCCTCAAAACTTAAGGAACAACTCATCTACTAGATTTACTTAGTCACAACAAGTTACTCATTCAGCTTCAATTCAATATTCAGTTCATTACACTCGGCCATTTCGAAATAGCTACCCAACTGTACCACTTAATCCATCAACGATTCAATCCATCTTTCTTTTTTCCAAATATTTACAACTTCTCATTGATTTACCAACATTTTTCTTGTATTTCTATCTTGGTCGCAACATATCACTTCATTTGGATCCAAACACATATTTTAGGCGTCTCCAAAATATATGTATAGAAGCATGGAAAATATCAGAGTAATGGTCCATGCGGCTCTGGAAAGAAGCCCATGCGGCTCATACAGGAGTTGCCTTATGCGATTCAAAGAAGACTCTCAGTCTCATGCGGCTCGGGAGTGTATGCGGTTTATGCGGCCCGATCGACGCCACATCCCCCCTTGGGATCCTTCCCTACAGCTGGCCATTTGAGTAGTGGCCTCATTTAATGCCCTGACACGACTCGACGACTGTGGCGGCTCTGGCATAAAGTGTCATAATGGCTCTGCCATAATGACAGACGCTTCGGAAAAAGAAGAAGATCTCTGACCCAATCCGTCAGAAATCCTAGGTTGCCACGTGGCAAATCTCATGCGGCTTAAAGAGAGAACAGCTTCATGCGGCTCACTGAGAAGTCACCCTATATGACTAGCAGAAATCAACCATATGCGGCCCACTGAGAGCTCAGCCCCTGCGGCTCAATACAACGCTAGCTCATGCGGCTCGTAAAGACTATGCATATGCGGCTCATTGAGAGTTCGTTCCCTGCGGTCCGATGAAGCATTGTCCTATGCGGCTCACGAAGAGTATCTCCCTGCGGTTCAAGTGTTGCCCATCCTATGCGACTCTGGCAGGACCCACAATCAAAACACGTGGCATCGGATCAATCGACGATTTAACCGAATCTCAACAAATATATCTAACATCATCATCATAATTACTGAGATCAAGGCATATCATTTATCATCAAGCCAATGGGACACGTGGCGAGCAATCGGGCATTGGTATAATCAATCATGAAGATTTAAAGCAATCAGCATTAATTGCTCACAAGATTCAGTGCTATCCTCATTAATGGCCGAGATTCATTGTAATCAGGAGCAAGGGTTCAGATAGATTGAAGGAGCGCCGACATTCCAAACAAATGATCATTAGCAAACCCTAATGATCATACCCCACTCTTATAAATAGCTAGCATCATTCTTTGCACAAGGGCCGACAACAAAAAGAATAAAAAATATACAGAGTCAGAGAGAGAATACACACAGAGAGAGAGAGAAGCCAGTAGAGCAATAGAGGAGCAAAAAGAGCGCTTCTTCGTCAACGCCAACCATCTTTTCACAAGGAGCCAAGGCTGCATACCGATCGTCCATGGAGTAAGGCAGGGCTGCCGTCGCCTTCCCGAGCCTCTATCGTCACCCCCCAGAATCTAAAATAAACAATTGTACTTAGACTGCTGTACCTAGGTTTTTGTCCCTAGGCTTTCTTTGTACAAGCGAGTTTGTATTGTGAGTCTAAGTTCAGTCCTCCGATAGTTGTTCTGTACTTTTACAATTAATGGCAAACACGATGGCGACTCTGCTGGGGACAAACTTCTCCACGGCTGAGGAGTTGGTGACGTAATCGGATGCAGCCAAACTTGGCTCCACGCAACAAAAGATGGTCGTCCGCTTCGACCAACAAGCGTTTGAAGAGATGCTCTCCGAAGGAAGCGCTGGCCCGATCCAGAAGCGCACCCGCACGATGAAGGCTCGCAAAGAGTGGAGGCCAAAATCATTTGCTCCTCTCCAAGCCCCCGACGGTGTACCCTCTGTTGCTCAAGACGGTAAGAAGGACTCTTCTGCGGCCCCACTTCAGACCGTAGACAACTCTGCTGTCTCCAAGTCCGGCAGAAGAAAACACTATGATGCTGGACTTGCAGAGGCAAAGAGGAACTCTACGCGAACTGAGCCGCATAGGGGTGCTAGCCGAGTAAAAAAGGCTCATACGACCACAGTCGCTGGCCGCATGAAGAAGAATCATGCGGTCACATCTGGCAGCCGCATAGTTTATGCAGCTACAGTCGCCAATCATATAGATGAAACACATGAGGCTACAGGAGGCAGCCGCTTGCAGAGAACCCATGCGACCACTATTGCCAACCACATGCGGCCAGCCTGCACGATCGTGACTCATAACCGCCCAAAGATAACTCATCCGACAGCAGAAGATGACCGCATGCAGACAGCCTGCACGGTACCCAACTCTGGCGGCATAGCGTCCGTTCCACGCTTCTCTCGATCGGTCTTCGACCGTCTCTCATACGGTCCCGACCCTGATGATTCTCTGTATGATAAGCCAGATTCTGTGGCATTCAATTTGGACTCCTCCTATTACGCACCCACAAGTGCTAGAAGGAGGAAGTCTAGGGCAGCACGGGCTCATCGAGCTTAGTCAGCTGTCCCAACCTCTGTCTATCGGAGCGTCCCGTTGACTATCACACGGACCTCGGATGGAAAGTTGTATACAACCACTCAAGTCCAGCCCCCCGCGGCAAACAGACATAGTGGTTCCTCTGACCTGCGGGAGACGATCCTCCACAAACGCAAGGAAAGAGAAGGAGTGTCGGTGTGTAAAGAGTCCCCGCTTGGGCATCGCTGCACCCAAATCATCGTCAATTGCTGCTGCAACAACGCGGCAATGACGGAAGCTCGGCCATCCGCCTTCCAAAGGCTACAGCACCCGAACTCAGAAGAAGAGGCACCTCCTGTTGTCTCCTGCAATTCTGCTCAAAAAGTTCCTGTCGAAGAGAGGAGGAAGAAAACGAGCGTCTCCAGTCCGAAGATATCAACCATTACAACTAAGAAACTATCGTCTAAACGGCTGCCCTCCACTGGTGTATTCCAACACACCCGTTCAAAGACAAAATTTACCTCGATAGGAAATTCATCATCCACATCGCTGGGGGTTGAAGGAGCTGGGGGTAACACTCCTTCGAACATCCGCAACAATCCGATGTTCCAAGGAACCGAGTCCGCACAAACAACTATTCCATCAGGAGCAACGGACGCTGATGCCCCCGAGGACATCCGTAACTCTCAAGACAAGGCAAGCTCTGAAGATGGGGATACCGTTCCCTCCGAGTCCGAGCCCGAAAAGAACATTCCCACCTATCCCGATGACTTCTCGGTGCATGGGTACGACTCAGAGGGCACATCCTCCACCGTTCCTTCCATCACTCCTCACGTAAGAACGGTGTTCATGACGGACAGCGATCAAGGTGGTTCCAGTGATCGCCAGCGCATCGACAGTCTCGAAGCCATATTACTTGATTTGGTCAAGTCTGTAGACGAGATTAAAGCGGCCCTGCCCACTTTACAAGGAGGAGCGCCTGGTCAAACAAACACAGGCCCCGCGGTCAATATAGATTCGAACTCAGCGGCACCAAACCTGGGCAATAATCCTCCCGAAATAACAACCCCCGCCGCGACAGATAAGACCCGAGAAGTAAGAAAAGAGGTCCAAGAGCTCCGTGCCATGTTTTATGCCCGAGAAAACGCTCAAGATCTCAGAATACGACAACCATATCCTGCTGAGTGGAGGGATGTTCCATTCCCACCAAGATATAAGCCGTTCAACATCAACTCGTATGATGGCAAAATCTCAACAAGTCGATACATCACTTACTTTGAGGTCACCACCGACCATCTGCCCCATGAAGATGCGATCCTCACACGGTTATTCATTGGAGCATTGGAAGGAGTCGCCTTTGATTTGTACCGCAATCTACCGGACAACTGCATCCATTCCTTCGCCGGCTTCAAGCGCATGTTCTTGGAACGATTCTATGAAGTTGGACAAGACATCACTATGTCCACTCTCATGGACGTCGTCCAAGGGGAGAAGGAGCTAACAAGGAACTACATCGAGCGGTTCCGCCAGACCGCCATGAAGCTGCCTTCCGGAAATCCGGATTCTTCTTTGATCGAAATCTGCCAAAAAAGACTGCTTCCAATGATCAGTCTCTGGATGGGCGAGAGTCAATTCAAAGATTGGAAGGCGTTCATCATCAGCGCCACAAGCGCTGAAGAACGACTGAAGAAGGTCCGCCAACTGGGGTTGCACATCTCAGAAGGAGAAAACAAGGGCAAGCGTCTTAACAACGATAATGGGGGTAACCCCTCCAACAATCGGGACAGCAAGGGAAAACAGGCTATGGTGGCCGACACGGCCCAAAAGCCCGAGCCACAGCCAGCAGACAAGCAATGGCCTCAGATCACTTACTCTTTCGAAGACGGCCACGTCAAGCCTATCTTAGACATGCTTATACAAGGAGGTAGAATTCAGCTTCCTCCACCAAGACGGGAGCCTCGGCCGGCTGATTTAGAGAACCCGAAGTTCTGCCATTACCACCGTTATGTACACCACGCTACACATGACTGCTACCAACTAGAACGGTACATCCAAAGCCTCATCGATTCGAACGCTCTGGCCATCGACTTCGAAGAGGTAACCGTAGCAGCCAATATGGTGTCCGTACAATTCGGCAACTTTCCTCCAACGGAGACCCAAGATGGGGTAATTCCCGTCCCTCTCACGACAATGAAGATTACCAATCTTCCCCCGCCCCGAGAACAAGCTGCTGGTCTAGTACCTCTCACCACCTCAAGAGGAGAGGTCATGTGGGTCCATCCAGACTTGGTATCAGAAGTAACTCGGCCCACACCATCTCCCACCAACAAAAAGAGTGGAAAAATCAAGACCTGCCGCACAATTTCAGCAGACGACGAGGAAGCTACAACCGTCGTCACGCGGTCCGGAGCGCAATCCCAACCTGTGGTTGATAGTCCAGCTGAAAATCATCAACCCACTGCAACTGATGCTCTGGGACCGGCTCAGCCTTCGACGACCGACAAGCCTAGGCCGAAGGAGACTCGCTTCGACAAATCTCTCCGAAAGAACGCAGCCCAAGGGCTAGAGAGGCCCTACAACTTTGACATCTTAGCATAATTGGCTAACACTCCGGCCAAATTGTTATTATATGAACTCCTGAGGCTCTCCAAAGACGTTCGTATTGCATTGAGCGAAGCACTCCAAAATGCCGATGCCTATCTCGCTCAATCTAACCTCACTGGGGAGGACTCAACCATGGATCTCCAAGATAGTGCCTGCACGGGAGCAATGCCCAACATCGTCTTCACTCCGCAGGACATGCTCATCAAAACCAACCTACATGATCGCCCGCTATACTACACGGAATACATCGGCGACGTGAAAGTGGATCGGATGCACATTGATCCTGGCTCTTCCATAAGCATCATCCCGAAAGGTCTGCTACATCATCTCCGCATTCCAATGCATCGTCTAACACCAACAAGCACCGCCATCAGCGGTTTCAATTCGGGCAGGAGCTACCCTATCGGGAAGATTCGTCTGAAGTGTCAGATTGGCGATCTCCAATTCGAGGTCACCTGCTACGTCATAGATGTAGACACTTCTTACAACATCCTCTTGGGGCACCCATAGATACACGATTATATGATCGTGCCTTCCACGCTACACCAGTGCTTCAAATATGTCGACAAACACGGCTTCGTAAAGACAGAGTTTGCTGACATCGATCCCTTCAAAGGGGTCGAATCTTACTACTCGGACTCCTGTTTATACGAAAAGTCGAAGAGGCACCTGGATGAAGGAGACGCACAAGCTCATACTGAGACAGCCACGGGATCAGAAGGACCCCTGACGATCTACCTCCAAGCTCACAAATCGGGCAAGTCCGCACCCCTCACCGCCACTCTGCGGAAGGACGCAATCAGCCTCTCGGCGCAAGAGGAGCAGATGACAATCCAGCTGCCGAGATCCGGCCAAGTGCCGAGACCCACAACGGAGACACTAACAATCAGATTACTAAGAGTCAGTCAACCACAAACAGGAAAGCTCAACCCCTCGAACAGGCCATTGACAATACGCCTTCCCAAGAAAGGTTGTCGCCTCGATGCAAGGTCTGACACTTCCAGCGAACCAGCCACTCCTCGCTCCACATCGAATGCCAAACTGGGGGTCGCCAGTCTGCCAACTACCCCACGCTCTGCTCCATCAACTGGACCACTGACAATCAAGCTTCCTAGGTCGTCCTCTCAGTCTTCGTTCACACAGGGGGTAGTCGAAGAGGAACCGGAACTAGCCAAGTATGTGGCCGCCCACACTAATGTCCCCTCTGCTGATGATGTAATCCCCTTAGAAAAGATACCTTACTTCATCAATAAAGGGTTATCTTTGAACTACATCGAGCTCAATAAGCTATGTACGATGGATGCTATGGAACACGGCATAGGCGCTCACCTACACACACAGGTGACAAATGTGTACACCGCAATCCAGCTTACTCCAGTAGAAGACACCTACCGAATACACAAGGGAGGGGATCATCCAGTCATCTTCGGCCGGACGAACAACCCTCATCCCCGCACCATAGAAGAAGACGACCTCGGGTCAGATGCCGGGAGACTGCCTCTGTATCTCTATAGCCCTCAATCCAAGTATCTCATGCAGAAACAGGGGTATGATCTAGAGACTACGCCAGGATTGAACTATGACACTGGGCGACGATTACCTTTGAAGCCGCCAGCCCCGGCGGGCAAACCATGGAACTACTATAACAAAACTCGATGCGGGTTAGGGTATGTAACGCCTACTACGACCCCAAAAAGTTCAGATGAAGAATGCGACTGGCAGTCGCATTCAACCGGATCGCCAACTTCCGACTCAGATACCAGCATCGGAGATGTGTTCAGGCAAGTCATGTCAGTCAACATGACGTTCGCCGACGCTTACGAGGAAGACGAAGACATCCCCGAAATCCTCGAGCTAGAGCCTTGGGCCCAGCAATTAGACGCGCAATGGGAAAAGCGATTCGAACTGAGAGAACCTCCTACTGAAGATAAGGTCATACAAGTGGATCTCGGCAGCGAATCTTCTCCAAAACCGATCTTCATCAGTGAAAGCCTAACCAACGAAGAACGGGAGTCGCTGTTAGAACTTGTCAGGGAGTACATTAATGTGTTCGCTTGGAGCTATGAAGACATGCCAGGGTTAAATCCTGACATCGTTCTTCATAAACTCAATATTCGACCAGATGCGAAGCCAGTCAAACAACAACAACGACGCTTCCGCCCAAGCATTATGGACGCGATCGAAGCTGAAGTCAACAAACTAATAGCCAGCGGCTTCATTCGTGAGTAGCAACATCCCGATTGGGTCGCCAATATAGTACCTGTCCTCAAAAAGAATGGAAAAATTCAAATCTGCATCGACTTCCGTAATCTGAACGAGGCATGCCCCAAAGATGAATTCCCCCTTCCTATCACAGACATCATGATCGACAATACCTGCGGATTTGAGCGCATGTCATTCATGGATGGCTTCTCGGGATACAACCAAATCAAGATGTCTTCCGACGACGAAAAGCATACATCATTTCGAATGCCGATTGGTATGTACTGCTACACAGTCATGCCTTTCGGTTTAAAGAATGCTGGCGCCACATATCAAAGAGCTATGAGCATCATCTTCAGAGACCACTTACGCAAGACGGTGGAGTGCTATGTTGATGATATAGCCGTCAAGAGCCGTAGCAAAGGAGACCATCTGCAGGATCTAAGGACGGTATTCGACCTAATGCGGACGCACAATTTGAAGATGAACCCTACGAAGTCCTTCCTGGGCGTATCTAGCGGGAAGTTCTTAGGCTTCATTATCACTGCAAAGGGTATCCATGTAGATCCCGAGAAGACAAAAGCAATCATGGAGATGGGTCCCCCGAGAAATCTCCACGAACTCAGAGGCCTTCAGGGAAGGGTAGCTTACATCAGAAGGTTCATTTCCAACCTCTCCGGGCGATGCCGGCCATTTATGCACCTCATGAAGAAAGGAGTCTCATTCGTATGGGACGAAGAATGCCAGCGTGCTTTCGATAGCATCAAAGAATATCTGTCAAATCCTTCGGTCTTGGTAGCCCCAGTCCCTGGAAAACTATTTCTGCTCTATGTACGAGCAATAGAACACTCCTTCGGTGCTATGCTGGCACAGAATAACGATGCAGGCCATGAACAGGCCATATATTACCTCAGCCGAATGATGATTGGACCAGAGCACCGATACACCGCTGTGGAGAAGGAATGCCTCGCTCTGGTGTTCGCTATTCAGAAAATGCGACACTATGTCATCGGACAAACGATACATGTGATCTCACGAGTTAACCCTCTCAGGGTCCTCATGACTAAACCAGGGGCACTCAGCTCTCGCCTCGCTACATGGGCAATACTGCTGTCCCCTTATCATATAATCTTCGTCCCCCAAAAGGCAGTCAAAGGTCAAGCCCTGGCAGATTTCTTGGCAGCCCACCCAGGCTCGAAGTCCTCCAGGATATACGAAGAGATCCCAGATGAGGTCGCCGACTCGCATACAACCTCCCACGAAAATATATGGCGAATGTTCTTCGACGGCGCTTCGAGAACCGGACCTAAAGGCAATATAGTCGTCGGAGTCGGAGTAGTACTAATCTCTCCTTCCGGATTGGTGATTAACCGCGCTTATTCCTTCACTGAACCCTGTTCTAACAATGTGGCCGAGTACAGCGCTCTGGTTATTGGCCTCCAACTTGCAAAAGAGCTGGGGATAGAATACCTTGAAGCGTACGACGATTCCCAACTAATCGTCAATCAGATCCGGGGTTCGTACGAGGTACGCCATGAAGACATGATCCCTTATCATCAAATAGCGATCAATATCATCTCGGCATTTGAGGGGTTCTTCATCGAGCACGTCCCTAGACTCCAAAATATTGAAGCCGATACCCTAGCTGGTCTCGTCGCTTCCCTAGCAGTTTCGAATTATGATCGGCAATCAGTGGAAGTGATAGGCCATGAACTGGTCTGTCCCAAAAACAATGTGCAATTTGTCGCAAGTTATTCCGCACAGACGATCGATGACGCCCCAGATTGGAGACAACCATTCATCGACTTCGTCGTCTACGACATCCTGCCTGAGAACCCAAAGGAAGCTACTTCCATCAGAAGGCGTTCCCTCAGATTCTTCTACGATACAGAGACGAAAATGCTGTATCGTCGCTCCTACGACAGATTACTGCTTCGGTGTCTGTTAAACGCAGAAGCCAAGGAAGCCGTACGAGAAGCCCATGACGGTGTTTGCGGGGCCCACCAGTCCGGTCCGAAACTGCAAGACCGCCTTCGCCGAATGGGCTACTATTGGCCCACAATGGTGGCAGACGCGATAGATTATGCTAGAAAGTGCAAAGCTTGCCAAGTCCACGCGGACTTCATCCACCAACCCTCTGAATTTTTACATCCGACAGGGGCGTCCTGGCCATTCGAAGCATGGGGAATGGATATCATTGGTCCAATCACCCCACCTTCCTCCCGAGGACATCGCTTCATACTTGCGATCACTGATTACTTCTCTAAATGGGCGAAAGCTGTCCCACTCGCAGAAGTCAAGACTTCAAACGTGATCAGCTTCCTTAAACACCACGTCATCTACCGCTTTGGACTGCCCCGAAGGATCATCCATGATAATGGTCCGCAGTTTACAAGCCACGCATTCTATCAGGTTTTGCGATAAGCACCGTATTCAGAATATCGCCTCGACGCCGTACAACCCGACAGCAAATGGGTTAGCAGAGGCGTTCAACAAAACAATCATCAAACTTCTCAAGAAGTTTGTCTCCTCCAACAAACATGACTGGAACGACAAGCTCGGCGAGTGCTTATGGGCTTACCGTACCACGGTCCGAACAGCCACCGAAAATACACCGTTCTTCCTGGTATACGAAAGTGAGGCAGTCCTCCCCTTGGAGACACAGATCCCCTCACTACGTGTCGCCCTCACACACCAATTGACAACCAATGATAACTATCGACATCGACTGCAAGAGTTAGAGGCCTTAGATGAAAAGCGCCTCCTAGCTCAGCAAAGGATCGAGCTATACCAAGCACGCATCTCAGGAGCCTTCAACA
This sequence comes from Iris pallida, assembly GCA_029216955.1. Taxonomy (NCBI): domain Eukaryota; kingdom Viridiplantae; phylum Streptophyta; class Magnoliopsida; order Asparagales; family Iridaceae; genus Iris; species Iris pallida. The sequence goes on along the minus strand of JANAVB010007798.1, from coordinate 8,117,709 downwards.
AGAAGGTCAAAATCAGAACATTCCAGGTAGGCGATCTCGTCTTGGCAGTCCGGAGGCCAATGGTCATGACTCACAAGACCACCGGCAAATTCCAGCCAAAGTAGGAGGGCCCATTTATCATTGAGACGGTATTCTCCAACGGTGCCTACCGCCTTGCAAAGCAAAACGGAGACTTGCTCATGCTGCCCGTCAACGGCAAATTCCTGAAGAAATATTATGTCTAAACGACATTCCCTACAAGTTCATCGAGTTATGTACCCGCTGGTTCCACTGAACTCACACCCTCAGCATTTCAGATTATCGAGTCATGTACCAGCTGGTACCACTGAACTCACACCCTCAGCATTTCAGTTTATCGAGTCATGTACCAGCTGGTACCACTGAACTCACACCCACAACATTTCAAGATTATCGAGTTATGTACCTGCTGGTGCCCCTGAACTCACCCCTACATCCCCTTTAGATTATCGAGTCATGTACCCGCTGGTGTCGCTGGACTCCCACTTTCTCAATATGTTAATTTACCGAGTTATGTATCCGCTGGTGCCTCTGAACTCACATTTCGGTCACTCTTTCAGATAGTAAGTCACGTATGATTATACCTCTGAACTTGCTTCCCTGGAAGAGATCCTCCCTCATGATCCAATACCCGCACTCCCAGTGCACAAAAAAGGGTAATCGATCCACAAATTTCCGAAAACGGACATGTCCTCATTACCTCTGAATCGTTTTCACTTCCACCAAAAACAAACCGCCCCTCACATAGAACCTCCACGTTCTCCTACCTCTGAGTCGTTCTATGTACTCCCTCTTCATTGAGCCCACTCCTGCCATGTCATCATTACCTCTGAGTAGGAAGGCTCCGTCGAAGAACCCTTCATGCTTGCCATGTCCACATTACCTCTGAGCAAGTATGTCGGTCTTCTTTCGACCTATTATCTGTACCCACAACCGAAGTACGACAAGGATAATAGGTCCACAAATGTCCGCTGTTGACCACGAATATCTTCCATAAAATCTCCCCTGCCATGTCCTCATTACCTCTGAGCAGGAAGATTCCACGGTAAAACCCTCATGCTTGCCATGTCCTCATAACCTCTGAGCAAATATGTTGGTTTTCTTTCGCCCTATTATCTGTATCCCGAACCAGGGTACGCCAAGGATAATAGGTCCACAAATATTCCTTTGTTAAAGCTTTTTAGCATAAATCCACTACCCCACCATGCCCCGGGAGCCCAGCTGTTCTACGGCATTCCTTTTTTTTGTTAAGCACCGAGAACATCCATGACCACTTTGCCACGGCTGTTCCGGACATCCTGTCCAAACTTGTTATCCGTACCTAAAACCAAGGTACGCCTAGGATAACAGGTCCACAAATAAATCCCCCAGCAAGTCCAAATTCCACAGACGCCACGAGTACAAGAAAGAGATGATGAGTTGAAACAGGCTCATTTATTCAAAATTCAACGTACTACATCATTTGGGGATCACACCCCTTAAAAAAAAAGAGAAAAAAAGAAAGCAAAAGAAAACAGACAGCTAATCACTGCTCTGGGACACATAACGCCCTGAGACGGTCCGTCAGCAAAATAACCGACCGCTCGAACCTCTGGGAGGCTCGACGCTCCGCCTCGTAGGTCGTCACAGCCTCATGCGGCTCAGTATTAGATACGTCCATGCGGTTCGGTGCATCATAGCCTCATGCGGCTCCGAGTTAGGCGAGTCCATACAACTCAAATTCAGACGAGCTTATAGACCCATGCGGTTCAGGTTAAGCACGCCTACGAAGCCAGACTCATGCGAGCGGATGCGGATGCAAGCAAGCGAGTTTATGCGGTTCAAAAAGTGAGCAACGCTTATGCGGCCCAAATCGAAAACACATATGCGACTCAGATCGAGTATAACAAGCTCATGCGGCCCCATGGGGCGAAGGACTTATGCGGTCACATCGATAAGCCCCGTACATGCAGCTTGTGCATAAAGTATGCAGCAGAGCCATGGCAACAGTTAGGGTTTTCAGACGACCCTTACCAGCGATAGGCGGGTGAACATCGGGATGGATAGAACGCACAGCAGCCGGCGGAGGAGTGACCACGTTCATCGCTGCAGTCGTCATAGAAGCAACCGCCTTACCCTTCGCGGCCTTCGACGCAGCAGCCTTCTTGGGAGCCATTGTCGATCGTTGAAGGAAGAAGACGAAGAGCAAAGACGGCAACAGGGAATTCGAACAAAGAGAGAAGGTAAAGAAACCCCCAAGAGACTAAAAGTCTCTTATTTATAGGCAAAAGAGACCCATAAAACAAACAAACGTCTCGGATTACGCCTCGGATTACGCGCCGCTTCAAAAGATAAAGGCAAAAACGCTTCGGTCAAGGCAAAACCGACCCTTGGGATCCTCCCCCAAAAGACGGCGTTAATTCAAAACGAATCAAGAGCATTTAATGAAGATTTGCACACGTAGTCAAGACACGTGGCAAAGCGCCTATGCGGCCAGATGAGTCTATGCGGCTGAGACACTTATGCGGCATGAACGGGGCCATGCTTCTTATTCAAAGTATTTCAATTTTGCAAATTGAAAACTTTGAAGGGGGTCCTGTAGAAGCATGGAAAATATCAGAGTAATGGTCCATGCGGCTCTGGGAAGAAGCCCATGCGGCTCATACAGGAGTTGCCTTATGCGATTCAAAGAAGACTCTCAGTCTCATGCGGCTCGGGAGTGTATGCGGTTTATGCGGCCCGATCGACGCCACATCCCCCCTTGGGATCCTTCCCTACAGCTGGCTATTTGAGTAGTGGCCTCATTTAATGCCCTGACACGACTCGACGACTGTGGCAGCTCTGGCATAAAGTGTCATAATGGCTCTGCCATAATGACAGACGCTTCGAAAAAAGAAGAAGATCTCTGACCCAATCCGTCAGAAATCCTAGGTTGCCACGTGGCAAATCTTATGCGGCTTAAAGAGAGAACAGCTTCATACGGCTCACTGAGAAGTCACCCTATATGACTAGCAAAAATCAACCATATGCGACCCACTGAGAGCTCAGCCCCTGCGGCTCAATACAACGCTAGCTCATACGGCTCGCAAAGACTATGCATATGCGGCTCATTGAGAGTTCGTTCCCTGCGGTCCGATGAAGCATTGTCCTATGCGGCTCACGAAGAGTATCTCCCTGCGGTTCAAGTGTTGCCCATCCTATGCGGCTCTGGCAGGACCCACAATCAAAATACGTGGCATCGGATCAATCGACGATTTAACCGAATCTCAACAAATATATCTGACATCATCATCATAATTACTGAGATCAAGGCATATCATTTATCATCAAGCCAATGGGACACGTGGCGAGCAATCGGGCATTGGTATAATCAATCATGAAGATTTAAAGCAATCAGCATTAATTGCTCACAAGATTCGGTGCTATCCTCATTAATGGCCGAGATTCATTGTAATCAGGAACAAGGGTTCAGATAGATTGAAGGAGCACCGACATTCCAAACAAATGATCATTAGCAAACCCTAATGATCATACCCCACTCTTATAAATAGCCAGCATCATTCTTTGCACAAGGGCCGGCAACAAAAAGAATAAAAAATATACAGAGTCAGAGAGAGAATACACAGAGAGTGAGAGAGAAGCCAGGAGAGCAACAGAGGAGCAAAAAGAGCGCTTCTTTGTCAACGCCAACCATCTTTTCACAAAGAGCCAAGGCTGCATACCGATCATCCAAGGAGTAAGGCAGGGCTGCCGTCGCCTTCCCGAGCCTCTATCGTCACCCCCCCAGAATCTAAAATAAATAATTGTACTTAGACTACTGTACCTAGGTTTTTGTCCCTAGGCTTTCTTTGTACAAGCGAGTTTGTATTGTGAGTCTAAGTTCAGTCCTCCGATAGTTGTTCTGTACTTTTACAATCAATGGCAAACAATATGATTTTCAGCCAAAGTCTGTGCTAGTGCAATAAACTCTTTCCATAATGTTATCTCAGTCGCAACCTATCACTTCGGCTGGATCCATACATATATTTTAGGCGTCCCCAAAACATATATGTACTTCAGCCAACTTCCATGTTAGTGCGATTCAATAAACCACGGTATAACTCTCTTTTTCCAAATCCGACTTAGCATCCTTTCAATTGACTTATCACTTTATTCACTTTGCCGCAATCACTATCTTCCAGGCCATAACACTTAAAATCAGGGACAACTCGGGTAAGCTCTCTATCCAAGCATAATATTTCTAACATTTGGGCCAAGGGTCTAACTTAGAGCCAACCATACTAAGAGTTCACAACATGCAATCATATTTCTTTCCAAATCCAATAATATTTCTCACCGAGGTAATTCATCTTTTCAAAAAGATACAATCCGACGTCACCTACTATCGATTACCCGAGTCACGGAATAATTCTATGCAACAACCAATGTTAACCCAGCTATCCAACTATAGATACCGATCAAACATTCTCATTATGAGCAGTCAATTCTATCTCATGGAACAATTCACTGCTCAGCACGTACTACTCAAGTATTACCCTACGATTGCAATTCCCACTTAAGGTCGACATATAACTAAAATGGGTCAAATATCTCCAATGGTCACCTATTATTCAGTCAATCTCTAAGGTTAGCTACACTGACAGCTAAACTTAATCATTCAGGTGACTTCCCTAGAGTGGACGACTACTAGGGTTATACTAGTTCCCTATTCTCATGGCCAACAAGCAACCGACAGTTCTAAGAAACTCTACCCAAACCTATGGGTATCAACTCAGTCTGAATAACTAATCGCCATTATCGGCTAAGCCAACAATTGGTAAGTCATCAACTAGTCGCTAGGGTCAAGTCTATCTATCCAGGGTCTTCCTCTAGGAAATAATTTTCACAGCGGCTCATTCTTAGACTTACCCAACGATCGTGTAAGATCGATCCAACAACATTACGGTCAATCCTAACCCGACATACGATTCTCATCGTTCTAATAATCCATCAAGTAAATTTCCAACGATTCAATTTCTATTCCAATCCTTTGTATCCACATGAACCCATAAGCCAAGGCTAACTACTCAAGGATCATCGATTCCGATAGTCTTAACATAACTATATAATCATACTATTCGGTCAGTATGACGAAGTCACACCACTAAGTCATAAGCCAATAATCTATATCCCAACCGACAGCCATCTATACATCACACCATCTACCGACACTATCCAACATATTTCGTGTTCATAATTCTTATTCATTTTTCAGCCATCAAAATCTCATACATACATTCTTTAAATTCCCTACCTCAAGGGTCGAGTAGTTCATTCCATTCAATCCGACAATTCATGTATCAATTAACCATTGTTTATGCAACACAAATATTCATGGTTGTTACTTGTTACTTTTCTAGTATAATTCAATTCCTCAGCATACATGCACATATGCAATAACTATCCTTTGGTGATCAAAATAGATTAACATCTATTACACCTTAGGGTCAAGGCACAGATTTCTAATATTTCTTTTGTTCACCGACAATATTTCCAAAACTTTCAGCTTAGCAACCAACTTTGTATTATAGCCACATATGATTTGCATCCAACCAATTGAAGTCAATATTCAGATGTTCTAAGTCACAACATTCCCTAGCCATATCTATTTACCCAATAACATACTAACTGTCTTACTTGTCTGAGTCATCACTCGACTAATAATTCTAACCAAGCCACCGGTTATAATTTTTCCAACAATCTCGCTACCCAACATAACATTACCGTCAAGGGACATTCGAGTCACCTTAAATACATGACTCCCAGTTATGTCTCGGCACTACCCAACTATGTCTCGGCACTACCCAGTACCTACAGGTAGTCTCATTGCTATCCTATGGAAATGGTCAGCATACATCTCGTTCTGAGGTGGTAGAGGCAATATACCACTCAGAAACGAAGCCATCCTTAAATAATACCAACTCAAATCTATTTCGGACATTCATGATCTATAATAATCATGACACTTAGCCAACATCTCGGGGTCTCAATATCACAAGCCAACATTCTTAGGGTCTCAAAAGCACTAGCCAGCACACATGAGTCAACTCACCAGTTCCGTTGATCTCATCCATCAATTACCCCATTCACAATTCTTTTCCAACGTCACATGCAATTCTCAACTGGTAACAACATACATAGCCACTTTTCTTTATTCTCACATTCCAAACAGCATTCACAATATAGCATACTATGGCATCGAGTCATTGTTAGATTATTTATGTCCAAACCAACAACAATCATTCATTCAGGGGCATCACAATGTATATAGACTTATTGTATGGAACATCCAGTGAGCAGCCAAGAGGGTCAACGAACTTTCAGACACAAACAACATAGGATGATTATAGAACAACAACAGCATAATCACGGAAGAAATATTTAATTTAATCGCGGAAGCAACATTGAGTGATCGTGGAAGCAACTTTGATTTGAAACGAATCAAAGGAAGAGACCAAGGACGTAAAGTCGTGCTCTGATACCAATTTGTCATGCCCCGATTCGTAGAGTCATTTATTCACATATTTATCTCTTGGAATCGATCGTCCTCGCTTGGGCGTGATGCCGTACATGTCTGGTATTACACTTGTACAAGGCAAAGATGGTACATAATTGATAATCTTCAAATATAAGCACATCGCAGTGGCAAAAACAGACAAATTGAAGTTCATGAGGACAATCTTTCTCATTGAATAGAAATACATCACTTCTTTATAGCAATGGAGATAAAAAAAGGATAACTTAAAGTCGCACAGAGATATATAGAACTTTATTCTCTTTATTGATAATTGAAGAAGAGTACAAGACTTGTATTGAAGTACAATGCTTACAACACATCACTTTACATTAAAAGCCCACTGAATAATGCTATAAAGCTTACATTTGATACTTTGATACATTGGATTACAACTCGATATACCGACTTGGCTTACAAATCACTGGTACAACTGATTACAATATTCCATATATTATGCCCTTTATAAACAGAAGACATCATCTTATACAATGAGAGCTTCTGTATACCCAACAAATCTGATGCTGCGGGACCAATCAAGTCGATATCTTCGTGTGCAGAACATTTCAAGTACGAGCACCTGCCCACAAAACGTAAGTCAGTACATCATCTATGTACTGGCGAGCAGAATCTGACCCACTCGCTTAAACCAACATATAGTGATCGATTTTAGCAAAGATTTAATAGAATGATCTTTCTACTTGGGCCTTTCTACTTGGGCCTAGCATCTATTTACAGTTCTTGAGCAGAATTTATTGAAGTAAACATGTCATAGCATAGTATAGCATTTCTTTGTGTAAGGCAACATCTAAGCAACATTGAGTTAACACGTTGAGTATATTATGGAAATACTTACTGGAAGGCATCGTTTAGCATACTTGGTGCTATCGTTCAACAGGTTATGGCAATATTCCAAAAGGCAACATCTTATCATCGTTGGTATTAACATGTTAAGCAATCAAGTTGAAGTTAACAAGTAAATAACCATATCACATTTAAGCGATTTCTTACCGATAGCCAATTTCCTGGCACCTGCATAAAAATACAGGATAATATGATATACTTACTCTGTCTGTACAAAATATTCTCGTTAGCATGCATCCTGACTATATGTCGTTGGTGAAACTGTACCATAAAGGACTTTCCAACGGGTATTACGACGCACCATTCCAGGGTAGGTTGCAAGCCTAGCCGAATGTCCCGTAATACCTCATTCCACCATAACACGACCAATGTTTTCTTCCGGGTCGAATCGGTCCCAGCACCCCAGGTACCGTTCGAGGAAACTTACTCAGACTTGTACAAGTACGTCCATGACCATGCGAATGCGTGTCGACTCGATAAACACAAGTGCATGGTAAAACAACTGAAAGTAAGTAAAGCCATTAGTTCAACATCTCATCTCAATTTCGAGCCGTGTTCAACGACTAATCATTACCATTATCCTACTTGGTGATCTCCATGATCCCAAGCCTCATCATTCCTCATTCATTGGTTCATTGCATATTTCTCATAGCATTCCTCTCAACGAGGAACCAATAACATTTTATTCATTTCAAAGGGACAAGCAGCTTTTCATTCATTTCATTAGGACAATTATTATTCAGTTCATTGCTTATACGAAAATAGGCAGCATCTTATTCTTTACAATATTTATATAGAGAGTACATGATTCAAGATTCTCATTCAGTTCATTGTGTTAATAGCATAGCCAGTTCTTACCCATATATCGATCACACCGTATCTCATTATTCAATTATTTTATTTGTTTCAGCAGCATTAAACATAAAGGACAATATTATCAATTTATTCTCAAGCATTAAATTATATTAGCAGTTCAATGTTCATGTGTTGTAAATTTTAATAATTCTCAGCATAAGTATCTCTATTATTCAGCAACTAAAACATGGGACATTTATGGACAATTCATAGCATTTCAATACTTCATTTTATTAAGCATGAATGAGTAAGGAGGAGGAAGGACAGTTTCACTCACTTGCGATAAAGGGTCTTCCTGTTCCGATCACACATAATTCCACTAAGCGTAGCTCCACCAGCAAGCCGCGTTCCAATACCCATTCCGTCTAGCTGGCTAAGAGAGACAACATCAGTATCAATTCACCTGATTTCCAACCCAAGTCACGGTCCAACATTCTGATAGCATCCAACAAGCCAACCAAATGCCTCGTGCGGAGCGGAGCATTACACAATCGAACCTTCAGTGGATTAAAACACACGTTGGAATCACACAATACACAATAGAATAGAAATAAAACTCAAATACAAATACAAATAACCATCTCTAGTTACAATTCACAATAAGTACATTATATCAATATGTCAATACGTACAAACAGTAATGATATTACAAGTTTCACAACAACATATAAACCTCAAATAAAAAAATCTCTGAGCTGGTGGTCTCTGCCCCATAGACGGATCAAGACATACGAAAAAATTGAGCTCACTATATCAAGTAGTAGTTAACTCAAACCCTCCAACGAAAGTGTACTCAACAAACTCGTCAATACACCCGGAGATATGAATATAGGGAAAATATAAGCAGAGGCAGCAACAAGAGGAGTAAAGCAACAATAGGAGGAGTAGAGGCACCAACAGCATCTTACGTTGTGGTTGCATGAGTGCCTAGGGGTAGCATCGCTAGTAGGTACAGTCGTCGGGACCCCAATGGTGACCTGAATGGAGCTAATAGGTGCCTGCACCACCACCACATTGGCCTACAAGATGGTCATCTTCGTAATAATTTGCATCATCTGTTCGACGATGTTTGGAGAGGGAGCAGCAGAAGAGGAAGAAGGCAACAACGACAGTAGTCTCGAGATGATCGATATCTGTGTCGCCAAGGAGCCGACATCGTAGATGCGTGTGCCCTTCCCCTCTTCCACTAGTAGCCTTTATCCTAAAGTCGTCGGTTTGAGAGGGCGTGGGAGTGATCGTGGCCGTAGGCGAAGACTCGACGACACTCTTGGCCACCTCATCCTGAGTGGCCGAAGGAGATGTCTCAGTCCGTAGAGACTAACCTAGTCTGTACTAGACACATGCATAATATACTAATGTGTTAAAGCTAACGTTGTTTCAAATATTCTAACTTAAAATATAAATTCTAATACTTAATATTTTTCTAACTTATAACATTATTAAATTCTATTACTTACAGCAGTCTTGCTCGTCTTCTCGTATACATTCCTGTCATTCCTCCTTGTACGTGTACTCAAAAACATCGGTGAACCCAAGACAAGCGGAATCTCCTCTCTCCTTCGCAAGCTTTTTTTTTTCTATGTACAAAACATTAAGAAAACGTATTACTTTGATAATTAATGTGATTAAACTATAAAATAAAAGTATTTAATACTTTGACTTATCTTAACAGGTGTCAATAGTGCAAAGCGGTAGGGATCGACCCACCCATATGCAGACCCGCACGAGATCGTGTCATCTTCACTTGCTCGGACCACTACTTGAACTCTGGAGTCTCGAGTTGCCTATGCATTTCCTTCCAATAATAGTTCTAGATCCAGGCTTTCTCGTCCTTTCTAGTAGCTACACCCTCTTTAAATCATACATTGCATCTTGTATCTCCTTGTTATAAGCACCATGATAGGTCTTCCTGATCGCTTCATCGCAATGCTTGGGCTACTGGTAGATTTTTGACATACAAATTCAAATAATAATTTATATTAATAGATAAAGAAATAATTAAAAAATAAAATGACGTAAAAGTTTGAATATACCTTTATCTGACCAAGCTATATATACATCTTCCTCCTGCACCTGGGAGTAGTTAATATAGAAGCCATGAAAATTTCCTCTAATGATTACCATAAGAGCCAGGATAGCAGTACTAGGAAAAAACCTACAAAATTATGAATAAAAACCATTTATCTAATTGAATAAAGAAACAAACATATAAAAAAATGATATTAAAGTTTTAACCATAATTACTTATAGCTCGTTGCTAAGGGACCAAAGCTCTTGTTTGAACTACCCAAAAGGCCTCGCTAGTGGTATCACTGGTTCACCCGGTAGACAAATATTCTGGCTACTAGCATCGTACTCTAAGTCGGGACTCCGAGGTCCATCATGTAGCTGCTAGAGTATCTAGTGGACAAACAGACGATGGATGGCGCACGGGACCTCCTATAGAGGATAGAATTAATGGGTATGCATGTCGATGCTAGAGTGGTGGTGTATGGACAAATGGCAGTGATGGTGTCTAGGGCCAATTGCGGATTGCAAGTGTCTCAGGCCGACAAATGGGTGGAGGGGTCTCATGATCGAGTGGATGTCTCCCCAGATAAGATAGTATCATCATCGAGTATTTATAGACTCCACATCAAATCTCGATGACATCGAGCAAAATGCTCATATGCCTCTCCATCAGAAGGGTAAGACAATTCTCCATCATCCCTTTTACGTTTCTTGCTATGCCACGTCATGTTTTATGGTATATTCATGGACATATACATCCTCTACATCTGCTTTGTGACTGGTAAGTAGTGCAAGGACCTGAAGGGATGTTGTTTCGTTGCTCGGGATGACTTTTCCTTACCCAGAACTGGCTTGTAATGATCCGACATATCCTAGTGCATCTTTCTTTATCCTTATTATATGTATGATACAACATACATCTATTGCGACAACAATCTATTCTTTCGTACCCTAGTTTGAGTTATCGGACCATCATCTTCGATCTACAGATGTTTTTAGCCAGCTCTTTAGATCCTTTCGGCAACATCTCAATAATTATACAATCCGATCATAACAGCTTTGCAGTAAGTTAAAATTAGGCTTTATGTTCAACAAGCGTATCACTACCGATAATACAGAACGAGTCTCACAATCCGGGTATAAAAGAGTATCTACATCCTTGAACATATCATATAACTTATTTGCATCAGGATTCAAATACTTTCGATTAAAATTAACCCATGTCGCGGTAATCACCATATCTCGTACCAGGTTATGGTCTTCATATTCTACAAAGTCTACATCATCATCCGTGGAAACATCCGCTATGATATCTACAACAAAAGCAGACTGTCTTTACTCATAAAGTTTACCTTGCGATGTCCACATGTCGTAATTATGTACAAAACCTTTAAGGTCAAATGCTCCCTCACAACTGTTGTAGTATCCCACTTCTGGAGGTCCACTATATCATGCTTGTGGCTTGATCGGCGGCTCATTCAGAACTGAGTATTAGAGAAATATTTCGGCATTTAATCGATCACGGACGAATGAATAGAACCTTTCCTTTCATGGATTAATTTCTCTTGGAATGAGTCAAAGATTGCACTGTATTGTGAATTGACGAACAAGCTCGATATGAAGAGTTCTTTCTGTTCCTTTTTATTTTAGGTTTTGTGAGACATTTTCACTGTATAGTTTGATAAATACATTTTTGTGATAATTTTTTTATGATTGATTCTTTTGCCCATTTTTATTGAATTTTTTGTATTTTTTTTTCAGAATTGTGACAGAAAATAAGTCAGAGGAGGTGTAATGATCAGATGTTGGTTCCAATGCCAGAGAATGCGTTAACTGAGGCTTGACTACGCAAGTGTTCCTCCTTTTGACATTTCTCTATTCACTTAGTTGTAGATTTTGCAGTGGTTATGTACCTTCTTCTCCACTCCTAAACGCTTAATAAAAATAAATTCCCTTGCTTGCCTTGATACATCCATTGATCATCTATTGATCGATGATGCCTTAGTTGATGCAAAGATAAATGTTGCCACAAGCTGACACCACTGCGATATTGAATGATACACATGAAAGATGAATTGTTAATTTAATATAGACAAATAATGTAAAAACTATGAAATGATGAACTGTTAGTATCTTACCATGCAATTTATACATATAGTTGAGTTGTATATGCATTCACATAGTCATGAACAACTTGTGCACAAGATTTGAGTGAGTTTTCTCAAGCGTTACCTGGGGCACTAGGATTGATTGGAGCTAGGGGAGAATATTGGAAGTGTTATGGTGGTGTGATGTATTAGGGGACATTCATTCAGACTTACAACCTGCTCTGGAATGCTGAGTCACAAAACCCTATAGGATGTCCTTAATTTATAGTGTATTTTAACTAGCGACCATGTAGTCAGGATGTATGCTAATGAATATCTAATACAAGGGTGGTAATTATTATATCATGTAATTTATGTAGGGACGGTTGTGGGTAAACTATTTTATAATTAAAAGTGATGTACATGTTTTACTGCTTTCAATGTTTCCTATGAATATGAATTGCTAATTTACCTTAGTCTCTAATATAAGGATCATGTTTAATAAATACTTGTTCACATGACTAGAAGTATTGTTTTAGATTAGTGGACCTATGTCACGCCCCAGAACCAGAATACTGGAGAGCGGGAGAATGACTCAGCCAGCTACGTATTACGGGTAGATGAATACCGTATAATACGATCAATGCTGTCTAAAAGACGAGGGGTGTATACTACATAAAAGTCTCACTATGGTCACTTTCCATCTATTGTCTCAATCATTCAAACAAGAAACAGAAATAGAGAACATGTGAGATAAAGCAGTAAGGCGTCCCAAACGCTCAGTCAAAATGTTCTTGATATCTGGCTTTACAAAACACAGTCAGATGATGTAGTCAGTATACACAATTGTTATCAGCTGCAGCCTGACTTAGTTACAATTATGCAAAAGTAGGTACAAGACAATCCGACTAACATGTCGATGCCAAACGGCAAAGTGTAAAGTATTTAACAAAACGAGCGGGGAAGTAAGAAAACCCACTCGAGCCCTCCTGCGGTCATCCCTTTAGTGTTGACCATCGTGGATGTAGAAGTAAGCTGGATCCTCGGGGACCGGCTCTAAATCTGGCCATGCAAAACCAGAGAGGTTAGACCTCTAACAGCAAGTACCGCAAGGAAGCACGATATGAGGGATTAAAACCAGTAATGAGAAAATATGATAAATAGATCTCTGCTTTCTACTGGGATTCACATAGTATCACGACACTTCGAACCAACCTCCCAACCAAACAAGGACAGAAGTTGGCACGTCATGTCCTGACATTCTGATCATCTCAGTTAGGTAACAGAGGACATACAGTACACAAACAAATTAATTTAAACGGCCATTCAACTACTACGGCTTGCTACTGTGAGTTCCAAGTTATCCTGAAATTATGCAATAGAGATTCCTCAGTTCTTACTATGTGCAAGCAAGGCTAGTTTACCCAGTCAATCAATTACGCCAATCATGAATTAGACGAGTTCCAGCAGGACGCCCGTCATCAATATATAATATACAATAGATAATATAACCAGATACCGCTCCCTGCCCGTGTGGCAGATTTGCAGTATCTGTGGGGACCAGCCGGCCTGTCGGGCACTACTAGTCCCAAGAGGGCTGCCATGTAAGAACTCGAGAATCCATTCTCTCCATGCAATCATTATTTTATTTAACTTAATAGTCTCTACGTTAAGTGAAATCCCATGCCGTGGGTCATAGTCATTCAAATGAGTACTTTCGTACGGGGTACGATATGCACAACTCTACAACGATACCAGTGCGGTTAGGTTGCAGGTCTTACATAGCGTAATGCAACAATCAGAACTAACCACGGAGTAATCATGCCTTGACCATAAAGTACACATGCTGCTTTTGTAAAATAAATAAATAAATAAATAAATTAAAGCCTGCATGTGCCTGTATGTCAATATTCGGGATCAGCCAGTCGATTACAATAGTTCATAATTAATATGAACGTGTCTCATTCATTCAATTCAATAAGACGACTAGCCAGTCTCTTAGTTCCAACTAGGAACGCATGATCAATTATTAGTCAAAGTAACAGTCGGGGTCAATTCGTGACAAGACATAAAAGTCAAATTAGTATTAAGCATGGTCGAGTCTATAACTAGCATAAAATAGTTGGTAACACATTCTTGAAGCCAAAAAAAAGATCTACAACTTTCATGTTGGGAGTTGAAAGAAATTCTAGCCATAATTCAGTCAAAATAGGACATATAACAGTCAGAAACAACCAAAATAGGCATATATGGCCTATTCTGCGACATGCATGCGGCTCAACTGCGACATGCGACCTATGCGGCCCAACCACGACATCTATGCGGCTCTACTGTGATATGCGGCCTCATGCGGCCCAACCGCGACATCTATGCGGCTCTACTGCGACATGTGCCTCATGCGGCCCAACCGCGACATCTATGCGGCTCTACTGCGACATGCGGCCTCATGCTGCAGATGAACATAGAAGTTTGACCAAAATTGTTTTGGCCATAACTTTCTCAAAATAAATCGGAATCTAACTTTTCAAAAGCCAAAGTTTAGCAGAATTAAATTTTCTACAACATGGAACCACTTATTTTTGAAAACAACAAAGTTTGATAGATCAAAACCATAAAATCCATATGAAAACCAAAATTTAAAACTTAGATCTACACCCAACCATCCATGGAAATCAAGAACTTCAAGACCTAAACTTGTAGAGGATGATAAGATGAACAATATAGACTAAAAATAAATGGGGATGCATGAAATCCCTCATGGTGTGCAAGATGTACTTGCCTCTCACAGGTAGGTTAGGGTTTGGTGGAGGAGTAAATGTGAATGAATGAAGAGAGAATGAAAGAAGAAGTTTTATATCAAGGTCAAGTGCATCTCCACCATCCATCCTACTCCATCAAATCCTAGCTACCCATTCCTTTCCATGTAAAGCCAAACCAAGTTGGCTCACCATGAAGCGAAATGAATCAAGAGCCAAGAAAAAGCAGAAAATAAAATACAGAGAAATAATTAGCATAAAATGAAAATAATTAAATATAAAATAAATGCATGACAGATACTAAATAAATTTGGGCAAGCGGTATACGTATAAAAATACGTATTCCGGGAACGGGGAGTGACAACCTATTTTTCTCATGACTAGTGTCACGTCCCAATCCGGGAAATCACTCGTCCTCGCTAGATTTTACCCGAATCATCGTCCTCGCTGGGGCGTGATACCGCACGAGCCTGGAGTTGCGCTCGTGCAAGGCAAGATAACAGGTTCACATAGAACTATCTCAATTTGATAACATAAGCAGCGGAAGGAAAACAGAGTATACAACAAGAATCTCTTTTATTCATAATGAACTGAAGGTTACAAGGCTCTGAATAGCCCAACATAAAATGCCAATTGGCTACAACGCTCATGGTCTCTCTAGCTCACAAAGGATTACATTGTTCCATACATTATACCTCTATAAAGCTACCAAGTAGTCTTCGGCCGAACATCTCCATGTCGCAAGTCCGAACGCATATGCGGTAGCTCCTCTTGAACGCCAAGGACTCCATACCTCGGCACGTCCAAGCCAAGCCCCGCCCCGAGCCGATCATAACCTGAGCCTGCACATAAACTAGTGGGGGATTAGTGCTTTCGTCCTCGCTTCGCACTGATCAAGACCCACGCACGCACCCATACCAAACACTAAATCATTTAGTGGAACATGCATCATTATTGGTGATCTTTCTACTTAGCCTTAGGATCAGTTTAATAGCAATACTTAAACATAGCACATTATCATAAATGTGTCCCATGCCGTATTCCTGCAGCAGATACAGTTAGCCATAATATGAACGTAAACATAGTGCTCGTGCTCATCTCCGTCCCATATTGCCTAGCCTGCACGGGTTAGAACTTAACATGAAATCATATTCATTCACGCAACAACCAACCATAAACTTGGACCATGCGTAAGGGTCGCAGGCCCTGCGCCTGCACCCGACTCTCATCTCAGCCCACCGGCCCTATCTATATGAAGGTCATGGTGTTTCGCACCGTAATGGACTTGGCATCTCTTATGTGTAAGCCTACAATCACTTCGGTACGGGTTGCTAGCCCAGTATCCGAAGGATCCCAAACTTACGGATATCATAGCTTATCACAGCACTGGACGGTCACAATCCGTCCGAATGTTGTGCACCATAAATACCACACAAAATTCTCTCCTAGGCCGAACGGTTCCGGCACCCCGACATAACCGTTCGAGGGAAGCCGTACCCGTGCACGGGCCATCCGAGTCCATTGACCATACAATACGTTCCATATCATACAATCCATAGCATACCAACCGATCTTATATTCCATAAACATAGTCTCGTACATAAACGGTTCTCGTGCCATAAACGGTTTCCCGTGCCATAAACATATTTGCGTCTCATAAACATAATCCACCATTCATATGGGGAGCTCCGTCGGCGTTATACCCCAACACATCCATATTGATACACGACGCCCAAACGGCTTAGTCATCTCGTACTCATATTCACGCGTCCCGTACATAATGTTATTCGCATAGCCTACCTCCGTATTTACTTAGTCATTTCGTAGCTTAAGTACACAAAGGCACGCTCAGCACCATAATCAATGTTCTACGCCTAGAGTTCAATGTTCTCGGAGCCGTGCACATGATGCACATCTCATTATTATCTTTCAATGTTCTACCATCATTGCCCTACTGCGACTCGTGCACTCGATGCACGTCGCTTCAATTGTTCGATTGTTCAATATTTTATCTTAGTGTCCAACACATACTTAGACCTTTCGTCGCAGAGTCACGCTCGCTTACTCGATAACATCTTACGCATACATTTTATTAGACGTGAAGGAATAGGAAGAGAGAGTCAAGAACCCGTCCACCTTAAGCCAATACGCCTTGCCGTCTCGCCGATTGAAGCGTCTCGCTTCCATAACTCGATCGCATAGCTAACTCCCGGACTTAACCATTCCTTTGAACTACTCAGTTGATTTGGCCTATCACGCCCATACCACGATCCGTAATCCAGCATAAAGGCATAGCCTGCACACCAGATCAACCAACATTAGCACTTGCTCAACGGAACTTATCCTTTACATCGATTCGATTCATAGATTCCAACCGACTCAAAGCTTACCTTTGGCCAACGTAACTCTCGCATCGATTCACATCGATACTTCATCAGGTCAACGCAACTCTTCGAGTCAACGACTCATCATAATGCACCGAGCGGAGCGGGGCATTACATAATATACCACTCAAAATCAGGTTCGTCCTCGAATCGAAACCAACACTTAAATCCAAGTGTCCCGCTAGATTGCTTCACGATCTCGTGCTACTATCGTTGGAATCTTACAACTTAGTTTGGATCATACACATATTTTAGGCGTCCCACCAATATATGCATTTCAGCCAAGCTGAGTTGTAGGATATCGGGACAACTAACAAGCTCAACTTAAATCCTCAAGCTTCCATCGGTCCGTACTCGACTTAGTCATATCTTAGCACCTATTCCCAAAATATTCTTCGTATGCATCATCCCATAACATACGATTATCTTCCAACATCTTGCACATAACTTAATTCAACCATAACTTCGATCTCGTAAGTTTCTCGCCGGCCACCTAACACTCGCATTGCATTGAGTCATTGCGCATCCGATCACAACAATTTTCTGCAACGCCTGTTCGCCCAACCGTTTGCCTATCTCTCACATAACTCAAGTCTTTCATCCAATCATTCATAACACTTGGCCTCTACGACATGGACTACGTTCACATGTCTCAAATTCCTTTGCCTACAATCCGTACTAAGTCTCGCACACAACTATTCCAACACGATCCACATTTTTGAACCATATATGTATCGCATCTGGGACTACCCCCGCTAGGTAACTTATCCAGACATCGTGCTTAATCTCTTCCGACATAAGAGGTCAACTTGAGTCTACGATGTTCAAAGGCAACAATCTTTCCGACCCAAGGTCTCTTACGATACGCCTATCTCCGATTCTCAGTCGAATAGGAATTCTTTACTCAATGTTTGAATCAGTCCCAACTAGTTTATTTCATAACATCGATGATGCGCTCAACATACATAGCCTAACCGTTACTCAATCCGATCTACGACACAACTCTTAGGGTCGTTCTACTATCCGTCGCTCTCGCACATTGCAACATTCTTGCAATCGCCTTACCGCGTCACTACGCTAAGCACGTTCCTCAACATCTATTCAATCCAACATAACTTTTCTATTCATCTCGATCTAGTCGAAGGCTACTCGCTAACTTTCAAAACGCGATACTCGCTCGCTTAGACTTATCCCCAACATGCACTACATCGTCCTTGATCCTCGATAAAATTTCTTACGCGACTTCTTTAGGGTCATCCTATGGGACTTCAACATTCACTTGATTTGGCGGTCAAGTCTTCTATGGTCATCTGCCCCGAAACTACGCTCGATAATTGAAGATCATCAACGAGGGACAGTTACAACGAACCATGCTATATCCTATCGCGGAGCCAAATCAATTCCTGACAATTTCTATGGAACTTTATCCAATCCGACATATCAATTCATAATTTTATCCATCCCCGTGCAACAGATGCGCCGTTACTACTCGAATCACTTAGGCACTACCGTTAACAATATCGTAACCGAGCAATATTTGTTCGCCTCCATACGAGTCTATCCACTCACGGCCAATATCTAACACACTTCTAGGCTTATCGTACAATCCTCAATTCCACCTTCGCATCAAACCACGAGTCCATATCAAATTTGCCATGCCTCGCAAGTTTGATCATCCCCACTGGATGAATCACCATACCAGTGCTCACGCGGAATGATCGTTCTAATTTGACATGACGCATGTACGAGGCTGGTGTTGCGCTCGCTCAAGACAAGAATGTCAACATAGTGGTGATCCGCGAAGCAATCCAGACACTCTCGATTTCATCCGAGTAACATCCGTCCACTCTTAAATTTTCTGAAGCACTCCTACTATCATCATCTCAATTGCCATAACTTAACTTGCATCTTATTCATCCAACAATAATGCTCAACATAATTTTCGTTCATTCGATCAGAGTATCCCTGAGTTATTACATATCGTCTTTGATACGCCTCAATACCATCGTCGATATGCATAACTTGAACATCTTCGTCTCTCATAAGCTCAAACCCGTTGCAATCATTGCCATTATCTGAACTCGAATACGAATCAAGTCTCGCACTTATCAAGATTCATTCCGTTATAACTCACTACCAAAATCGTAACACAATTTCCAATTCACATATTCATTCTCATATCCCTAACTCTCACTTTCAAATCGTGCTACCGATTCATCGTACTAACCCAATTTCTTTCGTACGATTTCTTCGTACCTACTCGACGTAATCTCGACCGAGTCGACTATTTCCTCAATGCAATATTTCTTTCGCTATGCTTCGTCTACCGTTCGACTTACACTTAACAAATCCTCGTCCGACGTATCCTCCGTAGATATGACTTCGCACATAATCGTTCAATTTAATTCACCGAAGCATACTTGTATCGACTTCTATCAAGTCATTCCCACTCAAGTCTCGGTACTACTCCGTCCGTTGAGGACAAACATATCGTAACAACATAATCGTCTCGACAAAATCTATCGCAAGTCACCAACCGGCTTAACGTCGCTATCGCTAAGTGGTATCCCATATACCACTCAGGATCGAGCCTATCATTATCGACACCATACTTCGCTACACTTATCGCATAATTGGTATTGCATATACCACTCGAAATTGAGTCATTACTCGACTTTACACTCCGTATAGGTCCGACATCTATTCTTCCAATTAACTATCCCGTATGGCGATCTTTCCGATCCCAGCTCTAGCGTTCGCTCAAGTTTGACATTCGTTCAAGTCTCACCGTGCCTTAGCGATTATATCGATCACATACGCAATATTCGCTCATTCAGAGCTCAACGCAACATTCGGCCAACATACATGTTCGCCTACTCAACTCAACTTAGCGACCAACTCGACTCGTACTATCGCATCCGCGATTTTTTTCCAATCTCGCTTGTTGCAACTCGTGCAACAACTCATTCTCGATACTTAAGGTCTTTACCCAATCTCGTGCAATATATCGTTATCCATCCGCATAGCCATACAACACGCATCATACCATATCGACTCGTTGTACCGATGCAACGAACGATTCACGACTTGCTGCACTCCATGCAACCAACAACACATAACCATTCGCATAGCCACATAATACGCATCGCCTCACATATCGACCCGTTGCACTTCGTGCAACCAACAACACATATCTTCTCGCACTTCGTGCTACCGACAACACATAACTCCTCGCACTTCGTGCGACCGACGATACATATCTCACATTGCACTTCATGCAACAAACATTTCCATATTCGTTACACTTCATGCGGCCAACATTCCATAACTCGTTGCACTTCGTGCGACCAACATTCCATAACTCGTTGCATGTCGTGCAACCAACATTCCATAACTCGTTGCACGTCGTACAACCAACATTCTCCGATGACACTCGGAGATAGCGTGATATTCATGACATACTTGTGGCAGACATACGCACTTAATATAGACTTATTGTATGGAATATCCAGTGTAGCTTCGAGCAGATCCATGAGCCATGCGGTTGCGGAAACAACTTAGAGTCAACTGAATTCGATAGCGAAACAACTGAGGGTCAAAGAGATTCACGCACGGTCCAAAGGATGGAACCGCTCTGATACCAACTTTTCACGTCCCAATTCGGGAAATCGCTCGTCCTCGCTAGATTTTACCCGAATCATCGTCCTCGCTGGGGCGTGATGCCGCACGAGCCTGGAGTTGCGCTCGTGCATGGCAAGATAACAGGTTCACATAGAACTATCTCAATTTGATAACATAAGCAGCGGAAGGAAAACGGAGTATACAACAAGAATCTCTTTTATTCATAATGAACTGAAGGTTACAAGGCTCTGAATAGCCCAACATAAAATACCAATTGGCTACAACGTTCATGGTCTCTCTAGCTCACAAAGGATTACATTGTTCCATACATTATGCCTCTATATAGCCACAAAGTAGTCTTCGGCCGAACATCTCCATGTCGTAAGTCCGAACGCATATGCGGTAGCTCCTCTTGAACGCCAAGGACTCCATACCTCGGCACGTCCAAGCCAAGCCCCGCTCCGAGCCGATCATAACCTGAGCCTGCACATAAACTAGTGGGGGATTAGTGCTTTCGTCCTCGCTTCGTACTGATCAAGACCCACGCACGCACCAATACCAAATACTAAATCATTTAGTGGAACATGCATCATTATTGGTGATCTTTCTACTTAGCCTTAGGATCAGTTTCATAGCAATACTTAAACATAGCGCATTATCATAAATGTGTCCCATGCCGTGTTCCTGCAGTAGATACAGTTAGCCATAATATGAACGTAAATATAGTGCTCGTGCTCATCTCCGTCCCATATTGCCTAGCCTGCACGGGTTAGAACTTAACATGAAATAATATTCATTCACGCAACAACCAACCATAAACTTAGACCATGGGTAAGGGTCGTAGGCCCTACGCCTGCACCCGACTCTCATCTCAGCCCACCGGCCCTATCTATATGAAGGTCGAGGTGTTTCGCACCGTAATAGACTTGGCATCTCTTATATGTAAGCCTACAATCACTTCGATACGGGTTGCTAGCCCAGTATCCGAAGGATCCCAAACTTACGGATATCATAGCTTATCACAGCACTGGATGGTCGCAATCCGTCCGAATGTTGTGCACCATAAATACCACACATAATTCTCTCCTAGGCCGAACGGTCCCGGCGCCTCGGCATAACCGTTCGAGGGAAGCCGTACCCGTGCACGGGCCATCCGAGTCCATTGACCATGTAATACGTTCCATATCATACAATCCATAGCATACCAACCGATCTCGTATTCCATAAACATAGTCTCGTACATAAACGGTTCCCGTGCCATAAACGGCTTTCCGTGCCATAAACATATTCGCGTCTCATAAACATAATCCACCATTCATATGGGGAGCTCCGTCGACGTTATGCCCCAACACATCCATATTGATACACGACGCCCAAACGGCTTAGTCATCTCGTACTCATATTCACGCGTCCCGTACATAATATTATTCGCATAGCCTACCTCCGTATTTACTTAGTCATTTCGTAGCTTAAGTGCACAAGGGCACGCTCAGCACCATAATCAATGTTCTACGCCTAGAGTTCAATGTTCTCGGAGTCGTGCACATGATGCACATCTCATTATTATTTTTTAATGTTCTACCATCATTGCCCTACTGTGACTCGTGCACTCGATGCACGTCGCGTCAATTGTTCGATTGTTCAATGTTCTATCTTAGTGTTCGACACATACTTAGACCTTTCGTCGCAGAGCCACGCTCGCTTACTCGATAACATCTTACGCATACATTTTATTAGACATGAAGGAATAGGGAGAGAGAGTCAAGAACCCGCCCACCTTAAGCCGATACGCCTTGCCGTCTCGCCGATTGAAGCGTCTTGCTTCCATAACTCGATCGCATAGCTAACTCCCGGACTTAACCATTCCTTTGAACTACTCGATTGATTTGGCCTATCTCGCCCATACTACGATCCGTAATCCAGCATAAAGGCATAGCCTGCACACCAGATCAACCAACATTAGCACTTGCTCAACGGAACTTATCCTTTACATCGATTCGATTCATAGATTCCAACCGACTCAAAGCTTACCTTTGGCCAACGTAACTCTCGCATCGATTCACATCGATACTTCATCGGGTCAACGCAACTCTTCGAGTCAACGACTCATCATAATGCATCGAGCGGAGCGGGGCATTACAACTAGTACTTTTTTGAGTGTGCTGACCCCTCATCCACAAGTATTGGAGAAAATGCGAGCGTATAAGGGAGATAAAGCTTTTGCTGCAGTTTTCAAACTTCTTCATATATTTTATAGTATTCAGAGTTCTTTTGTTGTTTTTGATTTCAGTTGTAATAAAGGGACATAATGTATGAAATAAAAAATTATTTCATGACAACCTATTAGTTATTTTAATTTTCAAAAAGATATATAGCCGTAATAGCATTTCAAAGTTGTATTGAGAAAAGTTATATTTTGCTTCAATTATTCAATAAAGTGAATTATTTCTTCCTATACTTTATATTCAATGCTTTTGTTGTGTCGTCGAGTTCCTATTTTCAAAAGTATAGTATTTCTATATGTTCTTTCCTTGTATAAGAACAATTTAGACTTGTATCATATCCCTAACGATTATCGGTTTTACAAAATCAGGACATGACAACTGTCACTTCTTCTAACGTTATTCCGACAACGAGTACATGGACATTTAATTTTTGGGCCATCCACTTAATCGGGTTTGCTCGTCGCATACTTGAGAAATAGCTCAACGCCCGTCTTAAATTCCTCACTAAAGACAATCCTATTATGGTGTTGTCGTCTGTACATTCACGTACGATCAACAAGGTAGCAATCTATTGCTTGTTGGATGTCAAATATTCTGCATCGTAAAGTGAAACATATATACGCAATTAGATGTACAAACGAAAGATGGACATTTTGAAATCATTGTTAATAGTACTTCGTGTATTCTATTTGAGTGGTAAGTAGAGCCAAAGTTGAATTAGAGTTTCATATTAAAAAGATCAGAAGCAAAAGATTTTTGATAGGTGCTGGGTCAAGTCGGATTCATGTCAAATTTTTTTTTGCTTTGGTCTCTTCAATATGATGCTCTGCATCACCTTTGGAGAGTTCTTGCATTCTCCACTAACTACCTGAAAGGCATCAACATTGATACTCCTCCGCATAGTATTAACGCAAGTACTTTAGGTTACATTTTCACGTTCTACAGTACATGTTACAAGTGAAATTTTCAATCCCTATGAAATGGGTGGATTAAAATAATAACCAAACTTTCACAAGTATAATTTTAGCAAGACATATACATATATATATATATATATATATATATATATATATATATATATATATATATATATATATATATATATATATATATATATATATATATAAAGGAGTTGGTGTTAGCAATAAATTGTAAGAAGGAGACAAATGGATCTTCGAGCCATAGAAAAATAGTAATATCGTCGTACGAGCTAAAATTCAAGAAATATTAAAGCAACTCAAAAGTATTTATGTTGGTAAATATAGTTTCTTCTTCTTAGTTTTGTAGAATTTCTGTGGCATATCAATAACTTAAGGATTTTATGGATCATTTGATACATGTTGTAGCAGGGGATTCATGTATCCTAAAAGTACTAATTCATAAAAGAAGTTGCACAAATTTAAGAAGATATATATATATATATATATATATATATATATATATATATATATATATATATATATATATATATATACACATAAATATATATACACATAAATAATTTTGAGTTACATTCGTCTTCTGAGAATTTAACTCGTATGATAATATTATCATTTTTTTCAAACACGGTGATATATTTGTCTCATTCTTACAAGTCATTCATAACAACAAAGTGTCGACAACACCTTGTTAAATAGGTATATATCCGTTTTAGTAAAATTGTGCAGGAGAGGAATAAATAAATAAAGAAGCATATGTATTTGACTCTAGGATTGTGCTAAAACATACATGATATGTGTGGCTCAGAATTTCCGTTAACTACGCCAATACATACATAAAATAAACTCTCCCTCTTTAACCCATGATATGGGAGGCTTAGAACACTATCCGAAATTCGTTATAGAATACATTAGTGGCAATCATCTAGGTTTTGTTAATAAGTGAAATATATGTTCTTAACAAATGTTGTATCTGAAAGATATATCAGAAAAAAGATGAACCCACATAATGTAAATGCTAAGACATCATCTCACACTATAAAATATAGTGATGAATTATGGTATCATCATTGCCGAGGGGTGCCAAGGGTTGGGGCTAGGGGGCATATAGTGTTATCCACGACTGTGTGTTCTCGCTAGTCAAATGGTTGCTGGGGTTATGCCTCACTATATATATATATATATATATATATATATATATATATATATATATATATATATATATATATATATAGGAGTAAGGTAATTTCTATTGATAATAGCTTGTTAGAAATTGGTGTGGTCAGACTTAGACACGCGTATCTACCAACATCATTACATCATATTCAATATTATGTCGAATCCCTACCATAGGCGTGATTAGTCCCTAAAAATACGGTTATTTATCTCTCTCCACACGTGCCATACTGCTGCGGCCAACCTAATTCGAGCCTAGGTAAACCACTTGACTCCCCTCTTTCGCATGCGACTGATTTTCTCTAGGATTATTTCCATCTCCCAGCCTCCGATACCCCTCAAATACAGCTTCCTCCTCTAATGTTGCTACACCTCCCAAGCCAAGGCACATTGGAAATAAATATGTTCTATTTGTATGCGAGGAATTAGGATTAGGTTAGTATCAATGTGTTTTAGCTAGTGTCAGTCGGATATATATATATATATATATATATATATATATATATATATATATATATATACCACTAATTCTCTATATTTATCTATATCCATGTGTTTTACAACCGAGTATCTTACATGATGAGTAAATGCCGGCTATATAACCAAGTGGCCTGATGGAATACTGAGTTTTCTTTCGAAGATAGATTTTTTCTCCTACTTAGTTTTCTTTTAGGTGGGATCTTTTAGATATCTAATTTTTATCATTGGCTTATGTTCCTCTCATTCCTATAAGATAAAGGGTTCAGAGCCCAGAAGGAAAATTTTGAAATAGGTATATCATTCAAATTGTAAACTGACTCTCTGATAGTGGATAGACTTGTCATGCACATGCAGGGACAAGTTTACTTCTTAGAGTCCCTTCGATAAGAATAGTTCATAAACTCAGATATTACAGGGGCCACATATCAGTGATGATAGATCAAAAGTTCTGTATTATCAATCTTACACTCTTATATGATGAGCTTGGTAGACAAACAAGACTTCAAAATCATGCTATTTCAATCATATATCACATCCACCAATCTACCTTTTTTTTGTGAGCATATCCAGTTATACAACCTATGAATCATTTCCCACATTTGAAACATAATTATTAGCTAGCTTCCTTATATGAGTGGTCTAATCGGAGAGAAGAAGCTAACATTAAAAAACCTTCTCCTCTGATCAATTCCTTTCTCTAAAAAACCCAAGTTTGTTCATATTCCAAGATCATGCACAATTCAACTAACCAACCAACCGAAGGATGGTTGAATTATCCTTGTCATATAACCATAATATAATGTCACGTCCAAGTTCTGCATAATCGATCATCCTCGCATGAGCGTGATGTCTCACGAGCCTAAGTCACGCTCCCGCAAGGCGATTACCATAACGATCGATTACAACAGCTTGATGACGGTATCACCGCACATAAGTCCCGAACAGAGAAGTTGAATAACACAATTAATAATATCTTTTTTGTTGATAATGCTGTGAAATTACAAAGGGGCATGAGGCCAAGCTTACAATTGATCAAGCTCACAATCTGTTTGATCATCCTCGTATGAGCGTGATGTCTCACGAGCCTAAGTCACGCTCCCGCAAGGCGATTACCATAACGATCGATTACAACAGCTTGATGACGGTATCACCGCACATAAGTCCCGAACAGAGAAGTTGAATAACACAATTAATAATATCTTTTTTGTTGATAATGCTGTAAAATTACAAAGGGGCATGAGGCCAAGCTTACAATTGATCAAGCTCACAATCTGTTTGAATACAATCACTCAACGATCTCTCTCATCTCTCAATGCAAAAGATTATGCCATAGGCTTACAACTGAAGAAGACGATGTTCATATATTATGTCTTGTATAGTTGATGTCTTCAACGCGGCCGCACGCCTCGAGACGCGATGGAACTCCATGCCTCAGCGCGTCCCAGCTAGCTCCGTCTCGAATGAGCAAGTACCTGTGACCTGCATGCAAACTGATGGGTGTGTCAGTACACAACCGTACAGGTGAATGAGCCTCTCACCCACCTATACAAAACCAACATGTTCATTTAGTGAGAGAGCACTACAATTTTAGTGATCTTTCTTTTTTTGTCTTAGGATCCGTTATAACCCATAACTCTGAAGCCTACTTCGTGATGTAACATCGAGACCGTGCTGGGAACATCCAAATCGTGCCATAAAGCCCATTTGTGAAACAACATCGTGGCCGTGCCATGCAACATAGTGTAAACATACCTTCCGAACTTCCTAGTTCATGTCAATAATACAACTAGAATGTACGGACTTTGTGTCAAACTACTAAACCATAACACCACGTATTCTGCCGAAGCACGCATTTCTACTGAAGCCAAAATTTATGCTTCATAGTGGTGTTGCGTGCCGTGCATATACTACTTAGCTCAATCTATGACATGTACGTGGATTGTCGCTATCACTCTGACTCAATCTATCTGAAAAATCACTGTCACCACAAGCCATCCCTGGACTATAGCTTGGATTAGACGGCGGCCCTTCCAGTGCGGTTGCGAGCATGCTAATTTTTTTGAATACCTGTGTTGTTTACCAACACTGTTATCTTGCTTTCTTCCTAGGCCTAATCAGGTTCGTGGACTTGGATTACCGTTCGAGGAATCCAAATTTTGTGCACAAGTTGTCCAATGACAATGTAGGACTCGACTCAACTTACCATCCTATATAGTCATTACTCTTCACCACTTTCTATTCCATGCCTCCCTTTACTAGGGATTGCCTTGGTGGCCTACAATCCCGAGCACTTCTATGTTACCATACCTTTTCAACTCAACTCAGGAATGAGTACTTGATAGCACTCACGCATTCTCAACTAGAACCAACTGTGTTCCGTGCCATGCCACCAATCAAGTCATACTCCATATAATAAGCCTTTGAAACCATGGTAACATGGCAATGAAACCGTAAAAACGTACCTGCTATGACAAGAAAATCTAGAGTATTTGTGTCAACATAAGAGCTATACTTTTGCCCAAGTAGTGGGATCGAAGCAAATCGTGGGATCGAAAGACCACGTACCGATTTAAAAACCCAACGTAAAGTGCTATCTAAGCAGCAGCTTCAATATTTCCAAGTTCTACATGATTTGACTTAGAATGAGATTATTTTCTTAGATATGTGGGTTCGTCTCTTCTATTAGCAAACCTATTTAGTGCATCTGAAAAATTCCAATTATTAAGTGTGAAGGCAAGGCTGAGGCAAGTTCATCGAAGCCACACACTCGAGTGAGGAGTCACCTCGATCAAGCAGGACTTCGTATAAGCCTTTGAATAGTTAAGTCTGAACTTCGTTGTATTTTGATTCGTCATGTTAAACTGACCGGGACGGGACACTGCATACAAAACCCTAGAAGTAAAACATTGGAGGAAGAAGGATCAAAGGTATCAGACCTGGATCTCCCTCAACGCGTCGACGCATTTTCGACGGCCGGAGCGTGGCTCTCCAGCATGTTCGAGTGCTCCTCTGCCAGTCACTCAATGTCACTATGTAGAAACTCAACATCATCAATAACAAAATGCTATTAAAAGAAAAATGGATCGAAAAAGTGTTGGTGTTTTTGCCTTTGGACTAGAAAAGATAGTCCCACATCGGCTACACCAAATGGTGAGTATCTCAATATAATGTATTGCTTGTGTTGAGGTGTACACATGAGGTGTAGTGGGGGACAAGTTTGTGCCATGTGGGAGTATTTTCCTAGAAGGAAAAATGATTAATTCCAACAAAGATATAAGTTAATTTTTGTTGTGCGGACTCGGACTCGGACACGGACTCCAGGATATCTCGTGCATGCACGGGAGTGTTCGGGGGGTAGGCGTAGACTGGCACACTTCTATGCTGATTGTGGGATGATCTAAAATATCAAACTTTATTTTTGAGTATTGGTATTTTAGTCCCACATCGGATAGGAGAAGAGGTGAAGTCTCAACTCCACTCTATAAATAGAGCCCCTTGGCCTCCTTTGAAAGATGCACCAAGAAAAGAGTTAAGGGAGTCTGTAAAGTCCAGGAAGTCCGTTCAAGTCTCAAATATTGACTTACGAGCGTTCCAGAAGTTCTTCGTGAACTTGCTGGTTCCTGGAAGTAGATCGTATTGGGACGAATCTTGCTTTGAGTAACGGTGATCTTAATCACCACAGCAAGAACCTTTACTCTTCTTCTTTCTTCTTTCTTTTTTCTTCTCCTTCATCTGAATTATAACTCAGTTCTGTCCGTCTGCAACTGCGATTGCAAGAACGTGAGATTTATTTTCTGAACTCAGTTCTGTCTGTCAGCAACTGCGATTGTGAGGAAGAACGTAAGATTTATTTTTCTTATTATTGTTGCTTTTGTAATCAGATTTATATTTTAGTGTTCCTCTTGGATCTCGAGAATAATCAGAAGGAGAACGTTTGTTTGAACCTCTGATATCGACATTGAGTCTACCATCTTTGATCAATCCCCGGGACTAACAATCTCAAAGCAAGATCCGTGTAGATGGAGAACTCTCATGCTTCTCTCATCGATACCTACTTTAACAAGTTGGAGAAATTCGACGGAGAACATTTCCAAATCTGGAAGAGGAAGGTCACCCTTAATCTTCAACTCGTGGACATAGACCATGTGTTGATTGAGGATGAACCGACGATTCCAAAAGGAGGAACTGCCGATGCTATTGCTGCTGCACTCGTCAAGCAGAGCAAATAGAAGAGAGAAAACAACATCTATAAACTGCTGATTCTCAATTCCATGGAAGACTCTCTGGCAGAGTCATATTCCAAGAAGGTGAAGGCCAAAGAGATCTGGGATTCTTTGGATAAGTTATATGAAGATGATGAGAATAGGTCCAAAATCTTCATCGTTGAGAAGTACCACAAGTGGCTCTTCGAAGACGAGATGGCGATGCTACCTCAAGTAAAGGAATTCCTGAAGTTGTGCCAGAAGTTAGATGACGAGAAGATGCCCCTCGTCGACAAGTTTGTCGTTGGAGAGATAGTCTCGAAACTTCCTGCTGGTTGGAGCAACTTCTATGCTAGAATGCATCGAAAGAAGCTGGACATTAGCTTAAAAGATCTTCTACAAGAGATCCACGTTGAGGACGAAATGTGATCTCAACAGAACATGGACTCTCTGTCCAAACAACTGGCTAAGGCCAACTTGGTGAAGACAAGAGAGTTCAAAGGGAAGCATATGGCTTCTCATCACAAGAAGAAGGACTCCACAAATCTGAATGTGAAGGGTCCTTCGTTCAAGCAACAGAAGTCCAAGTCCCACGTGACTTGCTTCAACTGTGGCAAGAAGGGCCACTATAAGAGTGAATGCAAATCCAGGCCCAAACAAGCTGAACAAGGTAAGCCTAGCAAGGTTTCCATAGTTTTTAATATTGCTGCTATGATTGCTCAGGTCACAGCTGTTGGAGCTGACTCCGACTGGTGGATAGACACTAGTGCGACCTGCCATGTCTGCTCTGACAAGGAATGGTTCGTCACATATCAGCCAACTTCTGAGAATGTTATCATGGCGAACCAAGCCCAAGCTAAAGTTCTGGGGGTCGGAACTGTGGAGCTGAAACTCACATCCGTGAACACTCTGACACTTCAAGGTGTGAAGCACGTTCCGGTGATTACAAAGAACCTGATCTCTGGAAGCCTGCTTAGCAACGCAGGCTTGAGGATGGACATCATTGCTGGCCAGATGGTGATGTCCAAGAAGGGAACATACTTCGGAAAAGCTTTTCAAACTGAAGGGATGTTCAAAATTCAGCTTGTAAACCAGTCAAATGTAATCAATGCAATCGCTCATTCTGATTATTCTCTTGAGTTGTGGCATAATAGGCTAGGACATGTTCTCTGTAAAAGAATTAACAAAATGTTCAGTCTAGGACTTATCTCCAAATGTGGGGGTAAGGTAGAGAAGTGTGAAGTATGTGCTCAGACAAAGATCACAAGGAAACCCTTTCATCGGGTCAATCGAAGCACAGATCTTCTGGAGTTGGTGCACTCCGATATATGTGACTTGAAGCAATTCTCTACAAAAGCCGGGATGAAGTATTTCATAACCTTCATCGATGACTTCTTAAAGTACGCGTTCGTCTACTTGCTCAAGTCTAAAGACGAAGCGTTCGAGAAGTTCAAGGAGTTCAGGGCCGAGGCTGAACGATAAACTGGACAACAACTCAAGAGGCTAAGGAGTGATCGAGGCGAAGAGTATCGGTCTCATAAATTCACATCATTCTGCAAAGAACATGGAATCATAAACGAGACTACTGCTCCATATTCTCCTCAATCTAACGGAGTAGCAAAGAGGAAGAACAGAACATTGACAGAAATGATGAACTCAATGCTGCTAACTGCGGGTCTTCCTAAATGCTACTGGGGAGAAGCTGCATTGACGGCCACTTTTATTCTAAATAGAGTGCCGTCTGCAAATTCAGACGTAACTCCTCATGAACTCTGGTTCAAAGTCAGACCTAACTTGAATGTCATTCGAGTGTGGGGGTGTTTGGCTTATGTGAAGCTTCCAGATCTGAAGATTCAGAAGCTGGGGACAAGGACTACGAAGACGATCTTCTTGGGGTATACAGAGAAGAGTGATGCTCAGAGATTTCTTGATATTGAGTCAAATCATATCATCGAATCTCGCGATGCTGAATATTTTGAAGACAAGTTTGCAAGGCACAAGAACATTGTTCTAACGGACATT
Source organism: Iris pallida (assembly GCA_029216955.1). Classification (NCBI taxonomy): domain Eukaryota; kingdom Viridiplantae; phylum Streptophyta; class Magnoliopsida; order Asparagales; family Iridaceae; genus Iris; species Iris pallida. The sequence continues at coordinate 8,085,539 of JANAVB010007798.1, read as the reverse complement.
CCAGAGAATGATGAAGGTGCAAAGGAGATTGAGATCTTCAATGAGCCAGTTGTCCAAGATGAAGTTGTTGCTGAGGAGACAACGATTGAACCAGAACTCACTGAGCCGTCATCGAAGCGAGCGAGGAGGCCGAAGAACTTCGGAGATGACTTCATCACCTATCATGTAGAAGCAGATCCGTTTACCTATGATGAGGCGATGAATTGAAGACCAGAGATACAATTTTCTGGAAGGAGACGATAGACAATAAAATTGAATTAATCACCTCCAATAACACTTGGGTGTTGGTTGATCTACCTGAAGGAGCAAAACCTATCAGATGCAAGTGGATCTTCAAGAAGAAGATGAAAGCTGATGGAACCATTAACAAGTTCAAGGCTAGGCTAGTGGCAAAGGGGTTTTCTCAGAAGTAGGGGATCAACTACTTTGACACGTATGCTCCAGCAGCCCGGATGACCACCATCAGAATGTTGATTGCTCTCGCAGCGATACATAAGATGGTGATACATCAGATGGATGTAAAAATGACATTCCTGAATGGCGAGCTGACCGAAGAGATCTACATGCAACAACCAGAAGGGTTTGTCGTCAAAGGTGTCATGACCATCACCCTAGAGTAAGGGCACGATACGTGGGTACGTCCAGCCTACGTCGCAGTGTCAGTGGTAGAACGCTGTCCTAGGTCATTCATCTAACAAATATATAAGGTACCTGTATAGTATATACACTCTGAATGGAGGTGACAGAGCAATACAGTCTCAATCACATCTAAGGTAGAGTACGATAAAAAGATAGATAGATATGGAACAAAACAAATCCACAGAGATACAATCAGATAGAAGTCTAAGTGTCTAAGATGACATCTCCATAAACATCAAATAAAACAAACTCCCAGTACATATACAAAAATATATCAATGAGAAAGACAAGGTAAGAGTCTAAGCTAGCAGTCTAAACCACTGGTGGTAGATCCTCTACTGCAATTGGGTCCAAGTCACAAGTGTTGTCTAAGCTGCACCATAATGGGTAGACACCAGAGCCTCATCATTCTCTGTAAAATTTTCAACAGGTCCAGTCAGGACAGGAGCGAGCACAATACATCTCAACAAATCATAACAAGATAGGAAATATAATCATGCTAGAGAGTAAGATACATGAACTGAAAGAATAACATGATATATAAAAAGAGATAGACTGTAAGTAAATATCTACAGTATAATAGAGAACTAATCAGTGACTAGTGATTCAGAGTACAAGATAAACATGTGAACAGCTGGAGGGTGATTCATGACTATACTAAAGAGGTGATTCATGACTATTCTACTTTAGAATTATCCACAAGTTCATTTATACTCCCCCATCCGTAATCAATACACAAGGATCCAGTCAAGTTACGTTAAGATTCATGACTATACTACATTGTCCATAAAGGGTGATTCAAGAGTGATTCATGAAGATTCGTGAAGGCTCTGTGATTCATGAGAGTACAGGAATCACAAGCTGATACATAAAGATTCATAAAAATAGAAGCATGAGATACATGATGTAAGTGAAACACACGAGACAAGAGTATCTGATGCTCCCGAGAGGGATAACATCTCATGAAGGGATCCATATAGTACTAATCCGTGTTACCAACGTGTCAACATCAAGTAAAATAATCTAAAGCAGGAAATATAATCCTAAACAAGTTATGAAATGATCAGAGAATGTACTCGCCTGGTATCCTAAATATCTGAAAAGAATATACTGTCCGAGGAGTGGTATATGTCTCCTATAGAACAGTACAAGTCACTACATGTCTAAAATAATAAAATAGACTGCTACAATACATCTATATGATATTTGGGGTCAATCTAGGCTAAAATCAACCTTTGGTCAACTCTAGTCAACTCTAGCAGTCAAACTAGGTCAACTCTAGTCTAGTTAGGTCAACAAGGTCAAACAGGGTTAAACTAGGTCAAACTAGTCTAGGTTGGTCAAACCTAGGCTTAACAAGTCAATCTAGGTCAACTAACCAAATACCATACAAGTTACACTAGCCTAGTGATACACAAGTGTATCCACACCACATGCCATAGGCTATCCTACCCAGGCCATGAGCCAAATCACACATAGGCCAATACCCATTACCATATTAGGCTACATATATATATTACACTCACATACCATTATCTATATAGGCAAATGCCATATCCAATTCACATTACCTAATCACATGCACATTTCACATATTTATTACATTACAGAAAGGTTAGGTAATATCTTTATATATATATATATATATATATATATATATATATATATATATATATATATATATATATATATATATATATAAAATTGGCATAGGGAGATAGATGTGTGTAGGCAATGTGTGTGTGTGTGTACATGTAGTGTGTATATGGTGATTAGTGTGACAGGGAAGTAGTGTCATGTGTGTGTGTGATGCTATGTGTGACATGAATTAGATAGGTGTGTGTCATATGTGTGTATGTCATGTGTATGTGTGTGTATGGGCTAAGGGGAATGTGTGTGTATGTGTATGGTGTCACATAGATTGTGTTGGGTGTAGGCATGTGTGTTCATGTCAGGAATGTGAGTGTGTGAGGAAATCTGGAAATCAGTCCCAGGTTTGTGTGAGTCACAAACAGTAAGAATAAAGTGTGTGAGTGACTGTGTGTGGGATGTGTGTGTCTGTAAATGTCCTTGTGTAGCAGGAATTTCATATATGTGTGTGAGTGTGAATGAATGATAGGAGTAGATGTAAATCATGAGTGTGCCTGTGTGACAAAAAAATAAGGTAGGGTGTGTGAGTGTCCAGTGTCACATAGAGTGTGTGTAATAGGCTCAGGAATCAGTGAAATAAATAGGGTGGTGAATGAGTGTAGTGAGAAATCAGTCTCAGGAAAACCCAATGACAGTTAGCATACCAAACCCGATTTCCAATGACCCATTGCATCATACAGATCAAAGTTAACATGTTCATCACTCATCAAATATGTAGGTGAACTAATTCCTACATTTAACAGCATCTAAACAGTTAAAAATAATAATTTAAAACCATAAAATCAAATTCAGTTCAGTGTATCAGTACGTATAAGCCATATTGGGAATTAGAGAATTCGAACTCAAATTAATCATTAAAATTACAAACAATAGATTGGTAATAGGAGCCACATATGCGTACGTGTGTCTCGAGTCCTCTCGTGTCATCCAGAGCCGGATACGGCGTGTCCATACATCATGAACCACTCTCGTGCACACACAGACACGCTGTCTCGTGCACGCATGCACTCGTGTCTAGGACACGACACACGACACGTGTGGCCACGTGGTCATGTCCACGTGTAGCCCACGTGTCAGGCTACATGTGTAGCCCACGTGTCAGGCTACACGTTCGACACCCTGTGGGGTGTCCACGATGTGTCCAAAGCGAACACGAACTCGGGTTCGTGCGTGCCTGTGCACGTGTACAGCCGCCTGCGCGCGACAACGCACGGCCAGTGCGGGCACGATTGCGCCGCGTGTACTCAACGACATGCTCCCAAATTTTGGGAGCATGGTAACAGTCACTACCCCCTGCTCTCCATAAAAAATTGTGTCCTGACGTGTCCTGTGTCTCGAGTTCTAGCCCCCGATATGCAGGACACAGCCTAGGGCTCGTTCTGCGTGTCCAAGCCAAAAAACTTGACACAAACGGACACAAAACACTAAACAACCTTCACAAATATTCATACACACACCTAGATCTACAGATCTATGTAATTAGTTTTCAAAAATACGAAAATAATTTCTTAAGAAGCATTTCTACAAACACCTATATTCCTATTATGATATGTGTCCGATACGGACACGAAATGGACACAAAGTATGCCCAAATCTCGGGGACAGCTAGAAAATCCTAAAACCTAGCCTTATATGCAAAGAAATTAGGAAAATAATGAGTTTAGAAGGTTTACCTATTGAGTGTAAATGCTCAAGAAAAGCTTCAAAGGAAAATAATTCCAAATGGCAACTCCAAATCTCCAAATGGCACACAAACTGAGGTGAACCTCCAAAATCAGTAAACAAACATAAATTAGATCCTAATGCAAAAGACTAGGGTTAAAAAGGAGTTAAAATGAATTAAATAGGATTTTAGAGGAATGGAAAAATACCTCTCCTTCAAAAATTAGGACAAGAACAAAAGAGGCAAGAACACACTAAGAGATTACTTATAGGCAAATAAAAACCCTAATAGTGGCTGCCATGGGTGGGTTTAATTTGGTTTTGGGCTTAAGTCTTGGGCCTATGGCTTAATTGCAAGTCTTGAAATTGGTAAATCATAAGTCATTAACTTAAGCCATAAGTCATGAACCAATTTCACTTAAACTAATCCTTCCTACCTTAAAACTAATATCTAATGACTAAAAGTAGGTTAACTTAAGTTAGACTAGGGTCACCATAGCTAGGGTTAGCTTTTAGGCTAGTCTACAAGTCTCAGCTAGTCAAGTCAAAATCACAATCACCAATCCAATAATTAATCAAATTATTATGATAAATCAAAATGACCAAATTACCCCTAGGCTAAAAATGATAAATAGATATTCTAAATCACTGGGTTAGGCTCTAGGTCAGACTGTCTCTACGGTTTTACTAGCTGCACATCAAAATCACACGTCATGATTTTAAAATAGTTTTAAATGATAAAAAATCACCAAAAATCATATCATGATTTAAATATCATTAAAAAAAGATTAAAATTACAAAATTTAAAATTACCCTCATTTAGAAAACTGGGAGTTACAAAAGGTCTTGAAGACAAAGTTTACAAGTTGGTAAAATCTCTGTACGGTTTAAAGCAAGCTCCCAAAATATGGCATGAGAAGTTTGACAAAGTCATAAGGTCAAATGGCTACAAGATCAGTAAAACAGACAAGTGCATCTATACGAAGTTTGCTGACGGAAGATGAGTCATCGTTTGTCTATACGTGGACGACATGCTAATTCTAGGTACGGATATTAGCTGTGTCACAGAGACAAAGAAGTTCCTCTCGACGAAGTTCAGTATGAAGGACTTGGGGGATGCTGATGTTATCTTGGGACTCAAGATCGTCCAAACAGACACTGGATTAGCGCTGTCACAATCTTATTACATTGAGAAGATGATCACTGATTACGGGAATCAGGATCTTCCAGGGATCGATACACCGTACAAGTATGATATGAAGCTGAAGCCTAATTCAGGGAAAAGCGTCAGACAGCTGGAGTATGCAAGCATAATCGGGAGTTTGATGTATGCTACTACTGCCACAAGGCCTGACATAGCTTTCGCTGTGGGAATGCTGAGTCGTTTCACGAGCAACACAGGCATTGAGCACTGAAAAGCTGTGAAATGAGTTATGAGATATCTCAAGAAGACTTAGACATATGCACTGCACTATAGCGGAGATCCGCAGGTAGTAGAAGGCTTCAGTGATGCCAGCTGGTGCTCAGAAGTGGAGAGCGAGAGGTCCACAGGTGGATACATCTTCACAATGAGTGGAGCTACTATATCGTAGAAATCGAAGAAGCAGACTATGCTCTCGCGGTCATCCATAGAATCTGAGTTATTTGCACTTGATACCGTAGCGGAGGAAGCAGAATGACTTCGGGAGCTCATGTATGATCTATTTGCCATTGATTGTAAAAGTACAGAACAATTATCGGAGGACTGAACTTAGACTCACAATACAAACTCGCTCGTACAAAGAAAGCTTAGGGACGAAAACCTAGGTACAGCAGTCTAAGTACGATTGTTTATTTTAGATTCTGGGGGATGACGATAGAGGCTCGGGAAAGCGACGGCCGCTCTGCCTTACTCCTTGGACGATCGGTACGCAGCCTTGACTCGGGGAAGATCTGCTTGGTCGTTGACGAAGAAATGCCTTCTTGCTCTCTCTCTGATTGCTCTTCTGGCTTCTCTCTCTCTCTCTCTCTGTGTATATTCTCTCCATGACTATGGGGGAAGTCTCTCTGTGTATACGTATTCTTCTCTTTTTTTTGTATATCTCTCTATATCTCACAAGGGAATGGCACCTTGCTATTTATAATAGTGGGATGTGATCACTAGGGTTGCCAACAATTAGCTCTTGGAGATGGCGGCGGCCTGGGGATTGATCAATCCAGGCCGTTCGTTTCTGATTGTGACGAATCAGAACCATTAAGGGTAGATTACACCAAATCCCCATTAGCAATTAATGCTGATTGGCATAAATCTTCCTTATAATGATTCTCTAATATCTGCGAATAAATTAAATTTATTCTCCTGCCACGTGCCCCAGATTATTGGGATTCGACCCGATCTTGGATTGCCATAAATCTGGGAGATTGATCGACTGAGGACACGTGTCCTGAGAGCCAATGGTGAGACTGGAACCGCATGCAGATTGGGCCGCATGAGATTTGGGTCGCATAAATTTTGGGCCGCATAAGACTTGGGACACGTGTCAGGGCTGTCTGGGCAGTGGCCCCCCTCCTTCAGACTTCTGAACCATATGATGAGCCGCATGGACCGCATAATGGTGTGTCTGCTTGAGCCGCATGGGCCTGATCTTTTTGAGCCACTTAGGGATGATTCTACTCGAGCCGCATGGGACAGCTTCACTCTGAACCGCATGGGAAGTCTTCACTTCGAGCCGCATAAGTACACCCACGTGGCAGGGCCACGTGGCATTTTGTTGCTCTCGGGGGATCGTGTCAGAGATTTCTTTCTCTTCCCTAGAAATTCATCATCATGACAGAGTCATAATTGCCTGCTTTGGTGTCAGGTCTGTCAACTTTTCAGAGGGGTCAGCCGTCACAGCAATTAATACAGCATGGATCGGAGGGGAGCACTGTCACGCCACATCTCTTCTGAGCCGCATGGAATACCTCCGGCCGCATAGCTCCTTATGCCGCATGACTCCCTGAGCCGCATGAGTTTTCTGAGCCGTATGAGTCTTTCTTGGCCGCATGAGTCAATTTCTTTAGTATTTTCCATGCTTCTACAGGACCCCCTTCAAAGTTTTTAATTTGTAAAATTGAAATACTTTGAACAAGAAGTATGGCCGTATTAGCCATATATGCAATCTCGACCGCATAGATGTCCTGGCTGCTTGGATGTGTTATTCGCATGACTGTTTCAGCCGCAGGGGGTGTGTTAGCCGCATAGATGGTCCAGTCCACGTGTGCGGGTCTTTATTTATCTCCAAGTTGCTTCAGCGCCGTCTTTGTAGGGGGAATCTCAAGGGTCAGTTCATTAAATCTCTTTGGATTTGATGCCTTGGGTGAATCTTGGAGACAAAACCCAAGGAGTCGGTTTCGCTCTTCATGAGTCGGTCATTGGCCCACGTGTCCGCCTTCTTCCCTCCTCCTATAAATAGGAGGGGTTTGAAGAGAGAGAAGACCTCTTTATTTTCTTCCTTCTCTTATCTTGCTTGTCTTTCTTTTCTTCGATAATTGATGGCTCCCAAGAAGATCGTGGCAGTAAAGGGCAAGAAGGCGGCCTCTACTTCCACCTTGGGTGCGGTTGCTGCCCCGCCCGTCGTCGTGCCTGCTGTTCATCCTGACGTCCATCCCCCCATTGTTGGTAAGGACAATGTATGAATTAAGGAACCCCAACTGCCATAGCTACGTCGCATACTTTATGCACGAGCCTTTGTAAATCGTATGTTCGCCCTACGGCTGAGCTGCGAACCGCATAAGAAAAATCATTGTGTCTGTATGTGCGCCTTATTAGTGAAACTGCATAGGTGGCGCATAGACTTTTATTGTACGGAGCCGCATAGGCAGTCTTCTGAACTGGAGCCGCATCGGGCTTTCTGGAGCCGTATAAGACTTCTGAGAACTTCATGGGGGGCATGGATATTTTCTTGAGCCGCATGTGGTTTGAAAACACCTAATCAGCTCTTTTTTTATTCTCTGTTTAACTTATTTTTTCTTTGTCTGTTCTTCAGTGAATTTGCCGGTTAACGCCGCTGGAGAACTCTTGGTGGGTAGCGCTCAAGCTGCTCTCGGCTATAGGTACGACCATATTGTTCAGCACGTAGTGGATCAGTTTCCGAGCGATGAGCCTATGGCCAGATTGAATGCCATCAAGAATCAGCCTTTCCATTTCCTTAATGCTATGATGAACTCCGGAAAATTCGAAGGAGAGTTTTTGAAGCCTGTGTTCTTTTTTGGAGACGCCTTGACCGTGGAGAATGATCATGTTCTGGAGGTGTCGGAGGATTAGAATTTTGTTTCTAACGGGATGGCGATCCGCATCCCTCAGATGGAGCGACACTTTCCATTATCTTGGTTCAATATGCTCCCTTTGGACCGGAAGATTGAGGGGACTCTAACCCCTACCAGGAGTGGGATGTTCGTGGGGAACATCCGTTATAATAACCATCTGAAGTCCATGGTTGCTGGCAAGGTGCATACCAGTTGTTCTGTGACAGGGTTGGTCCCAGGTTCTTTCCTGAATGTGGCAGGTCCTAACTTCACGTTTTCTACCGCCGATACTTTTATAAATCGACTTGCCCGGAAAGGCTCCTATCCCGTTGGTCGGTTGACGTTTCCTGGTTGGATACACCCTATTCCCTCGTGGGTCAATTTATCTACCTGGATCCTGCAGAAGTATGAGGCTTTTTTGTGCGAGATTGGCCTGTACCATGCTATCCGAGGTACCAGTCATGGCTTGTTCATAAACAAGAAGCTATTCATGTCCCTGCTGGAAATGTATAATTGTCGTACAGGGACCTTTTACACACCTGTAGGGGAGATGGGACTTGCGCTACATGAAATGCATGCGGTCTCCAAGCTTCCTTGGGGGAACGAAGCGTTTGAAGCATATACTCCCACTAATGAGGAACTCGAAGATTTGGAACGACGGTATCCTGGCTTTGCGGCCCTTTATCAGGAGATATTGTGTCATTATAACACATGCCATCAGATAACCCGCAAGGATAACCTGGACGGGAATGCTCCCTACACCAAAGATTGGGTGCATTATCTCTTCTCAGCAGATGCCTCAGGTCTGGTTACCTCTCGTCGCCCTAGGTCTCGGGAGGCGGTCAAAGAATTGGTGTCATCTACTAGTGGCAGATTCGGGAGCCAAACCGACACTTTCGATTACTTTTACCAGGATACTCAAGAGCTGTCTGAGAAAGCGCTTCTGGCGAGATTTTTGATGATCTGGCTACGAAATTGTGTAGTCTCGGGAGGAACCGGTTCTATTGAGAGAATTAGTTGTAACTTCATCCTTCCGGCTGTGAAATTAGTCTTGCGAATCAGGCTAGCTCTCCTTCCGGCTATGGTGTGTAGCATACATCGTAGCCTTCGTACCTTCACGTCCAAAGTCATTGCCCGCGATGTGACCAAGGATTTTGAACGAACTGAGTTACCTTATCATTATTTGATGGGGTGGCTGCTGATATATTATCCATCTTTGATGAGGTCGGGCTCTGAGGGCGGTGCGACTGATGACGACGCCCTTATCTTCCGTTACCGTGATGAGCCTTGGGAATGTGAGGCCATGCGGGTTTGCCGGATGGTCTTGGCAAGGGCAGATAAGTATCATATTTTCGTATCCGTCCCTCGTTTTTCTGCCAGGGACATAGAGACTGTGCATATAGACGGTATTGTGCCTCCTCAACTTCTGGATGGCCAGATGCTCTTATGGTTGCGTAGCATCCGTCCCTCACAGCTGGTGTACCGTAACCGCAATGTTGTTTTTCTGGAGCCGTATCTGCCTAGCAGGTTTGCCCGGCAGTTTGGGTACAGCCAACTTTGTTTAGACAGCCCCAGCTCTTGTCTGGGTTATGAGGGAAGTCTTCTTGATGGTATCAGAGCTTGGCAATATTATGATTCGTTCCATACTCGCACCATTTTCTCGGTCCCTGCTATTAAGGAGTCAGTGGAGATCTTGTATATGGCGGCTCTGTATCATGTCATGGCGAACAAGCCCCCGGACGATTTTAACCCAGGTACCAGTTTTATTGCTGGTACCGGTCTGGAGGAAGGCTCTCAAGGGGCCAAGAAAAGAAAGACTAGAGCCGAAGTGCCAGATTTGGATTCCGCTGCTGAAGGTGATGAAGGCAACGAGCATAATAAAGATGACTCTATCCTTCCAGTGGTAGGTGCAGAGGTGGGTCAGTTGCATGTTTTGTCAGATGAGATGCTGAGGGATCAGTCCCTTGTTGCGCCTAGTCCTATCCCGAAACGTAGCAGGCAGGTTCCTCCTGTAGGCAGTGTTTCTCGATCCCGAAAGTTGGTTGCGACTAGGCACCGTCCGCCAGCCACCAAAGAGAGTGGAGAAGAAGTCAACCCTGCGTCAGAGGTAATAAAACTGCTCTCGATCCCTTTTTCCTTCTTTCCTTTGAGTTTCAATCCTGATTGTCTTCGTTCCCACTTTTAGGTGTCGGGGGAAGAAGAAAAGTTTCAGGATGTCGAGGCGGTGACCCAGGATGACGGGGCCTCCCATGAGCCTGTTTCTATTCAAGAGGATGAAGAACAGTTTGGCAACTCTAGAGGGGGGTGAATAGAGTTTATATAGAAAAATAGCCAATTAAAAATAACTCTTTCCCCAACAATAAAAAATCAGAGTAAAGTGCGGAAAATAAATGAAGAGCAGAAGAGCATACGCAAACACAACGATTTTAACCTGGTTTCCCTCGTGGAGGACTAGTCCAAGCCTGAGAACTCTAGCTCAGGATTAAATCCACTATTTGTGAAATAGTAGCTTACAACCCGTGCCTTTTCTTCAGAAGAGCACGTCAACTTCTAACAGAGGATCGCAGTGGCGATTTGCTTGGAATTGTCCAAGCGACTTCTTCACTCTTGCACAAGAATCCTAACTGAGAGATGCTGAGCACTCGAGACTTAGGAGGCTTGTGGCTAGTAGATAGGAAGGGTATGGCTTATTGAGCTTGTAGGAGAGAAGAGAAGAGAAGATTGAGTGAATTGAAATGAGAGAATTCATGCCCTATTTATAGTGTTTTTAGAGGCAGAATTCGGCCAGAATTCGGGTAGGAAAATTCAAAAATTTGGCCGTTGGACAGCTAGCAACCAGCTAACCCTAAAATTAGGGTTCCTGATTTCTAGGGGACAGAGTTCGGCCCGAACTCTGTGTGGAGGCAGAGTTCGGCCCGAACTCTGTCTCCAGAGCACAGAGTGGTCCAAAGTGGGACTTGTGGGCAATTTTTGTTTTGGTGGAGCTTGGGATTTTGGGTAGGCTTATAGACTAAGTTCCAAGAGCTCAGCATAACTCAGAGTACATACTTCTAGACTCAATAAAATGTAAAAGTACAGACTCGAAAATATACTGAGAGTCGGAAACCGAGCTGTTGTCTGTCCTGAACTGAATGCAGATGTCGTGTGTCGTATTGAATTTATACATATATTATTTAGTCAATGTAGTCAATATTTGGTTGACTGTGACTTTGTGTCAACAATCTCCCCCATATTGATAATTGACAAAATAATAAATGTATATTTCAATATTCATACCTGGACACAGTTGGTTAAAACACAGCTCCCCCATAAACAATGCCGAGCTAGAATAAGATAGCTCCCCCGTAATCAGTGAACGGTGCCGAGCTAGAATCAATAGCTCTCCCCCGTAAATAATGCATAGAACCTGTGGCCTGATAAAAATATTTTCCCAAAAGCAAACACAAGCACACAAATATACATATTTCTCCCCCTTTTGGCAGTTAGCAATATAAAGGATCATATAGACTGCATAAGGAAAAGCATGGGAATAGCAGTATAGACAATGAAAAGTAATCCAACCACACCAAGCAGAGAAGAAACAGTATAATACTAATAAAACAAGTCACTGACATAAAGTAAAACTACGAAAAATAGCATAAAATGTTATCCACCAACCAGCACATCATCAGGATTTGAAGACATAAATCCAGTACATAAATCCATAACAAACTGAAATAACTAAAATCAAAAAGGCAACTAAGACCATCAGCAGTGTCAGCAGCATATCAAGCCAATCTCCATCATGGAGCACGAGAAGGTCCTGGAACATCTGAAGGACCAGGGAATGAGCGACGAGGGTCCACAAAAGCATCATCAGGATCCATATACCTCATGACCCACGGATCGTCTATACGATGACCCGCGCGATCTGGATCCCGCTCAATAGGCACATGCAGATCAGGATGACGAGCAAGTGAATACCGCATATCATGCAGAGAGTTCCCAAGGGCACTGATCTGCAAGGTGGTACGGTAATCCTGCTACGTCCAGCGATCATCCTCAATAGCAAAGCAATCGCGAAGCATAGTCTGAAGAGACTCAAGAGTGGCAGGAGGAGGAGGTGCATCCTGACTAAGAGGAGGGACGTCAGGCTCCTCATCAGCAGAATGCTCAGATGACTCAGAAGCAGCGACAGGCTGAAGGCGTCGTGCTTTGGATAGAAAGGCAGGTGCAGGCAGGAACGGACAATCATGGATAGGAATGATGAAAGCACGAAAAACTAAAGGAAGATAGAGAGGATAAACCAAAGCTCTTGGTTTCTTCCGACAGTTGATCATCCAATCCATCATAGTCCGTGGAAATTTGAATGGAATACGATAGTAGAGATGATATAAGGTGGAGATCTCAAGATAAGTGACTTCATCTGTTGAGCCAGCCTTGGGCAAGATAGTATTGAACACGATGCGATGAAGTTCATAAAAGTAGGGGGTGAGATGCTTGGCCTTTAGCTTGCGAGGACTTACGTTAGGAGCACATAAATCCTCCTTGAATCCTTCAAGGGAAGTATTGCCAACAAATTGAAGTTGACGTGCTTCCACAAGCTTGTCCCACACATCAAGATCTGGGAGAGCAAGAAAGTCTCCCAACTCAGAATCATTAAAGGCAATGGTAATGCCAGCAACCCGAGAATAGATGTGGGTTGCATCGTGAGTCAAATTACAGTAAAACATTTGAATTGCACTATGGTAGATGACAGAATTTGAAGCAACAAGTTCATCCAAACAAAGATCATGGAATAAAGACTCATATTGTGAAAATATAGTGAAATTTATGGGATGGCCCCCAAACACCGGACGAGTTCTAAAATCGCTAAACCATTCATTAGAGGCTTCTAGCGATACAAATAAACGGTCGTCGTAAGTGTTAGGGTCATCGGGACGCGGCGGATTGAACAACGGATGAATGGGGTGTTGTTCAACTACTTGTTCAATCGGAGGAGGAGGAACCGAAGAGGAAGCACCCTCATGTCGAGTCCTTCTCCCTCGTTTGGACAAGCGAGATGCCATTTAAAATAAAAGAGGAGAACTAGAAAATGATAGAAAAAGAGAGATATACCTGAAAAGAATACCAAACAGTTGAAGAGAATGTTGAAAAACCCCTTTCCCTTGATTTTGAGAAGAAATAGAGCCCTCTATAACAAGAACTAGGGTTAGGGTTTGGAAGGAAGAAGATGGAGGAGGTGGAGAAGAAGGAAATATGGGAGGAAAGAGAGGGAATCCCGAAATAAAGTAGGGCTTGGTCTTTGGTCGGGTGAAATATTGACCATTGGATTAAGATTGATCCAACGGCAGAGCCAGATCCCGACCCTGGAACCTAAGAACCGAACTCGGCCCGAACTCTGATAGGGGCAGAGTTCGGCCCGAGTTCTGGATTAATGGTCCAGAACTGAAAACAGGCAAAGAACATGAAGAAAAGGTTTAACAGTTAAACAAAAGATAGTTGAGGACAACAAAGAGTGAAAAAAAATAGATAGAGAGGTACTCAGAAAACAGAATGAACTTTAGAAAATCTCAATTAGGCAACATTAAATCGAAAACGAGCCATATAATAAATAAGGACATATACTGTGGTTCAATAGTCCAAATTTGCCATGGGTTAGCTGCAGGGGCCGGATCCCAGCTAGCGGTAGTCCTGAGGACTAGTGCACCGTGTCGCTTAGGCTTTTACGCCTTGTTGTCAGAAGGACCCTTTCGGCTTGTACCCATACCAAATTCTTCGAAAAGAAATCACAATATACTCGATATTTACGCAGGTGAGTTTCAATTTATAACTGCTTCATCTAAAATTCCAAGTTCACGACAAAGAAAATTGAAACGCTCTTCGGATAGTGGCTTAGTAAAGAAATCTGCCAGCTGATGATCAGTGTCAATAAATTCTAAGTTAATCGTGCCATTTTGCTGATGATCACGCAAAAAGTGGTGTCTGATCTCAATGTGTTTAGTGCGTGAGTGGCAGACAGGGTTCTTAGTCAAATTGATTGCACTAGTATTGTCACAGAATATAGGAATATGCATGAAAGATAACTTATAGTCTTCAAGGATTTGCTTCATCCACAGAATTTGTGCACAACAACGCCCAGCTGCTATGTATTCAGCTTCTGTTGTGGATAGTGCGACAGAGTTCGGCTTCTTGCTAAACCATGAGACTAAAGCCTTTCCTAATAAATAACACGTGCCGCTTGTACTTTTACGGTCGACCTTGCATCCAGCAAAGTCAGCATCAGAGTAACCGATGAGGTCAAATGATGTTGACTTGGGATACCATAGGCCCACTGTAACCGTACCCTTAAGGTATCGAAAGATACGCTTAACCGCGGTCATGTGAGATTTCTTAGGATTTGCTTGATATCTAGCACATAGGCAAACACTAAACATGATATCGGGGCAACTAGCAGTTAAATAAAGTAAGCTGCCTATCATACCTCGATACTTACGTTGGTCAACGGGTTTGCCGCTTTCATCTGGTTCGAGTTTGGTTGAAGTAGCCATTGGAGTGCTGATTGGTTTGATGTTGTCAAGATCGAACTTCTTCAGCATGTCCTTGGTATACTTCGATTGACAGATGAAAGTTCCATTAGCCAGTTATTTTACTTGCAGACCAAGAAAGTAGTTGAGCTCTCCCATCATGCTCATCTCAAATTCCGTCTGCATATACTTGGCAAATTCTTGACAAAGAGTTTCATCAGTAGACCCAAAAATAATATCATCAACATAAATCTGAATTAATAGAATGGTGTCTTTGAAAGATTTGATAAACAGTGTAGTGTCAATTTTCCCTTTTGAAAAACCTTTCTCAAGCAAGAAACTGCTTAGCCTTTCATACCAAGCTCTGGGGGCTTGTTTAAGGCCATAAAGCGCTTTCTTCAGCTTGAACACGTGGTCGGGAAATTTGTGATTTTCAAAGCCAGGGGGTTGTTTGACATAAACTTCCTCCTTAATAAAGCCATTCAAGAAAGCACTTTTAACATCCATTTGAAATAATTTAAAGTTTTGAAAATTAGCAAAAGCACAAAGCATCCGAATGGATTCTAGTCTAGCAACAGGAGCATACGTCTCATCGTAGTCGATACCTTCCTCTTGGTTGTATCCTTGAGCTACTAGACGAGCTTTGTTACGTGTGACTGAACCATCTTCATTTACTTTGTTTCTAAACACCCATTTGGTACCAATTATTGAGTGATTAGCCGGTCTAGGAACTAGTTCCTATACTTGGCTCCTCTCAAATTGGTTGAGTTCTTCTTGCATAGCAGAAATCCAAAATTTATCATTAAAAGCTTCAGAAATGTTTTTAGGCTCTACTTGTGAAATGAAGGCAGTGCTAGCAACGGAGTCTCTTAGTGATGATCTAGTAGTTACTCCACGTGAAACTTCTCCTATAACTAAATTTTCTGGATGAGAAGGTTTGAAAGAGAATTTCTTAGGCAAACCCTCCAGAGAATTAGTTTCGGTTGAAGTATTCATTGGAGTAGAAGTTGATGGCTCAACGTCATCATCAAGAGTACTTGCTGCACTGTTGTCTTCATCAAAAGTCACATTTGTTGACTCTTCCACAATAAGTGAGCGTTTATTGAAAACTCTATATCCCTTACTCTTGGCGGCATAACCAAGAAAGATACCATCGTCAGCTTTGGCATCAAATTTGCCTAAGTTGTCTTTGGTGTTAAGGATAAAACATCTACAGCCAAAAACTTTAAAATAAGAAACATTGAGGGTTCTCCCAAACCAAAGCTCATAGGGTGTTTTCTTCGTAATGGGACGAATAAGCACCCTATTCAAAATGTGGCATGCTGTACTTACAGCCTCTGCCCAAAAATATTTCGGAAAAGAAAATTTATTCAACATGACTCTAGCCATATCGCTAAGAGTCCTATTCTTCCGCTCCATAACACCATTTTGTTGAGGAGTTCTAGGACAAGAAAATTCATGATCAAAACCATTTGCATTACAAAAAAAACTTTCAAAATCATAATTTACGAATTCGCCTCCATGATCACTTCGGATTCGAGTAATCATGTAGCCTTTTTCGTTTTGAACTTTCTTTACAAAATTTTTGAAAGCAGAAATAGCATCGCTCTTATTAGCGAGAAAGAAAACCCATGTAAATCTCGAAAAATCATCAACAATAACAAATGCATAAAGTTTGCCTCCAAGGCTAGCTATTCTACTAGGACCAAATAAATTCATATGAAGTAGTTGCAAGGGTCTAGTAGTACTTACAGAGTTGATAGAATAAAATGAGGATTTAGTTGCCTTGTTTAGTTCACATTCGGCACATACCGTGTCCTTTTTGAACGTGATGTCAGGCAATCCTCTCACTAGCTTCTTGGTGGAAAGCCTGGATATAGCATCCATGTTGGCATGACCAAGACGCTGGTGCCAAAGTAGTCGTTCGTTTTTGTGGGCATATAGACATCTACCTGTATTGTTAGTATTTATAGAAAGATAGAAAATGTAGATGTTGTCCTCTCTTTTCCCTTCAAAAGCAATATCTCCTGTTGACCTATCATAGATGTAGCAACTGTTTTGTCCAAAGTTAATATCATATCCATGATCAGCAAGATGACTAATGCTGAGCAGGTTATGCTTTAACTCGGTCACTAGGCAGACATCCTTTATTACAGGAGAAGGAGGATGACCAATGATACCATTACCTATAATGTGCCCTTTGAGATTGTTACCGAAGGATACGTATCCTTCTCTCTTCATTGATAGTGATGCAAAAAGATTTGCGTCTCCCGTCATATGTCGCGAGCATCCACTATCGAGAATCTACTTACTTTCAGTTGAGGAGGGAAGGTCCACCTACATCAAGAGTAGATGTGACCTTTGGTACCCGAGTTCTTGAGGGTCCTGAAAAGTTAGTCTTTGGGAACCAAGCATATATCCTTTTATCTACAAGTCTTCTAACTCTGCACTGTGGTGAGATGTGTCCATGTAATCCACAATAAGTACAGATAGCATTCTTATTTATACTAGGAGCATGAGAATAATATCTATAAGCAACAGGATGAGGATGGACATGATGTGAAGAGTTAGCATGGTGAAGATGATTATGCATAGAATAAGTGGCATGTTGATGGTGTCTATGAGGCATAGAATGATGGTATTGTCTATGATGTGTGACATGCTGATATTGTCTAGATGGCATGGCATGATGATTTTGTCTATATGGTTTATGAGGACCTTGTCTATATGGCATTGCATGATGATTTTGTCTATATGGCATGACATGATGAATTTTATGTGTGGAGTGATGTTGATTGTGTCTTTGTGCATGATGAGTGTGTACTGAGTGAGAATTGTTCTTACGTGCACGTGGTTTATGAAAGTTTGTGTATATAAAAGCATGGTTATGTGCTGCATGAGATTGACGTGGTTGACTAGCATGAGTGGTATTGTGCCCTTGTGATTGGGTTTGAGGTTGAACAACCTGTTTACCCAATTTGGTTTCTAATCTTTTAAAAACAGCTTGCAGTTCATCAACCTTAATATTTAAGCCATAAATCTTAGTCATAGAAATCTTGTGTCTACTCTTTTCTTCAGCAAGCAACGTGTTGAGAGTAGTGATTTCTTGAGTTTGTTGCTCAATACGTGCTTCAGCATCATGTAAGCTTAATTTAAGCTTGGATGCTTCATCAGTGTCATTTGTGGGTGATGTGTTTCTAACATTATCAAGAAGTAAAGAAATTCTTTGTATCTCATCTTCTAGACTTTTGATTTTGTCCTTGGCATGTTTATATTTACCGATGACCTTTTTATGATCATCGAGTAAATCAGTGAAAGCATCGCCAAGTTCATCAAAAGAGAAGTCATCCAGAGTTTCGTTAGATACCTTGTTGGAAGTTGCCATCAGGCACACATTTACTGTATCTTGAGGAGAGTCCTTTTCTTCCTCAGAGTCACTCGCTTCACTTTCATGCCAGATACCTGTGTTGGCATATTTTTTTGATGAGTTCTTTTTGTATGGCTTCTCATAGCGGTTGCTCTTCTTCAGGAATGGGCAGTCTTTTCGGACATGTCCAGTTTTCTTGCAACCGTAACAAGTTGGTTCTTCTTCATCGTCTTCTTGAGATTCCTTCTTCCTTCGATTGAAGCGAAGGAATTTTCTGAAGTTGCGAACCATGAGAGCTTGGTCTTCATCATCCGAATTATCTTCTTCGGTCTCATCATGATTAGCTCTTCGTTGATGAGCTTTGAGTGCGATCTCCCTGGTCTTCGGAGCAGGCTCTTCGAAGTCCTTGAGGTCAAGCTCGTGAGTCATAAGCTTACCCATCAAGGTCTCCATTGACATTGTTGTGAGATCGTTTCCTTCTATGATGGCTGTCACCTTAGGGTTCCAAATCTTTGGTAGCCCTCTGAGCAGCTTACGAATCTTCTCGTGGTTTGAGTACTGCTTTCCAAGCGAAGATAGAGGATTGATGATGTCGAGGAATCTTGTGATCATTTGAGTGATCGTCTCACTTGGCTTCATCTTGAAGGCTTCGTATTCTTGAGTGAGACGGCTTATTTTAGATTCTTTGACCTGTGTGGTTCCTTCATGCGTCACTTCTAGAAGTCTCCATACTTCATGAGCAGTGGTGCATGTAGAGACCCTGTTGAACTCATTCCTGTCTATAGCACAGAATAAAACATTAATAGCCCTAGCATCTAGACTTGCCTGTTTCTTCTCCTCGACAGAATATTTGTCGTGTGGTTTCTCAATGAGGTCACCATCGACAACTATCCTGGCGGGCTTTTTGTAACCGTCAGTGACGACAGTCCACAGGTCAAAGTCTAGAGACTTAAGATAGAAGCTCATCCTTGTTTTCTAATATGTGTAGTTAGTCCCATCAAATAGGGGAGGCCTATGAGTGGACTGACCTTCACCATGATTGGAAATCAAGGATTGTGTGGTTGCCATGGATCAGCTCTTAGGATGTTAGTCCTTGTAAAGAGAACAGAGCTTTGATACCAATTGAAGAACAGTTTGGCAACTCTAGAGGGGGGTGAATAGAGTTTATATAGAAAAATAGCCAATTAAAAATAACTCTTTCACCAACAATAAAAAATCAGAGTAAAGTGCGGAAAATAAATGAAGAGCAGAAGAGCATACGCAAACACAACAATTTTAACCTGGTTTCCCTCGTGGAGGACTAGTCCAGGCCTGAGAACTCTAGCTCAGGATTAAATTCACTATTTGTGAAATAGTAGCTTACAACCCGTGCCTTTTCTTCAGAAGAGCACGTCAACTTCTAACAGAGGATCGCAGTGGCGATTTGCTTGGAATTGTCCAAGCGACTTCTTCACTCTTGCACAAGAATCCTAACTGAGAGATGCTGAGCACTCGAGACTTAGGAGGCTTGTGGCTAGTAGATAGGAAGGGTATGGCTTATTGAGCTTGTAGGAGAGAAGAGAAGAGAAGATTGAGTGAATTGAAATGAGAGAATTCATGCCCTATTTATAGTATTTTTAGAGGCAGAATTCGGTCAGAATTCGGGTAGGAAAATTTAAAAATTTGGCCGTTGGACAGCTAGCAACCAGCTAACCCTAAAATTAGGGTTCTTGATTTCTAGGGGACAGAGTTCGGCCCGAACTCTGTGTGGAGGCAGAGTTCGGCCCGAACTCTGTCTCCAGAGCACAGAGTGGTCCAAAGTGGGACTTGTGGGCAATTTTTGTTTTGGTGGAGCTTGGGATTTTGGGTAGGCTTATAGACTAAGTTCTAAGAGCTCAGCATAACTCAGAGTACATACTTCTAGACTCAATAAAATGTAAAAGTACAGACTCGAAAATATACTGAGAGTCGGAAACCGAGCTGTTGTCTGTCCTGAACTGAATGCAGATGTCGTGTGTCGTATTAAATTTATACAGATATTATTTAGTCAATGTAGTTAATATTTGGTTGACTGTGACTTTGTGTCAACAGAGGACGCAGATCAATCTGTATCCCCCTTCAAGGTGACGGGGTCAGGGGACGTGACTGAGTTTAACTCGGGGATCCCGGGTGGGGGGACCATGCCAGTTGTGGATAAGCCGCGACCTTCATGCCCCTCCCTTGGTAAGATTAGCCGAATCTTAACCCGTGAGGAAGCCTATCTGCTCTATCATCATGTCCTTCGGGTTACGTCGATTGACTATTATTCTGGACATTCAGGTCCTGCCCCTTCAGTGCCGAGGATGGACGTCGTCGAGACAAACCCAACCGAAGGGGCATCGGTGGAAAGGGGTGTATTTTCTTACTGTCCGACTCGTCTTGATGGGCCTTCTGGGGACCCGAGTTTAACGGGCCAGTTCTCGGGGCAGTTGGGGCAGGGAACAATGGTCCTTGTATCATCCTCTACTCCAATGGCTTCGAGAATCGATCTTTCTTCCCTACCGAGCATCCAAGCTCTCCGGGCGACGGAAGACGAGTTGGCCGCTATTCATGCATCGTTCTGCTTGGACTCTGCTCCCTTGGTGGCGAGCTCTAGCGTTACTCCTCCGACGTTGCCGCTCCGGCTTCCCCTGATGCCCTCCTCTGCTGAAGTTTTGAACGACGCGTTGCAGGACGTGGTTGCCAGTTTCCATCGTCATTTGAAGAGGGGAATCGAGGCCACTGTAGAAAGAGGGACCTCTTTTACCTTGGCCCGAAGATGCGCCCATGGTCAAATAAACATCCTTAGGGATCTTCCTGATGATACAGGAATGGCTTCGCTTCTGGAGGCAAAATTGCTGGAGGCTGATCAGCTGGTGTCCGGGCTTCGAGTATTGCGACAGGCTGATCTGCCTACTGTTATAAACGAGGAGCGGAATTCCTTTATTGCTGTTATAGAGAGGACCAGAGCGGCTCGAGATAAGACCAGACCGGCCGTACTGAAGGATCTCAGCGACTTAGCTGATCGGTATGATCAATTGAGTTATGCGACCGAAAATGTTGTGGCTCGGGAGGAGTCTGTCTCTCGTGAGATTACCGAGACGCGGGAGCAGATCCTTGCGCTTCAGAAGAAGTTGACTTTCCTGGAGTCTGAACTCGAGACTGCCCGTATGACAGGGGGCTAATTGTTCAGGAAGCTGACAGGGTTACTCAAGCTTCGACTGACCTGGAGGCTGTCTTGAAGAAATTGGAAGATGACTGTCAGGCACTCCTGGATTTGGACAATGAGGAGCGGTTACTCTAGGAGGCCGAGCGTCGTGCTCGGCAACGGATTGAGCGGGAGACCACCTCAGTGAGAGACCGCCTCCTAGAATTGAGTAACACTGTAATGTAGTCGGCCTTTTCTTTTCCCTTTTTTTCTTTCTCTTCTCTTTTTTTTGAAAGGGACGTGGTCCCGAAATATGTAGTACTTCTTTTCTTCCTTCAAATAAAGAGTATTTTCCATTCTACCCTTCATTTGTATTGCCTGTTGTGCCTGTGATATTGTGGTGATGTTCTTCCCCGCATAGGGGATATATTTGTGGACCTGTTACCCATGGCGTACCTTGGTTTTAGGTAGAGATAACAAGTTTCGGTTAGGATACCTGAAGCAGCCATAGCAAAGTGGTCATGGGTGCTCTTGGTATTAAAGAAAGAATTGCCGTAGAGCAGCTAGGCTCCTGGGGCATGATGAGGTGATAGGTTTGTGTTAAGAAATTTAGCTGAGGATATTTGTGGGCCTATTACCCTTGGCATACCCTGGTTTAGGATACGGATAATAGGATGAAGGGGAACTGGCATACTTGCTCAGAGGTAACGAGGACATGGCAAGTAGAAAAGTTTTTCGAACGTAGAGTCTTCCTGTTCAGAGGTAATGAGTACATGGCAGGAGCGAACTCGACGGAGGGTATTGGTGGTCAACAGAGGACATTTGTGGTCAACAGAGGACATTTGTGGTCAACAGAGGACATTTGTGGACCCATTACCCTTGGCGTACTCTGGTTGTGGGTACAGGTAATAGGTTGAAAGGGGATCATCATACTTACTCAGAGGTAATGAGGACATGGCAAGTATGAAGGTTTCTTCGACGGAGCCTTTCCATTCAGAGGTAATGAGGACATGACAGGAGTGGGCTCAATGAAGGGGGGTACGTAGAATAACTCAGAGGTAATGAGGACATAGAAATTCTATGTAGGGGTGATTTGTTTTTGGCGGAAATGGGACAACTCAGAGGTGATGAGGACATGGTCGTCTTGGAAATTTGTGGATCTGTTACCTTTGTTGTGCACTAGAAGTGCAGGTATTAGATCATGAGGGAGGATCTCTTGTAGGAAAAAAGTTCAGCGGTGTGATTATACATGACTTTCTTTCAAAAGAGTGACCGGGATGTAAGTTCAGGGGTACCGATGGGCACATAACTCGACAATCCATGAATATTGGAATCAAAGTGTAAGTTCAGAGGTACCAGCAGGTACATGACTTAGAAATTTGGGATATCTTTATGGAAGAAGGGCATGAGTTCAGCGGTACATGCGGGTACGTGACTCGAAAATCTGTGAATGTTGGAATCAAAGTGTAAGTTCAGAGGTACCAGCAGGTACATGACTTGGGAATTTGGGATATGAGTTCAGCGGTACAAGAGGGTACGTGACTCGATAAGTTAGAAAATTAGGGGGTTGAGTTCAGTGGTACCAGCGGGCACATGACTCAAAACTCTGGAAAATGTTGTTTAAACATAGTATTTCTTCAGGAACTTGCCGTTGACGGGCAACATGAGCAAGTCTCCGTTCTGCTTGGCGAGGCGGTAAGCACCATTGGAGAACACGGCCTCGATGATAAATGGGCCTTCCCATTTTGACTGGAACTTGCCGGTGGTCTTGTGAGTCATGACCATTGGCCTCCTGACTGCCAAAACAAGATCGTCCACTTGAAATGTTCTGACTTTGACCTTTTTGTTGAAGGCTCCTGAGATGCGTGCTTGGTATAATTCGATCCTTTGCTGAGCTAGGAGGCATTTTTCATCTAAGGCCTCTAACTCTTGTAGTCGACGTCGGTAGTTATCATCCGTTATCAATTGATAAGTGAGGGCGACTCGGAGTGAGGGAATCTGAGTCTCTAATGGGAGAACTGCCTCACTCCCGTACACCAGAGAGAATGGTGTATTCCCGGTGGCTGTTCGAACCGTGGTGCGATAAGCCCATAAGCACTCGCCGAGCTTCTCGTTCCAGTCGCATTTGTTGGAGGAGACAAATTTCTTGAGGAGTTTGATGATTGTTTTGTTGAATGCCTCTGCTAACCCGTTTACTGCCGGGTTGTATGGTGTCGAAGCGACATTCTGAATGCGGTGTTTGTCGCAGAATCGGTAGAATACGTGGCTTATAAACTGCGGACCATTATCATGGATGATCCTTCGGGGCAGTCCAAAGCGGTAGATGACGTGGTGCTTTAGGAAGCTGATTACGTTCGAAGTCTTGACTTCGACGAGTGGGACAGCTTCTGCCCACTTTGAGAAGTAATCAGTGATCGCAAGTATGAAGCGATGTCCTCGGGAGGAAGGTGGGGTGATTAGACCAAGATATCCATTTCCCATGCTTCGAATGGCCAGGACGCCACTGTCGGATGTAGAAATTCGGATGGTTGGTGAATAAAGTCTGCGTGGACTTGGCAGGCCTTGCATTTTCGGGCATAATCTATTGTATCGGCCACCATCGTGGGCCAGTAGTAGCCCATCCAGCGAAGGCGATCTTGCAGCTTAGGGCTAGGCTGATGGGCCCTGCAGACACCGTCATAAGCCTCTCGTACGGCTTCTTTGGCTTCTGCGTTTGACAAGCACCGAAGTAGTAATCCATCGTAGGAGCGGCGATACAGCATTTTCGTCTCTGTATCGTAGAAGAATCTGAGAGAACGCCGTCTGATAGAAGTAGCCTCCTTCGGGTTCTCGGGCAGGATGTCGTAGACCACGAAGTCTATGAATGGTTGTCTCCAGTCTGGCGCTTCGTCGATCATCTGAGCAGAATAACTCGCCATGGCTTGAACGTTATTCTTGGGGCAGACCAGCTCATGGCCGATTACATCGACCGAATAATGAGAGTGGTTTGGCACTGCTAGGGAAGCAGCCAGGCCTGCTAGGGCATCAGCTTCGATATTTTGGAGTCTGGGGACGTGTTCGATGAAGAATCCCTCGAATGATGAGATAATATTGATCGCTATTTGGTGGTAGGGGATCATGTCTTCATGGCGGACTTCGTACGTCCCCCGAATCTGGTTGACGATTAATTGCGAATCGCCGTATGCTTCAAGGTATTCTACCCCCAGTTCTCTTGCGAGTTGGAGGCCAATGACCAAAGCATTGTACTCGGCCACATTGTTAGAGCAGGGTTCTGTAAGAGAGTAGACGCGATTGATCACTAGCCCGGTAGGAGAGACCAATACTACTCCAACTCCGACGACGATATTTCCCTTGGGTCCGGTTCTTGAAGCGCCATCGAAGAACATCCGCCATATGTTATCGTGGGTGGTTGTATTTGAATCGGCGACCTCATCTGGGAATTTTTCGTATATTCTGGATGATTCCGATCCTGGATGGGCCGCCAAAAAGTCTGCCAGGGCTTGACCTTTGACAGCCTTCTGCGGGACGAAGATCATATGATAGGGGGACAGCAATATCGCCCATGTAGCGAGGCGGGAGCTGAGTGCCCCTGGTTTGGTCATGAGGACCCTGAGAGGGTTGATTCGTGAGATCACATGTATGGTTTGCCCCGTGACATAGTGCCGCATCTTTTGAATGGCGAATACCAGGACGAGGCATTCTTTCTCCACAGCGGTGTATCGGTGTTCGGGCTCGACCATCATTCGGCTGAGATAATAAATGGCCTGCTCGTGGCCTGCGTCATTGTTTTGTGCCAGTAGGGCACCGAGGGAGTGTTCCATTGCTCGTACATAGAGCAGGAATGGTTTTCTAGGGACCGGGGCCACCAGGACTGGAGGATTTGATAAATATTCTTTGATGTCATCGAAAGCGCGCTGGCATTCCTCGTCCCATACGAATGAGACTCCCTTCTTTATGAGGTGGGTGAACGGTCGGCATCGCACGGAGAGGTTAGAAATGAACCTCCTGATATAAGCTAGCCTCCCTTGGAGGCCTCTAAGT
Source organism: Iris pallida (assembly GCA_029216955.1). Taxonomy (NCBI): domain Eukaryota; kingdom Viridiplantae; phylum Streptophyta; class Magnoliopsida; order Asparagales; family Iridaceae; genus Iris; species Iris pallida. The sequence continues at coordinate 8,060,263 of JANAVB010007798.1, read as the reverse complement.
TCACGGAGATTTCTCGGGGGACCCATCTCCATGATTGCCCTCGTTTTCTCGAGGTCTACATGGATACCCCATGCAGTGATGATGAAGCCCAAGAACTTTTCGTTGGATACGCCCAAGAACGATTTTGTAGGGTTCATCTTCAGATTGTGGGCTCGCATTAAGTTGAATACCGTTCTCAGGTCTTGCAGATGATCTTCCTTATGGCGACTCTTGACGGCGATGTCGTCGACATAGCATTCCACTATCTTGCGCAAATGTTCTCTGAAAATGATACTCATGGCTCGCTGATATGTAGTGCCAGCATTCTTTAGACCGAATGGCATGACTGTGTAGTAGTATGTGCCAATCGGGGTTCGGAATGAGGTGTGCTTTTCGTCGTCGGGAGACATCTTGATTTGATTGTACCTCGAGAATCCATCCATGAATGACATACGTTCAAAGCCGCATGTATTGTCGATCATGATGTCTGTGATAGGAAGGGGAAATTCATCTTTGGCGCATGCCTCGTTCAGGTTGCGGAAGTCGATACAGATTCGAATCTTCCCATTCTTCTTGAGGACGGATACTATATTGGCGACCCAATCAGGATGTTGCTCTTCACGAATGAAGCCGCTGGCTATTAGCTTGTTGACTTCGGCTTCGATCGCGTCCATGACGCCTGGGCGAAAGCGTCGTTGTTGCTGCTTGACTGGCTTTGCATCTGGCCGTATATTAAGTTTGTGGAGAGCGATGTCAGGATTTAACCCCGGCATGTCTTCATAGCTCCAGGCGAACACATCAATGTATTCTCTGACAAGTTCTAACAGTGACTCTCGTTCTTCGTCAGTTAGGCTTTTACTGATAAAGATCGGTTTTGGAGAAGATTCGCTGCCGAGATCCACTTGTATGACCTCATCTTCAGTAGGAGGTTCTCTCAGTTCGAACCGCTTTTCCCATTGTGCGTCTAATTGCTGGGTCCATGGCTCTAGCTCAAAGATTTTGGGGATGTCTTCGTCTTCCTCGTAAGCGTCGGTGAATGCCATGTTGACTGACATGACTTGTCTGAACACATCTCCGATGCTGGTATCTGAGTCGGAAGTCGGTAATCCGGTTGAATGTGACTGCCAGTCGCATTCTTCATCTGAGCTTTCAGGGGTCGTAGTAGGCGTTACATACCCTAAATCGCATCGGGTTTTGTTATAGTAGTTCCGTGGTTTGCCCGCCGGGGCTGGCATCTTCAAAGGTAATCGTCGTCCAGTGCCGTAGTTCAGTCCTGGCGTTGTCTCTAGATCATATCCCTGTTTCTGCATGAGATATTTGGATTGAGGGCTATAGAGATACAGAGGCAGTCTTCCAGCATCTGACCCGAAGTCGACTTCTTCTATGGCGAGGGGATGCGGGTTGTTCGTCCGACCGAAGATGATTGGGTGGTCCCCTCCCTCGATTATTCGGTAAGCGTCTTCTACTAGAGTAAGTTGGATAGCGGTGTACACATTTGTCACCTGTGTATGTAGGTGAGTGCCTATACCGTGTTCCATAACATACATTGTACATAGCTTATTGAGCTCGGTGTAGTTCAAAGATAACCCTTTATTGATAAAGTAAGGTATCTTTTCTAGAGGGATTATATCATCTGCGGAGGGAGCATCAGTGTGGGCAGCCACATACTTGGCTAGCTCTGGTTTCTCTTCGGCTACCCCATGTGTGAATGAAGATTGAGAGGGCGTCCTAGTCAGCTTGATCTTCAGAGGTTCAACTGACGGAGCGGAGCGTGGGGTTGTCGGTAGACTAGCAACCCCCAGTCTGGCACTTGATGTGGAGCGAGGGGTGGCTGGTTCGCTTGAAGTGTCAGACCTCGCATCGGGGTGACGACCTTTCTTAGGCAGGCGTATCGTCAGAGGTCTATCAGAGGGATTGAGCTTCTCTGTTTGGGATTGACCGACTCTCGGCAATCTGATGGTAAGTGGCCCTGTCGTGGGTCTTGGTACCTGGCTGGACCTTGGCAGCCGGATTCTCAACTGCTCTTCCTGTGCCGAGAGGCTGATCGCGTCCTTACGCAGCGTGGCCGTAAGGGGTGCGGAATTGCCTGGTTTGTGAGCCTGGAGGTGGATTGTCAGAGGTTCTTCTGATCCCGTGGTTGCTTCAACATCAGTTTGTTCATTTCCTCCTTCAAGGTGCCTCTTCGACTTTTCGTATAGGCAGGAGTCCGAGTAATAAGATGCGACCCCTTTGAAGGGATCAATGTCAGCAAATTTTGTCCTCATGAAGCCGTACTTGTCGACATATTTGAAGCATTGGTGTAGCGTGGAAGGCACGATCATGTAATCGTGTATCCAAGGGCACCCCAAAAGGATGTTGTATGAAGTGTCGGCATCTATGACGTAGCAAGTGACTTCTGATTGGAGATCACCAATCTGACATTTCAGACGGATCTTCCCGATTAGGTAGCTCCTGCCCGAATTGAACCCGCTGATGGCGGTGTTTGTAGGGGTCAGGCGATGCATCGGGATGCGAAGATGATGCAGTAGTCCTTTTGGAATGATGCTTATGGAAGACCCAGGGTCAATGTGCATCTGGTCCACCTTTATGTCGCCGATGTAGCCTGTGTAGTATAATGGGCGATCATGTAGATTAGTCTTGATGAGCATGTCTTGTGGAGTGAAGACGATGTTGGGCATTGCTCCCGTACAGGCACTGTCTTGGAGGTCCGCGGGCTGATTTTCTCCCGTGAGGTTGACCTGAGCCAGGTACGCGTCGGCATTTTGAAGTGCATCGCTCAAAGCTGTGCGGACATCCTTCGAGAGCCTCAGGAGTTCATATAAGGACAATTTGGCCGGTGTATTGGCCAATTGTGCCAAGATGTCGAAGTTGTAGGGCCTCTCCAGCCCCTGAGATGTTTTCTTTCGGAGGGATTTGTCGAAGCGAGTCTCCTTCGGCCTAGGCTTGTCGGTCGTCGAAGGCTGAGCCGGTCCCGGAGCATCCGTGGTAGTGGGCAGATGATCATCAGTCGAGTTTTCAGCCACAGGTTGAGATTGTGCTCCGGATCGAGTAACAACGGCCGTGACTTCCTCTTCATCTGCTGAGGTGGTATGGCAGGATCTGACTTTTCTACTTTTCTTTTTAGAAGATGGAGTGGACTGAGTTACCTCGTGGACTAGGTCCGGATGGACCCACATGATTTCCCCTTGTGATGTGGTGAGGGGTACTAGACCAGCAGCTTGAGCAGGCGGAAGATTAGCAATCTCCATCGTTGCCAGAGGGATGGGTATAACCCCGTCCTGGGTCTCTGTTGGAGGGAAGCTGCCGAATTGTACGGACACCATGTTGGCTGCTACGGTTACCTTCTCGAAGTCGATGGCCAGAGCGTTCGAATCGATGAGGTTTTGGATATATCGTTTCAGTTGGTAGCAGTCGTGAGTAGCATGGTGGACGTAGCGATGGTAATGGCAGAACTTTGGGTTCTCCAGATCAGCCGGCCGAGGCTCCCGTCTTGGTAGAGGAAGCTGAATCCTATCTCCTTGTATGAGCATGTCCAAGATAGGCTTGACGTGACCGTCTTCAAAAGAGTAAGTGATTTGAGGCCACTGTTTGTCCGCAGGTTGCGACTCAGGCTTCTGGGCTGTATCGACCACCATAGCCTGCTTGCCTCTGTTGTCCCGGTTGTTGGAGGGGCTACCCCCATTATCGTTGGTGGTGCTGGGACGCTTGCCCTTGTTCTCTCCCTCTGAGATATGTAATCCCAGTTGGCGAGCCTTCTTTAATCGTTCTTCGGCACTTGTAGCACTAATGATAAAAGCCTTCCAGTCCTTGAATTGACTCTCGCCCATCCAGAGACTGATTGTTGGGAGTAGTCTCTTTTGGCAAATTTCGATCAAGGAGGAGTCCGGGTTGCCAGATGGTAACTTCATTGCGGTTTGATGAAACCGTTCAATGTAATTCCTTGTCAGCTCTTTCTCTCCTTGAATGACGTCCATGAGAGTAGACATCGTGACGTCCTGCCCTACCTCATAGAACCTCTCCAAGAACAGGCGCTTGAAGCCAGCGAAGGAATAGATGCAATTATCCGGCAGGTTGCGGTACCAATCGAAGGCGACTCCTTCCAATGCCCCAATGAATAACCGTGTGAGGATAGCGTCATCATGGGGCAGATGGTCGGTAGTGACCTCAAAGTAAGTGATGTACCGACTTGCTAAAGTCTTGCCATCATATGGGTTGATATTGAACGGCTTATATCTTGGTGGAAAGGGAACATCCCTCCATTCAGCAGGATATGGTTGCCGTATCCTGAGGTCTTGAGAGTTTTCTCGGGCATGGAACATTGCTCGGAGCTCCTGAACCTCTCTTCTTACTTCTCGGGCCTCATCTGTCGCGGTAGGGGCCGTTATCTCGGAAGGATTGTTGCCCGGGTTCGGTGCTGCTGAATTTGAATCTACGTTGATTGCGGGACCCGTGCTTGTCTGGCCAGGTGTCACCCCCTGCAGATTAGGAAGCGCCGCTTTGATCTCGTCTACAGACTTGACCAAGGCGTGCAATATGGCCTCCAAAGTGTCGATGTGCTGGCGATCACCGGAACCGCCTTGATTGCTGTCTGTCATGAACACCGTCTTCACATGAGGAGTGACGGAAGGAGTGGTGGAGGATGTACCTTCCGAGTCGTACCCGTGCATCGAGAAATCATCAGGATATGTGGGAATGTTCTCTTCAGGTTCGGACTCGGAAGGAACACTACCCCCAGCTTCGGAGCTTGCTTCGTCTAGGATGTCCTTGGGGACGTCGGTATCGGTTGTATCCGTCGGAGGATTTGCTTCCTCCAGTCCGTATTCCTGGAATGTCGGATTGTCGTGGATGTTTGGAGGAGTGCTACCCCCAGTTCCGACGACCCCCAATGTTGCAGACGACGAACTTCCTACTGCAGCAGTTTTTGTCTTCGAACGGGTGTGTTGAAATACTCCAGTGGAGGATAACCCTTTAGACGACGGTTTCTTAGCTGCAGTAGTTGACACCTTTGGGCTGGAGATGCTCGTTTTCTTCCCTCTTCCCTTGGCGAAAACTTTCTGTGCGGACTTGCAGGAGACAACAGGAGGTGCCTCGTCTTCTGAGCTCGGGTAATGTAGTCTTTGGAAGACGGATGGCCGGTCTTCCGTCACCGTCGCGTTGCTGCAACAGCAGTTGACGATAATCTGGGTGCATTGATGTCCGTGTGAGGGCTCTTTACACCCCGAAGCTCCTTCTCTTTCCTTGCGTTTGTGGAGGATAACCTCACGCAGGTCAGAGGAACCACTTTGTCTGTTTACCGCCGGGGGCTGGACTTGAGTGGTTTTATACAACTTCCCATCAGAGGCCCGTGTGATAATCAGCGGGATGCCCCGATAGTCAGAGGTTGGGGCAGTCGTCTGGACTTGATGAGCCCGTGCTGCCCTAGACTTCCTCCTTTTAGCACTTGTGGGTGCGTAATAGGAGGAGTCTAAATCGAATACCACAGAGTCTGGATTATCATCCAGAGAATGATCAGAGTCAGGACCGCATGAAAGTCGGTCGAAGACTGATCGAGAGAAGCGTGGGACGGATGCTATGCGGCTAGCATTGGGTACCGTGCAGGCTGTCTGCATGCAGCTGTCTTTTGTTGTAGGATGAGTCTTTATGCGGCTAGGAGTCACGACCATGCGGGCTGACCGCATGCGGTTGGCATCTGTGGCCGTATGGGTTTTCTGCAAGCGATTGACTTTAATAGCCGCATGAGTTTCATCCGTGCGGTTGGCAACTGTAGCCGCATAAGTTATGCGGCGGACAGATGTGGCCGCATGAGTTTTCTTTATGCGGTCGGCGGTTGTAGTCGCATGGTGTTTCTCCCTGCGGCTAATACTCTTCTGCGGCTCGGATCGCGTAGAGTTCCTCTTTGTCCCTACAAGTCCAACATCGTAGTATTTTCTTCTGCCGGACTTGGGGACAGCAGAGTTGTCTACGGTCTGAAGTGGGGCCACAGGGGAGTCTTTCTCGCCATCTTGAGCAATAGAGAGTACACCATCAAGGGCTTACGGAGGAGCAAATGATTTTGGCCTCCACTCTTTGCGAGCCTTTATGGTGCGGGTGCGCTTCTGGACCGGGCCAGTGCTACCTTCAGAGAGCATCTCTTCGAACGCCTGTTGGTCGAAGCGTACGACCATCTTTTGTTGTGTAGAGCCAAGTTTGGCTGCGTCCGATTGCGTTACCAACTCCTCAGCCGTGGAGAAGTTAGTCCCCAGCAGAGTCGCCATCGTGTTTGCCATTGATTGTAAAAGTACAGAACAATTATCGGAGGACTGAACTTAGACTCACAATACAAACTCGCTCGTACAAAGAAAGCCTAGGGACGAAAACCTAGGTACAGCAGTCTAAGTACGATTGTTTATTTTAGATTCTGGGTGGTGACGATAGAGGCTCGGGAAAGCGACGGCCGCTCTGCCTTACTCCTTGGACGATCGGTACGCAGCCTTGACTCGGAGAAGATCTGCTTGGTCGTTGACGAAGAAATGCCGTCTTGCTCTCTCTCTCTGATTGCTCTCCTGGCTTCTCTCTCTCTGTGTATATTCTTTCCCTGACTATGGGGGAAGTCTCTCTGTGTATACGTATTCTTCTCTTCTTTTTTTTGTATATCTCTCTATATCTCACAAGGGAATGGCACCTTGCTATTTATAATAGTGGGATGTGATCACTAGGGTTGCCAACGATTAGCTCTTAGAGATGGCGACGGCCTGGGGATTGATCAATCCAGGCCGTTCGTTTCTGATTGTGACGAATCAGAACCATTAAGGGTAGATTACACCAAATCCCTATTAGCAATTAATGCTGATTGGCATAAATCTTCCTTATAATGATTCTCTAATATCTGCGAATAAATCAAATTTATTCTCCTGCTACGTACCCCAGATTATTGGGATTCGACCCGATCTTGGATTGCCATAAATCTGGAAGATTGATCGGCTGAGGACACGTGTCCTGAGAGCCAATGGTGAGACTGGAACCGCATGCAGATTGGGCCACATGAGATTTGGGCCGCATGAATTTTGGGCCGCATAAGACTTGGGACACGTGTCAGGGCTGTCTGGGCAGTGGCCCCCCTCCTTCAGACTTCTGAACCATATGATGAGCCGCATGGACCGCATAATGGTGTGTCTGCTTGAGCCGCATGGGCCTGATCTTCTTGAGCCGCATAGGGATGATTCCACTCGAGCCGCATGGGACAGCTTCACTCTGAACCGCATGGGAAGTCTTCACTTCGAGCCGCATAAGCACACCCACATGGCAGGGCCACGTGGCATTTTGTTGCTCTCGGGGGATCGTGTCAGAGATTTCTTTCTCTTCCCTAGAAATTCATCATTATGACAGAGTCATAATTATCGGCTTTGGTGTCAGGTCTGTCAACTTTTCAGAGGGGTCAGCCGTCACAGCAATTAATGCAGCATGGATCGGAGGGGAGCACTGTCACGCCATATGTCTTCTGAGCCGCATGAAATGCCTTCGGCCGCATAGCTCCTTATGCCGCATGACTCCCTGAGCCGCATGAGTTTTCTGAGCCGTATGGGTCTTTCTTGGCCGCATGAGTCAATTTTTTTAGTATTTTCTATGCTTCTACATGATCTTCCAGTAGTTGGGGCGCAAATACCGGGGATACCGATATACTACGACAACCAGGCGACTACGACGGTGGCATCAAATGACCTCTTCAACGGAGAGAAGAGGACTGTGCGGTTGAAGCACAGGGCAGTACACGATCTTATCAAGAGCGGTGTTATTGCAGTGATTGATGTTCGGAGTCAGGAGAACCTGGCGGATCCGTTCACCAAGGGCCTCAAGCGCCAGCTGGTCGATGACACAGCTTGTAAATGGGCTTGAAGGCATTTTGATATTGTGTTATTACATTCCTACCATAAAGTTTTATGCTATTAGTTCAAAGAGAAATCTACTAGGCATCTAGCTTTTGGTTTAAGGGAGGACTATTAACCGAAAGAATATCAGGAATGGTGGGTACTTGTCCTCTGTGGCATGGAGAGGTTACAAACCTACAACCACTGTTGTCTACTATTGTTTTCTGTGGAAAACAAATCCTGTGGGAAGGTTGGCTTAAATGCCTTAATGAGTTCTCAGACAGAGTGAATGCCTGGAGTGCTTTACAGGAAGCACGGTAGTGCAGCACTACAAGGAGTGTAACTCCTTGCTACAGTGAGGTGACTTCACCATGAGGTTCCCAGGTAGGGGTAATGCCTAGGCTTTGCAAACCAAGTCACAGCGGAGTAGCACCGCAAATAGGCAGGTAGCCTAATGTTGTATGATAATCATAATAAAGAGAGGTAGACATCACTATAAAGAAGACGATGTCCTCATGTTACAGTGGCATGACACCACGAAGAGGTACCAGGTAGGGTAAAGTCTCGGCTTTATGAGCCATGTCATAGCGGTGTAACACCGCACAGAAGCGTAAGGCTTCGTGCTGGACAGTTTGGCACTACAAAGAGGCTTGTGACCTCATGCTACAGTAGTATAACACTACGATGAGGTACCCAGATGGGGTAAAGCCTCGGCTGTCATAGTGACGTAGCACCGCAAAGAAGCGCAATGCTTCATGCCATGACTCTTTATAAATAACTCACCTATAGTATATGGACAGAGATATCAGGCCGTCTCTTGAGGGTAAACTTGTAGATGCCCAAAATTATACACTGAAACCAGGCTGGCACAAGGCCTTTAATGTGCAGCCATAAACACAGTTGATGTCATTATGTGAGTAGGAAGAATTGCAGTTATGATGCAGAATTTAAGGCTTAGTCCATTCTTGTATCATGCTGTTATTTAACCTATGCGGGAAGATTCAAGTCGTAGCGACATCTCTCCTAATGCATGATGGATAGTCACTGTGGGGAACGCTCAACCCATATATTAAGATATGTGGGGGATTGTTGGTGTTTTTGCCTTTGGACTAGAAAAGATAGTCCCACATCGGCTACACCAAATGGTGAGTATCTCAATATAATGCATTGCTTGTGTTGAGGTGTGCACATGAGGTGTAGTGGGGCACAAGTTTGTGCCATGTGGGAGTATTTTCCTAGAAGAAAAAAGGATTAATTCCAACAAAGATATAAGTTGATTTTTGTTGTGCGGACTCGGACTCGGACACGGACTCCAGGATGTCTCGTGCATGCACGGGAGTGTTCGGGGGGTAGGCGTAGACTGGCACACTTCTATGCTGATTGTGGGATGATTTAAAATATCAAACTCTATTTTTGAGTATTGGTATTTTAGTCCCACATCGGATAGGAGAAGAGGTGAAGTCTCAACTCCACTCTATAAATAGAGCCCCTTGGCCTCCTTTGAAAGATGCACCAAGAAGAGAGTTAAGGGAGTCTGTAATGTCCAGAAAGTCTGTTTAAGTCTCAAATATTGACTTACGAGCGTTCCAGAAGTTTTTCGTGAACTTGCTGGTTCTTGGAAGCAGATCGTGTTGGGGCGAATCTTGCTTTGAGCAACGGTGATCTTAATCACCCCAGCAAGAACCTTTACTCTTCTTCTTTCTTCTTTCTTCTTTTTTCTCCTTCATCTGAGTTGTAACTCAGTTCTGTCCGTATGAAACTGCGATTGCAAGGAAGAACGTGAGATTTATTTTCTAAACTCAGTTTTGTCCGTCAGCAACTGTGATTGCGAGGAAGAACGTGAGATTTATTTTTCTGATTATTGTTGCTTTTGTAATCAGATTCATATTATAGTGTTCCTCTTGGATCTCGAGAATAATCAGAAGGTGAACGTTTGTTTGAACCTCTGATCTCGACATTGAGTCTACCATCTTTGATCAATCCTCGGGACTAACAAAAAGTCCAAAGACCCACCTTTAAAGCATTCACGAGGCCCGCCATGTCCTCTTCGCTCAGACTACAAGAATCGAAGCTTGAGGTCAATAAAACCAAAAGGGTGTCCTCTACTAGAGGAGAGAGATAGATGACCAAAGGAGGAGGGGAGCTCGTCGGGCTGAGCATGGCCGAGGAGTTCGTCGGAGACCGAGAGGGGGATCCTCTACCGGATGAGGAGAGAGGGATGATCGGAGGAGGAGGAGGCCCCTATCTCCTCCAGTAAAAACTCGAGGGTTGTGGTGGGGGTGGGTGGTGGTTGTAGGGGGGAGAAAGCTCGAGAAAACGACAAAAAAGGGGAGATGAGAGAGAATTAGGATTTTCTCGGACTGTGTGATATATAGAAAAAAAAACAACTCATGTAAACTGGCGTCGCTAACTAGATGAAATTAACGACTTGTTGCGACTTATGTGCCGCAGTCCGTCCCTAATTTAGCAACGTTCAATGACTCTTAGCGACATTGTTTTTATAGTACCTAACAATAGTCGCTACTCGTTGTCTTTCATTGTACTCAGTGACGAATTGCGACATATTTATTTGGAGTTGTTAAATTTATTAACTATAGCGACGTTCGGTTATGGAGTCGATGCATGATGCCGCTAAATAGACTTATTTTGGTCGTGATAAGGTATGTGTCAAAATTTGATTAATACCAATATCCACAACATTTGCTTACCAATGGTAGTTATGAAGTTATACGTACGATGGACTACTTTAGATCGAGTTTTTAACACGTTGATTCCCTCTAAGAAAAGTTTACCTTAAGGCCTCGTTTTGGTTCACGGAAAGGAAAGGAAATCAATTCCTTGTTCATTTTCTTTCCTTTGGAAAATTGTAATTCTCATACATTTTTCTTTTCGGTGTTTGGAAAGACCAAAAAAATTGGAAGGGAAAGTGAATTCCTAGATTGGAAAAGTGAATCCCTAGGTGGGTCGGAGGAACCACTTTTCTCCTAATTTTTCTTTTCCTTGGAAATCAGTTTCTTTTTCCAAACTTTTTTTTTGGCATCCAAACATAAAAATGAATTACTTTTCTTTCCTAATGTCATGATTCCGTGAAACAAACATGGCCTAAATGTAAGGGGTGTGAGAGGATAATAGAAGGGACGTTAAAGAGAAGAAAAGAGGAAAATCATGGGACAACATCTTGTTGGAATAGAACTTGATCACATGGCGAAAATCCATAATCATGCACGGGTTCAAGAAGCAGGTCAGCTTTGTTTCAGAATCAAATTAAGACGACAACTCAAAACGAAGTTGAAGCCAATATTGCGTTCAGAAAATAGCACGCAAGAGTGCGACACTCATGCATGTCCTGGCTAAGTTTGCCTCACTCGGCTAGGAACCTATTTGAGCTCGCGCCCACATGGGCCTGCAGTCTATATTTCTAAGGGCACTCCACGCGTGCACACAAAGGATTCAAATATGTGCAACTAGACTTCCCACATGAAACAAATAAGTTACGACGCTATGAAACACACAAGAAGGAACAAATCACCAAAACTTTCCATTTGAGCATTGACATACCAGTCAATTCCAACATCTTCAGCATTTTCTCTACAAAAATGTACCCCGACAAGAGTGTTCTTTATGGCTTTGAACGTATATATTCTAGTTTCGACAATATCCCCCAGAACCTTCCTTCTCCAATGAATCAAACCAGGAACTATTTGAACACAGACGTGTGGAACTATCAAAACACGAAACGAGAGGGAAAGCCCTACTCCATTCAGGAAGATATTGATCGTCATAGTCCCGTTTTCACTCTAGTTACTAGATTGGCATGTGGCAGATTTGGTTTAGGAAACATGGTTCACAAGTATCAATATCGATCGGTATCGGATCCTTCCTATGAGTATCAGTAGTGACAGTATCGACGGTTTAAGATCGGAGTATCATTTTTTTAGTATTTGAAAACAAATAACTATTAAAAAAATTATAAAGAAATATTTTAGGCATTTATGCATATTTTGGTTATTTTATGTGTTGTTTCATAATAGTTTTGAAATTGAATGGAAAAAATAGTCACTTTTGCTGATTGGTTTACGTGCGATATATAAATTTTCTTCATTTACATGTTTCTACATCCTTGTTGATTAGTCTTTTTTTTCTTTCCGAATTGTCTAAAGAGATTTCCAATGTTGGTATCGGTTAGTATCGGAATAGATCGATATCAGATTGAGACATGTCAAACTATATCGGTATCGACTGTATCGTATTGGTATAAGCTGATATTGCAAACTATATTAGGAACCCACGAAATTGAAATTAAAGTAGGTACGTTTCATTTTTTTTTCTTTCTTTGAGGAATTAGCTTAGTTTCAATTTCTTTTGGGTACCAGCCGAGTAAACAATTTTCTACAGCATTCAATCAGTGCCTAGTGACATGTCCCAGTTACATTGCTCAGGAAGCTCACAAGTAACACAATATTATTGGTGGAAATTAAACAAATGCTTTGAGGCAGAAAGAAGTACTTCAGCAATGTCTTTCTTGAAGACTTCTTGGCACTTGTATGGAGAGCTCAGCTTCCTAATCAAAGCTATAACTGTTGGAGTGGGTGGGACTCCCAACCTATGTGGAGAATACCCCAGAGAGCGACGAGCGCCATCCGTGTTTCGGAGAAGCTCGGAGAGTGCATGGATTCTATTTTTGAACATATATGGTAATAAAATATATGATTGGATTTCCATATTTACTTTGATCATATATTTATGATTGGACCCTTCATATAGTAGCTTTCCATATAATTGGACTTCCAATTATGGTTGGATTTCCATTAAATATATGATTGATGCATATTGGAAGTTTCCATATATATTGGCCTTCCATGTATGGATTACCAAGGACTTATAAAGGGGTGATGCATGCTAGTTATAAAATCATCTCAAAAACAAGAGTGCTTTACAATCTTTGAGCGAGATAGAGAGAGAGAGGATTAAGGACTATTGTGAAGGAGAGATTGCTTCGAATAATTTTTTGGCATCTCTTGTTCTTCGGAGTCTGCAATCAAAAAAATTTCTTCTTTCAAGTGAGTTGTGGTGATCCGTGTTGGATCGGGAGGAGCTTGTAGAGGGTGTATTCTCTTTATTCCATTAGTGGAGGTTCTTCAGGGTTGGACTCCGATCGTCCCGTAGTTTTTTCCGCAAGGATTTTCCACGTCAAAATTTTTTGTGTTTGCGATTGTGTTTGGCATTTTTGGTTTGTGTGCTTTTGCTCGATTCTCTCGCAGGACTTTCTGGTTTGGGGGAACGGTTTTCGCACTTCGTTCCCAAAAGAGTGGTATCAGAGCTTTGGGTTCAAAGAAGTGTCAGGAGTTGACAGTCAAACCAGGAAGCAGAGATGGATGCGAAGCCGGTGCGCATGGTGAACCTGAACGGTACCAACTACCATTATTGGCGGAACAAGATGAAGGATTTGCTATTCGTCAAGAAGCTGCATCTTCCAGTATTTGTATCTGAGAAGCCCAGTGACAAATCCGATGAGGACTGGAACTTCGAGCATATACGGGTGTGTGGGTACATGCGGCAGTTCGTTGACGAGAACGTGTACAATGACATTGCCAATATTGAGCATACGAAGACGTTGTGGGAGAAGCTGGAATCTTTGTACGCAAAAAAGATTGGGATAAACAAACTGTTCCTAATCCGGATGATGATGGGTCTGCGATACGAAGATGGTGCATCCATTACGGATCACTTGAGTGAGTTCCAGGATGTGGTGGACCAGCTATCCTCGATGGGAGTCAAGTTCGACGACGAGGTTCAAGGACTTTGGTTGCTATGTACATTGCCAGACTCGTGGGAGACCGTACAAGTATCTATGATCGCTTCTATTCCAGAAGGCATGGTAAGTCTGGAGTTTGCCAAGAGCGGGGTGCTGAATGAAGAGATGCGGAGACGTTCTCAGGGCACTTCATCCACATCCCACCACTCAGAGATATTGGTTTCAGAGAGCCGCGGAAGGGGCAAAATCAGGGGTCCAGGTGGTGGCAGAGACAAGAGCAGGATGAAGTCCAAGGGTCGGTACGAGAACTCGGAGTGTTACCACTGTGGCAAGAAGGGCCACATCAAGCGGAACTATTTTGCTTGGAAGAGAGAGAAGAAGGACGGCAAGGGGAAGCAAGATGAGAACACTACAGCGGTGGCCTCGATACATGGAGGCGATGTTATCATCGTAGGTGATGAGGTTATCACAAACCTCGCCTGCGATGACAATTCTTGGCTGGTGGACTCAGGGGCTTCCGCGCATGTACCTCACAAAAGGGCACTATTTGCCACTTATACGACAAGCGACTGTAGAGTGTTGAAGATGGGCAATGGAGATGTGTCGAAGGCGGTTGCCATTGGAGATGTGCATTTGAGAACGAAGACGGGTGCAGTTCTTGTTCTCAAAGATGTTCGTCATGTCTCTGATATCCGTTTCAACCTGGTGTCGGTTGGAAGGTTGGATGACGAGGGATTCTTCAGTCTCTTCGGGAATAGTTAGTGGAAGCTTTCCAGAGGTTCGATGGTGATTGCCAGAGGAAGCAAGAAGTCCGGTCTCTACTATATGTAGGAGAGCGCACAGGGAGCACAAGAGGTGAACGCAGTCAGTGATGCGTCTACCGAGTTGTGGCACAGACGGCTCGGCCATATCATCGAGAAAGGGATGAGCTACTTAGCGAACAGGAAGGTGATTCCAGGGCTCAAGTCTACAAAGTTGGAGAAGTGCACGTACTGCTTAGCTGGAAAGCAAAATAGGGTGTCTTTCCAAAGTCACCCGAGTTCAAGGAAGCCGACGTTGCTCGAGTTGATTCACTCGGATGTCTACGGTCCTATGAAGGTAAAATCTATTGGTGGTGCTTCTTACTTTGTAACTTTTATTGATGACTATTCCAGGAAGGTTTGGGTGTATGCCTTAAAGACCAAGGATCAGGTGCTGCCTACTTTCAAAGAGTTTCAGACCTCTGTTGAAAGAGAGACGGACAAGAAGTTATTATGTGTTCTGTCCGACAACGGCGACGAATACATTGGTTCCATTGATGCTTATTGTAGAGAGCAAGGGATACGACACCAGAAGACTCCGTCCAAGACACCTCAGCTCAATGGTGTAGCGGAGCGCATGAACAGGATACTGATGGAGATGGTGCGGTGTTTGCTGTCAGAAGCAAACTTGTCGGACAGTTATTGGGGTGAGGCTCTTCTCACAGCTGTTTATGTTATTAATTTATCTTCTAGTGCTCCTTTACAGGGTGATGTGCCTGACAAAGTATGGTACGACAAAGAGCCGTCATACAATCACCTGCGAGTGTTTGGCTGTAAGGCCTTCGTGCATGTACCGAAGGACGACAGGTCCAAACTTGAGCCGAAGACGAGGCGATGCATCTTTGTCGGCTACGGTGGGGATGAGTTTGGCTATAGACTCTACGACCCGGTGGGAAGAAAGCTCTACAGAAGCAGGGGCATGGTATTCGTCGAGGATCAGACCATGACCAACACTCAGGATTCCGAGACGCCTTCTGAGGCTGAGAAATTGCCTGAGTTAGAGTCATTTCGCTTCGAGCAGTTTCCATAGGACATCACAGAAGATCCAGTTATGGGGGAGCCAGTGCATGGAGTTGCTTCCAACCTTGATCATCAGCCTGCTGATGGTGGTTAGGATGTCCCTCTGGAGGATGAGCATGCCGGAGAGGCAGATCCTGAAGGGGAGGAGGCTGTTGGTATACAACCAGCACCAGTGGCTCCATTGAGAAGGAGCGAAAGAGCTCGTCGACCATCTACGAGATACTCCCCGGGTGAGTATGTGCTACTGACTGACGGGGGAGAGCCCAAAAGTTTTACAGAGGCTATGGAAGAGGAACGCAGGCAGGCGTCGATGCAGGCTATGCAGGAGGAGATGAGTTCTTTACACACCAATTCCACTTATGAGCTGGTGCGATTGCCAAAGGGCAAGAAGGCTTTGAAGAATCAATGGGTGTTTAGAGTGAAACAGACGGATGATGCTACTCGCCCTCGATACAAAGCGAGGCTGGTAGTTAAAGGCTACGGTCAGCAGAAAGGCGTGGATTATGATGAGATCTTTTCGCCAGTTGTAGTGCCCCGTCCCTACATCATTCCCCGTTTCCGTCCACGGGGTACGCGAGAAAGAAACACTGTTGCTATCGATTCGGTCGGGACCGATAGGTTGAGTCGATCGAACGGGAACGGTTGAATTAAGATCCATTCCACGTTATGGAATGGCTTCTTCAGAACCAAGTCCCATATTCAGCGGGTTGCGCCTCGAGGATTGGCTCTGCGGCTGAGTCGGGAGAGACCTCCCGTTGCTCTGGTTTTCATGCCGCACTTGATTTGGCTTTAGCTTTGGTTTTCGTGAATACGTTTTTCGTGAATGTTTTCGATGGATTTTCGTGACGCGTTTTCGAGCTTCGCATTCATATCGAATATCCTTGAATTATACAGTGTTCTAATCAGTTGCTTATGCGATTGCAGGTGATCGCGTAGGCGACGTCAGCGCAGCCAACCGGTCGCTCGCTTGAAGCAAGTCTAAGGCGAGTGGCTGACCTCCTTCGCCTCGTCCCTCTACTTCAAAATACAATATGTGAAGTAAAATGAATACTTGTCGTAATAGTATAGAATCAAAGAAATTGTAGCACGATTCTTTACGAAACACTTGTTATCAACTGCTGGTATTGGAAATAGAAAACATGTTCCTTATGCAAATCCACTTAGCCTATGCAAAGCAATGAATGAATCGATTAATGTTTATCGCAATGATACGGCCAAGTAAGTAAAATGGTCATTGGACAACTTGTCGACAAGGTGTAGTTTTCTCGAACGGTTGCCTAGGCCAAGGGACCGATTCGGCCCGGGAGGAACGAGTTATAGTAAGCGCCAGCCCTTCATCGGCGCGAGTTAGGCAGAAACTTTCGCACCGGGCTCGCTACCCGACGCGAAAGGGTCGCCGTCTAACCCAGCTATCGTCCGCGATGGCTTGACATTGCCAGTGGCCTTCACACCCCTTTTCACTGCTTAACAAGTGTACTGGACACGGGATGAATATGATAGTTGCTTAATGTTATACAATTTCATTTGCTTGCCCCAAAACATGTTAACATGCAAATCGAGCATGATGGTTAGAAAGATCATTGAAATAGCTAGCTAACATGTTTACGAAACTTCTTGAATCAAATACAGAGCTTGGATTTTAATTAGCTATTCGCCAGTACATGTGTTTGTGCTGATCCTCGCTCTTTGCAGGTCCCGCGAACCAGGAAGGACGTGCCAACTAGCTCGGCGACGTTCGTGACTTTTGAAGCTTCGGCCGTGCGTCGAAGACTTTCTCTGTGACTCCACTCTTGAAGGCTCTCGACGGTCCAAGGAAGATGACTCAGCGTCCCTCCCATCCAGGTCACTAGAGTACTTTGTTGTATATAGAGGGATGTGTGCAATGTATGGAACGGCTATCTCATCGGCACTTTTTTGTAATCGAGTCATGTTGTAACCCGTACGGCAATGAGTCCTGTATCGAAGTCTGTAAAAGATGTTCATTATCAATAAAAATCAAGTTTCCTTTACTATTTGTGTGAATCAATTTGTCTGCGTACTCTCTTAGATCTCGTGTCTCGGATTACCATATGATTATGCCTTGCGCGATCGTAAATTAGGTTCGTACGGCATCACGCCCGGGGGACAACTATCGATTCGACAGAATCGGGGCGTGACACCAGTCGTCAAGCAGTCGTCTATTCGGGTGGTGCTAGCATTGGCAGCCAGTTTCGACTTGGAGGTCGAGCAGATGGACGTGAAGACGACATTCCTCCATGGTGACCTTGAGGAGGAGTCATACATGGAGCAGCCAGAGGAATTATATGAGAAGGGCAAGTCACATTTGGTCTGCCGGTTGAGGAAGAGCTTGTATGGTCTGAAGCAGGCTCCGAGGCAGTGGTACAGGAAGTTTGAGTCATTTATGGGGGAGCATGGTTATGTACGGACGACGTCGGACCATTGCGTATTTGTGAGGTACTTTGCCGAGGATGATTTCATCATTTTTCGCTCTATGTTGATGACATGCTATTAGTGGGTCGTAATGCCACTAGGATAGCAGAGTTGAAGTGCCAACTGGGCGTGGCCTTCTCTATGAAGGATTTGGATGCAGCAAAGACTATTCTTGGGATGGAGATCAGCCGAGAGAGAGAGTCCAAGCTGCTACACTTGTCCCAAAAGAAGTACATTCACCGGGTACTTCAGCATTTCGGTATGGACGGATCGAAGAAAGTGAGTTGTCCCCTTGCGGCTCACTTTAAGTTCACTGAGGAGCAGTGTCCATCTACCGAGGAAGAAAAATAAGATATGGAGCGGATTCCATATGCCTCAGCTGTGGGAAGTCTTATGTATGCTATGGTGTGTACGAGGCCAGACATCGCTCATGCAGTTGGCACAGTTAGCAGGTACCTATCAAATTCTGGAAGGGTATATTGGAGTGCGGTCAAGTGGATTCTACGATACCTTTAGGGCACTGCCGATTGGAGAGTTTCTTTTGGTGGTGACGAGCCAAAGCTGGTTGGGTATACCGACGCTGATATGGCTGGAGATGTAGATACGAGCGATCGACTTCGGACTATGTGATGATGTTTGCTGGAGGAGCGGTATCGTGGCAGTCGCAGTTGCAGAAGTATGTTGCCTTGTCGACGACAGAGGCAGAATACATTGCGGCGACTGAGGCTTGTAAGGAGTTGCTGTGGTTGAAAAAACTGTTGCAGGAAATGGAACTGAAACAAGAGCAGTATACTTTGCTTTGCGACAGGCAGAGTGCTATTCACCTTGTGAAGAATCAGATCTTTCATAGCCGGTCCAAGCACATCGAGACTCGGTATCATTGGATACGGAATGTGGTTGAGAAGAAGGACGCGATGCTTGAGAAGATCCATACTGATGACAATGGAGCGGACATGCTCACGAAGGTTCTACTAAGGAAGAAGTTTGAGTACTGCAGACGGATCGTCGGGATGACGAGTTCCTCCATCTACTTGTGAAGGGGAAGATTTGTTGGAGTGGGTGGGGCTCCCAACCTATGTGGAGAATACCCCGGAGAGCGACGAGCGCCATCCGTGTGTCGGAGAAGCTCGGGAGTGCATGGATCCTATTTTGGAACATATATGGTAATGAAATATATGATTGGATTTTCATATTTACTTTGATCATATATTTATGATTGGACCCTTCACATAGTAGCTTTCCATATAATTGGACTTCCAATTATGGCAAGCCAATTATGGTTGGATTTCTATTAAATATATGATTGATGCATATTGGAAGTTTCCATATATATTGGCCTTCCATGTATGGATTACCAAAGGCTTATAAAAGGGTGATGCATGCTAGTTGTAAAATCATCTCAAAAATAATTGTGCTTTACAATCTTTGAGAGAGAGAGAGAGAGGATTAAGGACTATTGTGAAGGAGAGATTGCTTCGAATAATTTTTCTGCATCTCTTATTCTTCGGAGCCCGCAATCAAAAAAATTTATTCTTTCAAGTGAGTGGTGGTGATCCGTGTTGGATCGGGAGGAGCTTGTAAAGGGTGTATTCTCTTTATTCCATTAGTGGAGGTTCTTCAGGGTTGGACTCCGAACGTTCTGTGGTTTTTTCCGCAAGGGTTTTCCACGTCAATTTTTTTTTTTGTTTGCGAGTGTGTTTGGCGTTTTTGGTTTGTGTACTTTTGCTCGGTTCTCTCGCATGAATTTTTGGTTTGGGGGAACGGTTTTCGCGCTTCGTTCCCAACAATAACCCATAGAGTTCTGGGGTTAGCAACCTAAGAGCATCCACAGTGATAGAGATTTGAATTGCTATATTTTGATTTTAGTCAAATTTTGTAGCACTTGAAGACTGCAGTGGACACTTGTCTATACTTGAAAATTGCAAGAAAGTCAAGCGATACATCAGATTTGGAGCGTGCTCTACCTCCTCTATATTAATTCGTGGGTCAATCAAAATTAACTGTTCTTACCAAACAGGGAGAAGAGGTAGGAAAAATCTTACCAAACAGAAAATAAAAATAAAGGGGAGAAAAGAGGGAAGGAAAAAATGAGGTTAATTTGGAGTATTTGTTTGGAGTACACCGTTGTTTGTCAATATCAATGAGATACTCCAAAAATTATAATTTATACAATTTTCAATAATTTAAAATATGGGTTTGGAGTGTCTCCATTTTGTATGTTTGAATATATAGACATAACAACTCCAAGTAGAAGTAGTTACTTCTCTGTGTATACATACTAATGCCCTGCTATACAAAGGTCCATGCCACACATAAAATCCCATACAATCTTTTACCTAACTCTTCTTTTTTACCATTGTCTCTCTTTTTTTTCTGAGATGCCACAACCATTGTCGAATGTGAAAACAACAAGTGTATATATATTAGAGTAGCTACTTACTCACCTGGCCGACACTATATATGTGTATATATATATTAGAACAGGCTACTTAAACTGTTCAAATTAAAGGACTGCTACTTCTAAAAAGAAATAGTAAAATGTCTAGGTACGGAGTTTTTTGGATTGCAAAAAGGTGTGAAGGACTTCAACTGATAAAAAAGTCAGTGGCCTTGTGGGATGAAAAGTAGAGAACTCTTCCGGAGACACAATAGACAGAAAAGGAGATTAGTGGTTAATTGGGATTTTGGATGAGGAAGCCAGCTCTCTCTCTCTCTCTCTCTCATCAGTCATCAACCACCATAATAATAATTCATGGTGTTATTCGGTCCGGGCCGGGCCGGCCCGCGGCCCATAAAATTCGGGCTCACCGGGCTTGGGCCGGGCCCAGCCCAGACCGGGCGTGAAGACGGGCCGGACCTGGCCCGGCCCGGTTGAAATTTTGCAAACCCAGCCCGGCCCAGTGGCCCGGGCGCTGGACGGGTCGGGCCTAAGCGGGCTCGGGCCGGGCCGGAGCGGGCCGGGTTTTGGCTGTTTATTTTTTTTTTTTTTCCATTTTATCAACTTAACCTATTATATAAGCTAATGTAGTTTTTGAACACCAAACTAATAAGAGAAATTGGTTACAGAAGTGGGTTTAAAGTTCCACTTCGGCAGGTCATGGGTTCGATTCTTGCAACATACAAAATTTTTTTCTGATAAAAAAAAATAAAATTTCTATACGGGCCGAGTTCATACTGATCTAAAAGTCAGTGTTCTTGTAGGCTGAAAAGTAAATCTCACTGCTGGAGACACAATAGACAGTATATACCACTGATGATAATCATATGTATATAACTAAGAGCATCCACGGTGAAAAAGAAATTTTAATTGCTATATTGTGATCTGTAGTGGACACTTATTAGGGGTGAGCAACGGTTCGCTTCGGTTCAAACCGAACCGTATATATGAAAACCGAAATAACCGTAAATCGTACTTCTCAAAACCGAAAACCGAACCGTTTTTATAAAAACCGAACAAAACCGAACCGAATTAATTCGGTTCGGTTTTCGGTCGGTTCGGTTTCATGGGCCAAGGTGCCGGACCTTCAATTTTTTAGCAAAATATGCCTATTTAAATAACAATTTATTTTAAAAATATGGTATTATTGTATTAATGAATTATATATTACATAGTGTGAAAAATATCAGATTGAGGGTAGAGAGAGAGTGCTCAAAAGAGTACCGACAGAGAATAAGAGGAGAGTGCCCTCGGCTAAGGGTTACAAAACATTAGTATATGTAGATTGAGGATAGTTTGATAAATTATTAAATCTAAATCGGTTTTCGGTTCGGTTCGGTTATCCGGATCAAGAACCGAAAACCGAACCGTTATTTTAAAATTTTAAATTTCCAAACCGAAAACCGAACCGATAACCGAAAAGCCGAACCGTTTGTCATATTTCGGTTCGGTTCGGTTCGATTTTCGGTTTTCAACCGTTATATGCTCACCCCTAACACTTATCCACATTTAATAATTGTTAGATGTCAAGCGATACCAGATTTGGAGTGTATTTTACCTCCTCGATATTAATTCATGGGTACACAAAAATTAACGATTTTTACCAAACATGAAGAATAGTTTTTGGAATTGCTAAAAGGTGTGGAGGATTTCAACTGATCAAAAAGTCAGCGGCCTTGTGGGATGAAAAGTAAACAACTCTTCCGGAGACACAATAGACAGTATGAATGCACCACTGAGAGAGAGAGAGAGAGAGAGAGAGAGAGAGAGAGAGATTAGCTTTATAAACTATGGTTTACAACTGGATTATTGGCAGAAAAGGAGATTAGTGGTTAATTGGGATGAGGAAGCGAGCTGTCTCTCTCTCTCTCTCTCGCTATCATCAGTCGTCAACCACCGGAATAAGAATGGGCTCGAAGTAGTAAGAGTGTAAAAAGGAACCTTCCAGTGAAGTGACAAAAAGAGGACAACAGCTGTAGCAAGAGATACTGATACTGATATCTGCTGACACACGAGAGCCAATCATCAGCTCTCTCTCCCCTTTGAAAATTTAATTTCTCTATCATTCCCATGCAAAGAAGTGTGGCCATAGAGTTTACCCAGTCCACCCCCCCCCCCCCCCCCCCCCCCCCCCCCTCCCCCCCCCCCCCCCCCCTTTCCCTTCCATTATAAATATGGAGGACTTGGAAGGAACCATTCCATTGCAATACCAAGTTCCCTCTCATCATCATCATCATCCTCCTCCTTTGCTAGCTCCTAGCTCCAATAATGGTATCACTGTCAAAGGTGGCTCTCTCCAAAACGCACGGAGAGGACTCGCCATACTTTGCTGGCTGGAAAGCCTACGACGAGAACCCTTACGATGCCGTCACCAACCCCTCCGGAGTCATCCAGATGGGCTTGGCAGAAAATCAAGTAAGCTCATGAGTCAATAACCAAGTTACAACCCTTGTTTTGATACTTGTTGCATGATTTAGTTCCAGCTCTAACTTGTTCTCATTTCCGTACATGAAGGTTTCGTTCGATTTGCTCGAGGAGTACCTAGAGCAGCACCCCGAAGCATCCGGCTGGGGCGCCGGTGTCTCTAGCTTCAGAGAGAATGCCTTGTTCCAGGACTACCATGGCATCTATGCTTTCAGAAAGGTATGCACATATATACATTATGTACATGATGATGTCAATAAGTATATATAGTAACATACAAATATATCTATACTTGCTTCAAATTCTGATCACGTCCCGGCCCCATTTGATTTTCTTCAGGCAATGGCAAGCTTCATGGAGAACATAAGGGGAGGAAAGGTCAAGTTCGACCCCGACCGACTCGTTCTCACGGCCGGTGCAACCGCGGCCAACGAGCTACTGACCTTCATCCTGGCGGACCCTGGAGATGCTTTGCTAATCCCTACTCCTTATTATCCAGGGTGGGTGTGCATATATTATATATATATACTTTTGTTATATTTGTATTGCTAATTATATATATATAGTCTTTGGCTTGCTCACCGGAAATTTTCTTTTTGACAGATTCGACAGAGACCTACGGTGGAGAACGGGTGTAAACATCGTGCCGGTCCACTGCGACAGCTCCAACGGCTTCCAGATCACTCTCGAAGCTCTAGAAGACGCCTACTCCCGAGCCGAGGCATCGGACATGAAAGTCAAAGGCCTGCTCCTGACCAACCCGTCGAACCCGCTGGGGACCGCCATATCCAGGCCGGTCCTCGAGGACTGTCTCGACTTCGCGGCAAGGAGAGACATCCACCTCATCTCGGACGAGATCTACTCCGGCTCGGTCTTCTCCTCCGCAGACGATTTCGTCAGCGTGGCCGAGGTCCTCGAGAGCCGGGGAAACGAGGAGGCGGAGAGGGTCCACATTGTGTACAGCCTCTCCAAGGATCTCGGCCTGCCCGGGTTTAGAGTGGGGACCATATATTCCTACAACGACAGGGTGGTGACCACCGCGAGGAGGATGTCAAGCTTCACCCTGGTCTCATCCCAGACCCAAAAGTTGCTGGCGACGATGCTGTCCGACACGGAGTTCACGCGCAGGTACATAAGAACCAACCGGGAGAGGCTGAGGAAGAGGCACAGGTCGATAGTTGAAGGCTTGAAGACCGCGGGGATCGAGTGCCTGCAAGGGAACGCCGGCTTGTTCTGCTGGATGAACCTCGGCCCGCTGCTCGAGGAGCCGACGAGAGAAGGGGAGCTGAGGCTCTGGGACCTGATGGTGCACGAAGTGAAGCTCAACATATCGCCGGGATCGTCGTGCCATTGCTCCGAGGCTGGCTGGTTCAGGGTTTGCTTCGCGAACATGAGCCAGCAGACACTGGACGTTGCGCTGAGGAGAATCAAGGATTTTGTCAGGAAAAGACATGGGCTCCTACTCTAGAAATCTATTTCTTTCAGAGGAAAATTTTCATTAACAATAAGCAAACTGACCCAGTGTGTAAACTAAGACCCATTTTTCTGACACATATATATAACAAAGTAATAAAAGTGTGAACCGACGAATTCCCAGACTTCGATCGTAGCTGCATTGCAAAGGTTTTATTACTTTCTCTTGAGTTCAGTGATTGGGCTCATTTTTAACCTCTCTTTCTTCCTACTTCCTTTGACGCGATTTTTTTGCCCATGGTTGTCCCTGTTCGAAGTAGTCACTACAAAAATACAAATTAGGTTCTAGTGGCGGACGGATCCGGTGCCGAATTGTCGCAAAAAGCGTTAACGGTGACAAAGCGACAGATATAGGATAGATTATGGACGTCCTAGCGTTAACGGTGACAAAGCGACAGATATAGGACAGATATAGGATAGATTACGGACGTCCTTGCAACAGATTAGCATCATATTCAGCGTTTATATGGCGACGCACATGCGAAGGCTCATAGTTTTTGATACTGGGATTGATTTCTAATACTCAATTGGACGACTGTTGGACGATTGATCAATGTCTCCAATGAGTCGCAGTTGTGTCGTCGTACGTCGCTAAGTCATCGCTCACCTGAGAATTTCCAGTGAAGGACGTGTCGTCGCTTAGCCGTTGCTAATATGGACAAAACTAAAGAATAATTTGAATCGCGACAATCATAGCACATACACAATATATGACTCGTTCACTCACAGCAATCACAATATATAACAACTCAGCGCAACTCGTAGTAGTATTCCTGCCCAATCTGTCACGCCCCGATTCGTAGAGTAATTTATTCACATATTTATCTCTTGGAATCGATCGTCCTCTCTTGGGCGTGATATTGTACAAGTCTGGTATTGCACTTGTACAAGGCAAAGATGGTACATAATTGATAATCTTCAAATAGAAGCACATCGCAGCGGCAGAAACAGACAAATTGAAGTTAATGAGGACAATCTTTCTCATTGAATAAAAATACATCACTTCTTTATAGCAGCGAAGATAAAAAAAGGGATAATTTGAAGTCGCACAGAGATATATAGAACTTTATTCTCTTTATTGATAATTGAAGAAGAGTACAAGACTCGAAGTATAATGCTTACAACACATCTCACTTTACATTGAAAGCCAACTGAATAATGCTATAAAGCTTACATTTGATACTTTAATACATTGGATTACAACTCGATATACTGACTTGGCTTACAACTCACTGGTACAATTAATTACAATGTTCCATACATTATGCCCTTTATAAACAGAAGACATCATCTTGTACAAGGAGAGCTTCTGTATACCCAACAAATCTTCGATGCCGCGGGACCAATCAAGCCAATTTTCGTGTGCAGAACATTCCAAGTACGAGCACCTGCCCACAAAACGTGGGTCAATACATCATCTATGTACTGGCGAGCAGAATCCGACCCACTCGCCTAAACCAACATATAGTGATCGATTTTAGCAAACATTTAATAGAATTATCTTTCTACTTGGGCCTAGCATCTGTTTACAGTTCTTGAGCAGAATTCATTGAAGTAAACATGCCATAGCATGGTATAACATTTCATTGTGTAAGGCAACATCTATGCAACATTGAGTTAACACGTTGAGCATATTATGGAAATACTTCTTGGAAGGCATCGTTTAGCATACGTGGTGCTATCATTCAACAGGTTATGGCAATATTCTAAATGGCAACATCTTATCATCGTTGGTATTAACATGTTAAGCAATCAAGTTGAAGTTAACAAGTAAATAACCGTATTACATTTAAGTGATTTCTTACCGATAGCCGATTTCCTGGCACCTGCATAAAAATACAGGATAATATGATATACTTACTCTGTCTGCACAAAATATTCTCGTTAGCATGCATCCTAACTACATGGTCGTTGGTGAAACTGCACCATAAAGGACTTTCCAACGGGTATTACGACGCACCATTCCAGGGTAGGTTGCAAGCCTAGCCGAATGTCCCGTAATACCTCGTGCCACCATAGCACGACCAATGTTTCCTTCCGGGTCGAATCGGTCCCAGCTTCCTAGGTACCGTTCGAGAAAACTTACTCAGACTTGTACTAGTACGTCCATGACCATGCGAATGCGTGTTGACTCGATAAACACAAGTGCATGGTAAAACAACTGAAAGTAAGCAAAGCCAATAGTTAAACATCCCATCTCAATTTCGAGCCGTGTTCAACGACTAATCATTACCATCATCCTACTTGGTGATCTCCATGATCCCAAGCCTCATCATTCATCATTCATTGATTCATTGCACATTTCTCATAGCAAGCAACTCCCTGATAAGTCCCACCAAGGCTCCATCATCCTGCCTTACGGGCTGTACCGGTGGTTCTGAATCTCCGGGAGGCATGACCCGGGAGGCTGCTCCTGAGTGCTGGATCTGATCTTCTGGGTGCTGCTGGTCCACGGGAGGCGCTTCGCCTTGTTGATCGGCAGGTCCAGGAACAATGCCGCTAAAGAAGACGACATAGAAAAAAATAAGGACGGACCAAGACAGATCAACGATACAAGCATGTGATCAGGTCAAGAATCTCAGGGATTAGAAGAGTCAGGCAGAGATCAAGAACGAGTGCTGATTAAGACATCTATTCGGTAAACCCTCATATATCTTAATTTACAAGATCTGCATGGGCCACCACTTAAACCATGTAACGCCCCAGAACCAGAATGCTGGAGAGCGGGGGCATACATAGCCAGCTACGTATAATAAAATGGAATCCACCCCACTATACGGTCACGACTGTCTAGATACATGAGGGTTTAACTACAATCCATCAGTCTCCTATGGTCAATAACAAGCCTAATGTCTCAATCTCAAGCAAGCAAGTAAAGTTACAAGATATAAGATCACCCAATATACAATAATAAGGCGTCCCAAACATTACATATTCAGCTGATCATGAAGCTAGTCGTTACAAAATGTGAAGACTAGCAAGAGTTTAATCATATATGATCAACCCTAGGATCTGTCAATCATGTTACAGCCCGTAGGCAGACAATAGTAAGGTGTGCAATACGAGCTAACAGGTGCTCGCCGGCTAAACACCTCAAAATAAAATTTTTATAATAGAGTCGAAGAGCAAAAATTAACCCACTCATTGCCCTGGTCATGCCAGATGGTCACCATCGGGCTGGAAGGTAGGTAGATCCTCTGAGGTTGCTCCGAAATCTGGCCACACAAAACCAGCTGGGTCAGATCCCAGAAAGAGCAAGTGCCACAAATGAGGCTTCACTTAAGAACTAAAACCAGCACATAAGAAAATGATATTAAAGCAGTTAAAAGAACTTGAAGTAAAAGAATAACAACCGTCAAAATAGGGCATGAGGGAACCATTCAAGTAGCCGGGTTACAACACTTAAACCAAACAAGGACCGGGGTTATAACCCTTCACTTGAATAGAACTCCGCCTCCAAATCTTGTTGATAAGGTGAAACTTTACAAGCATGACGTGGGGTGCAATAATACAATAAACGAAGAGAGGACTTAGAACTGCTCTGGGAGCCAGGTTACAACCCTTAAACCAAACAAGGACCGGGGTTGTAACCC
Source organism: Iris pallida (assembly GCA_029216955.1). NCBI lineage: Eukaryota > Viridiplantae > Streptophyta > Magnoliopsida > Asparagales > Iridaceae > Iris > Iris pallida. The sequence goes on along the minus strand of JANAVB010007798.1, from coordinate 8,032,508 downwards.
TTCGCCTGAACCGAACTTAGACTATGATCTTTATTGTTAAGAGTGATAATCATGCGATAAAGCTTACAATAATCGAGCACTGAAACTATACCATACAATCGCTCCCGGCCAATCAGTGACTATGGCTTTCTATATTAGCTAACTAGGGTTATCACAACATGCAATGAGATGTTCCTCCAGCCACAAGTCCTGCAGCTAATCCAGGTTATCCAGGCGACTTGGGTTCGTTTAAGTAATGCCTCATTATTTCCATATATCAGTGAATTTGGACTTGTGCCCTACTCGTCGGCAGGCTGCAAGTCCCACAATGGTGGCCAGGATAACGGGATCACCTGTAGCTGGGAAAATCTCTCATGACTACTGAATTATTCTAGTTATTAGCCTTAGCCATTTACAGTAGGTATCTCTGACCGTGGTACTCATGGATCCCTGTCCTAGATATGATAAAAATACTACCGGTTCAATTGTACAAACACAATCACCCACGGTGTCCAGGCCATCCAATCTTGTCATGTCATGTTCACTGTCAGGAGTGCGCCGCGTCGGACCACTATCATGTCATGTCAAAAGTGCACCACAACGGGTCACCATCGTGTCAGAAAATAATTAATTTAGCACAAGTACACATTTAGTATTTAAATATTAGAAAGGGCAAGGACTGCGGGGGACTCATGCGGCTCAGAAAATTACCATGCGGCCAACTATCACTTGACCATATGCGGCTGACTCTATGCACTACATGCTTATGGACTTATGCATTACATGCATTAAATGCATTCTTAAGGACTTAAATGCATTAAATGCATTTAATGCATTCTTATGGACTTAAATGCATTACATGCATTAAATGGACTTAAATGCATTTAGTCCATGCCTATGCGGCTGACTATAGGAAATGAATTAACAAAATACATTCTTGAAATGCACTAACAAAATGCATTAAGAAAAATGTACTAAGAAAAAGGAAATATATTAATTAATGCATAAAATGCATCAAAGAATGCTTTTCATGCATTCCTGGAATGCTATGCGGCTCAATGCATCCAAATGCATTAAATGCATTTTTGGATGCCATGCGGCTGGTGCATTCTTCAAAATGCATTAATTGCATTCTTTGAATGCCATCTAGAATGCATATGCGGCTGGCCTAAGGCTTATGCGGCTGGCTTGAGGGATTGTATTAACCAATGCATAAAAATGCATTAAAGCATTAAGGAGCTCCGCGGCTGATGCATTCTTCAAAATTTGCATTAATTACATGCATGCTTGCATGCGGCCCATCTTTTAGCATGCGCATGCAGCCATAAATATTTCCTCATGCGGCTGAAAAATTGTCCTCATGTGGCTACAATTGCTTTTCCCATGTATGCTGATGCACGCAAGGCTATGGGTGCCAGCATTAAATGCTAAGCCATGATAAGGTAGCCAAACATTAATGCTAAGCTTGCTCCCACGTGCATGCATTTAATGCTAAGGTGGCTATGCATATTCCCATGCGGCTACAATTGGTATTTGCAAGCAATTGCAGATGTATAGGAGATTAAATAATACAATTCTATATAAAGTCATACGGCTGAGAAAAATCCCACAGGTAAATTCGGACAAACGAAATTCTCTGCAACATGGGATCATCAACTAGCAAAATATGCAAGTTTGATAGATCAACTCCCGAAAACCGAAAATACCACAAGCTAGATTTACAAGAATTCAACCATGGGAATAAAAAATGCTAAGTACTAAAGTGGGTTAGAAACACATGAGGAAGACAATAGAACAATAAAAATGGACTTCCTCCATGAAGCAAGATGCACTTGCCTAAGCTCTCCCTCTCTCTTTCTTTTCTGGTGGTTGAAGAAGTAATGGTGGAGAGAGAAATGTTAGTGGGATATTTGATGAAGAGGGTGGTGGTAGGTGGGATATTTAATAAAGGTGGTAGGTGGGAGTGGTTTGGCTCACATTAAAATCAAGCAAAACCGAACCATGCAAAACCAAGCCGAACCAAGTCAAGTTGGGCCGAACCAACCAAGGAGACAAACAATACGGATCTAAATACGTACACGTATACTGAGATACGTAATACGAACAATGGTCATTACAACTCTACCTACCTTAAAAGAATTTTGCCCTCGAAATTTAATCAAGTGGCTAGAGATGCAAGGACAAGCTATACTACTCACAGGCAAGCTATACTAGTCAAGCAATCAAGCAATTATTCGTACAAGCAAGGAATCGAAGACATGAGGCATAGGAAAGATATTATACCTCACGAGTCAAACAGGTCGGGATATCGCGATCGGATATCATCCTCACGCTCCCACATTGACTCTCCCAAAGAGTGATGACCCCAAGCAACACGGACTAACTTGATAGTCTTGTTCTTGAGTATCTTCTCTCTTTGGTCCAATATGGATACGGGCCTCTCCTCATACGAAAGATTGGTACCAACAACCAATTCCGAATGATCCAGGATATGACTCGGGTCCGGGATATACCGTCTTAGTTGGGATACGTAGAACACGTCATGTACCTCACTCAGAGACGGTGGAAGAGCGAGACGATAGGATACGTCTCCTACTCGCTCCAGAATATCGAACGGTCCTATATACCTAGGACTAAGCTTTTCTCGTACGCCGAAACGAATGATGCCACGGTTAGGCGAGATCCTCAGGAATACATGGTCGCCGACAGAAAACTCAAGGGGACGCCGATGAGAATCGGCCCAATGGCGCTGACGATCTTGTGCAACGCGAAGATGATCTCTAACTCTCCTGACCACTTCAACTGTCTGAACGATCATCTCTGGACCAAGCATCTGCCTCTCTTCTACATCGTCCCAAGCTAGTGGGGATCTACATTTCCTACCATACAGGGCCTCGAACGGTGCCATCTGGATATAAGCTTGGAAACTGTTGTTGTACGAAAACTCTACCAGGTGCAGGTGATCTTCCCACGAACCACCGAAGTCGAGTGTACAAGATCTCAACATATCCTCCAGAGTCTGGATCGTGCGCTCCGACTGACCATCTGTCTGCGGGTGATAAGCTGAGCTAAATTGGAGGTGGGTTCCCAAACTCTCTTGCAAGCTACGCCAAAAGTGTGACGTGAATCTTGAATCCCGGTCCGAGGAGATACTGACTAGTACACCATGGAATCTGACAATCTGTCGAAGATACATCTCTGCTAGCTGAGCTGTCGATTGACCCACTCTGAACGGGAGAAAGTGTGTCACAACCCGCACCCAGTTTTTTGGACGCGAGCTCGAGAGCAAGCCAGCTACGCATCAAGCGGACTCCAGCCCGACTCGAATACGTAAACGCTGTCATGGCTATGGCAATGGGCCTAATCAAGGCAAGGCAAAACTATATCTCAATGCACGATAAGAATAATAAACAAGAATGAACAAGTATGTATCGTGGTCTGCAGCCCACTAGCATGCATGTCCGATTAGACTCCAAGTAATAACATGAGTCTATAAACTGAATCAATAAATATGATATATCCTGATGATGAAAAAAAAACACGAGCTGGATGAACTGGATAATAAATATGGTATCAATACCTGAATTCCGTAATCAATATCATCACATTCGGACCCCACAAGTATTATAATCATCTGCCATCCAGAGCTGCTAACTAACTCCACGCAATAACTAACCTGAAGAGATCATCAGGTCCTCAGGGGACATAGCAAGATACATAAAAATATGCCTATCTAGCAGTTTATCATGCAATAAAGAAAATACAGAAAATAAACGAAAAAAGACCAATCAGTACGAAAATACGACTATACACGACTGGAAGAACCACTACGCCTAAACGAACTGCTAGAGAAGAACAAGAGAACACGATATCACGATGTCAATGGATAACCAATCGAATACTCAAACCCTCGCCCCTAGTATGGACTCGCAGATTTGAACAACTACTAGCCCTCGTCCCTAGTGTAGACTCGCAGGCTAGCATCACCCTCGCCCCTAGTGTGGACTCGCAGGCTAGCATCACCCTCGTCCCTAGTGTGGACTCGCAGGTGTGAACCATATACTACTAATCCTCGTCCCTGGTGTGGACTCGCAGGTGTGAACCATATACTACTAACCCTCGTCCCTGGTGTGGACTCGCAGGCTAGCATCACCCTCGTCCCTAGTGTGGACTCGCAGGTGTGGACAGATAACTACTAACCCTCGCCCCTAATGTGGACTCATAGGTTAGCTTAACTACTAACCCTCGCCCCTGGTGTGGACTCGCAGGTTAGCTTCAAGAATTTCAAGGTACAGCAGTTCCGTTATGAATTATTTATCCTATGACATGATGCGACTTAGTCCAAGTACAAGTGATGACACGACACGACCCAATCACGATACACGAAAAAATCAATCCAATATGACTACAAGTTAACTATGAACAAGAACTATATATACGTATATCCAATATGAACTACAAAGCTTAATTATAAATAAGGCTATATATATACTAGCAGGCATGATATACAAATCATATATAAATAATCAACTAGTAAAACTGTATAATAATATAAATATGCATGTAAATAAACCGTAGAGGGAGGCAAGGTATCTTGCATGTGGTTCTTGCACAAATCGTAGTCCCAAGTCGAGGATGAGGGGATGTCTATCTAGGAGATGTCAACCTATAACACATATCGCACCATGAACCGTACACGAAAACTATAAATCAATTCTAATGTTCTAGTTCTAAATTCATAGAATAGTGGCTAGTTGGGTTACTAATCTAATAATAATTAATTCTAAAATAATTCACTTGAAAACCTAATTTAACCTAATAATAATCTGAATATAATCTAAACATGCAAGTTTGGCCATCAAAAGTCATTTCCAATTTTGGAAACCATGGTACGCAAATCGAGGCGTACCATTGACTATTTAGTCAAATGCTGTGAACTTTAGATTTTGAAAGTGTACGTTGGTAAATTTTAGTGCCACGAGTGCACTGGAATCAACCGTGCCGCAAAATCGCACTTTGGTCAAAAGATATCGCCGTTATGGCTAATCGTGACCAAAACGGTGATCAATCGATCAATTCTGAGTTCAACAGAATAAATAAAATACTAGATGAACGAAATAATTTCTAGGAAATATTTATGTCATAGAGCTCTGTGTTAGCTTTTCGAAACTTCAAACGGTTCATGATTTCGATTTCTGGTTCTCCCGGAATCTCGAAAACACCGAAACGTGTCAAGTTTCGGACAACCAACACTCTACGAATTTTCTAGAAATTTAGGAATAATATCTACAAAAATAAATTACATATTCAGAAATTTTACCTCAATACGAATCCAACAAAAAAAACGACGCACGAAAATCACGTCGGAGTTGACGGCAATCGTTTCGGGAAGTCGGAAACCCTAAATGAGTTCTCCCACAAAAAGCTGCTAAAATTTCTAGGTTTAACGAATATAATAATAATATATATAGGAGAAAGAGTCGGTGGGCTGCTGGGCGTCGACAGGTGGGCCCAGTACTGACTGTACAGCTGACTGTGCAGATGACTGTGTAATTAGTTAATTTAAATACAGAAATCGTTAAAAACTCATTTTAACTCCAAATAACTCCAAATAAATATCAGAAAAATCCAGAAAATTTTAGAAAATTATAGAAAATACATTTAACCTTCTAGAATATAAATAAAAATGTTTTATCTCATATTAGTCCCAAATGGCCTCATAATAAATATTGGAAGCCTTTAAAAATATATAAACCTTAATAAATAAATACTTAAATATTGCCAAAAATTATGGAAAAATTCTAGAAAATATAAAATAGTATAATGAACCCTAAAAAAATATTTGGGATCAATATATGCTCATAGGCTTGCACAGTAAATTCTAGAGGTCTTAGAAAATAGGTTTTTTCTATATTTAATTATCTAACAATCCCAGAAAATTATAGAAAAATATGGAAAATATATTTAACCTAATAGAGCCTAAAGAAAAATACTGGGTCTCAAAATAGTCATAAATGGCCTCAAAATAAATTATGAAAGTCATTCATAAATATAAATCTTCATAGAATAAATATTTAAAAATATATAAAAATCATAATAAAATATAATATAGCTATAGAATGCATATAGACCCTATCTAGAGATCATGTGACCACAAGATGGTCATAACTCACCTGTGGGCTTAGTCACAACTCCAATGATCATAAAAAAATTAAATGTAAACTAATCAAATAAAAAATAAAAATATATCACAAAATTTCGGGAAGAGGAGTTACAAATCTACCCACCTTAAAAATAATTTCGTCCTCGAAATTCTAATTCATAACTATTCCTTAAAAATTAAAGTATACTATTACCTTAATCTCCTCAAATTTAATTTCTCAAAAATATTTTATGACCTTCTCTAGTCATTTTATAACTCTGAATACTTGAGGACTTCTACCCACCTTTGGTCACACTACTCCTCAAAACACGGTCACTAAAATCTTATAACCTTCTAACTAGTTGCTAACGATTCTACCAACAGATATCTAGGACGTATGGCATCTATAATCACTCATATCTATAAACAACCAAATATTCAATAGTCAAGCAATATTATGCTATAATTTAAGAATTTCTAATAAATCCTAAACAGCACGATCATTCGTCACCTTGGAATAGAAAGGGACGAGAATTAATGGTACAAGAAGGCAAGGGAGAATAATCGAGAACGAATACGAAGTTTCAAAGACGGTAGAAAAATTTTTAGAAGAATTTTCAAGGCAGAGTGGATTGAGATTTCAAAGGTTTAGTCTTTGTCGCAGGCTCGTACCAGTACAGTTACGTAACCGGTACGATATGCTCTGACCTGCATGGGCCACCAAAAAAACTTATCACGACCCGCACCCAGTTTTTTGGACGCGAGCTCGAGAGCAAGCCAGCTACGCATCAAGTGGACTCCAGCCCGACTCGAATACGTAAACGCTGTCACGGCTATGGCAATGGGCCTAATCAAGGTAAGGCAAAACTATATCTCAATCCACGATAAGAATAATAAACAAGAATGAACAAGTATGGATCGTGGTCTGCAGCCCACTAGCATGCATGTCCGATTAGACTCCAAGTAATAACATGAGTCTATAAACTGAATCAATAAATATGATATATCATGATGATAAAAGGGAAACACGAGCTGGATGAACTGGATAATAAACATGGTATCAATACCTGAATCCCGCAATCAATATCATCACATCCGGACCCCATAAGTGTTATAATCATCTGCCATCCAGAGCTGCTAACTAACTCCACGCAATAACTAATCTGAAGAGATCATCAGGTCCTCAGGGGACATAGCAAGATACATAAAAATATGCCTATCTAGCAGTTTATCATGCAATAAAGAAAATATAAAAAATAAACGAGAAAAGACCAATCAGTACGAAAACACGACTATACACGACTGGAAGAACCACTACGCCTAAACGAACTGCTAGAGAAGAACAAGAGAACACGATATCACGTTGTCAATGGATAACCAATCGAATACTCAAACCCTCGTTCCTAGTGTGGACTCGCAGATTTGAACAACTACTAGCCCTCGTCCCTAGTGTGGACTCGCAGGCTAGCATCACCCTCGTCCCTAGTGTGGACTCGCAGGCTAGCATCACCCTCGTTCCTAGTGCGGACTCGCAGGTGTGAACCATATACTACTAACCCTCGTCCCTGGTGTTGACTCACAGGCTAGCATCACCCTCGTCCCTAGTGTGGACTCGCAGGTGTGAACCATATACTACTAACCCTCGTCCCTGGTGTGGACTCGCAGGCTAGCATCACCCTCGTCCCTAGTGTGGACTCGCAGGTATGGATAGATAACTACTAACCCTCGCCCCTAATGTGGACTCGCAGGTTAGCTTAACTACTAACCCTCGCCCCTGGTGTGGACTCGCAGGTTAGCTTCAAGAATTTCAAGGTACAGCAGTTCCGTTATGACTTATTTATCCTATGACACGATGCGACTCAGTCCAAATACAAGTGATGATACGACACGACCCAATCACGATACACGAGAAAACCAATCCAATATGACTACAAGTTAACTATGAACAAGAACTATATATACGTATATCCAATATGAACTACAAAGCTTAATTATAAATAAGGCTATATATATACTAGCAGGCATGATATACAAATCACATATAAATAATCAACTAGTAAAACTGTATAATAATATAAATATGTATGTAAATAAACCGTAGAGGGAGGCAAGGTATCTTGCCTGTGGTCCTTGCACAAACCGTAGTCACAAGTCGAGGATGAGGGGATGTCGATCTAGGAGCTGTCAACCTATAACACATATCGCACCATGAACCGTACACGAAAACTATAAATCAATTCTAATGTTCTAGTTCTAAATTCATAGAATAGTGGCTAGTTGGGTTACTAATCTAATAATAATTAATTCTGGAATAATTTACTTAAAAACCTAATTTAACCTAATAATAATCTGAATATAATCTAAACATGCAAGTTTGGCCATCAAAAGTCATATTTCTAATTTTAGAAACTATGGTACGCAAATCGAGGCGTACCGTTGACTATTTAGTCAAACGCTGTGAACTTTAGATTTTGAAAGTGTATCTTGGTAAATTTCAGTGCCACGAGTGCACTGGAATCAACTGTGCCACAAAATCATACTTTGGTCAAAAGATATCGCCGTTATGGCTAATCGTGACCAAAACGGTGATCAACCGATCAATTCTGAGTTCAACAGAATAAATAAAATACTAGATGAACGAAATAATTTCTGGGAAATATTTATGTCGTAGAGCTCTGTGTTAGCTTTCCGAAACTTGAAACGGTTCATGATTTTAATTTCTGGTTCTCCCGAAATCTCGAAAACACCGAAACGTGTCAAGTTTCGGACAACTGACACTCTACAAATTTTCTATAAATTTAGGAATAATATCTATGAAAATAAATTACATATTCAGAAATTTTACCTCAATACGAATCCAACAAAAAAAACGGCGCACAAAAATCACGTCGGAGTTGACGGCAATCGTTTCGGGAAGTCGAAAACCCTAGATGAGTTCTCCCATAAAAAGCTGCTGAAATTTTTAGGTTTAACGAATATAATAATAATATATATAGGAGAGAGAGTCGGTGGGCTGCTGGGCGCCGACAGGTGGGCCCGGTACTGACTGTACAGCCGACTGTGCAGATGACTGTGTAATTAGTTAATTTAAATGCAGAAATCGTTAAAAACTCATTTTAACTCCAAATAACTCCAAATAAATATCAAAAAAATCCAAAAAATTTTAGAAAATTATAGAAAATACATTTAACCTTCTAGAATATAAATAAAAATGTTTTACCTCATATTAGTCCTAAATGGCCTCATAATAAATATTGGAAGCCTTTAAAAATATATAAACCTTAACAAATAAATACTTAAATATTGCCAAAAATTATGGAAAAATTCTAGAAAATATAAAATAGCATAATGAACCCTAAAAAGATATTTGGGATCAATATATGCTCATAGGCTTGCACAGTAAATTCTAGAGGTCTTAGAAAATAGGTTTTTTTTCTATATTTAATTATCTAACAATCCCAGAAAAATTGTAGAAAAATACAGAAAATATATTTAACCTAATAGAGCCTAAAGAAAGATGATGGGTCTCAAAATAGTCACAAATGGCCTCAAAATAAATTATGAAAGTCATTCATAAATATAAATCTTCATAGAATAAATATTTAAAAATATATAAAAATGTATAAAAATCATAATAAAATATAATATAGCTATAGAATGCATATAGACCCTATCTAGAGATCATGTGACCACAAGATGGTCATAACTCACCTGTGGGCTTAGTCACAACTCCAATGATCATAGAAAAATTAAATGTAAACTAATCAAATAAAAAATAAAAATATATCACAAAATTTTGGAAAGAGGAGTTACAAAGTGAGCCACCTTCGTGAGCCTGTCAACTATAACCCAAATAGCATCTCTACCTGCTGGGGATCTAGGTAATCCAGTCACAAAATCCATGGTTATATGTTCCCACTTCCATTCTGGAATCGACAAGGGCTGAAGAAGTCCAGCTGGCCTCTGGTGTTCAGCCTTGACTTGTTGGCAAACCAAACACCGAAAGACAAACCGAGCTATCTCCCTCTTCATGCCATTCCACCAGAAGTGCTGACGGATATCACGGTACATGTTCGTGCCACCGGGATGAATCGAATACTGAGAACTGTGAGCTTCCGCCATCACCTCCCGCCTGATATCTCTACTGGGTACACAAAGATGCTTACCATGTCGAAGTGTACCGTCTTCATGAATGCATAATTCTGGTCGTCGTCCTGCTTCAAATTATTTTCTAAGCCGCTGAAGCTTAGAATCGAAGGACTGAGCTATCTTGATCCTCTCAACTATGCTGGACTGTACTTGCATGCTGGCCATCAATGCCACATTAGTAGGAAGGACAATTTCTATATCCATCTTCTGAAGATCTGCTAACAACTCTGGTTGTGCTGTCAGAAGGTAAACTTCGGCTCTCCTGCTTAATACATCTGCCACAACGTTGGCCTTTCCAGGGTGATACTGCAGGTTGACATCATAATCCACAAGTAGCTTTAGCCATCTTCTCTGACGCATGTTAAGGTCCTTCTGGATGAACACATACTTTAGGCTCTTGTGGTCGGTAAAAATCTCCACCCTATCTCCATACAAGTAGTGTCTCCACAACTTAAGTGCAAACACTACTGCTGCCAGCTCTAAGTCATGGGTTGGGTAATTTTTCTCATGATCACGAAGTTAACATGACGCATAAGCTATTACCTTCCCATGCTGCATTAAAACATATCCTAAACCCTTGCCTGAAGCGTCACAGTACACTGAAAATTCTTTGGTCCCATCTGGAAGTGTGAGAACGGGTACCGTCATCAAGCCTCGCTTCAGCTTCTCAAAAGATTCCTGATATTATGCTGTCCAAGCGAACTGCACATCCTTGCGGGTCAACTGCGTCAGTGGTACTGAAATCCGAGCAAAGTCCGAAACAAATCTCCGGTAATAGCCGGCTAATCCAAGAAAACTACAAACTTCTGCAACTGTACGGGGCACTGGCCAAGTTTCAATAGCCACTATCTTCTGGGGATCCACTTCCACTCCACCTTTGGTAATGATATGACCCAAGTATGAAATGGGATCGAGCCAGAACTCGCATTTACTGAACTTGGCATACAACTGGTGCTCTCGGAGAATTTGGAGGACAACTCTGAGATGCTGCTCATGCTCCACTTCACTCTTGTTGTAGACCAAGATGTCGTCTATGAACACGATCACGAACTGGTCCAAATAAGGCATGAAGATACGATTCATGAGGTCCATAAATACAGCCGGCACATTGGTTGCTCCAAAGGGCATAACAAGGGACTCCCAATGCCCATATCTAGATCTGAAAGCTATCTTCAGGATGTTCTGCTCTCTGACTCTGATCTGGTGGTATCCCGACCGCAAATCAATCTTCAAGAATACTGCCGCTCCTCTGAGTTGATCAAACAGGTCATCTATCCTGGGGAGAGGATATCTGTTCTTGATTGTCACTGAGTTCAAGGTACGATAGTCAACACATAGTCTGGACGTACCATCCTTCTTTTTTACAATAAGCATTGGGGCTCTCCAAGGTGATCCACTGGCACGAATGAATCTCTTGGTCCGGAGTTCTTCAATCATCTTGTACAATACCTCCAATTCTGATGGTGCCATCCTGTAGACTCTCTCTGACACTGGTGCTATCCCGGAAATCAAGTCGATAGTAAACTCGATCTCTCGCTCTGGCGACATTCCTGGAAGCTCTTTCGAGAAAATATCTAGAAATTCCTCGAATATCCGGGGTAACTGTACTTCTGCTACGGCCATCCGCAATACTGGAGGGGAAGGCTCCACTTCGCCTCGAGAGAAAGAAAACTCCAGCTCGCCTGGAATGCTAAAAATAACTCTGCCAATATGGCAGTCTATCCTAGCATACTGGTCTCTTAACCAATCCATCCCTAGGACCACATCATAATCGGCCATCGGGAATTCTATCAGCCTAGCGAGAAACTCTCTACCGCTAACCATGATTCGACATGAGAAAAACACTCTATCTACTCCCACAAGACTGTTACCAGTAAGTATATTGCGCCTTACTGATAACGACTCGGGCTCCAGTCCTATCCGTGTCGCGAATCGTGCAGACATAAATAAATGCGATGCACCAGAGTCAAATAATACTGAAGCGGGAAATGTGTTGACGAGAATAGTACCTGCCACTACCTCACCTGGTGCCACTCCTTCTTCTTCCACGGTCAAAGCCAACACTTGACTATGTCCTTTGGGTGCCGGCCCTCTCTATTGGAATCCTCGTTGCCTATTCTGGGCTTGCGTCTGGGCAAACTGCTGAGGCCTTTGCTAATGAAAAGCCTGGGTCTGCGTCGGCAATGGCCTCGAAGATGGAAACTGCGGCTGGACTGGTATTGGGGCTGGTCTCCTAACTGATGAGCTGGTTCCGGCTGGTGATGAGTCTGTCCTGAACGGGCAGGACCCTACCTTGTGGTCTGGCGCTCCACAAAGCAAACATAATCCTCGAGCCTTACGACACTCTGAAACAACATGTCCATGCTTCCCACAATAACAGCAGCCCATGGGTAAAGACTGCTTCTGCTTCTGCTGCTGAGGGTACGTCGGTGTTGAATACTGAACCAACGTAACTGATGCTGCCCTCCTCGGAGCTCCAATGGTCAAAGCCCTAGCTGCCGGGGCTGGCGCTGATGACTGATTCATCTGGCCGTGAGATCGCTTTCGACCTTCGGTCCTGTCCACAATCCTCTGGGAGGTATACTCATGCTTCCTAGCTGCCCTCAATACCGCATCAAAAGTTTGATGTTCAAACTGTTCCACCGCCAACAAAATCTCTAGATGGAGTCCCTGCTGAAATCGCTGGGCTCTATCGAACTCGGTCGCCACCAAGGTGGGAGCAAACCGACTAAGCCTGGAAAACTCGGCCGCATACCCATCGACCGTCCTGTCCATCTGCTTTAAATTGGTAAACTTGGTCTGAAGATCGTACCGAGCCACCGCATCGAAGTACTTGTTCCGGAATCTCTCATGGAATACTGCCTAAGCAATAGACGTCGCTAGTCCAACGGCCTGAGCCGTCCACCATCTGCGGGCTAGATTCAATAACTGCAGGCATACTACAGCCACCTTCTCATCTTTCGGGGTCTTCGCTGCCTCCAATATCACCTCTGTGTCATGAAGCCACGCATCAGCAGCGATAGATCTTCGCTGCCATCGAAGAATGGAGGGTTCAGGCACTTGAAACTGTTCGCTGCACTGTTTCCATGATACCCACCTCTGCCTAGAGCATCTGCCACTGCCTGATGCAAGGCATCTCCTCGACGATCCTGCGATGCAAGCAACTCCCTGATAAGTCCCACCAAGGCTCCATCATCCTGTCTTACGGGCTGCACCGGTGGTTCTGAATCTCCGGGAGGCATGACCCGGGAGGCTGCTCCTGAGTGCTGGGCCTGATCTTCTGGGTGCTGCTGGTCCACGAGAGGCGCTTCGCCTTGTTGATCGGTAGGTCCAGGAACAATGCCGCTGAAGAAGACAACATAGGGAAAAATAAGGACGGACCAAGACAGATCAACGATACAAGCATGTGATCAGGTCAAGAATTTCAGGGATTAGAAGAGTCGGGCAGAGATCAAGAACGAGTGCTGACTGAGACATCTATTCGGTAAATCCTCATATATCTTGATTTACAAGACCTGCATGGGCCACCACTTAAACCATGTAACGCCCCAGAAACAGAATACTAGAGAGCGGGGGCATACATAGCCAGCTACGTATAATAAAATAGAATCCACCCCACTATACGGTCACGGCTGTCTAGATACATGAGGGTTTAACTATAATCCATCAGTCTCATATGGTCAATAACAAGCCTAATGTCTCAATCTCAAGCAAGCAAGTAAAGTTACAAGATATAAGATCACCCAATATACAATAATAAGGCATCCCAAACATTACATATTCAGCTGATCATGAAGCTAGTCGTTACAAAATGTGAGGACGAACAAGAGTTTAATCATACATGATCAACCCTAGGATCTGTCAATCATGTTACAGCCCATAGGAAGACAATAGTAAGGTGTGTAATACGAGCTAACAGGTGCTCGCCGGCTAAACGCCTCAAAATGAAATATTTAAAATAGAGTTGGAGAGCAAAAATTAACCCACTCGTTGCCCTGGTCATGCCGGATGGTCACCATCGGGCTGGAAGGTAGGTAGATCCTCTGAGGTTGCTCCGAAATCTGGCCACACAAAACCAGCTGGGTCAGATCCCAGAAAGAGCAAGTGCCACAATGGAGGTTTCACTTAAGAACTAAAACCAGCACATCAGAAAATAATATTAAAGCAGTTAAAAGAACTTGAAGTAAAAGAATAACAACCGTCAAAATGGGGCACGAGGGAACCATTCAAGTAGCCGGGTCACAACCCTTAAACCAAACAAGGACCGGGGTTGTAACCCTTCACTTGAATAGAACTCCGTCTCCAAATCTTGTTGATAAGGTGAAACTTTACAAGCATGACGTGGGGTGCAATAATACAATAAACGAAGAGATGACTTAGAACTGCTCCGGGAGCCAGGTTACAACCCATAAATCAAACAAGGACCGGAGTTGTAACCCTTCGTCTGAACTGAACTTAGCCTCTGATCTTTATTGTTAAGAGTGATAATCATACGATCAAGTTTGTAATAATCGAGCACTGAAACCACACCATACAATCGCTCCCGGCCAATCAGTGACTACGGCTTTCTACATTAGCTAACTAGGGTTATCACAACATGCAATGAGATGTTCCTCCAGCCACAAGCCCTGCAGCTAATCCAGGTTATCCAAGCGACTTGGGTTCGTTTAAGCAATGCCTTGTTATTTCCATATATCAGTGAATTTGGACTTGTGTCCTACTCGTCGGCAGGCTGTAAGTCCCACAATGGTGGTCAGGATAACAGAATCGCTTATAGCTGGGGAAATCTCTCATGACTACTGAATTATTCTAGTTATTAGCCTTAGCCATTTACAGTAGGTATCCCTGACCGTGGTACTCAGGGATCCCTATCCTAGACATGATGAAAACACTACCGGTTCAATTGTACAAACACAATCACCCACGGTGTCCAGGCCATCCAATCTTGTCATGTCATGTTCACTGTCAGGAGTGTGCCGCGTCGGACCACTATCATGTCATGTCAATAGTGCACCACAACGGGTCACCATCGTGTCAGGAAACAATTAATTTAGCACAAGTACACATTCAGTACTTAAATATTAGAGGGGCAAGGGCTGCGGGGGACTTATGCGGCTCAGAAAATTTCTATGCGGCCAACTGTCACTTGGCCATATGCGGCTGACTCTATGCACTACATGCTTATGGACTTATGCATTACATGCATTAAATGCGTTCTTAAGGACTTAAATGCATTAAATGCATTTAATGCATTCTTATGGACTTAAATGCATTATATGCATTAAATGGACTTAAATGCATTTAGTCCATTCCTATGCGGCTGACTATAGGAAATGAATTAACAAAATGCATTCTTGAAATGCACTAACAAAATGCATTAGGAAAAATGTACTAAGAAAAAGGAAATGTATTAATTAATGCATAAAATGCATCAAAGAATGCTTTTCATGCATTCCTGGAATGCTATGCGGCTCAATGCATCCAAATGCATTAAATGCATTTTTGGATGCCATACGACTGGTGTATTCTTCAAAATGCATTAATTGCATTCTTTGAATGCCATCTAGAATGCATATGCGGCTGGCCTAAGGCTTATGCGGCTGGCTTGAGGGATTGTATTAACCAATGCATAAAAATGCATTAAAGCATTAAGGATCTACGCGGCTGATGCATTCTTCAAAATTTGCATTAATTACATGCATGCTTGCATGCGGCCCATCTTTTAGCATGCGCATGCAGCCATAAATATTGCCTCATGCGACTGAAAAATGGTCCTCATGCGACTACAATTGGTTTTCCCATGTATGCTGATGCACGCAAGGCTATGGGTGCCAGCATTAAATGCTAAGCCATGATAAGGTGGCCAAACATTAATGCTAAGCTTGCTCCCACGTGCATGCATTTAATGCTAAGGTGGCTATGTGTATTCCCATGCGGCTACAATTGGTATTTGCAAGCAATTGCAGATATATAGGAGATTAAATAATATAATTCTATATAAAGTCATGCGGCTGAGAAAAATCCCACAGGTGAAATTCGGACCAACGAAATTCTCTGCAACATGTGTCACCCTCATTTCCCGTATTTCTCGTATTTCGTATTTATATTCGTATCTGGATTTTGGCATGTATTTTTATTTTTTTCGACTTGTGGAATTTCGGTATTTCTCGTATTTTCGGGTTTTGCCATGGTTCGGTTTTAATTGGTTTGGGTTGGTTTGGTTTGGTTCTTTATGGTTGGATCACCTTAGCCTATGCTCCACCTTCATTCCACCACAACTCCCCCTCTTTATAATCCCCACCTACCTCTCTCTCTCTTCATTACCACCACCATTTATTTCCTTCTTCTTCTTCTCCTTCCTCTACACAACTCTCCCAACCCTAGGCAAGTGCATCTTGCCACTACATGAGAACCCTCTTTTCTTTGTCCATTTGATAGATTAGGATATGGTGATCAACATTAGAACTTGGGTTTTTGTGATTTGGAGCCTCCATTGTTATAGATCTAAGTTATTTCTATTTTCGGATTTTGTATGGTTTGAGCTACTTAAGTTGGATTTTATGGATTTTGATATTTCCTTGTGGAAGAGAGTTCAATTCCACCCTGGTTAGAACTTTGGAAATCTGGATTTGGAGTTCGGATGGCCAAGTTATGAGATTTTGAAGTTTTGGAGCCATTGGAGCTTCTTCTTAGCCATGGAGAAGAAGACCCAGACCCTGCGTGCGTGTTTTTACGCGTACGCAGCTCTCTGCTTGCGTGCTTTTGTACGTACGCAGCTCTCTGGCGTGCGTGACTTTTCACGTATGCAGCTGCTCCCTGTAGCGTGCGTGACTTTTCACGCAGCTGCTTCCTTGAGCGTGCGTGACTTTTCACGCAGCTGCTTCCTTGAGCGTGCGTGACTTTTCACGCAGCTGCTCCCTGTAGCATGCGTGACTTTTCATGCAGCTGCTTCCTTGAGCGTGTGTGACTTTTCACGCAGCTGCTTCCTTCAGCGTGCGTGACTTTTCACGCAGCTGCTTCCTTGAGCATGCATAACTTTTACGCAGCTGCTCCCTGTAGCGTGCGTGACTTTTACCTACGCTGCTGTCTCAGCGTGCGTGACTTTTCGGACGCTGCTCCCCTGACCCCTTGCTTAACCCATTGGCCCTTGGAGTTTTGGTCTTATTATTTTAAGCTTGGCTCTTCTCTAACCCTGTCTTTTGATATTTTATAGATATTTTATGCCCATTTATATCCTTACGCCTTTTGTCATGAACTTGATTTTACTTAATATGTTTGGAATGACTATTGTACATGGCACGGTATGACAAGGAACTAGCATAACACGACAGTGACCCGTGGTGGTGCACTCCTGACATGACCAACCTGACATGATAGTGGCCCGTCGTGGCGCACTCCCGACAAGTACCCTTACATGATTTATCTTGATAAATTAACTTGACCTGTCTTGACACCGTGGGTGGTTCTTTCTTGCTTGCTTGTTAAATCCACTTGTCCAGTCTTGCATCATGTCTAGGATGGGACTCCTGAGTACCACGGTCAGGAGTACCTACTGAATTGGACTAAGGTTAATAATTAGTATAATTCACTAGTCATGAAGAGATGTTCCCCAGTTACAGGCGATCCCGTTATCCCGGCCGCAAATGATTGGACTTGTAGCCTGCCGACGAATAGGGCACATTTCCAGCCCACTGTTATGTGGGGCACCCACCATTGTCACTTAAATGATTGAACTCTATTGTCACTATAATGCATTGTACTCTCCAGATTGTCACTATAATGATTGCCTGGATAACCTGGATAGCTGCAGGGCCTGTGACTACTTGGAGCATCTCATTGCATCTTGCTAGTAACTAGGATTGTGATAACCCTAGTTAGTTAATGTAGAAAGCCGTAGGCAATGATTGGCCGTGATTGCTTGGATGGAGTCTAGTCCAGTATAGTATTGTCTAGAATTGATTGATTATAAGATTGTACCAGAATGATTGAATGATTGTCACTCCAGATTGTCACTATAATGATTGTCACTCCAGATTGTCACTATAATGATTGTCACTCCAGATTGTCACTATAATGATTGTCACTCCAGATTGTCACTATAATGATTGTCACTCCAGATTGTTACTTGACCCGATTTCTTATATTTATCTTGCGGATAAATGGTGAGAGAAACCAAGTTCCGTTCAGACGAAGGGTTACAACCCCGGTCCTTGTTTGGTTTACGGGTTATAACCTAGCTATCTGAATAGTCCCATGGTTATCTCATCGTATATCATCCTGACATGCTTTTCCATATGTCCTGTCTTTTAGTGATTCTATGCAAGATTCTCTTTTATAATTATCCATCATGCTTTTTCTTAAATTACTGTCTCTTATTATGTAATTATATTATTGTGCTAATTGCTGGCTTTGGTTCTTATTTTGTGGCCTCCTTTGTGGCACTTGCTCTTCCTGGGGTCTGACCTAGCTGGTTTTGTATGGCCAGATACCGGAGCAGCAGCAAAGGATCTACCTGTCTTCCAGCCCGATGGTGGTCACCAGGCGTAACCAGGGCATCGAGTGGGTTTCTTTTGTTCTTCCACTGTAATATTATAAATTATTCTTTTGAGGCGTTTAGCCGACGAGCAAATGTTAGCTCGATTGTACTTATTTACTGTCTGCCTACGAGCTGTAACATGATTGACAAGCCCCGGAGGTTGATCATGTATGACTGAACTCTTGCTAATCCTCACATTTTGTAATGACTAGCTTCATGATCATCTGGATATGTAATGTTTGGGATGCCTTACAATTGTATATTTGGAGATCTGATATCTTGTGATTATTATTAGTTGGTTGAGATTGAGACAATAGGCTATTTTATGACCTTAAGAGACTGATGGATTGTAGTGAAACCCTCACATATCTAGACAGCCGTGACCGTATAGCGGAGTGGATTCCATTCCGTTATACGTAGCTGGCTATGTCTGCCCTCGCTCTCCAGTATTCTGGTTCTGGGGCGTGACAACATGGGATCATCAACTAGCAAAATATGCAAGTTTGATAGATCAACTCCCGAAAACTGAAAATACCACAAGCTAAATTTACAAGAATTCAACCATGGGAATGAAAAATGCTATGTACTAAAGTGGGTTAGAAACACATGAGGAAGACAATAGAACAATAAAAATGGACTTCCTCCATGAAACAAGATGCACTTGCCTAAGCTCCCCCTCTTTCTTTCTTTCCTGGTGGTTGAAGAAGTAATGGTGGAGAGAGAAATGTTAGTGGGATATTTAATGAAGATGGTGGTGGTAGGTAGGATATTTAATGAAGGTGGTAGGTGGGAGTGGTTTGGTTCACATTAAAATCAAGCAAAACCGAACCATGCAAAACCAAGCCGAACCAAGTCAAGTTGGGCCGAACCAACCATGGAGACATGCAATACGGATCTAAATACGTATACGTATACCGAGATACGTAATACGAACAATGGTCATTACAAATATGGACAAAACTAAAGAATAATTTGAATCGCGACAATCATAGCACATACACAATATATGACTCGTTCACTCACAGCAATCATAATATATTACAACTCAGCGCAACTCGTAGTAGTATTCCTGTCCAATCTGTCACGCCCCGATTCGTAGAGTAATTTATTCACATATTTATCTCTTGGAATCGATCGTCCTCGCTTGGACATGATATCGTACAAGTCTGGTATTGCACTTGTACAAGGCAAAGATGGTACATAATTGATAATCTTCAAATAGAAGTACATCGCAGCGGCAAAAACAGATAAATTGAAGTTAATGAGGACAATCTTTCTCATTGAATAAAAATAAATCACTTTTTTATAGCAGCGGAGATTAAAAAAAAGGGATAATTTGAAGTCGCACAGAGATATATAGAACTTTATTCTCTTTATTGATAATTGAAGAAGAGTAAAAGACTTGTATTGAAGTACAATGCTTACAACACATCTCACTTTACATTGAAAGCCAACTGAATAATGCTATAAAGCTTACATTTGATACTTTAATACATTGGATTACAACTCGATATACTGACTTGGCTTATAACTCACTGGTACATCTGATTACAATGTTCCACACATTATGCCCTTTATAAACAGAAGACATCATCTTGTACAAGAAGAGCTTCTGTATACCCAACAAATCTTCGATACCGCGGGACCAATCAAGCCAATTTTCGTGTGCAGAACATTCCAAGTACGAGCATCTGCCCACAAAATATGGGTCAATACATCATCTATGTACTGGCGAGCAGAATCCAACCCACTCGCCTAAACCAACATATAGTGATCGGTTTTAGCAAACATTTAATAGAATTATCTTTCTACTTGGGCCTAGCATCTGTTTACAGTTCTTGAGCAGAATTTATTGAAGTAAACATGTCATAGCATGGTATAGCATTTCATTGTGTAAGGCAACATCTATGCAACATTGAGTTAACACGTTGAGCATATTATGGAAATACTTCCTGGAAGGCATCGTTTAGTATACGTGGTGCTATCGTTCAACAGGTTATGGCAATATTCTAAATGGCAACATCTTATCATTATTGGTATTAACATGTTAAACAATCAAGTTGAAGTTAACAAGTAAATAACCGTATTACATTTAAGTGATTTCTTACCGATAGTCGATTTCCTGGCACCTGCATAAAAATACAGGATAATATGATATACTTACTCTGTCTGCACAAAATATTCTCGTTAGCATGCATCCTAACTACATGGTCGTTGGTGAAACTGCACCATAAAGGACTTTCCAACGGGTATTACGACGCACCATTACAGGGTAGGTTGCAAGCCTAGCCGAATGTCCCGTAATACCTCGTGCCACCATAGCACGACCAATGTTTCCTCCCGGGTCGAATCAGTCCCAGCTCCCTAGGTACCGTTCGAAAAAACTTACTCAGACTTGTACTAGTACGTCCATGACCATGCGAATGCGTGTCGACTCGATAAACACAAGTGCATGGTAAAACAACTGAAAGTAAGCAAAGCCAATAGTTAATAATCCTATCTCAATTTTGAGCTATGTTCAACGACTAATCATTACCATCATCCTACTTGGTGATCTCCATGATCCCAAGCCTCATCATTCATCATTCATTGATTCATTGCACATTTCTCATAGCATTTCTCTCAACGAGGAACCAACAACATTTCATTCATTTCAAAGGGACAAGCAGCTTTTCATTTATTTCGTTGGGACAATTATTATTCAGTTCATTGCTTGTACAAAAACAGACAACATCTCATTTCTTTACCACAGTTATACAGAGAGTACATGATTCAAGAGTCTCATTCAGTTCATTGTGTTAATAGCATAGCCAGTTCTTTTCCATATATCGATCACACAACATCTCATTATTTAATTATTTTATTTGTTTCAGCAGCATTAAACATAAGGGACAATGTTATCAATTCATTCTCAAGCATTAAATCACATTAGCAGTTCAATGTTCATGTGTTGTACATTTCAATAATTCTCAGCATAAGCATCTCTATTATTTAGCTACTAAAATATGGGACATTTAGGGACAATTCATAGCATTTCAATACTTCATTTTATTAAGCATGAAGGAGTAAGGAGGAGGAAGGACAGTTTCACTCACTTGCGATAAAGGGTCTTCCTGTTTCGATCACACATAATTCCACTAAGCATAGCTCCACCAACGAGCCGCGTTTCAATACCCATTCCATCTAGCCGGCTAAGAGAGACAACATCAGTCTCAATTCACCTGATTTCCAACCCAAGTCACGGTCCAACATTCTGATAGCATCCAACAAGCCAATCAAATGCCTCGTGCAGAGTGGAGCATTACACAATATACCACTCAGAAAAAGTTTTGTCCTCAAAACTTAAGGAACAACTCATCTACTAGATTTACTTAGTCACAACAAGTTACTCATTCAGCTTCAATTCAATATTCAGTTCATTACACTCGGCCATTTCGAAATAGCTACCCAACTGTACCACTTAATCCATCAACGATTCAATCCATCTTTCTCTTTTCCAAATACTTACAACTTCTCATTGATTCACCAACATTTTTCTTGCATTTCTATCTTGGTCGCAACATATCACTTCATTTGGATTCATACACATATTTTAGGCGTCCCCAAAATATATGCATTTCAGCCAAAGTCCGTACTAGTGCGATAAACTCTTTCCATAATGTTATCTCAGTCGCAACCTATCACTTCGGCTGGATCCATACATATATTTTAGGCATCCCCAAAACATATATGTACTTCAGCCAACTTCTATGTTAGTGCGATTCAATAAACCACGGTATAACTCTCTTTTTCCAAATCCGACTTAGCATCATTTCAATTGACTTATCACTTTATTCACTTTGCCGCAATCACTATCTTCCAGGCCATAACACTTAAAATCAGGGACAACTCAGGTAAGCTCTCTATCCAAGCATAATATTTCTAACATTTGGGCCAAGGGTCTAACTTAGAGCCAACCATACTAAGAGTTCACAACATGCAATCATATTCCTTTCCAAATCCAACAATATTTCTCTCCGAGGTAATTCATCTTTTCAAAAAGATACAATCCGACGTCACCTACTATCGATTACCCGAGTCAGGGTATAATTCTATGCAATAGCCAATGTTAATCCAGCTATCCAACTATAGATACCGATCAAACATTCTTATTATAAGCAGTCAATTCTATCTCATGGAACAATTCACTGCTCGGCACGTACAACTCAAGTATTACCCTACGATTGCAATTCCCACTTAAGGTCGACATATAACTAAAATGGGTCAAACATCTCCAATGGTCACCTATTATTCAGTCAATCTCTAAGGTTAGCTACATTGACAGCTAAACTTAATCATTCGGGTGACTTCCCTAGAGTGGACGACTACTAGGGTTATACTAGTTTTCTATTCTTAGGGCCAACAAGCAACCGACAGTTCTAAGGAACTCTATCCAAACCTATGGGTATCAACTCAGTCTGAATAACTAATCGCCATTGTCGGCTAAGCCAACAATTGGTAAGTCATCAACTAGTCGCTAGGGTCAAGTCTATCTATCCAGAGTCTTCCTCTAGGAAATAATTTCCACAGAGGCTCATTCTTAGACTTACCCAACGATCGAGTAAGATCGATCTAGCAATATTACGGTCAATCCTAACCCGACATACGATTCTCATCGTTCTAATAATCCATCAAGTAAATTTCTAACGATTCAATTTCTATTCCAATCCTTTGTATCCACATGAACCCATAAGCCAAGGCTAACTACTCAAGGATCATCGATTCCGATAGTCTTAACATAACTATAGAATCATACTATTCGGTCTGTATGACGAAGTCACACCACTAAGTCATAAGCCAATAATCTATATCCCAACCGACAGCCATCTATACATCACACCATCTACCGACACTATCCAACATATTTCGTGTTCTTAATTCTTATTCATTTTTCAGCCATCAAAATCTCATACATACATTCTTTAAATTCCCTATCTCAAGGGTCGAGTAGTTCATTCCATTCAATCTGACAATTCATGTATCAATTAACCATTGTTTACGCAACACAAATATTCAGGGTTGCTACTTGTTACTTTTCTAGTATAATTCAATTCCTCAGCATACATGCACATATGCAATAACTATCCTTTGGTGATCAAAATAGATTAACATCTATTACACCTTAGGGTCAAGGCACAGATTTCTAATATTTTTTTTGTTCACCGATAATATTTCCAAAACTTTCAGCTTAGCAACCAACTTTGTATTATAGCCACATATGATTTGCATCCAACCAATTGAAGTCAACATTCAGATGTTCTAAGTCACAACATTCCCTAGCCATATCTATTTACCCAATAACATACTAACTGTCTTACTAGTCTGAGTCATCACTCGACTAATAATTCTAACCAAGCCACCGGTTATAATTTTTCCAACAATCTTGCTACCCAGCATAACATCACCGTCAAGGGACATTCGAGTCACCTTAAATACATGACTCCCAGCTATGTCTCGGCACTACCCAGCTCTGTCTCGGCACTACCCAGTACCTATAGGTAGTCTCATTGCTATCCTATGGAAATGGTCAGCATACATCTCGTTCTGAGGTGGAAGACGTAATATACCACTCAGAAATGAAGCCATCCTTAAATAATACCAACTCAAATCTATTTCGTACATTCATGATCTATAATAATCACGACACTTAGCCAACATCTCGGGGTCTCAATATCACAAGCCAACATTCTTAGGGTCTCAAAAGCACTAGCCAGCACACATGAGTCAACTCACCAGTTCCGTTGATCTCATCCATCAATTACCCCATTCACAATTCTTTTCCAACGTCACATGCAATTCTCAACTGGTAACAACATACATAGCCACTTTTCTTTATTTCCACATTCCAAACAGCATTCACAATATAGCATACTATGGCATCGAGTCATTATTGGATTATTTATGTCCAAACCAACAACAATCATTCATTCAGGGGCATCACAATGTATATAAACTTATTGTATGGAACATCCAGTGAGCAGCCAAGAGGGTCAACGAACTTTCAGACACGAACAACATAGGATGATTACAGAACAACAACAGCATAATCGCCGAAGCAATATTTGATTTAATCGCGAAAGCAATATTGAGTGATCACGGAAGCAACTTTGATTTGAAATGAATCAAAGGAAGAGACCAAGGACGTAAAGCCGTGCTCTGATACCAATTTGTCATGCCCCGATTCGTAGAGTCATTTATTCACATATTTATCTCTTGAAATCGATCGTCTTCGCTTGGGCGTGATGCCGTACATGTCTGGTATTGTACTTGTACAAGGTAAAGATGGTACATAATTGATAATCTTCAAATATAAGCACATCGCAGTGGCAAAAACAGACAAATTGAAGTTCATGAGGACAATCTTTCTCATTGAATAGAAATACATCACTTCTTTATAGCAACGGAGATAAAAAAAGGATAACTTAAAGTCGCACAGAGATATATAGAACTTTATTCTCTTTATTGATAATTGAAGAAGAGTACAAGACTTGTATTGAAGTACAATGCTTATAACACATCACTTTACATTGAAAGCCCACTGAATAATGCTATAAAGCTTACATTTGATACTTTGATACATTGGATTACAACTCAATATACCGACTTGGCTTACAAATCACTGGTACAACTGATTACAATATTCCATACATTATGTCCTTTATAAATAGAAGACACCATCTTGTACAATGAGAGCTTCAGTATACCCAACAAATCTGATGCTGCGGGACTAATCAAGTCGATATCTTCGTGTGCAGAACATTCCAAGTACGAGCACCTGCCCACAAAACGTAGGTCAGTATATCATCTATGTACTGGCGAGCAGAATCCGACCCACTCGCCTAAACCAACATATAGTGATCGATTTTAGCAAACATTTAATAGAATGATCTTTCTACTTGGGCCTAGCATCTATTTACAGTTTTTGAGCAGAATTTATTAAAGTAAACATGTCATAGCATAGTATAGCATTTTTTTGTGTAAGGCAACATCTAAGCAACATTGAGTTAACACGTTGAGTATATTATGGAAATACTTACTGGAAGGCATCGTTTAGCATACTTGGTGCTATCGTTCAACAGGTTATGGCAATATTCCAAAAGGCAACATTTTATCATCGTTGGTATTAACATGTTAAGCAATCAAGTTGAAGTTAACAAGAAAATAACCGTATCACATTTAAGTGATTTCTTACCGATAGCCAATTTCCTGGCACCTGCATAAAAATACAGGATAATATGATATACTTACTCTGTCTGTATAAAACATTCTTGTTAGCATGCATCCTGACTATAAGTCGTTGGTGAAACTACACCATAAAGGATTTTCCAACGGGTATTACGACGCACCATTCCAGGGTAGGTTGCAAGCCTAGCCGAATGTCCCGTAATACCTCATGCCACCATAATACGACCAATATTTTCTCCCGGGTCGAATCGGTCCCAGCACCCCAGGTACCGTTCGAGAAAACTTACTCAGACTTGTACAAGTACGTCCATGACCATGCGAATACGTGTCGACTCGATAAACACAAGTGCATGGTAAAACAACTGAAAGTAAGTAAAGCTAATTGTTCAACATCTCATCTCAATTCCGAGCCGTGTTCAACGACTAATCATTACCATCATCCTACTTGGTGATCTCCATGATCCCAAGCCTCATCATTCCTCATTCATTGGTTCATTGCACATTTCTCATAGCATTCCTCTCAACGAGGAACCAACAACATTTTATTCATTTCAAAGGGATAAGCAGCTTTTTATTCATTTTATTAGGACAATTATTATTCAGTTTATTGCTTGTACGAAAACAGGCAGCATCTCATTCTTTACAACATTTATATAGAGAGTACATGATTCAAGATTCTCATTCAGTTCATTGTGTTAATAGCATAGCCAGTTCTTTCCCATATATCGATCACACCGTATCTCATTATTTAATTATTTTATTTGTTTCAGCAGCATTAAACATAAAGGACAATGTTATCAATTCATTCTCAAGCATTAAATCACATTAGTAGTTCAATGTTCATGTGTTGTAAATTTCAATAATTCTCAGCATAAGTATCTCTATTATTCAGCAACTAAAACATGGGACATTTATGGATAATTCATAGCATTTCAATACTTAATTTTATTAAGCATGAATGAGTAAGGTGGAGGAAGGACAGTTCCACTCACTTGCGATAAAGGGTCTTCCTGTTCCGATCACACAAAATTCCACTAAGCGTAGCTCCACCAGCGAGCCACGTTCCAATACCCATTCCATCTAGCTGGCTAAGAGAGACAACATCAGTATCAATTCACCTGATTTCCAACCCAAGTCACGGTCCAACATTCTGATAGCATCCAACAAGCCAACCAAATGCCTCGTACGGAGCGGAGCATTACACAATCGAACCTTCAGTGGATTAAAACACACGTTGGAATCACACAATACACAATAGAATAGAAATAAAACTCAAATACAAATACAAATAACCATCTCTAGTTACAATTCACAATAAGTACATTACATCAATATGTCAATACGTACAAACAGTAATGATATTACAAGTTTCACAACAACATATAAACCTCAAATAAAAAAATCTCTGAGCTGGTGGTCTCTGGCCCATAGACGGATCAAGACATACGAAAAAATTGAGCTTACTATATCAAGTAGTAGTTAACTCAAACCCTCCAACGAAAGTGTACTCAACAAACTCGTCAATACGCCCGGAGATATGAATATAGGGAAAATATAAGCAGAGGCAGTAACAAGAGGATTAAAGCAACAATAGGAGGAGTAGAGGCACCAACAGCATCTTACGTTGTGGTTGCATGAGTGCCTAGGGGTAGCATCGCTAGTAGGTACAGTCGTCGGGACCCCAATGGTGACCTGAATGGAGCTAATAGGTGCCTGCACCACCACCACATTGGCCTACAAGATGGTCATCTTCGTAATAATTTGCATCATCTGTTCGACGATGTTTGGAGAGGGAGCAGCAGAAGAGGAAGAAGGCAACAACGACAGTAGTTTCGAGATGATCGATATCTGTGTCGCCAAGGAGCCGACATCGTAGATGCGTGTGCCCTTCCCCTCTCCCACTAGTAGCCTTTATCCTAAAGTCGTCGGTTTGAGAGGGCGTGCGAGTGATCGTGGCCGTAGGCGAAGACTCGACGACACTCTTGGCCCCCTCATCCTGAGTGGCCGAAGGAGATGTCTCAGTCCGTAGAGACTAACCTAGTCTGTACTAGACACATGCATAATATACTAATGTGTTAAAGCTAACGTTGTTTCAAATATTCTAACTTAAAATATAAATTCTAATACTTAATATTTTTCTAACTTATAACATTATTAAATTCTATTACTTACAGCAGTCTTGCTCGTCTTTTCGTATACATTCCTGTCATTCCTCCTTGTACGTGTACTCAAAAACATCGGTGAACCCAAGACAAGCGGAATCTCCTCTCTCCTTCGCAAGCTTTTTTTTTTCTATGTACAAAACATTAAGAAAACGTATTACTTTGATAATTAATGTGATTAAACTATAAAATAAAAGTATTTAATACTTTGACTTATCTTAACAGGTGTCAATAGTGCAAAGCGGTAGGGATCGACCCACCCATATGCAGACCCGCACGAGATCGTGTCATCTTCACTTGCTCGGACCACTACTTGAACTCTAGAGTCTCGAGTTGCCTATGCATTTCCTTCCAATAATAGTTCTGGATCCAGGCTTTCTCGTCCTTTCTAGTAGCTACACCCTTTTTAAATCATACATTGCATTTTGTATCTCCTTATTATAAGCACCATGATAGGTCTTCCTGATCGCTTCATCTCAATGCTTGGGCTACTGGTAGATTTTTGACATACAAATTCAAATAATAATTTATATTAATAGATAAAGAAACAATTAAAAAATAAAATGACGTAAAAGTTTGAATATACCTTTATCTGACCAAGCTATATATACATCTTCCTCCTGCACCTGGGAGTAGTTAATGTAGAAGCCATGAAAATTTCCCCTAATGATTACCATAAGTGCCAGGATAGCAGTACTAGGAAAAAACCTACAAAATTATGAATAAAAACCATTTATCTAATTGAATAAAGAAACAAACATATAAAAAAATGATATTAAAGTTTTAACCATAATTACTTATAGCTCGTTGCTAAGGGACCAAAGCTCTTGTTTGAACTACCCAAAAGGCCTCGCTAGTGGTATCACAGGTTCACCCGGTCGACAAATATTCTGGCTACTAGCATCGTACTCTAAGTCGGGACTCCGAGGTCCATCATGTAGCTGCTAGAGTATCTAGTGGACAAACAGACGATGGATGGCGCACGGGACCTCCTATAGAGGATGGAATTAATGGGTATGCATGTCGATGCTAGAGTGGTGGTGTATGGACAAATGGCAGTGGTGCTGTCTAGGGCCAATTGCGGATTGCAAGTGTCTCAGGCCGACAAATGGGTGGAGGGGATGTTGTTTCGTTGCTCTAGATGTTTTATGGTATATTCATGGACATATACATCCTCTACATCTGCTTTGTGACTGGTAAGTAGTGCATGGACCTGAAGGGATGTTGTTTCGTTGCTCTAGATGACTTTTCCTTACCCAGAACTGGCTTGTAATGATCCGACATATCCTAGTGCATCTTTATTTATCCTTATTATATGTATGATACAACATACATCTATTGCGACAACAATCTATTCTTTCGTACCCTAGTTTGAGTTATCGGACCATCATCTTCGATCTACAGAAGTTTTTAGTCAGCTCTTTAGATCCTTTCGACAACATCTCAATAATTATGCAATCCGATCATAACAGCTTTGCAGTAAGTTAAAATTAGGCTTTATGTTCAACAAGCGTATCACTACCGATAATACAGAACGAGTCTCACAATCCGGGTATAAAAGAGTATCTACATCCTTGAACATATCATATAACTTATTTGCATCAGGATTCAAATACTTTGGATTAAAATTAACCCATGTCACGGTAATCACCATATCTCGTACCAGGTTATGGTCTTCATATTCTACAAAGTCTACGTCATCATCCGTGGAAACATACGCTACGATATCTACAACAAAAGCAGACTGTCTTTACTCATAAAGTTTACCTTGCGATGTCCACATGTCGTAATTACGTACAAAACCTTTAAGGTCAAATGCTCCCTCACAACTGTTGTAGTATCCCACTTCTGGCGGTCCACTATATCATGCTTGTGGCTTGATCGGCGGCTCATTCAGAACTGAGTATTGGAGAAATATTTCGGCATTTAATCGATCACGGACGAATGAATAGAACCTTTCCTTTCATGGATTAATTTCTCTTGGAATGAGTCAAAGATTGCACTGTATTGTGAATTGACGAACAAGCTCGATATGAAGAGTTCTTCCTGTTCCTTTTTATTTTAGGTTTTGTGAGACATTTTCACTGTATAGTTTGATGAATACATTTTTGTGATAATTTTTTTATGATTGATTCTTTTGCCCATTTTCATCGAATTTTTTGCATTTTTTTCAGAATTGTGAGAGAAAATAAGACAGAGGAGGTGTAATGATCAGATGTTGGTTCCAATGCCAAAGAATGCGTTAACTGAGGCTTGACTGCGCAAGTGTTCCTCCATTTGACATTTTTCTATTCACTTAGTTGTAGATTTTGCAGTGGTTATGTACCTTCTTCTCCACTCCTAAACGCTTAATAAAAATGAATTCCCTTGCTTGCCTTGATACATCCATTGATCGTCTATTGATCGATGATGCCTTAGTTGATGCAAAGATAAATGTTGCCACAAGCTGACACCACTGCGATATTGAATGATACACATGAAAGATGAATTGTTAATTTAATATAGACAAATAATGTAAAAACTATGAAATGATGAACTGTTAGTATCTTACCATGCAATTTATACTTATAGTTGAGTTGTATATGCATTCACATAGTCATGAACAACTTGTGCACAAGATTTGAGTGAGTTTTCTCAAGCGTTACCTGGGGCACTAGGATTGTTGGAGCTAGGGGAGAATATTGGAAGTGTTATGGTGGTGTGATGTATTAGGGGACATTCATTCAGACTTACAACCTGCTCTGGAATGCTGAGTCACAAAACCCTATAGGATGTCCTTAATTTATAGTGTATTTTAACTAGCAACCATGTAGTCAGGATGTATGCTAATGAATATCTAATGCAAGGGTGGTAAGTATTATATCATGTATTTTATGTAGGGACGGTTGTGGGTAAACTGTTTTATAATTAAAAGTGATGTACATGTTTTACTGCTTTCAATGTTTCCTATGAATATGAATTGCTAATTTACCTTAGTCTCTAATATAAGGATCATGTTTAATAAATACTTGTTCACATGACTAGAAGTGTTGTTTTAGATGAGTGGACCAATTTTTCTCATGACTAGTACTTTTTTGAGTGTGCTGACCCCTCATCCACAAGTATTGGAGAAAATGCGAGCGCATAAGGGAGATAAAGCTTTTGCTGCAGTTTTCAAACTTCTTCATATATTTTAAAGTATTCAGAGTTCTTTTGTTGTTTTTGATTTCAGTTGTAATAAAGGGACATAATGTATGAAATAAAAAATTATTTCATGACAACCTATTAGTTATTTTAATTTTCAAAAAGATATATAGCCGTAATGGCATTTCAAAGTTATATTGAGAAAAGTTATATTTTGCTTCAATTATTCAATAAAGTGAATTATTTCTTCCTATATTTTATATTCAATGCTTTTGTTGTGTCGTCGAGTTCCTATTTTCAAAAGTATAGTATTTCTATATGTTCTTTCCTTGTATAAGAACAATTTAGACTTGTATCATATCCCTAACGATTATCGGTTTTACAAAATCAGGACATGACAACTGTCACTTCTTCTAACGTTATTCCGACAACGAGTACATGGACATTTAATTTTTGGGCCATCCACTTAATCGGGTTTGCTCGTCGCATACTTGAGAAATAGCTCAACGCCCGTCTTAAATTCCTCACTAAAGACAATCCTATTATGGTGTTGTCGTCTGTACATTCACGTACGATCAACAAGGTAGCAATCTATTGCTTGTTGGATGTCAAATATTCTGCATCGTAAAGTGAAACATATATACGCAATTAGATGTACAAACGAAAGATGGACATTTTGAAATCATTGTTAATAGTACTTCGTGTATTCTATTTGAGTGGTAAGTAGAGCCAAAGGTGAATTAGAGTTTCATATTAAAAAGATCAGAAGCAAAAGATTTTTGATAGGTGCTGGGTCAAGCCGGATTCATGTCAAATTTTTTTTTTTTGCTTTGGTCTCTTCAATATGATGCTCTGCATCACCTTTGGAGAGTTCTTGCATTCTCCACTAACTACCTGAAAGGCATCAACATTGATACTCCTCCGCATAGTATTAACGCAAGTACTTTAGGTTACATTTTCACGTTCTACAGTACATGTTACAAGTGAAATTTTCAATCCCCATGAAATGGGTGGATTAAAATAATAACCAAACTTTCACAAGTATAATTTTAGCAAGACATATATATATATATATATATATATATATATATATATATATATATATATATATATATATATATATATATAACAAGGAGTTGGTGTTAGCAATGAATTGTAAGAAGGAGACAAATGGATCTTCGAGCCATAGAAAAATAGTAATATCGTCATACGAGCTAAAATTCAAGAAATATTAAAGCAACTCAAAAGTATTTATGTTGGTAAAAATAGTTTCTTCTTCTTAGTTTTGTAGAATTTCTGTGGCATATCAATAACTTAAGGATTTTATGGATCATTTGATACATGTTGTAGCAGGGGATTCATGTATCCTAAAAGTACTAATTCATAAAAGAAGTTGCACAAATTTAAGAAGATATATATATATATATATATATATATATATATATATATATATATATATATATATATTTCTTTTCTTTTTTTTTAGAAAATATATATATATATATATATTTTTTTTAATAGAACACTATCATTTATTGATCAAAATGGGAGTACCAACTCAGGTTACAAAAGAGGAGTTCGAGTACATAGATCTATAAACTAAGAAAGCAATCTAGAAGATAGGGTCTTCAGCATGTGAGCATCTAATCAGCACCTTCTTCACCTGTCTTTTAACTTCAGAAATCAGTTGGCAATGAGTAAAAGAGTAAGCTTCATACCGCCATTTGTTACGGTTTTTCCACAAAACCCAGCATATGGCACCAACAACTATCTGTTTGGCATGCTTATGGCGCTTCCTCCACCAATTCTGGAACCTTTGTAGCAAATCACCTCTACTCGAGCGTACGCCAAGAACAGCTTGGAAGTGACACCAAACCAAAGAAGCCAATTCTCCATCTCCAAAAATATGAAGCACAGACTTCCCACTCGGGTTTGCACAGCAGTGACAAGCCGATGCCATAGAATATCCAAGTTTTTGGATATTATCATCCGTAGGAAGTTTGTTATAAATAATTCTCTATAGTAAAATCGACCATTTAGAAGGCATGCACTTATTCCAAATGTTTTTTAAATAAACATGCTGAGGAAATTGCTCACGAATTTGATTCCAAGCCGAAGAGATCGAAAATTTATTGGAAGGACTAGGAGTCCAGGTGAAATTACCTTGCTCCTCAAGTAGAAAATCCTCGCCCAGTCTTCTTCCCCGTATCAAACGCTTCCATACATGAGAAGCAGCAGACGTGAGCTCAACATCTTGAGGATGATAGAGAGAACAGTACTTAGTCTTCATATATTCTGCCCATAGCAAATTTATTGAACGAAGCTTCCACCAGAGTTTTACCGTCATGGCGTCCAGTACATCACCCAGGCGTCGAACACCAAGGCCTCCCTCAACCGTCGGCCTAGCCACCCTCTCCCACCGAAGCCATGACCTTTTAGGCATGCCATCTTTCGATCCCCATAGGAAACTATCAAACATACTCTCAATACGATTAAGGACCGAGGCAGGCGGGTTACTTGCGGATAAACAATGAACAGGCATAGAAGCGAGGACCGCCTTGATAAGAACCAATCTGCCTCCATAAGATAAGTGTTTGTTGTTCCATCCTGAAATCTTCGCTTGAATTTTACCAACAAGTTCATCATACATCATGGCGTTGCGTCTGCCAGCCATAACAGGACAACCCAGATAGATCATGGAACTGTTGTGAATTTGAAACCCCGTCATTTGATGAAGAGCAGTAGCCTTACGAAGAGAGATCTTATCAGATAACATCATAGCTGACTTCATGGCATTAACCCGCTGACCCGAATTAGTTTCATACCTACTAATGACATTCATAAGCAAATGAACGGAGCGTTTGTCCGCACCAGTAAAGATAAGCAAATCATCTGCATATGCAAGGTGAGACACCCGAGGACATCCCCTAGGAGAATAATAACCGGAGAAGGCAGTACAGGAATTAAGCTGAATGAGGCTTCTACTAAGAGTTTCAGAAGCAATAATAAATAATGCCGGAGAGATCGGATCCCCTTGACGAATGCCACATTGTCCATGGAAGAAACCCGACCTCCTTCCATTGATAAGTGTAGAGAACCAAATATTGTCGAGCAAATGAAGAATCATAGATCTCCATTCGTTGCAAAATCCAAATTGCTTCATGACCCGCAAGAGGAAAGCCCAATTTATCCGATCATATGCCTTGCTCATGTCAAGTTTAATCGCCATGTTCCCTCCCCAATGCTTATGATCAATGACAGAAATCATTTCTTGAGCTAGAATAATGTTATCGACAATTTCTCTGCCTTTGACAAAGCCACTTTGCTCCGGAGAGATAATACGAGGCAAAACATCGACTAGTCTTCTAGCCAGTAACTTTGAGAAAATTTTGTTAACAAAGTTACATAAACTGATAGGCCGATAGTCATTCAAAGATTTCGGATGCTTAGTTTTAGGAATAGGAAGCAAGAAAGTACTAGTAATAGATTTAGGCAATGCAAAGCCATCAAAGAATAAACATACCGCCTCCATAATGTCCTCGCAAATAATAGGCCAGCAGGCCAAGAAGAATGAGCCAGAGAAGCCATCCGGTCCCGAAGAGCTAGCCGGATCCAAACTCTTAACTGTAGATAATAATTCCTCCATTGATGGCTTAGCGATCAAAGCAATGTTGTCCTCAGGAGATATGATAGAGGGAATGTGATCGAGATACCCTTCTTCAATGACAGTATGCAGAGAAGTAAAAGCCTTGCAATAATGATCATTAGCTTCCCCCTGGATGTCCTCAAGAGAAGAAAGAGTAGTACCATCAGCCGCAGTGATATGGTGGATATGAAGGCGGTTTCGTTTAGAAGACACACAAGAATGATATAATTTTGTGTTCTTGTCTCCATCCTCATCCCATTTAATACGGGTTTTTTGCTTCCAATAGGCGTCTTCAATACGGAGGCGATGTTTAAGATTGGCCCGAGCAAGCAGCCATTGAGGTCGGAGAGAAGGATTCGCTTCAAAATCAGCTTCAATAGCAGTAACAGCGTCTTCAACCTTCTTGACTTATTGAAAAATATCCCCAAAAGTAGCCCGACTCCAAGATGACAAAGCCCTCCTAGTAGCCCCGAGTCGAAGACCAATGCGGACAAGGCTATTGACGTGATCAACAGAGAGCCATGCAGCCTCTACCACTGATAGGAAAGTATCATGCTCCTTCCAGAAATGTAAAAATTGAAAAGGCCTAGGGGATGTAGGCTATTCGTTCTCAATAGATAATAGAATAGGAGAATGATCTGATTCCGACCTGTTTAAGTGAGCAGAAGCAGAAAGAGGGGCCCAAGCGAGCCACTTCGGGTCGAGTAAAACCCTATCAAGGCGAGAACCCATCTTAGGAGACCCACATTGCTTGTCCACCCAAGTGAAGCGATTACCAGAGTATGGAACTTCAATAAGGCCAGCAGAAGCCTGAAACTCCAGGAACTCCTTTATAGATACTGAGCACGGAGGAAGCCCTCCAAACTTCTCCTCCGGACTAGTAATCGTATTGAAATCTCCACTAACCAAACAAGGGAGAGTCCATCATTGACGAACCATCAAAAGCTGATGCCAAAGTAGCCTACGACCCTCCTTGGTATTACTACCATGCACAGCCGAAATTAAAGCCATCTTAGGAAAGAGAGAAGAGGAGACAATAACTGTGAGACACTGGTCAGAAGAATCAACCACAGATAGACACGCGCCTGAACGTGCCATGATCCATATGTTACCTTTAGAGTTACTAAAAGAACTCTGAAAACCCAGTTTCAGTTAAAAAGCAAGAAGCTTCAAAGGCGGTACTTTAGGTTCAATAATAATAACTATAGGAACTTTATTCGTACGACACAATGATTTAAGTCTTTTAAAAGCCATCTGATTGGCAATCCCCTGAATATTCCAACAAAGGAGTTTAGTCATTAATGGATGAGGAGGGTTGAGTACTTGTGACCTTTGCTGCAGATCGGAGGACACGGGAAGAGACGGGGGGAGCAGCCTTTTTTTTCTTCTGGCCGCTTTGGACAAAAGGGAGTGAGGGCTGTCCCGCTTCCGCGGGGAGAGCCGCATCGGAAAGGAGGCCATCCGGATCCTGCGCCCCCTGAGAAGTGTCAACAGCTGAGTCGACCACCAGAGGATCGTCAGGTGGCTTGGCTTCTTCAGTTTGATGATCAGCAGCGTCCACTTCGTCCGCCCAAGAGCAGAACTCTCCTTCCTCCAAAGGCTCCGAAGAGGTGGGAGGGTTTGAACCGGGGAGCAACAGTGTAGGCGATGGTGACTGACGTGGAGAATGAGAGGGGGAGTTGACAGTGCATATATTGGCTGCAGGAGGAATAATCTGATCGGGAATCGAGCCACCTATGGCCTGGTCCCCAGTTGCTGATGTGTCCAACTGGTTAGCTACTGGCGGTTGGATAGTAATGGCTGCCTCATTAACAGGCTCATTAATAGGCTGATCTTGATTAGAAACCCGTTCCTCGGTGGCAGGATTATTAATAACTGGATCATTAATATGGTGATTAGAATTTTCTCCCCGTTCCATGCCGATGTGACCATTAAAGGAGTCATTGTTGGCATCCACCATGATATCTTTGTTCTTCTGCTGGGGGGGTTGTGCTATATTTGGAGTATGGGATTTGCAAGCATCTTTCTTATGTCCTTGATGTTTACAGATTGAACAGTAAGTCGGGATGTGTTCATATTCAATTTTCTGAAATATAGTTCTACCATTGGGCAGATTAATACGAACCATCGGAGGAAGAGGCTTGCTTGCATCAACTTCAACAAAGACCCGAGCAGTACTAGGACGGGAAAGTTCTTCAGTGGCTTTATCAAGTTTAAGCGGAGTGCCAATACCAAGCACAATCGAGAATAAAGCATTTTTGGCAAAAAGTTGATGAGGGAGCCCGAGAAGGGAAACCCATGTCGGAGCCAATGGAGATTCATGAGAAGCATTAAAATCCTTAGACCACTTGAACACACACATGGGGGCTCGAGAGACGTACCACGTCTCTCTAGCCCTAAGTCGGAGGAAGTCTACCTCAAGAGTAGGCCGAATAATAATATGTTTAGGGTCGATCACCCCAACCTTCACATCACCAGCAAACTGGAAACCCATGAAGGCTTTCCTGATTACGTCGATCGGAGGTCGAGCATGAGAAAATTTTCCGATCAAAGCAAACTTGAATGGCTGAACCAAGATCTGTTCATCATCCTCCGTGAAGGAGACGATGGAAACCCCCTTGGAGAATGAGGGAGAGCGGATGGAAATTGACTACGGCGTCGAAGCCACGCCAACCACTTCCGCAAAAGTTTTCGACGCCATGGACCCTCAGAAAACTACAATGGACAAGAGATCCGATCGTAGAAGGAGACGCCGGCCCGGCCAGAGGCCAAGCCGGAGTCGGTGGAAATAGGGCACACAGCGCGGCGCTCTTCTTAGGGTAGAAGAGAGCGCTCCATATATATATAAAGAAAAAATATTTTAAGAAGATATATATATATATATATATATATATATATATATATCCACATAAATAAAAATATATATATATATATATATATATATATATATATATATATCCACATAAATAATTTTGAGTTACATTCGTCTTCTGAGAATTTAACTCGTATGATAATATTATCATTTTTTTTCAAACACGGTGATCTATTTGTCTCATTCTTACAAGTCATTCATAACAACAAAGTGTCGGCAACACCTTGTTAAATAGGTATATATCCGTTTTAGTAAAATTGTGCAGGAGAGGAATAAATAAATAAAGAAGCATATATGTATTTGACTCTAGGATTGTGCCAAAACATACATGATATGTGTGGCTCAGAATTTTCGTTAACTACGCCAATACATACATAAAATAAACTCTCCCTCTTTAACCCATGATATGGGAGGCTTAGAACACTATCCGAAATTCGTTATAGAATACATTAGTGGCAATCATCTAGGTTTTGTTAATAAGTGAAATATATGTTCTTAACAAATGTTGTATCTGAAAGATATATCAGAAAAAAGATGAACCCACATAATGTAAATGCTAAGACATCATCTCACACTATAAAATATAGTGATGAATTATGGTATCATCATTGCCGAGGGGTGCCAAGGGGTGGGGCTAGGGGGCATATAAGGGTATCCATGACTGTGTGTTCTTGCTAGTCAAATGGTTGCTGGGGTTATGCCTCACTATATTGTTACAGATTTATATATATATATATATATATATATATATATATATATATATATATATATATATATATATATATATATATATAAAAAATATATATATATATATATATATATATATATATAGGAGTAAGGTAATTTCTATTGATAATAGCTTGTTACAAACTGTTGTGGTCAGACTTAGACACGCGTATCTACCAACATCATTACATCATATTCAATATTATGTCGAATCCCTACCATAGGCGTGATTAGTCCCTAAAAATACGGTTATTTCTCTCTCTCCACACGTGCCATACTGCTGCGGCCAACCTAATTCGAGCCTAGGTAAACCACTTGACTCCCCTCTTTCGCATGCGACTGATTTTCTCTAGG
The DNA here is from genome assembly GCA_029216955.1 of Iris pallida. Taxonomy (NCBI): domain Eukaryota; kingdom Viridiplantae; phylum Streptophyta; class Magnoliopsida; order Asparagales; family Iridaceae; genus Iris; species Iris pallida. The sequence goes on along the minus strand of JANAVB010007798.1, from coordinate 7,993,595 downwards.
ATTATTTCCATCTCCCAGCCTCCGATACCCCTCAAACACAGCTTCCTCCTCTAATGTTGCTACACCTCCCAAGCCAAGGCACATTGGAAATAAATATGTTCTATTTGTATGCGAGGAATTAGGATTAGGTTAGTATCAATATGTTTTAGCGAGTGTCAGTCGGATATATATATATATATATATATATATATATATATATATATATATATATATGTATATATATATATATATATATATACCACTAATTCTCTATATTTATCTATATCCATGTGTTTTACAACCGAGTATCTTACATGATGAGTAAATGCCGGCTATATAACCAAGTGGCCTGATGGAATACTGAGTTTTCTTTCGAAGATAGATTTTTTTCTCCTACTTAGTTTTCTTTTAGGTGGGATGTTTTAGATATCTAATTTTTATCAGTGGCTTATATTCCTCTCATTCCTATAAGATAAAGGGTTCAGAGCCCAGAAGGAAAATTTTGAAATAGGTATATCATTCAAATTGTAAACTGACTCTCTGATAGTGGATAGACTTGTCATGCACACGCAGGGACAAGTTTGCTTCTTAGAGTCCCTTCGATAAGAATAGTTCATAAACTCAGATATTACAGGGGCCACATATCAGTGATGATAGATCAAAAGTTATGTATTATCAATCTTACACTCTTATTTGATGAGCTTGGTAGACAAACAAGACTTCAAAATCATGCTATTTCAATCATATATCACATCCACCAATCTACCTTTTTTTGTGAGCATATCCAGTTATACAACCTATGAATCATTTTCCACATTTGAAACATAATTATTAGCTAGCTTCCTTATATAAGTGGTCTAATCGGAGAGAAGAAGCTAACATTAAAAAACCTTCTCCTCTGATTAATTCCTTTCTCTAAAAAAACCAAGTTTGTTCATAATCCAAGATCATGCACAATTCAACTAACCAACCAACCGAAGGATGGTTGAATTATCCTTGTCATATAACCATAATATAATGTCACGTCTAAGTTCTGCAGAACCGATCGTCCTCGCATGAGCGTGATGCCTCACGAGCCTAAGTCACGCTCCCGCAAGGCGATTACCATAACGATCGATTACAACAGCTTGATGACGGTGTTGCCGCACATAAGTCCCGAACAGAGAAGTTGAATAACACAATTAATAATATCTTTTTTGTTGATAATGCTGCAAAATTACAAAGGGGCATGAGGCCAAGCTTACAATTGATCAAGATCACAATCTGTTTGAATACAATCACTCAACGATCTCTCTCATCTCTCAATGCAAAAGATTATGCCATAGGCTTACAACTGAAGAAGACGATGTTCATATATTATGTCTTGTATAGTTGATGTCTTCAACGCGGTCGCACGCCTCGAGACGCGAAGGAACTCCATGCCTCAGCGCTTCCCAGCTAGCTCCGTCTCTAATGAGCAAGTACCTGTGACCTGCATGCAAACTGATGGGTGTGTCAGTACACAACCGTATAGGTGAATGAGCCTCTCACCCACCTATACAAAACCAACATGTTCATTTAGTGAGAGAGCACTACAATTTTAGTGATCTTTTTATTCTTGTCTTAGGATCCGTTACAACCCATAACTCTGAAGCCTACTTCGTGATGTAACATCGAGACCGTGCTGGGAACATCCAAATCGTGCCATAAAGCCCATTTGTGAAACAACATCGTGGTCGTGCCATGCAACATAGTGTAAACTTACCTTCCGAACTTCCCAGTTCATGTCAACAATACAACTAGAATGTACGGACTTTGTGTCAAACTACTAAACCATGACACCACGTATTCTGCCGAAGCACGCGTTTCTACTGAAGCCAAAATTTATGCTTCATAGTGGTGTTACGTGTCGTACATCTACTACTTAGCTCAATCTACGACATGTACGTGGATTGTCGCTATCATTCTGACTCAATCTATCTAAAAAATCACTGGCACCACAAGCCATCCCTGGACTATAGCTTGGATTAGACGGCGGCCCTTCCAGTGCGGTTGCGAGCATGCTAATTTTTTTGAATACCTGTGTTGTTTACCAACACTGTTATCTTGCTTTCTTCCTAGGCCTAATCAGGTTCGTGGACTTGGATTACCGTTCGAGGAATCCAAATTTTGTGCACAAGTTGTCCAATGACAATGTAGGACTCGACTCAACTTACCATCCTATATAGTCATTACTCTTCACCACTTTCTATTCCATGCCTCCCTTTACTAGGGATTGCCTTGGCGGCCTACAATCCCGAGCACTTCTATGTTACCATACCTTTTCAACTCAACTCAGGAATGAGTACTTGATAGCACTCACGCATTCTCAACTAGAACCAACTGTGTTCCGTGCCATGCCACCAATCAAGTCATACTCCATATAATAAGCCTTTGAAACCATGGTAACGTGGCAATGAAACCGTGAAAATGTACCTGCTATGATAAGAAAATCTAGAGTATTTGTGTCAACATAAGAGCTATTCTTTTGCCCAAGTAGTGGGATCGAAGCAAATCGTGGGATTGAAAGACCACGTACCGATTTAAAAACCCAACGTGAAGTGCTATCTAAGCAGCAACTTCAATATTTCCAAGTTCTACATGATTTGACTTAGAATGAGATTATTTTCTTAGATATGTGGGTTCGTCTCTTCTATTAGTAAACCTATTTAGTGCATCTAAAAAATTCTAATTATTAAGTGTGAAGGCAAGGCTGAGGCAAGTTCATCGAAGCCACACACTCGAGTGAGGAGTCACCTCGATCGAGCGGGACTTCGTATAAGCCCTTGAATAGTTAAGTCTGAACTTCGTTGCATTTTGATTCGTCATGTTAAACTGACCGGGACGAGACACTGCATACAAAACCCTAGAAGTAAAATATTGGAGGAAGAAGGATCAAAGGTATCAGACCTGGATCTCCCTCAACGCGTCGACGCGTTCCCGACGGCCGGAGCGTGGCTCTCCAGCATGTCCGAGTGCTCCTCTGCCAGTCTCTCAATGTCACTAAGTAGAAACTCAACATCATCAATAACAAAATGCTATTAAAAGAAAAATGGATCGAAAAAGTGTTGGTGTTTTTGCTTTTGGACTAGAAAAGATAGTCCCACATCGGCTACACCAAATGGTGAGCATCTCAATATAATGCATTGCTTGTGTTGAGGTGTGCACATGAGGTGTAGTGGGGCACAAGTTTGTGCCATGTGGGAGTATTTTCCTAGAAGGAAAAAAGATTAATTTCAACAAAGATATAAGTTAATTTTTGTTGTGCGGACTCGGACTCGGACACGGACTCCAGGATATCTCGTACATGCACGGGAGTGTTCGGGGCGTAGGCGTAGACTGGCACACTTCTATGCTGATTGTGGGATGATCTAAAATATCAAACTTTATTTTTGAGTATTGGTATTTTAGTCCCACATCGGATAGGAGAAGAGGTGAAGTCTCAACTCCACTCTATAAATAGAGCCCCTTGGCCTTCTTTGAAAGATGTACCAAGAAAAGAGTTAAGGGAGTCTGTAAAGTCCAGGAAGTCCGTTTAAGTCTCAAATATTGACTTACGAGCGTTCCAGAAGTTCTTCGTGAACTTGCTGGCTCCTGGAAGTAGATCGTGTTGGGGCGAATCTTACTTTGAGCAATGGTGATCTTAATCACCCCAGCAAGAACCTTTACTCTTCTTGTTTCTTCTTTTTTTTCTTCTCCTTCATCTGAGTTGTAACTCAGTTCTGTCCGTCTGCAACTGCGATTGCAAGGAAGAACGTGAGATTTATTTTCTGAACTCAGTTCTGTCCGTCAGCAACTGCGATTGCGAGGAAGAACGTAAGATTTATTTTTCTGATTATTGTTGCTTTTGTAATCAGATTTATATTATAGTGTTCCTCTTGGATCTCGAGAATAATCAGAAGGGGAACGTTTATTTGAACCTCTGATATCGACATTGAGTCTACCATCTTTGATCAATCTCCGGGACTAACAATCTCAATGCAAGATCCTTGTAGATGGAGAACTCTCGTGCTTCTCTCATCGATACGTGCTTTAACAAGTTAGAGAAATTCAACGGAGAACATTTCCAAATCTGGAAAAGGAAGGTCACCCTTAATCTTCAACTCGTGGACGTAGATCATGTGTTAATTGAGGATGAACCGACGATTCCAGAAGGAGAAACTACCGATGCTATTGCTGCTGCACTCGCCAAGCAGAGCAAATAGAAGAGAGAAAACAGCATCTATAAACTGCTGATTCTCAATTCCATGGAAGACTCTCTGGCAGAGTCATATTCCAAGAAGGTGAAGGCCAAAGAGATCTGGGATTCTTTGGGTAAGTTATATGAAGATGATGAGAACAGGTCCAAAATCTTCATCGTCGAGAAGTACCACAAGTGACTCTTCGAAGACGAGATGGTGATGCTACCTCAAGTAAAGGAATTCCTGAAGTTGCGCTAGAAGTTAGATGACGAGAAGATGCCCCTCGTCGACAAGTTTGTCGTTGGAGGGATAGTCTCAAAACTTTCTGCTGGTGGAGCAACTTTTATGCTAGAATGCATCGAAAGAAGCTGGACATTAGCTTGAAAGATCTTCTACAAGAGATCCACGTTGAGGACGAAATGCGATCTCAACAGAACATGGACTCTCTGTCCAAACAACTGGCTAAGGCCAACTTGGTGAAGATAAGAGAGTTCAAAGGGAAGCATGTGGCTTCTCATCACAAGAAGAAGGACTCCACAAATCTGAATGTGAAGGGTCCTTCGTTCAAGCAACAGAAGTCCAAGTCCCACGTGACTTGCTTCAACTGTGGCAAGAAGGGCCACTATAAGAGTGAATGCAAATCCAGGCCCAAACAAGCTGAACAAGGTAAGCCTAGCAAGGTTTCCATGGTTTTTAACATTGCTGCTATGATTGCTCAGGTCACAACTGTGGGGGTTGACTCCGACTGGTGGATAGACACTAGTGCGACCTGTCATGTCTGCTCTGACAAAGAATGGTTCGTTACTTCTGAGAATGTTATTATGGCGAACCAAGCCCAAGCTGAAGTTCTGGGGATCGGAACTGTGGAGCTGAAACTCACATCCGGGAACACTCTGACACTTCAAGGTGTAAAGCACGTTCCGGTGATTGCAAAGAACCTGATCTCTGGAAGCCTACTTAGCAACGCAAGCTTGAGGATGGACATCAATGCTGGCCAGATGGTGATGTCCAAGAAGGGAACATACTTCGGAAAAGCTTTTCAAACTGAAGGGATGTTCAAAATTCAGCTTGTAAACCAGTCAAATGTAATCAATACAATCGCTCATTCTGATTATTCTCTTGAGTTGTGGCATAATAGGCTAGGACATGTTCACTGTAAAAGAATTAACAAAATATCCAGTCTAGGACTTATCTCCAAATGTGGGGGTAAGGTAGAGAAGTGTGAAGTGTGTGCTCAGACAAAGATCACAAGAAAACCCTTTCATCGGGTCAATCGAAGCACAGATCTTCTGGAGTTGGTACACTCCGATATATGTGACTTGAAGCAATTCTCTACAAAAGCCGAGATGAAGTATTTCATAACCTTCATCGATGACTTCTCAAAGTACGCGTTCGTCTACTTGCTCAAGTCTAAAGACGAAGCGTTCGAGAAGTTCAAGGAATTCAGGGCCGAGGCTGAATGATAAACTGGACAACAACTCAAGAGGCTAAGGAGTGATCGAGGCAGAGAGTATCGGTCTCATAAATTCACATCATTCTACAAAGAACATGGAATCATAAATGAGACTACTGCTCCATATTCTCCTCAATCTAAAGGAGTATCGGAGAGGAAGAACAGAACGTTGACAGAAATGATGAACTCAATGCTGCTAACTGCGGGTCTTCCACAGTGCTACTGGGGAGAAGCTGCATTGACGGCCACTTTTATTCTAAATAGAGTATCGTATGCAAATTCGGACGTAACTCCTCATGAACTCTGGTTCAAAGTCAGACCTAACTTGAATGTCATTCGAGTGTGGGGGTGTTTGGCTTATATGAAGCTTCCAGATCTGAAGATTCAGAAGCTGGGGACAAGGACTACGAAGACGATCTTCTTGGGGTATGCAGAAAAGAGTGATGCTCAGAGATTTCTTGATATTGAGTCAAATTATATCATCGAATCTCGCGATGCTGAATATTTTGAAGACAAGTTTGCAAGGCACAAGAATATTGTTCTAACGGACATTCCGGAGAATGATGAAGGTGCAAAGGAGATTGAGATCTTCAATGAGCCAGTTGTCCAAGATAAAGTTGTTGCTGAGGATGTCACGCCCCGACCCGGAATCACCCGAATCATCGTCCTCGCAGGGGGATGATGCCGCACGACCTGGAGTTGCGCTCGTGCAAGGCAAGATGACAAGTTCTCAAATGGTTATCTTTTGATTCGATATTAACAACGAAAGAAAAATAGAATATACGAAACAATTCTCTTTATTGACAATCGAAACTGAGATTACAATGGCTTTCGATAGCCTAACAATATATGCCAGATTGGCTACAACACTCAGGTTCTCTCTTGCCCACAAAGGATTTCACCGTTCCATACATGATGCCTTCTATATCTCGGCCGTATCAATCCAGCTGCGTAGTCCGAGCGTCAATGCGATAGCACGCTTCAATGCGCTTCGGCATTCCAAGCCTTAACACGTTCAAGCAACGCTTCGCCGCGAGCAATCCATTCCCTGCACCCTGCATGAAGCTGGTGGGGGATCAGTACGTTCGTTCTCGCATGTACTGAAGCAAAAATCATCTTTCCAAACCGACATTTTAATCTTTATGTTGAATCATGCAACTTAGCTTATGATCTTGCTATGTTCTCCTTAGGGTCAATTTCATGGCATCTTCGAAAGCGTAAAGCATGTTATCATAGCAGCATGTTATCGAATTGAATAGGCAAACAAACAAGCAGTCTCGTGTTTGATTCGTGGCATGACTTACCAAGTCGACGCACTCGCCCTTGCACCGACGCAAGGTGAATACGCCGTAATCCTTCCCTGTCATGTTATTGTGCATCTCTAAGCAGGATCTCTATGCAGGATGCATATGCGCCTACACTTTCAATCCATCGTTCCTTAACTATATGAGGGCCGTTGGCGTATCCGCGCCGGAATGGACTAAAGGAGTTCCTTTTTTTTCTCTCCTTTTCTCATCGTTTGGTCGGGCTGCCCGGCATTTCACGGGTTGGGTCACATCCCAACAACCGAAACGTTCCCGCTGTATACCATCATTTGCGGCTTTTCCCATCTTGTTTAAGGATGTGCGCCTACAAAGATTATTCGAATCCGTCCTAGGCCAAACGGTTCCGGGGTGCATCCGGTATTTAACCGCTTGGAGGAAACACCCGTGCACGGGCGATATCGCATTAATGTCGAGTCCATTCCAATCGACCATGCAACGCCCTATCATTCAAGCAATTAACTTCAAACAACCAAACATAGTCTTGAGTCCGAGACTCAGACTTATCATCTCGCATCTCTTTCGTTAGCTTTCTGTGTTCTTATATTTCATACTTCGTTTCAATGATTCAATGGCATCGTGCCTCAACTCAATGCTCATCAACCGAACGACCCGAGGGTCTTGAACACCTTTCGAGGCACCATGTCATATCCGACAGTTCTACCACATTCATGCCACAACTGTATTCTCTCGCAACGAAGCCATCTTTTATTATCCCATGCACGTAGGCACGTTCCGACCATATTCCCATGTTATATAACTTAGCATTCAATGTTCGGGGCTTACGCGCTAGGGCGCTCGTCTATTGTCTTTCAATGTTCTAGCCGTTCTAACTCGTGCGCCAAGGCACGATATGGTTCATGCACTAAGGCACTTGCAGATTACAGTTATCCCATGTTCATGCGGCTTGCACACCGAGGCGCTCGCCTTTGCGATATCCAATGTTCCATAGCGACTCATGCATATGATGCACGTATCATTTCAATTGTTCTAACTTAGTGTTCGACACACACTATGATCTATCTCCGATCGGACCACGCCCGTGGCTTCGATAGGTTAACTTTTAGCATACAAGAATATATTTGACTTATCGAATGAAGGAGTAAAAGAAGTCAATCCTCCCACCTTGAGTCAATATGCCTTCGTTGTTTCGCCGAGCCGATGCGGCTCGATTCCCTAACTTTGTTGCATGGCCACTCTCCTGACTTAGCCATTCGAGCACTTCGTGCTTCATTAAGTTATACGTCCGATTTGCCTTAGCGTGCCCAAGTCTTGACCCGTCGTAAGGCGACGATTTGATTTTGCGGACCCCTTACTAAATATTGCAAAAGATCGACCTCTAATATTTTTCCGTCAAAGTATAACCTGCACACGAAACCAACTAAAATCATACTTCAACGATTCGGACTTGCACCTTGGTCGATTCGATTTCTTAGAATCTTCGAGCCGATTCACGCACTCATCCTTCGGGGCAACGCGACGCTTCGCATCGATTCACTCGATGCATTCTTTCGGGACAAGGCAACTCTTCGCATCAACTTAGTTTGATGCGTTGCTCGGGACAACGTAACTCTCGCATCGTTTTGCATCGATACATTCTCTTTCGTCAACGCGACTCGTTGAGTCAACGCTTCAGCGTAATGCGCCGTGCGGAGCGGGGCATTACAGAATATACCACTCAAAACAAGGTTCGTCCTCGAACCAAAACCAACACTCCGACTAAGTGTCTTTCAGATCGTTTCACGATCTCGTCCCACCAATGTTGTTCGATTTCATACTATCTCGCAAGCTTTTCACTAACATTTCCAAGTCCTCCCTGCAGCTCGATTTGAATTTGGATACAACTCGATTTGAATTCATACCTATATTCAAGGCATCCCGAAGATATGTGTATTTTGACCAAGTCCATTCGTAGCAAATTGGAACAAAGCTGACAGGTAAATTTCAATCCTATGCTTGCCATCTCCGTACTCTCGATCGGACTTATCCTCAGCAACCGTTCTCGAAATTTCATCGCATACGTATATTCAATACATACGTGATTCATTCAATAAAGTCACTGCACGCGACGCGATTCAAAATCGCCTTTCTCGTTTCGTATGTTTCATCGGGACTATCAATTCTACGCATTGCGTCCAGCCGTCGCACATCCGATCGCAACGATCCTTCGCAACGCCTTGCGTTCGATATCGCCACCCAACTATTTCCGAAGTCTGGCTATGCAATTTATCTCGATATGATTTCCTTTGTTGACTTACAAATGCATCAACATTCAGGGCTACGCCTGCTAGGTTACTTACATAGTCCCCGTGCTTAGATTCTCCCGACGCAAGTTTAAATTGACATTGCACAAAGGCCACAATCTATCCGACATAAAAGTTTACAACAAGGCGACAGTGCTCAAGGCAACGATCGCCTTAGCACGAAGGTCTTTACGACGCGTCTTACATTCAATTTCCTAACGACTAGGAATTCACTAGCCAAATTCCCAACTTATCCATCGTGCAACATCGAATGTAAATTTCGATTCACGCAAGCTAAATTGCAATGTGAATCAGAATCTAACGACATGACTCATAAGTCATTCCCTTATCGTTCCCTCTCGTGCATAGCATGTTTCTCGCAATCGCCTAACCGAATCACCAAGTCCGTTGGTGAATTTCAAGTTCTATCGTCGACCAACATAACCATTCAAGCATTCATCCGGCGAATACTCAAAATCCACCTATATCATTCTCAATCGAAAGTTGTTCCAACAATTCTCGATCGCCTAGACTTACCGTCAACATGCACCGTGTTATATTTGTTATCGGTGCAATCCCATATGCGATATCGCATGGGTCATCTTACGGTCTGCAGCATTCAATTTGATTTGGCGGTCAAGTCTTCTAGGGTCAGCTGCCCCGAAGCTACGCTCGATAATTGTGGATCATCACCGAAGGACAGTTTAATACGAACCATGCTATATCTTATTTCGGAGCCAAATCACGTTCCGACAATTCTATGCGACTACCCAATTTCGGACAAACCATTTCTATCGGCGTAACTGATGCGCAACTATCCTCCGAGTCAAGTCATGCACTGCCGTCGATGATTCCGCAATTTACGAAACATCTACTCGCATCAAGTTCGAGTCTATCTTATTCACGGGTCGACACACGAGATGTTATACGCATCGAGCAATCGTCGATGACTTATAGTCTCGTCTTGATTAATCACAAAATTTACGATCAACCAATTTCGTTCATTCTCGTATCGTTACTTACAAAATTTTTGATAGCGCAAGGCGCACTCCATTTTGTATTCTCACATCGTGCTTATGTTTTCTTGCGTATCGATCTTGATAGTTCATATCAATTTCGATAGCAATTAGGTCGACTTCGAATCCGTTTCAACGTCGAGTTAACTCGCATCGCATATGCCCAAGTTCGCCACAAACTTTTCTATACGCATCAACTTGTTTTTCGATTTGTCGCATCCCGCTATACTTTGATCGCGTAACTGAGTTACCGATTATCCAACATCGAGCCCTCAAGTTATACGATCACGTCCTCTAAGTTTCGCGTGTTTTCCAGTCGTACTCAAATGAGTGTCGCCGTAGCGTAACCAACTATTTCTTAGGCACGATTACTCACGTACCAACTTTCTTACCGAAGTCGCACATCGTACGATTCACTTTCATTGTTTGTATCGCCGAACATTTCTATCGAGATCGCGAGTCGCACGATACCAATTTGTCATGCCCAACGTTTCTACCGAGATCGCAAGTCGTGCTACTCATTTGTAAGCTCGAGTATTTCTTTCCCGTCGATCCGATTATTGCGTCAAGACATAATCGTTTTGCTAGTCTCGGTCATCCAACCGACTTATCATTCTCGTCCGACGTATCGTTCATTGATACGAGTCTCGCCTTATCGTCCCAACCGATTTTCGAAGAACACTTGCATCAACATACCGTCATACAAATTTTTATTCGAGTCTCGGTACTCTTCCGTCCGTTGCGGACAAACCTTCCACAATTCTCACAACGCGTCGATAAATTTTTATCGCACAAGTGCTATACCATATACCACTCGAAATCAAGTCATTCATCGTCTACGTGGTATGGCATATACCACTCGGAACTCAAGTCATTTCCCTCGCATTATACTTAGTATAGGCCAACGTTCTCTTCCGACTCACGATTTCCGCAGTGATCGTGCTTGATCACAACCGTAACTTTGATTCTATCAAAAATCCGACACGATTTGGTTAATGTTCTCGTTTGCCAACATAAGTTTGGTGTGCAACCGAACGATTCGTTCTATCGATTTACGATTTCAATTTTTTTCTTACGTTGCATCTCGTGCAACAATTTATTTAGACACGCATCGCACCCCGTGCAACAAATTTCACTTCCGATACGCGTTGCACATCGTGCTACGATTTATTTTCGACACTTTCATTTCACTTTGTACAATGATTCATTTCCAATTTTCTTTGCACTCCGTGCAACGATTAATTTGATATGCGTTGCACCACGTGCAATAATTTTTTACTTTCAATACGCGTTGCACATCGTACAACGATCATTTCCGACATTTACCGTACCTCGTGCAACGAATTACTCTCGACTTTTCAAGTCAATGCACAATCCGTTTTAACACATTCGGTATTGGCTTATCACTTCTTACTTTCATTTTATCGCATATTCACATTAACTCGCTGCACTTCGTGCATCATTTTATTTCTCATTCAATATGTTACATTGCGACAACATCTCAAATCGTATTTCACAATTTGTTGCGCTTGCAGCAACTAACATTTTTACGGCTCGTTTGCATTCAATGCAATATACCCCTCGCGACTTCCTTAGCAAACATCGTGTAATTTCCAAAACACATGCGGCAAAATTACACGATTTGTATTAGACTTATTGTATGGAACATCCAGTGCGGCATCGAGTAGAGTCAAGAGTGATATCAAGTAGTGGTGGGCAACTTTTTGAATTGTAATGAAGCAAGCGTCCAGAGGAAATTGAGCCTAGAGCTCTGATACCAATTTGTCACGCCCCGACCCGGAATCACCCGAATTATCGTCCTCGCAGGGAGCGTGATGCCGCACGAGCCTGGAGTTGCCCTCGTGCAAGGCAAGATGACAAGTTCTCAAATGGTTATCTTTTGATTCGATATTAACAACGAAAGGAAAACAGAGTATACGAAACAATTCTCTTTATTGATAATCGAAACTGAGATTACAATGGCTTTCGATAGCCTAACAATATATGCTAGATTGGCTACAACACTCAGGTTCTCTCTTGCCCACAAAGGATTTTACCGTTCCATACATGATGCCTTCTATATCTCGGCCGCATCAATCCAGCTGCGTAGTCCGAGCGTCAATGCGATAGCACGCTTCAATGCGCTTCGGCATTCCAAGCCTTAACACGTTCAAGCAACGCTTCGCCGCGAGCAATCCATTCCCTGCACCCTGCATGAAGCTGGTGGGGGATCAGTACGTTCGTCCTCGCATGTACTGAAGCAAAAATCATCTTTCCAAACCGACATTTTAATCTTTATGTTGAATCATACAACTTAGCTTATGATCTTGCTATGTTCTCCTTAGGGTCAATTTTATGGCATCTTCGAAAGCGTAAAGCATGTTATCATAGCAGTATGTTATCGAATTGAATAGGCAAACAAGCAAGCAATCTCGTGTTTGATTCGTGGCATGACTTACCAAGTCGACGTACTCGCCCTTGCACCGATGCAAGGTGAATACGCCGTAATCCTTCCCTGTCATGTTATTGTGCATCTCTAAGCAGGATCTCTATGCGGGACGTATATGCGCCTACACTTTCAATCCATCGTTCCTTAACTATATGAGGGCCGTTGGCGTATCCGCGCCGGAATGGACTAAAGGAGTTCCTTTTTCTTTTCTCTCCTTTTCTCATCGTTTGGTCGGACTGTCCGGCGTTTCACGGGTTGGGTCACATCCCAACAACCGAAACGTTCCCGCTGCATACCATCATTTGCGGCTTTTTCCATCTTATTTAAGGATGTGCGCCTACAAAGATTATTCGAATCCGTCCTAGGCCAAGCGGTTCCGGGGCGCATCCGGCATTTAACCGCTTGGAGGAAACACCCGTGCACGGGCGATATCGCATTAATCTCGAGTCCATTCCAATCGACCATGCAATGCCCTATCATTCAAGCAATTAACTTCAAACAACCAAACATAGTCTTAAGTCCGAGACTCAGACTTATCATCTCGCATCTCTTTCGTTAGCTTTCTGTGTTCTTACATTTCATACTTCGTTTCAATGATTCAATGGCATCGTGCCTCAACTCAATGCTTGTCAACCGAACGATCCGAAGGTCTTGAACACCTTTTGAGGCACCATGTCATATCCGACAGTTCCGCTACATTCATGCCACAACTGTATTCTCTCGCAACGAAGCCATCTTTTATTATCCCATGCACGTAGGCACGTTCCGACCATATTCCCATGTTATATAACTTAGCATTCAATATTCGGGGCTTACGCGCTAGGGTGCTCGCCTATTGCCTTTCAATGTTCTAGCCGTTCTAACTCGTGCGCCAAGGCACAGTATGGTTCGTGCACTAAGGCACTTGCAGATTACAGTTATCCCATGTTCATGCGGCTTGCGCACCGAGGCGCTCGCCTTTGCGATATCCAATGTTCCATAGCGACTCATGCATATGATGCACGTATCATTTCAATTGTTCTAACTTAGTGTTCGACACACACTATGATCTATCTCCGATCGGACCACTCCCGTGGCGTCGATAGGTTAACTTTTAGCATACAAGAATATATTTGACTTATCGAATGAAGGAGTAAAAGAAGTCAATCCTCCCACCTTGAGTCGATATGCCTTCGTTGTTTCGCCGAGCCGATGTGGCTCGATTCCCTAACTTTGTTGCATGGCCACTCTCCAGACTTAGCCATTCGAGCACTTCGTGCTTTATTAAGTTATACGTCCGATTTTCCTTAGCGTGCCCAAGTCTTGACCCGTCGCAAGGCGACGATTTGATTTCGCGGACCCCTTACTAAATATTGCAAAAGATCGACCTCTAATATTTTCCCGTCAAAGTATAACCTGCACACGAAACCAACAAAAATCATACTTCAACGATTCGGACTTGCGCCTTGGTCGATTCGATTTCTTAGAATCTTCGAGCCGATTCACGCACTCATCCTTCGGGGCGGCGCTTCGCATCGATTCACTCGATGCATTCTTTCGGGATAAGACAACTCTTCGCATCAACTTAGTTTGATGCGTTGCTCGGGACAACGTAACTCTCGCATCGTTTTGCATCGATACATTCTCTTCCGTCAACGCGACTCGTTGAGTCAATGCTTCAGCGTAATGCGCCGTGCGGAGCGGGGCATTACAGAGGAGACAACGATTGAACCAGAACTCACTGAACCATCGTCGAAGCGAGCGAGGAGGCCGAAGAACTTCGGAGATGACTTCATCACCTATCATGTGGAAGCAGATCCGTTTACCTATGATGAGGCGATAAATTGAAGACCAGAGATGCTATTTTCTGGAAAGAGACGATAGACAATGAAATTGAATCAATCACCTCCAATAACACTTGGGTGTTGGTTGATCTACCTGAAGGAGCAAAAACTATCAGATGCAAGTGGATCTTCAAGAAGAAGATAAAAGCTGATGGAACCATTGACAAGTTCAAGGCCAGGCTAGTGGCAAAGGAGTTTTCTCAGAAGCAGGGGATCGACTACTTTGACACGTATGCTCCAGCAGCCCGGATGACCACCATCAGAATGTTGATTGCTCTCGCAGCGATACATAAGATGGTGATACATCAGATGGATGTGAAAACGATATTCCTGAATGGCGAGCTGACCGAAGAGATCTACATGCAACAACCAGAAGGTTTGTCGTCAAAGGTGTCACGACCCGCACCCTAGAGTAAGGGCACGAGACGTGGGTACGTCCAGCCTACGTCGCAGTATCGACGGTAGAACGCTGTCCTAGGTCATTCATCTAACAAATATATAAGGTACCTGTACAGTATATACACTCCGAATGGAGGTGATATAGCAATACAGTCTCAATCACATCTAAGGTAGAGTACGATAAAAAGATAGATAGGTATGGAACAAAACAAATCCACAGAGATACAATCAGATAGAAGTCTAAGTGTCTAAGATGACATCTCCATAAACATCAGATAAAACAAACTTCCAGTACATATACAAAAATGTATCAATGAGAAAGACAAGGTAAGAGTCTAAGCTAGCAGTCTAAACCACTGGTGGTAGATCCTCTACTGCAATTGGGTCCAAGTCACAAGTGTTGTCTAAGCTGCACCATAATGGGTAGACACCAGAGCCTCATCATTCTCTATAAAATTTTCAACAGGTCCAGTCAGGACAGGAGCGAGCACAATTCATCTCAACAAATCATAACAGGATAGGAAATATAATCATGCTAGAGAGTAAGATACATGAACTGAAAGAATAACATGATATATAAAAGAGAGATAGACTGTAAGTAAATATCTACAGTATAATAGAGAACTAATCAGTGACTAGTGATTCAGAGTACAAGATAAACATGTGAACAGCTGGAGGGTGATTCATGACTATACTAAAGAGGTGATTCATGACTATGTAGAAGCATGGAAAATATTGCTTTTAGTCCCACATCGGAAAGGAGAAAAAGAAAGGGCTCATTCTATTCTATAAATATAGCCCCCTTTCTTCCTTCGAAAAGGGCACATACTTCTCTCCATTCCTTCAAACTTGGACTCTTCCTACTATGCACCTTCGGGTGCTAAGTCGAAGAAGTCTAGGGCAGCGCGGGCTCGTCGAGCTCAGTCAGCTGTCCCAACCTCTGACCATCAGAGCGACCCGCTACGCGGGCCTCTAATGGAAAGTTGTACAGAACCGCCCGTGCCCAGCCCCCGGCGACAAACGGATAGGGTGGTTCCCAAGAGTCTTCCAACAAAGATCAAGGACAAGTACTTTTACTAGTCTCGCATCGGGGAGCGAACATGATACTTACGCACTCGTGTGCTCGAGATACCCGGGTCCACAAAGTGAGTGCAAAAGTTGATCGAGATGTCCTTGACTTACGAGATGTGATCCTTCACAAGCACAAGGAAAGAAGGGGAGTCTCATGCGACTGAAAACCCAGAAAGCTCCATGCGGCCCATGAGGATTTTATGCGGCTCAAAATCCAGAAAGCTTCTTGCGGCTCAAAATCCAGAAAGCTTCATGCGGCCCAAAAGCAGCAGGGGGGCCTTAGGCAGCCCAAAATCAACATGGAAGCCCATGCGGCACAGCCAGAAGGAGCCTCATGCGGCTCAGAAACTCATGCTGGCCGAAAGTCTTCTGGAGCCTCATGCGGCTCGGATAAGCTCTATGCGGTTACGACTCCAGTCATGACGAATCTTCATGCGGCTCGAGTATGAAGACTCTCATGCGGCTCGAGTATGGAGACGCTCATGCGGCTCGGTCGTGACGACTCTTCATGCGGCTCGGTCATGACGACGCTCATGCGGCTCGAGTATGAAGACTCTCATGCAGCTCGGTCATGACGACTCTCATGCGGTTCGGGTATGGAGACTCTCATGCGGTTCAGACACGATGACTCTCATGCGGTTTGAGTGTGATGACTTTCATGCGGCTCATGAGTACAACAGTTGGGACACGTGGCTGGACACATGTCAAAAGCCGATCATATCTCAATAATTCAGATCTACTGCAATCAAAGTAATCTCTAGATTGGGTTGAATCCCAATAATCATAACAAACAGTGGGGACACGTGGCAGAGAATGATTCAGATTTATTCATTCAGATTTACAAACGTCAACAAATCATCATGATACAGATTTGTTGCAATCAGCATTAATTACTCATTGGATTCGTTGCAATCTACATTAATGACCCAGATTCAACACATTCTGGATTAATGGCCCAGATTGATTAATCAAGAGGTCGCCGACTTTCAGGAATGGGCAATCATCGTAAACCCTAATGAAGCTCTCCACTCTTATAAATAGCAGGGTGTCATTCCCTTGCGGAGAGATATATATATATAGAGACACACATACAGAGAGACGGAGAGAGATATACACAGAGATATACAGAGAGATCTAGAGAGCCTGAAGAGATAGCATTTCTTCATCAACGCCCAGCAGTTCTTCTACAGAGCCAAGGCTGCACCCGATCGTCCAAGGAGTAAGGCAGAGCTGCCGTTGCTTTCTCGAGCCTCTACCGTCACCCCCCAGAATCTAAAAAAACAATTGTACTTAGATTGCTGTACCTAAGCTTTCGTCCATAGGCTTTCTTTGTACAAGCGAGTTTGTATTGTGAAGTAAAAATCCAGTCCTCCGATAATTGTTCTGCTCTTTTATATTTCATGGCAAACACGATGGCGACTCTGCTGGGGACTAACTTCTCCATGGCTGAGGAGTTGGTGATGCAATCGGATGCAGCCAAACTTGGCTCCACGTAACAAAAGATGGTCGTCCGCTTCGACCAACAGGCGTTTGAAAAAATGCTCTCTGAAGGAAGTGCTGGCCCGATCCAGAAGCGAACCCGCACAAAGAAAGCTCGCTGCGAGTGGAGACCAAAATCATTTGCTCCTCCACAAGCTCTGGACGGGGTACTCTCTGCTACCCAAGACGGCGAAGGCGATTCTCATACGGCTCCACTTCGAGCCGTAGAGCACTCTGCTGTCCCCAAGTTCGGCAGAGGAAAGTACTACGATGCTGGACTAGCAGGAACAAAGAGTGATTCCATGCGCCCCAAGAAAAAGCCGAATACTCCTGTGGCCAAATCTGCCAACCACATGCAGGAGACTCATGCGGGTGAATCTGCCAGCCGTATGAAGAAATTCTATACGGCCAAGTCATCCAGCCGCATGAAGAAAACTCATACGGCTGAGACTCCCAGCTGCATGAAGAAAATCGATACAGCTACGTCTGCCAGCCGCATGAAGACTATTGATGATAGCCGCATGACGCCTATTCCACGTGGCTCTGTCTTCGACCGTCTCTCCTATGGTCCTGATCTCCTGTGCTCCCAAGAAGACATGTCTGACTCTCTCCAGTATCACTTAGACTCTTTCTACTATGTGCCTCTACGCACTAGAGCGAAGAAGTCTAGGGCAGCGCGAGTTTGGCAAGCTCGATCCGTTGATCCAACCTCTGACCATCTGAGCGTCCTAAATACCGTTATGCGGGCCTCAGATGGGAAGTTGTACGGGACCACTTGAGTCCAGCCCCCGGCGGCAAATGGACAGAAAGGTTCGCAAAAGTCTCCCAAAATCTAGGGAGCAAACATGGTCGATCCCGACCCGTCTGACTTGCGTGAGGCCATCCTCCACAAACGCAAGGAAAGAGAAGATGCATCAGGGTGCAAAGAGTCCTTCCACGGACGTCATTGCACCCAAGTCATCGTCAACTGCTGCTGCAATAACGCGACGGTGCGAGAAGACCGGCAGTCCGTCTTTCAAAGACTGCAACAGTCGTCTTCAGGAGACGAGGCACTTCCCGTCGTCTCCTGCAACTCTGCTCAGAAAGTCTCCGCTGATGGGAGAGGGAAGAAGACAAATGTTCCCAGCCCGAAGATTTTAACCACTTCGACTAAAAGACTGTCGTCTAAGCGGGTGCCCACCACCGGAGTTTTCCAAGGCACCCGTTCTAAGACGAAATCTGCTACAGTGGAAGATTCGTCGTCCACAATGCTGGAGGTTGCTGGGACTGGGGGTAGCACTCCTCCGAACCTCTACGATAATCTGATGTTCCAAGAAAACGAGACGAGGGAGACAACTCTCCCATCAGATACAGCAAACCCTGACGTCCCCGAGGATGTCTACGAATCCCAAGACGAGGCAAACTCGGAGACTGGGGGTACTGTTCCGTCTGAGTCCGAACCAGAGGAGAATATTCCCACATATCCCGACGACTTCTCACTACAGGGATATGATTCGGAGGGCGCTTCCTCCACTGCTCCGTCCATCTCTCCTCATGTAAAGACGGTGGTCATGACGGACAGCGGCCAAGGGGGTTCCAGTGATCGCCAACGCATCGACACTCTGGTGGCCATACTACTTGCCTTGGTCAAGTCTGTAGACGAGATCAAAGCGGCCCTTCCAACTCTGCAAGAAGGGATGCCTGGCCAAACAAGCACGGGTCCCGCGGTCAATGCGGACTCAAATTCAGCGGCACCAAATCTGGGCAATAATCCTCCTGAAGTAACGGCCCCCACCATCGTTGATGAGGCCCGCGAAGCGAGAAGAGAGGTCCAGGAGCTCCGAGCCATGTTTCTCGCTCGAGAAAACTCTCAAGACCTTAGAATTCGGCAACCGTACCCTGCTGCTTGGAGGCAGGGATGTTCCATTCCCACCAAGATATAAGCTGTTCAACATCAACCCGTATGATGGCAAGACCTCCGCAAGTCGGTACATCACTTACTTCGAGGTCACCACCGACCATCTGCCCCATAACGATGCCATTCTCACACGATTATTCATCGGGGCATTGGAAGGAGTCGCCTTCGACTGGTATCGCAATATGCCGGACAACTGCATCCACTCCTTCGCCGGCTTCAAACGCACATTCTTGGAGTGATTCTACGAAGTAGGGCAGGACATCACAATGTCCACTCTCATGGACGTCGTCCAAGGAAAGAAAGAGCTCACGAGGAACTACATTGAGCGGTTTTGCCAAACCGCAATGAAGCTGCCGTCTGAAAATCCGGATTCCTCCTTGATTAAAATTTACCAAAAGAGATTGCTCCCAACAATCAGTCTCTGGATGGGCAAAAGTCAATTCAAGGACTGGAAGACGTTTATCATCAGTGCCACAAGCGCCGAAGAATGACTGAAAAAGGCTCGCCAACTGGGATTGCACATCTCGGAGGAAGAGGACAAGGGAAGGCGTCCCAACGCCAACACTAACAATGGGGGTAGCTCCACCAACAATCGAGACAACAAGGGCAAGCAGGCTTTGGTGGCCGACATAGCACAGAAGCCTGAACCAAAGCCGGCAGACAAACAATGGCCGCAAATCACTTACTCCTTCGAAGACGGTCACGTCAAGCCCATCTTGGACATGCTCATACAAGGAGGCAGAATCCAGCTCCCTCCACCAAGACGCGAACCGCGGCCGGCGGAAATGGAGAATCCAAAGTATTGCCATTACCACCGCTACGTCCACCATGCTACACACGACTGCTACCAGCTAAAACGGTACATCCAAAACCTCATCGATTCGAATGCTCTGGCTATCGATTTCGAAGAGGTAACCGTGGCAGCCAACATGGTGTCAGTACAATTCGGCAGCTTCCCTCCGACGAAAACTCAAGACGGTGTGGTCCCAATCCCTCTGGCAACAATGGAGATTGCTAATCTTCCACCTCCCTGAGATCAGGCTGCTGGTCTAGTGCCTCTCACCACATAACGAGGGGAGGTCATGTGGGTCCATCCAGATTTGGTATCAAAAGTGACTCAACCCACACCATCTTCTGTTTGCAAGAAGAAGAGTGAAAAAGTCAGGTCCTGCCACACAATCTCGGCAGATATCGAAGAAGCTACAGCCGTCGTCACTCGGTCTGGGGCACAATCCCAACCTGTGGCTGATAATCCGACTGAAGATCATCAGCCCGCTACAATGGACGCTCCGGGACCGGCTCAGCCTCCGACGACCGACAAGCCTAGGCCGAGGGAGACTCGCTTTGACAAATCCCTCCGAAAAGAGGCATCATAAGGGCTGGAGAAGCCCTACAACTTCGATATCTTAGCGCAATTAGCCAACACACCGGCCAAGTTGTCATTATACGAGCTTCTGAGACTCTCCAAGGATGTTCGTGCGGCTTTGAGCGATACACTCCAAAATGCCGACGCATACCTGGCTCAGGTCAACCTCACGGGAGAAAACCCGCCTGCAGATCTCCAAGACAGCGCCTGTACGGGAGCGATGCCCAACATTGTCTTCACTCCACAAGACATGCTCATCAAAACCAACTTGCATGATCGCCCGCTATACTACACTGGATACATCGGCGACGTAAAAGTGGATCGGATGCACATTGATCCTGGCTCTTCCATAAGCATTATCCGGAAGGGTCTGCTACATCACCTCCGCATCCCAATGCATCGTCTGACACCTACAAGCAGCGCCATCAACAGTTTCAATTCGGGCAGGAGCTACCCAATTGGGAAGATCCGTCTGAAATGTCAAATTGGCGATCTCCAATCAGAAGTCACCTGCTACGTCATAGATGCAGATGCTTCTTACAACATCCTCTTGGGGCGCCCGTGGATACACGATTATATGATCGTGCCTTCCACACTGCACCAGTGCTTCAAATATATCGACAAGCACGGCTTCGTGAGGACGGAATTTGCTGATATCGATCCCTTCAAAGGGGTCGAATTCTACTACTCAGACTCCTGTTTGTACGAACAGTCGAAGAAGCACCTTGGTAAGGAGATATGCAAGCTCGTACCGAGATAGCCACAGGATCAGAAGAACCTCTGACGATCCACCTCCAAGCTCGCAAACCTGGCAAGTCTGTACCCCTTACCGCCACTCTGCGTAAGGACGCAATCAGCCTCTCGGCACAAGAAGAGCAGATGATAATTCGGCTACCAAGGTCTGGCCAAATGCCCAGACCTTCAACGGAGCCATTGACAATCAGGCTGCCGAGAGTCGGCCGGCCGTAAACGGAGAAGCTTAATCCCTCCGACAAACCAATGACGATACGCCTTCCCAAGAAGGGTCGTCACCCCGATGCAAGGCCTGAAACCTCTAGCGAACCAACCACTCCCCGTCCAGCATCGAGTACCAAGCTGGGGGTCGCTAGTCTGCCAACAACTCTACGCTCAGCTCCGTCAACTGAACCCCTGACGATCAAGCTGCCCAGGTCGTCCTCTCAGTCTTCATTTACGCAGGGGGTAGCCGAAAAGAAATCGGAGCTAGCCAAGTATGTGGCTGCCCACACTGATGTTTCCTCAGCAGATGATGTAATCCCGCTAGAAAAGATACCTTACTTCATCAAAAAAGGGCTATCTTTGAACTACCTCGAGCTTAACAAGCTCTGTACAATGTATGCTATGGAATACGGTATAGGCACTCACCTACACATACAGGTGACAAATGTATACACCGCAATCCAGCTTACTCCAGTGGAAGATGCTTACCGCATAATCGAGGGAGGGGACCATCCAATCATCTTCGGCCGGAAGGACAATCCGCAGCCCTTCACCGTAGAAGAAGCCGACCTTGAATCAAATGCCGAAAGACTGCCTCTGTATCTTTATAGGCCCCAATCCAAGTATCTCATGCAAAAACAACGGTATGATCTGGAGACGACGCCAGGCTTGAACTACGGCACTGGACGACGACTACCTTTAAAGCCACCGGTCCCGGCGGGCAAACCACGGGACTACTATAGCAAGACTCGATGTGAGTTAGGGTATATTACACCCACGATGACTCCTGAGAGTTCAGATGAAGAATGTGACTGGCATTTACATGCAACCGAGTCACCAACTTCTGATTCGGATACCAGCATCGGAGATGTATTCAGACAAGTCTTGTCAGTCAATATGGCATTCGTCGACGCTTATAAAGAAGATGAAGACATCCCTGAAATCCTCGAGCTAGAGTCGTGGGCCCAACAGTTGGATGCACAATGGGAAAAGCGATTCGAACAAAGGGAACCTCCTATTGAAGATGAGGTTATACAGGTCGACCTCGGCAGCGAATCTTCTCCTAAACCAATCTTCGTCAGTAAAAGCCTAACAGACGAAGAGCGAGAATCGCTACTGGAACTTGTCAAAGAATATATTGATGTGTTCGCCTGGAGCTATGAAGACATGCTAGGACTAAACCCCGAGGTTGTCCTTCACAAGCTCAACATTCGGCCGGATGCAAAACCAGTCAAGCAACAACAGTGACGCTTCCGCCCGGGCATCATGGATGCGATCGAAGCCGAAGTCAACAAATTGATAGCCAGCGGCTTCATTCGTGAGGAGCAACATCCTGATTGGGTCGCCAACATAATACCCGTCCTCAAGAAGAATGAAAAGATTCGAATCTGTATTGACTTCCGCAATCTGAACGAGGCATGCCCCAAAGATGAATTCCCCCTCCCTATCACAGACATCATGATTGACAACACTTGCGGCTTCGAACGTATGTCATTCATGGATGGTTTCTCGAGGTACAACCAAATCAAGATGTCTACTGACGACGAAAAGCATACATCATTCCGAACATCGATTGGCACATACTGCTACACAGTCATGCCTTTCGGTTTGAAAAATGCCGGCACCACATATCAAAGAGCCATGAGTATCATATTCAGAGACCACTTACGTAAGACGGTAGAGTGCTATGTTGATGACATCGCTGTCAAGAGTTGCTGTAAGGGAGACCATCTGCAGGATTTGAGGACGGTATTCGACCTGATACGAGCGCACAATCTGAAAATGAATCCCATGAAGTCCTTTCTGGGCGTATCCAGCGGGAAGTTTTTGGGTTTTATCATCACCGCCCAGGGTATCCAGGTAGACCCTGAGAAGACAAAGGCAATTATAGAGATGGGTCCTCCGAAAAATCTTTACGAACTCAGAGGCCTCCAAGGGAGGCTAGCTTACATCAGGAGATTCATTTCCAACCTCTCCGGGCGATGTCGACCATTCATCTACCTCATGAAGAGAGGCGTCTCGTTCGTATGGGACGAAGAATGCCAGCGTGCCTTCGACAGCATCAAAGAATATTTGTTGAACCCTCCAGTCCTGGTGGCCCCGGTTGCCGGAAAGCTATTCCTGCTCTATGTACGAGCAATGAAACATTCCCTCGGGGATCTGCTGGCACAAAACAACGACGCAGGCCATGAACAAGCCATATATTACCTCAGTCGAATGATGATTGGGCCAGAGCACCGATACACCGCTGTGGAGAAGGAATGCCTCGCCCTGGTGTTCGCCATTCAAAAGATGCGGTACTATGTCACTGGACAAACAATATATGTGATCTCACGAGTCAACCCTCTCAGGGTCCTCATGACTAAACCAGGGGCACTCAGCTCCCACCTCGCTATATGGGCAATATTGCTGTCCCCCTATCATATGATCTTCGTCCCGCAAAAGGCTGTTAAAGGTCAAGCCCTGGCAGACTTTTTGGCAGCCCACCCAGGCTCGGAGTCGTCCAGAATATATGAAAAAATTCTAGATGAGGTCGCCGATGCAACATCTCACGATGATATATGGCGAATGTTCTTCGACGGCGCCTCAAGGACCGGACCTAAGGGCAACATCGTCGTCGGAGTCGGGGTGGTGCTGGTTTCTCCTTCCGGACTGGTGATCAATCGCGCTTACTCCCTCACAGAACCCTGCTCTAACAATGTGGCCGAGTACAACACTTTGTTCATTGGCCTCCAACTTGCGAGAGAGCAAGGGGTAGAATATCTTGAAGCATACGGCGATTCTCAGTTAATCGTCAATCAGATCCGGGACTCATACGAAGTCCGCCACGAAGATATGATCCCCTATCACTAAATAGCGATCAACATCATCTCGTCATTCGAGGGGTTCTTCATCGAATACGTTCCCAGACTCCGAAACATCGAAGCCGATGCCCTAGCTTGCCTTGTCACTTCCTTAGCAGTTCCGAACTATGCTCGCTAATCAGTGGATGTGATAGGCCATGAACTGGTCTGTTCCAAGAACAATGTGCAATTTGTGGCGAGTTATTCCGCCCAGATGATTGACGAAGTCCCGGATTGGAGACAACCATTCATTGACTTCGTCGTCTACGATATCCTGCCTGAGAACCCAAAGGAAGCCACCTCCATCAAACGGCGTTCTCTCAGATTCTTCTATGATACAGAAACAAAAATACTGTATCGGCGATCCTACGATGGATTATTGCTTCGGTGTCTGTCAAACGCAGAAGCCAAAGAAGTCGTACGAGAAGCTCATGACGGTGTTTGCGGGCCCATCAGCCTGGCCCTAAATTGCAAGACCGTCTTCGCCGAATGGGCTACTACTGGCCCACGATAGTAGCAGATACGATAGACTATACTAGAAAGTATAAAGCCTGCCAAGTCCACGCGGACTTCATCCACCAACCGTCCAAATTTCTACATCCGACAGTAGCATCCTGGCCATTCGAAGCATGGGAGATGGATATCATTGGTCCAATCACTCCACCTTTCTCCCGAGGACATCGCTTCATACTCGCAATCACAGATTACTTCTCCAAATGGGCGGAAGCTGTCCCGCTTGCAGAAGTCAAAACTTCAAACATGATCAGCTTCCTTAAGCATCACGTCATCTATCGCTTTGGACTGCCCCGAAGGATCATCCACGATAATGGTCCGCAGTTTGCAAGCCACGTCTTCTATCGATTCTGCGACAAGCATCGCATCCAAAATATTACTTCAACGCCATACAATCCAGCAGCGAATGGGTTAGCAGAAGCATTCAACAAAACCATCATCAAATTACTCAAGAAGTTCGTGTCGTCCAACAAATGCGACTGAAACGAGAAGCTTGGTGAATGCTTATGGACGTACCGTACCACGGTTCGAACGGCCACAGGGAACACACCATTCTCCCTGGTGTACGAAAGTGAGGTAGTTCTTCCATTGGAGACTCAAATACCCTCACTCCGCGTCGCCCTCACTTATCAATTAACAACGGATGATAACTACCGACGTCGACTATAAGAGTTAGAGGCCTTGGAGGAAAAGTGCCTCCTGGCTCAATAAAGGATCGAACTATACCAAGCACGCATCTCTGGAGCCTTCAACAAGAAGGTTAAGATTAGAACATTCCAAGTGGGCGATCTCGTCCTTGCAGTCCGAAGGCCGATGGTCATGACTTACAAGACCACCGGCAAGTTCCAGCCAAAATGGGAAGGTCCATTCATCATTGAGACTGTATTCTCCAACGGTGCTTACCGCCTCGCAAAACAAAATGGAGACTTGCTCATGTTGCCCGTCAACGGCAAGTTCCTGAAGAAATATTATGTCTAAACGACATTTTCCAGATCATTGAGTCATGTACCCGCTGGTGCCGCTGAACTCACATCAACAAAATTCCAGATCATTGAGTTATGAACCCGCTGGTGCCGCTGAACTCACATTCACAGCATTCCAAATTACTGAGTCATGTACCCGCTGGTGCCGCTGAACTCATATCTACGACATCCAGATTATCGAGTTATGTACCCGATGGTGCCGCTGAACTCACACTCCAACTCCTTCAGATTATCGAGTCATGTACCCGCAGGTGCCTCTGAACTCACATTCTGGTCACTCTTTCAGATAGTAAGTCATATATAACCATACCTCTGAACTTTCTTCCTAGGAGAGATCCTCCCATATGATCCACTACCCGCACTCCCAGTGCACAAAAAGGGTAACAGATCCACAAATTTCTAAAACGGCCATGTCGATGCTACCTCTGAGTCGTTTCACTTCCGCCAAAAAATAAATCACCCTTTTACTTAGAACTTCCATGTCCTCATTACCTCTGAGTCGTTCTATGTACCCTCCTTCATTGAGCCCACTCCCGCCATGTCCTCATTACCTCTGAGTGGAAAGGCTCCGTCGAAGAAACCCTCATATTTGCCATGTCCTCATTACCTCTGAATAAATATGTTGGTCCTCCCTCGACTTATTATCTGTACCAAAAAAAATCCCAGGGTACGCCAAGGATAATAGGTCCACAAATATCCGCCGTTGAGTCCATTTCTGCTATGTCCTCATTACCTCTGAGTAGGAAGGCTCCACGGTAAAACCCTCATACTTGCCATGTCCTCATTACCTCTGAGTAAGTATGTTGGTCCTCTTTCATCCTATTATCCGTATCCTGAACCAGGATACACCAAGGATAATAGGCCCACAAATATCCTCCGTTGAGTCCACTCATACCATGTCCTCATTACCTCTGAGTAGGAAGACTCCGCGGTAAAACCCTCATACTTGCCATGTCCTCATTACCTCTGAGTAAGTATGTTGGTTCCCTTTTCATCCTATTATCCATATCCTAAGCCAGGGTACGCCAAGGATGATAGGTCCATAAATATCCTCCGTTGAGTCCACTCCTGCCATGTCCTCATTACCTCTGAGTAGGAAGACTCCACGGTAAAACCCTCATACTTGCCATATCCTCATTACCTCTGAGTAAGTATGTTGGTCCCCTTTTCATCCTATTATCCATATCCTAAGCCAGGGTACGCCAAGGATAATAGGCCCACAAATATCTCCCGACGACCACAAATGTCCTCTGTTGACCACAAATGTCCTCTGTTGACCATAAATGTCCGTAGTTGACCACGAATGATGTACTAAGTTTTCTAGTACATGCCACTCTTTTCGTATCATGTCTTGGGAGCCCAGCTGCTCCTTGGCATTCTTTCGAATACCTAGTACATCCATATCTTTTCTCATTATCATATGCTTTTGGAGCCCAGCTGTTCCATAGCATTCTTTCACCCAATACATAGAATTTCCATATTGATAGCACCTCTGAGTTGTTCTGTGTATCCTCATTAGGCCCACTCCTACCACGTCCTCGTTACCTCTGAGTAGGAAGGCTCTACTTTAATCCTATATTTACCATGTTCTCACCACCTCTGAGTAAATATGATGGTTCCCTCTCTCAACTTATTATCCGTACCTAAAACCAAGGTACGCCAAGGATGATAAGTCCACACAAAATCTCCAGTGGAAGTACTCAAACCTATCACGTCCATGCTACCTCTAACAGGATCTCCACACCAAAACGACTCTACTTTCCATGCTTCTTATTCAAAGTATTCCAAATTTTCAATTTGAAAACTTTGAAGGGGGTCTTGTAGAAGCATGGAAAATATTGCTTTTAGTCCCACATCGGAAAGGAGAAAAAGAAAGGGCTCATTCCATTCTATAAATATAGCCCCATTTTCTCCTTCAAAAAGGGCACCTACTTCTCTTCCTTCCTTCCAACTTGGACTCTTCCTACTATGTACCTTCGGGTGCTAAGTCGAAGAAGTCTAGGGCAGCGCGGGCTCGTCGAGCTCAGTCAGCTGTCCCAACCTCTGACCATCAGAGCGTCCCGCTACGCGACCCTCTAATGGAAAGTTGTACAGAACCGCCCGTGTTCAGCCCCCGGCGACAAACGGATAGGGTGGTTCCCAAGAGTCTTCCAACAAAGATCAAGGACAAGTACTTTTACTAGTCTTGCATCGGGGAGCGAACATGATACTTACGCACTCGTGTGCTCGAGATACCCGGGTCCACAAAGCGAGTGCAAAAGTTGATCGAGATGTCCTTGACTTGCGAGATATGATCCTTCAAAAGCACAAGGAAAGAAGGGGAGTCTCATGCGACTGAAAACCCAGAAAGCTCCATACGGCCCATGAGAATTTTATGCGGCTCAAAATCCAGAAAGCTTCATGCGGCTCAAAATCCAGAAAGCTTCATGCGGCCCAAAAACAGTAGGGGGGCCTTAGGCAGCCCAAAATCAACATGGAAGCCCATGCGGCTCAGCCAGAAGGAGCCTCATGCGGCTCAAAAACTCATGCTGGCCGAAAGTCTTCTGGAGCCTCATGTGGCTCGGATAAGCTCTATGCGGTTACGACTCCAGTCATGATGACTCTTCATGCGGCTCGAGTATGAAGACTCTCATGCGGCTCGAGTATGGAGACGCTCATACGGCTCGGTCGTGACGACTCTTCATGCGGCTCGGTCATGACGACGCTCATGCGGCTCGAGTATGAAGACTCTCATGCGGCTCGGTCATGACGACTCTCATGCGGTTCGGGTATGGAGACTCTCATGCGGTTCGGGCACGACGACTCTCATACGGTTTGAGTGTGATGACTTTCATGCGGCTCATGAGTACAATAGTTGGGACACGTGGCTGGACACATGTCAAAAGCCGATCATATCTCAATAATTCAGATCTACTGTAATCAAAGTAATCTCTAGATTGGGTCGAATCCTAATAATCATAACAAACAGTGGGGACACGTGGCAGAGAATGATTCAGATTTATTCATTCAGATTTGCAAACGTCAACAAATCATCATAATGCAGATTTGTTGCAATCAGCATTAATTACTCATTGGATTCGGCGTAATCTACATTAATGACCCAGATTCAACACATCCAGGATTAATAGCCCAGATTGATTAATCAAGAGGCCGCCGACTTTTAGGAATGGGCAATCATCGTAAACCCTAATGAAGCCCCCCACTCTTATAAATAGCAGGGTGCCATTCCCTTGCGGAGAGATATATATATACAGAGACACACATACAGAGAGACGGAGAGAGATATACACAGAGATATACAGAGAGAGCCAGAGAGCCTGAAGAGATAGCATTTCTTCATCAACGCCCAGCAGTTCTTCTACAGAGCCAAGGATGCACCCGATCGTCCAAGGAGTAAGGCAGAGCTGCCGTTGCTTTTCCGAGCCTCTACCGTCACCTCCTAGAATCTAAAATAAATAATTGTACTTAGATTGCTGTACCTAGGCTTTCGTCCCTAGGCTTAATTTCTTTGTACAAGCGAGTTTGTATTGTGAAGTAAAAGTCCAGTCCTTCGATAATTGTTCTGCTCTTTTATATTTCATGGCAAATAGACTATTCTACTTTAGAATTATCTACATGTTCATTTATACTCCCCCATCCCCAATCAATACACAAGTATCCAGTCAAGTTACGTTAAGATTCATGACTATACTACATTGCCCATAAAGGGTGATTCAAGAGTAATTCATGAAGATTCGTGAAGGCTCTATGATTCATGAGAGTACAGGAATCACAAGCTGATACATAAAGATTCATGAAAATAGAAGCATGAGATACATGATGTAAGTGAAACACACAAGACAAGAATATCTGATGCTCCCGAAAGGGATAACATCTCATGAAGGGATCCATATAGTACTAATCCGTGTTACCAACATGTAAACATCAAGTAAAATAATCTAAAGCAGGAAATATAATCCTAAACAAGTTATGAAATGATCAGAGAATGTACTCGCCTGGTATCCTGAATGTCTGAAAAGAATATACTGTCCGAGGAGTGGTGTCTGTCTCCTATAGAACAGTATAAGTCACTACATGTCTAAAATAATAAAATAGACTGCTACAATGCATCTATATGATATTTGGGATCAATCTAGGCTAAAATCAACCTTTGGTCAACTCTAGTCAACCCTAGCAGTCAAACTAGGTCAACTCTAGTCTAGTTAGGTCAACAAGGTCAAACTGGGTTAAACTAGGTCAAACTAGTCTAGGTTGGTCAAACCTAGGCTTAACAAGTCAACCTAGGTCAACTAACCAAATACCATACAAGTTACACTAGCCTAGTGATACACAAGTGTATCCACACCACATGCCATAGGCTATCCTACCCAGGCCATGAGCCAAATCACACATAGGCCAATACCCATTACCATATTAGGCTACATATATATATTACACTCACATACCATTATCTATATAGGCAAATGCCATATCCAATTCACATTACCTAATCACATGCACATTTTATATATTTATTACATTACACATAGGTTATGTAATATCTTTATATATATATATATATATATATATATATATATATATATATATATATATATATATATATATATATATATATACATAGGCATAGGGAGATAGATGTGTGTAGGCAATGTGTGTGTGTGTACTTGTAGTGTGTATATGGTGATTAGTGTGACAGGGAAGTAGTGTCATGTGTGTGTGTGTGTGATGCTATGTGTGACAGGAATTAGATAGGTGTGTGTCATATGTGTGTATGTCATGTGTATGTGTGTGTATGGGCTAAGGGGAATGTGTGTGTATGTGTATGGTGTCACATAGATTGTGTTGGGTGTAGGCATGTGTGTTCATGTTAGGAATGTGAGTGTGTGAGGAAATCTGGAAATCAGTCCCAGGTTTGTGTGAGTCACAAACAGTGAGAATAAAGTGTGTGAGTGACTGTGTGTGGGATGTGTGTGTGTGTAAATGTCCTAGTGTAGCAGGAATTTCATATATGTGTGTGAGTGTGAATGAATGATAGGAGTAGATGTGAATCATGAGTGTGCCTGTGTGACAAGAAAATAAGGTAGGGTGTGTGAGTGTCCAGTGTCACATAGAGTGTGTGTAATAGGCTCAGGAATCAGTGAAATAAATAGGGTGGTGAATGAGTGTAGTGAGAAATCAGTCTCAGGAAAACCCAATGACAGTTAGCATACCAAACCCGATTTCCAATGACCCATTGCATCACGCAGATCAAAGTTAACATGTTCATCACTCATCAAATATGTAGGTGAACTAATTCCTACATTTAACAGCATCTAAACAGTTAAAAAAACAATTTAAAACCAGAAAATCAAATTCAGTTCAGTGTATCAATGCGTATCAGCCATATTGGGAATTAGAGAATTCAAACTCAAATTAATCATTAAAATTACAAACAATAGGTTGGTAATATGTGCCACATATGTGTACGTGTGTCTCGAGTCCTTTCGTGTCACCCAGAGCCGGATACGGCGTGTCCACACATCATGAACCACTCTCGTGCACACACAGACACACTGTCTCGTGCACGCGTGCACTCGTGTCTAGGACACGACACATGACACGTGTGGCCACGTGGTCATGTCCACGTGTAGTCCACGTGTCAGGCTACACGTGTATCCCACGTGTCAGGCTACACGTTAGACACCCTGTGGGGTGTCTACGATGTGTCCGAAGCGGACACAAACTCGCGTTCGTGTGTGCCTGTGCACGTGTACAGCCGCCTGCGTATGACAGCGCGCGGCCAGTGCGGGCGCGATTGTGCCGCGTGTACTCAACGATATGCTCCCAAATTTTGGAAGCATGGTGACAGTCACTACCCCCTGCTCTCCACAAAAAATTGTGTCCTGACGTGTCCTGTGTCTCGAGTTCTAGCCCCCGATATGCAGGACACAGCCTAGTGCTCGTGCTGCGTGTCCAAGCCAAAAAACTCGACACAAATGGACACAAAACACTAAACAACCTTCACAAATATTCATACACACACCTAGATCTACAGATCTGTGTAATTAGTTTTCAAAAATACGAAAATAATTTTCTAAGAAGCATTTCTACAAACACCTATATTCCTATTATGATATGTGTCTGATACGGACACGAAATGGACACAAATTGTGCCCAAATCTTGGGGACATCTAGGAAATTCTAAAACCTAGCCTTATATGCAAAGAAATCAGGAAAACAATGAGTTTAGATGGTTTACCTATTGAGTGTAAATGCTCAAGAAAAGCTTCAAAGGAAAATGATTCCAAATGGCAACTCCAAATCTCCAAATGGCACACAAACTGAGGTGAACCTCCAAAATCAGTAAACAAATATAAATTAGATCCTAATGCAAAAGACTAGGGTTAAAAAGGAGTTAAAATAAATTAAATAGGATTTTAGAGGAATGGGAAAATACCTCTCCTTCCAAAATTAGGGCAAGAACAAAAGAGGCAAGAACACACTAAGAGATTACTTATAGGCAATGGAAAACCCTAATAGTGGCTGCCATGGGTGGGTTTAATTTGGTTTTGGGCTTAAGTCATGGGCCTATGGCTTAATTGCAAGTCTTGAAATTGTTAAATCATAAGTCATTAACTTAAGCCATAAGTCATGAACCAATTTCACTTAAACTAATCCTTCCTACCTTAAAACTAATTTCTAATGACTAAAAGTAGGTTAACTTAAGTTAGACTAGGGTCACCATAGCTAGGGTTAGCTTCTAGGCTAGTCTACAAGTCTCAGCTAGTCAAGTCAAAATCACAATCTCCAATCCAATAATTAATCAAATTATTATGATAAGTCAAAATGACCAAATTATCCCTAGGCTAAAAATGATAAATAGATATTCCAAATTATAGGGTTAGACTCTAGGTCAGACTGTCTCTACGGTTTCACTAGCTGCACATCAAAATCACAAGTCATGATTTTAAAATAGTTTTAAATGATAAAAAATCACCAAAAATTATATCATGATTTAAATATCATTAATAAAAGATTAAAATTACAAAATTCAAAATTACCCTCATTTAGAAAATTGGGTGTTACAAAAGGACTTGAAGACAAAGTTTGCAAGTTGGTAAAATCTCTGTACGGTTTAAAGCAAGCTCCCAAAATATAGCATGAGAAGTTTGATAAAGTCATAAGATCAAATGGCTACAAGGTCAGTGAAACAGACAAGTGCATCTATACGAAGTTTGCTGACGGAAGAGGAGTCATCGTTTGTCTATACGTGGACGACATGCTAATCCTAGGTACGGATATAAGCTGTGTCACGGAGACAAAGAAGTTCCTCTCGACGAAGTTCAGTATGAAGGACTTGGGGATGCTGATGTTATCTTGGGACTCAAGATCATTCGGATAGACACTGGATTAGCGCTGTCACAATCTCATTACATTGAGAAGATGATCACTCATTACGGGAATCAGGATCTTCCAGGGATCGATACACCGTACAAGTGTGATATGAAGCTGAAGTCTAATTCAGGAGAAAGCGTCAGGCAGCTGGAGTATACAAGCATAATTGAGAGTTTGATGTATGCTACTACTGCCACAAGGTCTGACATAGCTTTCGCTGTGGGAATGCTGAGTCGTTTCACGAGCAACACAGGCATTGAGCACTAGAAAGCTGTGAAATAGGTTATAAGATATCTCAAGAAGACTTAGACATATGCACTGCACTACAGCGGAGATCCGCAGTTAGTGGAAGGCTTCAGTGATGCCAGCTGGTGCTCAGAAGTGGAGAGCGAGAGGTCCACAGGTGGATACATTTTCACAATGGATGGAGCTACTATATCGTGGAAATCGAAGAAACAGACTATGCTCTCGCGGTCATCCATAGAATCTGAGTTCTTTGCACTTGATACTGCAGCAGAGGAAGCAGAATAACTTTGGGAGCTTATGTATGATCTTCCAGTGGTTGGGGCACAAATACCGGGGATACCGATATACTACGACAACCAGGCGACTACGACGGTGGCATCAAATGACCTCTTTAACGGAAAGAAGAGGACTGTGCGGTTGAAGCACAGGGTAGTACACGATCTCATCAAGAGGGGTGTTATTGCAGTGATTGATGTTCGGAGTCAGGAGAACCTGGCGGATCCGTTCACCAAGGACCTCAAGCGCCAGCTGGTCGATGACACAGCTTGTAAATGGGATTGAAGGCATTCTGATATTGTGTTATTACATTCCTACCATAAAGTTTTATGCTATTAGTTCAAAGAGAAATCTACTAGGCATCTAGCTTTTGGTTTAAGGGAGGACTATTAACCGGAAGAATATCAGGAATGGTGGGTACTTGTCCTCTGTGGCATGGAGAGGTTACAAACCTACAACCACTATTGTCTACTATTATTTTCTGTGGAAAACAGATCCTGTGGCACGAGGGTAAACTTGTAGACGCCCAAAATTATACACTGAAACCAGGCTGGCACAAGGCCTTTAATGTGCAGCCAGAAGCACAGTTGATGTCATTATGTGAGTAGAAAGAATTGCAGTTATGATGCAGAATTTAAGGCTTAGTCCATTCTTGTATCATGCTGTTATTTAACCTATGCGGGAAGATTCAAGTCGTAGCGACATCTCTCCTAATGCATGATGGATAGTCACTGTGGGGAACGCTCAACCCATATATTAAGATATGTGGGGGATTGTTGGTGTTTTTGCCTTTGGACTAGAAAAGATAGTCCTACATCGGCTACACCAAATGGTGAGTATCTCAATATAATGCATTGCTTGTGTTGAGGTGTGCACATGAGGTGTAGTGGGGCACAAGTTTGTGCCATGTGGGAGTATTTTCCTAGAAGAAAAAAGGATTAATTCCAACAAAGATATAAGTTGATTTTTGTTGTGCGGACTCGGACTCAGACACGGACTCCAGGATGTCTCGTGCATGCACGGGAGTGTTCGGGGGGTAGGCGTAGACTGGCACACTTCTATGCTGATTGTGGGATGATTTAAAATATCAAACTCTATTTTTGAGTATTGGTATTTTAGTCCCACATCGGATAGGAGAAGAGGTGAAGTCTCAACTCCACTCTATAAATAGAGCCCCTTGGCCTCCTTTGAAAGATGCACCAAGAAGAGAGTTAAGGGAGTCTGTAATGTCCAGAAAGTCTGTTCAAGTCTCAAATATTGACTTACGAGCGTTTCAGAAGTTTTTCGTGAACTTGCTGGTTCTTGGAAGCAGATCGTGTTGGGGCGAATCTTGCTTTGAGCAACGGTAATCTTAATCACCCCAGCAAGAACCTTTACTCTTCTTCTTTCTTCTTTTTTCTCCTTCATCTGAGTTGTAACTCAGTTCTGTCCGTATGAAACTGCGATTGCAAGGAAGAACGTGAGATTTATTTTCTAAACTCAGTTTTGTCCGTCAGCAACTGCGATTGCGAGGAAGAACGTGAGATTTATTTTTCTGATTATTGTTGCTTTTGTAATCATATTCATATTATAGTGTTCCTCTTGGATCTCGAGAATAATCAGAAGGTGAACGTTTGTTTGAACCTCTGATCTCGACATTGAGTCTACCATCTTTGATCAATCCTCGGGACTAACAAAAATTCCAAAGACCCACCTTTAAAGCATTCACGAGGCCCGCCATGTCCTCTTCGCTCAGACTACAAGAATCGAAGCTTGAGGTCAATAAAACCAAAAGGGTGTCCTCTACTAGAGGAGAGAGATAGATGACCAAAGGAGGAGGGGAGCTCGTCGGGCTGAGCATGGCCGGGGAGTTCGTCGGAGACCGAGAGGGGGGATCCTCTACCGGATGAGGAGAGAGGGATGATCGGAGGAGGAGGAGGCCCCTATCTCCTCCAGTAAAAACTCGAGGGTTGTGGTGGGGGTGGGTGGCGGTTGTAGGAGGGAGAAAGCTCGAGAAAACGACAAAAAAGGGGAGATGAGAGAGAATTAGGATTTTCTCGGACTGTTTGATATATAGAAAAAAAACAACTCATGTAAACTGGCGTCGCTAACTAGATGAAATTAACGACTTGTTGCGACTTATGTGCTGCAGTCCGTCCCTAATTTAGCAACGTTCAATGACTCTTAGCGACATTATTTTTATAGTACCTAACAATAGTCGCTACTCGTTGTCTTTCATTGTACTCAGTGACGAATTGCGACATATTTATTTGGAGTTGTTAAATTTATTAACTATAGCGACGTTCGGTTATGGAGTCGATGCATGATGCCGCTAAATAGACTTATTTTGGTCGTGATAAGGTATGTGTCAAAATTTGATTAATACCAATATCCACAACATTTGCTTACCAATGGTAGTTATGAAGTTATACGTACGATGGACTACTTTAGATCGAGTTTTTAACACGTTGATTCCCTCTAAGAAAAGTTTACCTTAAGGCCTCGTTTTGGTTCACGGAAAGGAAAGGAAATCAATTCCTTGTTCATTTTCTTTCCTTTGGAAAATTGTAATTCTCATACATTTTTCTTTTCGGTGTTTGGAAAGACCAAAAAAATTGGAAGGGAAAGTGAATTCCTAGATTGGAAAAGTGAATCCCTAGGTGGGTCGGAGGAACCACTTTTCTCCTAATTTTTCTTTTCCTTGGAAATCAGTTTCTTTTTCCAAACTTTTTTTTTGGCATCCAAACATAAAAAATGAATTACTTTTCTTTCCTAATGTCATGATTCCGTGAAACAAACATGGCCTAAATGTAAGGGGTGTGAGAGGATAATAGAAGGGACGTTAAAGAGAAGAAAAGAGGAAAATCATGGGACAACATCTTGTTGGAATAGAACTTGATCACATGGCGAAAATCCATAATCATGCACGGGTTCAAGAAGCAGGTCAGCTTTGTTTCAGAATCAAATTAAGACGACAACTCAAAACGAAGTTGAAGCCAATTTTGCGTTCAGAAAATAGCACGCAAGAGTGCGACACTCATGCATGTCCTGGCTAAGTTTGCCTCACTCGGCTAGGAACCTATTTGAGCTCGCGCCCACATGGGCCTGCAGTCTATATTTCCAAGGCCACTCCACGCGTGCACACGAAGGATTCAAATATGTGCAACTAGACTTCCCACATGAAACAAATAAGTTACGACGCTATGAAACACACAAGAAGGAACAAATCACCAAAACTTTCCATTTGAGCATTGACATACCAGTCAATTCCAACATCTTCAGCATTTTCTCTACAAAAATGTACCCCGACAAGAGTGTTCTTTATGGCTTTGAACGTATATATTCTAGTTTCGACAATATCCCCCAGAACCTTCCTTCTCCAATGAATCAAACCAGGAACTATTTGAACACAGACGTGTGGAACTATCAAAACACGAAACAAGAGGGAAAGCCCTACTCCATTCAGGAAGATATTGATCGTCATAGTCCCGTTTTCACTCTAGTTACTAGATTGGCATGTGGCAGATTTGGTTTAGGAAACATGGTTCACAAGTATCAATATCGATCGGTATCGGATCCTTCCTATGAGTATCAGTAGTGACAGTATCGACGGTTTTAGATCGGAGTATCATTTTTTGGTATTTGAAAACAAATAACTATTAAAAAAATTATAAAGAAATATTTTAGGCATTTATGCATATTTTGGTTATTTTATGTGTTGTTTCATAATAGTTTTGAAATTGAATGGAAAAAATAGTCACTTTTGCTGATTGGTTTACGTGCAATATATAAATTTTCTTCATTTACATGTTTCTACATCCTTGTTGATTAGTCTTTTTTTTCTTTCCGAATTGTCTAAAGAGATTTCCAATGTTGGTATCGGTTAGTATCGGAATAGATCGATATCAGATTGAGACATGTCAAACTGTATCGGTATCGACTGTATCGTATTGGTATAAGCTGATATTGCAAACTATATTAGGAACCCACGAAATTGAAATTAAAGTAGGTACGTTTCATTTTTTTTTCTTTCTTTGAGGAATTAGCTTAGTTTCAATTTCTTTTGGGTACCAGCCGAGTAAACAATTTTCTACAGCATTCAATCAGTGCCTAGTGACATGTCCCAGTTACATTGCTCAGGAAGCTCAAGTAACACAATATTATTGGTGGAAATCAAACAAATGCTTTGAGGCAGAAAGAAGTACTTCAGCAATGTCTTTCTTGAAGACTTCTTGGCACTTGTATGGAGAGCTCAGCTTCCTAATCAAAGCTATAACTGTTGGAGTGGGTGGGGCTCCCAACCTATGTGGAGAATACCCCGGAGAGCGACGAGCGCCATCCGTGTGTCGGAGAAGCTCGGAGAGTGCATGGATTCTATTTTTGAACATATATGGTAATAAAATATATGATTGGATTTCCATATTTACTTTAATCATATATTTATGATTGGACCCTTCATATAGTAGCTTTCCATATAATTGGACTTCCAATTATGGTTGGATTTCCATTAAATATATGATTGATGCATATTGGAAGTTTCCATATATATTGGCCTTCCATGTATGGATTACCAAGGACTTATAAAAGGGTGATGCATGCTAGTTATAATATCATCTCAAAAACAAGAGTGCTTTACAATCTTTGAGAGAGAGAGAGAGAGAGAGAGAGAGAGAGGATTAAGGACTATTGTGAAGGAGAGATTGCTTCGAATAATTTTTTGGCATCTCTTGTTCTTCGGTGTCTGCAATCAAAAAATTTTTTCTTTCAAGTGAGTTGTGGTGATCCGTGTTGGATCGGGAGGAGCTTGTAGAGGGTGTATTCTCTTTATTCCATTAGTGGAGGTTCTTCAGGGTTGGACTCCGATCGTCCCGTAGTTTTTTCCGCAAGGATTTTCTACGTCAAAATTTTTTGTGTTTGCGATTGTGTTTGGCGTTTTTTGTTTGTGTGCTTTTGCTCGATTCTCTCGCAGGACTTTCTAGTTTGGGGGAACGATTTTCGCACTTCGTTCCCAAAAGAGTGGTATCAGAGCTTTGGGTTCAAAGAAGTGTCAGGAGTTGACAGTCAAACCAGGAAGCAGAGATGGATGCGAAGCCGGTACGCATGGTGAACCTGAACGGTACCAACTACCATTATTGGCGGAATAAGATGAAGGATTTGCTATTCGTCAAGAAGCTGCATCTTCCAGTATTTGCATCCGAGAAGCCCAGCGACAAATCCGATGAGGACTGGAACTTCGAGCATATACGGGTGTGTGGGTACATGCGGCAGTTCATTGACGACAACGTGTACAATAACATTGCCAATATTGAGCATGCGAAGACGTTGTGGGAGAAGCTAGAATCTTTGTACGCAAAAAAGATTGGGGTAAACAAACTGTTCCTGATCTGGATGATGATGGGTCTGCGATACGAAGATGGTGCATCCATTACGGATCACTTGAGTGAGTTCCAGAATGTGGTGGACCAGCTATCCTCGATGGGAGTCAAGTTCGACGACGAGGTTCAAGGACTTTGGTTGCTATGTACATTACCAGACTCGTGGGAGACCGTACAAGTATCTATGATCGCTTTTATTCCAGAAGGCATGGTAAGTCTGGAGTTTGCCAAGAGCGGGGTGCTGAATGAAGAGATGCGGAGACGTTCTCAGGGCACTTCATCCACATCCCACCACTCAGAGGCATTGGTTTCAGAGAGCCGCGGAAGGGGCAAAATCAGGGGTCCAGGTGGTGGCAGAGACAAGAGCAGGGTGAAGTCCAAGGGTCGGTACGAGAACTCGGAGTGTTACCACTGTGGCAAGAAGGGCCACATCAAGCGGAACTATTTTGCTTGGAAGAGAGAGAAGAAAGGCGGCAAGGGGAAGCAAGATGAGAACACTACAGCGGTGGCCTCGATACATGGAGGCAATGTGATCGTCGTAGGTGATGAGGTTATCACAAACCTCGCCTGCGATGACAATTCTTGGCTGGTGGACTCAGGGGCTTCAGCGCATGTACCTCACAAAAGGGCACTATTTGCCACTTATACGACAAGCGACTGTAGAGTGTTGAAGATGGGCAATGGAGATGTGTCGAAGGCGGTTGCCATTGGAGATGTGCATTTGAGAACGAAGACGGGTGCAGTTCTTGTTCTCAAAGATGTTCGTCATGTCTCTGACATCCGTTTCAACCTGGTGTCGGTTGGAAGGTTGGATGACGAGGGATTCTTCAGTCTATTCGGAAATAGTTAGTGGAAGCTTTCCAGAGGTTCGATGGTGATTGCCAGAGGAAGTAAGAAGTTCGGTCTCTACTATATGTAGGGGAGCGCACAGGGAGCACAAGAGGTGAACGCAGTCAGTGATGCGTCTACCGAGTTGTGGCACAGGCGGCTCGGCCATATCAGCGAGAAGGGGATGAGCTACTTAGCGAACAGGAAGGTGATTCCAGGGCTCAAGTCTACAAAGTTGGAGAAGTGCACGCACTGCTTAGCTGGAAAGCAAAATAGGGTGTCTTTCCAAAGTCACCCAAGTTCAAGGAAGCCGACGTTGCTCGAGTTGATTCACTCGGATGTCTGCGGTCCTATGAAGGTAAAATCTATTGGTGGTGCTTCTTACTTTGTAACTTTTATTGATAACTGTTCCAGGAAGGTTTGGGTGTATGCCTTAAAGACCAAGGATCAGGTGCTGCCTACTTTCAAAGAGTTTCAGACCTC
The DNA here is from genome assembly GCA_029216955.1 of Iris pallida. Classification (NCBI taxonomy): domain Eukaryota; kingdom Viridiplantae; phylum Streptophyta; class Magnoliopsida; order Asparagales; family Iridaceae; genus Iris; species Iris pallida. The sequence continues at coordinate 7,953,042 of JANAVB010007798.1, read as the reverse complement.
TGTTGAAAGAGGGACGGACAAGAAGTTATTGTGTGTTCTGTCCGACAACGGCGACGAATACATTGGTTCCTTTGATGCTTATTATAGAGAGCAAGGGATACGACACCAAAAGACTCTGCCCAAGACACCTTAGCTCAATGGTGTAGCGGAGCGCATGAACAGGACACTAATGGAGAGGGTGCGGTGTTTACTGTCAGAAGCAAACTTGTCGGACAGTTATTGGGGTGAGGCTCTTCTCACAGCTGCTTATGTTATTAATTTATCTCCTAGTGCTCCTTTACAGGGTGATGTGCCTGACAAAGTATGGTACGACAAAGAGCCGTCATACAATCACCTGCGAGTGTTTGGCTGTAAGGCCTTCGTGCATGTACCGAAGGACGACAGGTCCAAACTTGAGCCGAAGACGAGGCGATGCATCTTTGTCGGCTACGGTGGGGATGAGTTTGGCTATAGACTCTACGACCCGGTGGGAAGAAAGCTCTACAGAAGCAGGGGCATGGTATTCGTCGAGGATCAGACCATGACCAACACTCAGGATTCCGAGACGCCTTCTGAGGCTGAGAAATTGCCTGAGTTAGAGTCATTTCGCTTCGAGCAGTTTCCATAGGACATCACAGAAGATCTAGTTATGGGGGAGCCAGTGCATGGAGTTGCTTCCAACCTTGATCATCAGCCTGCTGATGGTGGTTAGGGTGTCCCTCAGAAGGATGAGCATGCCGGAGAGGCAGTTCCTGAAGGGGAGGAGGCTGTTAGTATACAACCAGCACCAGTGGCTCCATTGAGAAGGAGCGAAAGAGCTCGTCGACCATCTACGAGATACTCACCGGGTGAGTATGTGCTACTGACTGACGGAGGAGAGCCCAAAAGTTTTACAGAGGCTATGGAAGAGGAACGCAGGCAGGCGTGGATGCAGGCTATGCAGAAGGAGATGAGTTCTTTACACGCCAATTCCACTTATGAGCTGGTGCGATTGCCAAAGGGCAAGAAGGCTTTAAAGAATCAATGGGTGATTAGAGTGAAGCAGACGGATGATGCTACTCGCCCTCGATACAAAGCGAGGCTGGTAGTTAAAGGCTACGGTCAGCAGAAAGGCGTGGATTATGATGAGATCTTTTCGCCAGTTGTAGTGCCCCGTCCCTACATCATTTCCCGTTTCCGTCCACGGGGTACGCAAGAAAGAAACACTGTTGCTATCGATTCGGTCGGGACCGATAGTCGGAATCGGCCGAGTCGATCGAACGGGAACGGTTGAATTAAGATCCATTCCACGTTATGGAATGGCTTCTTCGGAACCAAGTCCAATATTCAGCGGGTTGCGCCTCGAGGATTGGCTCTGCGGCTGAGTCGGAAGAGACCTCCCATTGCTCTAGTTTTCATGCCGCACTTGATTTGGCTTTAGCTTTGGTTTTCGTGAATGCGTTTTTCGTGAATATTTTCGATGGGTTTTCGTGACGCATTTTCGAGCTTCGCATTCATATCGAATATCCTTGAATTATACAGTATTCTAATCAGTTGCTTATGGGATTGCAGGTGATCGCGTAGGCGACGTCAGCGCAGCCAACCGGTCGCTCACTTGAAGCAAGTCTAAGGCGAGTGGCTGACCTCCTTCGCCTCGTCCCTCTACTTCAAAATGCAATATGTGAAGTAAAATGAATACTTGTCGTAATAGTGTAGAATCAAAGAAAATTGTAGCACGATTCTTCACGAAACACTTGTTATCAACTGCTGGTATTGGAAATAGAAAACATGTTCCTTATGCAAATCCACTTAGCCTATGCAAAGCAATGAATGAATCGATTAATGTTTATCGCAATGATACGGCTAAGTAAGTAAAATGGTCATTGGACAACTTGTCGACAAGGTGTAGTTTTTTCGAACGGTTGCCTAGGCCAAGGGACCGATTCGGCCCGGGAGGAACGAGTTATAGTAAGCGCCAGCCCTTCATCGGCGCGAGTTAGGCAGAAACTTTCGCACAGGGCTCGCTACCCGACGCGAAAGGGTCGCCGTCTAACCCAGCTATAGTTCGCGATGGCTTGACATTGCCAGTGGCCTTCACACCCCTTTTCACTGCTTAACAAGTGTACGGGACACGGGATGAATATGATAGTTGCTTAATGTTATACAATTTTATTTGCTTGCCCCAAAACATGTTAACATGCAAATCGAGCATGATGGTTAGAAAGATCATTGAAATAGCTAGCTAACATGTTTACGAAACTTCTTGAATCAAATGTAGAGCTTGGATTTTAATTAGCTATTCGCCAGTACATGTGTTTGTGCTGATCCTCGCTCTTTGCAGGTCCCGCAAACCAGGAAGGACGTGCCAACTAGCTCGGCGACGTTCGTGACTTTTGAAGCTTCGGCCGTGCGTCGAAGACTTTCTCTGTGACTCCACTCTTGAAGGCTCTCGACGGTCCAAGGAAGATGACTCAGCGTCCCTCCCATCCAGGTCACTAGAGTACTTTGTTGTATATAGAGGAATGTGTGCAATGTATGGAACGACTATCTCATCGGCACTCTTTTGTAATCGAGTCATGTTGTAACCCGTACGACAATGAGTCCTGTATCGAAGTCTGTAAAAGATGTTCATTATCAATAAAAATCAAATTTCCTTTACTATTTGTGTGAATCAATTTGTCTGCGTACTCTCTTAGATCTCGTGTCTCGGATTACTATATGATTATGCCTTGCGCGATCGCAAATTAGGTTCGTACGGCATCACGCCCGGGGGACGACTATCGATTCGACGGAATCGGGGCGTGACACCAGTCGTCAAGCAGTCGTCTATTCGGGTGGTGCTAGCATTGGCAGCCAGTTTCGACTTGGAGGTCGAACAGATGGACGTGAAGACGACATTCCTCCATGGTGACCTTGAGGAGGAGTTATACATGGAGCAGCCAGAGGAATTATGTGAGAAGGGCAAGTCACATTTGGTCTGCCGGTTGAGGAAGAGCTTGTATGGTCTGAAGCAGGCTCCGAGGCAGTGGTATAGGAAGTTCGAGTCATTTATGGGGGAGCATGGTTATGCACGGACGACGTCGGACCATTGCATATTTGTGAGGTACTTTGCCGAGGATGATTTCATCATTTTTTGCTCTATGTTGATGACATGCTATTAGTGGGTCGTAATGCCACTAGGATAGCAGAGTTGAAGCGCCAACTGGGCGTGGCCTTCTCTATGAAGGATTTGGACGCAGCAAAGACTATTCTTGGGATAGAGATCAGCCGAGAGAGAGTCCAAGCTGCTACACTTGTACCAAAAGAAGTACATTCACCGGGTACTTCAGCATTTCGGTATGGACGGATCGAAGAAAGTGAGTTATCCCCTTGCGGCTCACTTTAAGTTCTCTGAGGAGCAGTGTCCATCTACCGAGGAAGAAAAATAAGATATGGAGCGGATTCCATATGCCTCAGCTGTGGAAAGTCTTATGTATGCTATGGTGTGTACGAGGCCAGACATCGCTCATGCAGTTGGCACAGTTAGCAGGTACCTTTCAAATTTTGGAAGGGTATATTGGAGTGCGGTCAAGTGGATTCTACGATACCTTTAGGGCACTGCCGATTGGAGAGTTTCTTTTGGTGGTGACAAGCCAAAGCTGGTTGGGTATACCGACGCTGATATGGCTGGAGATGTAGATACGAGCGATCGACTTCGGGCTATGTGATGATGTTTGCTGGAGGAGCGGTATCGTGGCAGTCGCAGTTGCAGAAGTATGTTGCCTTGTCGACGACAGAGGCAAAATACATTGCGGCGACTGAGGCTTGTAAGGAGTTGCTGTGGTTGAAAAAACTGTTGCAGAAAATGGAACTGAAACAAGAGCAGTATACTTTGCTTTGCGACAGTCAGAGTGCTATTCACCTTGTGAAGAATTAGACCTTTCATAGCTGGTCCAAGCACATCGAGACTCGGTATCATTGGATACGGGATGTGGTTGAGAAGAAGGACGCGATGCTTGAGAAGATCCATACTGATGACAATGGAGCGGACATGCTCACGAAGGTTCTACTAAGGGAGAAGTTTGAGTACTGCAGACGGATCGTCGGGATGACGAGTTCCTCCACCTAGTTGTGAAGGGGGAGATTTGTTGGAGTGGGTGGGGTTCCCAACCTATGTGGAGAATACCCCGGAGAGCGACGAGCGCCATCCGTGTGTCGGAGAAGCTCGGGGAGTGCATGGATCCTATTTTGGAACATATATGGTAATGAAATATATGATTGAATTTTTATATTTACTTTGATCATATATTTATGATTGGACCCTTCATATAGTAGCTTTCCATATAATTGGACTTCCAATTATGGCAAGCCAATTATGGTTGGATTTCTATTAAATATATGATTGATGCATATTGGAAGTTTCCATATATATTGGCCTTCCATGTATGGATTACCAAGGGCTTATAAAAGGGTGATGCATGCTAGTTGTAAAATTATCTCAAAAATAATTGTGCTTTACAATCTTTGAGAGAGAGAGAGAGAGGATTAGGGACTATTGTGAAGGAGAGATTGCTTCGAATAATTTTTCGGCATCTCTTATTCTTGGGAGTCCGCAATCAAAAAAATTTATTTTTTCAAGTGAGTTGTGGTGATCCGTGTTGGATCAGAAGGAGCTTGTAGAGGGTGTATTCTCTTTATTCCATTAGTGGAGGTTCTTCAGGGTTGGACTCCGAACGTTCTGTGGTTTTTTCCGCAAGGGTTTTCCACGTCAATTTTTTTTTTGTTTGCGATTGTGTTTGGCGTTTTTGGTTTGTGTACTTTTGCTCGGTTCTCTCGCATGAATTTCTGGTTTGGGGGAACGGTTTTCGTGCTTCGTTCCCAACAATAACCCATAGAGTTCTGGGGTTAGCAACCTAAGAGCATCCACAGTGATAGAGATTTGAATTGCTATATTTTGATTTTAGTCAAATTTTGTAGCACTTGAAGACTGCAGTGGACACTTGTCTATACTTGAAAATTGCAAGAAAGTCAAGCGATACATCAGATTTGGAGCGTGCTCTACCTCCTCTATATTAATTCGTGGGTCAATCAAAATTAACTGTTCTTACCAAACAGGGAGAAGAGGTAGGAAAAATCTTACCAAACAGGAAATAAAAATAAAGGGGAGAAAAGAGGGAAGGAAAAAATGAGGTTAATTTGGAGTATTTGTTTGGAGTACACCGTTGTTTGTCAATATCAATGAGATACTCCAAAAATTATAATTTATACAATTTTCAATAATTTAAAATATGGGTTTGGAGTGTCTCCATTTTGTATGTTTGAATATATAGACATAACAACTCCAAGTAGAAGTAGTTACTTCTCTGTGTATACATACTAATGCCCTGCTATACAAAGGTCCATGCCACACATAAAATCCCATACAATCTTTTACCTAACTCTTCTTTTTTACCATTGTCTCTCTTTTTTTTCTGAGATGCCACAACCATTGTCGAATGTGAAAACAACAAGTGTATATATATTAGAGTAGCTACTTACTCACCTGGCCGACGCTATATATGTGTATATATATATTAGAACAGGCTACTTAAACTGTTCAAATTTAAGGACTGCTACTTCTAAAAAGAAATAGTAAAATGTGTAGGTACGGAGTTTTTTGGATTGCAAAAAGGTGTGAAGGACTTCAACTGATAAAAAGTCAGTGGCCTTGTGGGATGAAAAGTAGAGAACTCTTCCGGAGACACAATAGACAGAAAAGGAGATTAGTGGTTAATTGGGATTAGGGCTGCAAATGAGCCAAGCCGTTTGCGAGCTGCTCGAAGCTCGGCTCGATAAAAGCTCGTTTGAGCTCGGTTCGTTTAGTAAACAAGCTGAGCTCAAGTTTCATTTTCGAGCTCGTTTAATAAACGAGCCAAACTCAAGCTTAGAAGTACTCGGCTCGTTTGAGCTCGCGAGCTGGCTCGTTCATAAGCTTGCGAGCTGGCTCGTTTAGAAGCTCGTTTAGGAGCTCCTTTGTTCTTTGTTATGTCCTTAATAATTGATATTAAGAAACTTTTTAAATTAAATTTTTATAAATAAATTGTTAATATTATAGGTACTTGAATTCAAACCTAACTAAATTGAAATCGAACTCGTTAAGCTTGAAATCAAATTTAATGAGCTTGAAATAAAGTTGAGCGAACTTGAAATCAAGCTTAACGAGCTTGATTTTGAGCTTATCAAGTTTTTTTTTATCAAGCTTGAATCAAGCTTGCTTATCAAGCCAAGCTCGAGCTCAAACCAAGCCAAGTTCATGCTTAATATAAACAAGCTCAAGCCAAGCTCAAGCTCTAAAATAAATTTTTTATCAAGCTCGAGCTCGAGCTTGAGCTCGATTAATTCTAGTCAAGCCAAGCTCAAGCTTACAAAAGCTTGGCTCGGCTTGACTTGTTTGCAGCCCTAATTTGGATGAGGAAGCCATCTCTCTCTCTCTCTCTCTCTCTCTCTCTCTCTCTCATCAGTCATCAACCACCATAATAAGAATTGGATCACTATGGGCTCGAAGTAGTAAAGAGTGTAAAAAGGAACCTTCCAGTGAAGTGACAAAAAGAGGACAACAGCTGTAGCAAGAGATACTGATACTGATATCTGCTGACACACGAGAGCCAATCATCAGCTCTCTCTTCCCTTTGAAAATTTAATTTCTCTATCATTCCCATGCAAAGAAGTGTGGCCATAGAGTTTAGCCACCCCCCCCCCCCCCCCCCCCTCCCAAAGCTCCTAGCTCCAATAATGGTATCACTGTCAAAGGTGGCTCTCTCCAAAACGCACGGAGAGGACTCGCCATACTTTGCTGGCTGGAAAGCCTACGACGAGAACCCTTACGATGCCGTCACCAACCCCTCCGGAGTCATCCAGATGGGCTTGGCAGAAAATCAAGTAAGCTCATGAGTCAATAACCAAGTTACAACCCTTGTTTTGATACTTGTTGCATGATTTAGTTCCAGCTCTAACTTGTTCTCATTTCCGTACATGAAGGTTTCGTTCGATTTGCTCGAGGAGTACCTAGAGCAGCACCCCGAAGCATCCGGCTGGGGCGCCGGTGTCTCTAGCTTCAGAGAGAATGCCTTGTTCCAGGACTACCATGGCATCTATGCTTTCAGAAAGGTATGCACATATATACATTATGTACATGATGATGTCAATAAGTATATATAGTAACATACAAATATATCTATACTTGCTTCAAATTCTGATCACGTCCCGGCCCCATTTGATTTTCTTCAGGCAATGGCAAGCTTCATGGAGAACATAAGGGGAGGAAAGGTCAAGTTCGACCCCGACCGACTCGTTCTCACGGCCGGTGCAACCGCGGCCAACGAGCTACTGACCTTCATCCTGGCGGACCCTGGAGATGCTTTGCTAATCCCTACTCCTTATTATCCAGGGTGGGTGTGCATATATTATATATATATACTTTTGTTATATTTGTATTGCTAATTATATATATATAGTCTTTGGCTTGCTCACCGGAAATTTTCTTTTTGACAGATTCGACAGAGACCTACGGTGGAGAACGGGTGTAAACATCGTGCCGGTCCACTGCGACAGCTCCAACGGCTTCCAGATCACTCTCGAAGCTCTAGAAGACGCCTACTCCCGAGCCGAGGCATCGGACATGAAAGTCAAAGGCCTGCTCCTGACCAACCCGTCGAACCCGCTGGGGACCGCCATATCCAGGCCGGTCCTCGAGGACTGTCTCGACTTCGCGGCAAGGAGAGACATCCACCTCATCTCGGACGAGATCTACTCCGGCTCGGTCTTCTCCTCCGCAGACGATTTCGTCAGCGTGGCCGAGGTCCTCGAGAGCCGGGGCAACGAGGAGGCGGGGAGGGTCCACATTGTGTACAGCCTCTCCAAGGATCTCGGCCTGCCCGGGTTTAGAGTGGGGACCATATATTCCTACAACGACAGGGTGGTGACCACCGCGAGGAGGATGTCAAGCTTCACCCTGGTCTCATCCCAGACCCAAAAGTTGCTGGCGACGATGCTGTCCGACACGGAGTTCACGCGCAGGTACATAAGAACCAACCGGGAGAGGCTGGGGAAGAGGCACAGGTCGATAGTTGAAGGCTTGAAGACCGCGGGGATCGAGTGCCTGCAAGGGAACGCCGGCTTGTTCTGCTGGATGAACCTCGGCCCGCTGCTCGAGGAGCCGACGAGAGAAGGGGAGCTGAGGCTCTGGGACCTGATGGTGCACGAAGTGAAGCTCAACATATCGCCGGGATCGTCGTGCCATTGCTCCGAGGCTGGCTGGTTCAGGGTTTGCTTCGCGAACATGAGCCAGCAGACACTGGACGTTGCGCTGAGGAGAATCAAGGATTTTGTCAGGAAAAGACATGGGCTCCTACTCTAGAAATCTATTTCTTTCATAGGAAAATTTTCATTAACAATAAGCAAACTGAGCCAGTGTGTAAACTAAGACCCATTTTTCTGATACATATATATAACAAAGTAATATAAGTGTGAACCGACCGAATTCCCAGACTTCGATCGTAGCTGCATTGCAAAGGTTTTATTACTTTCTTTAGAGTTCAGTGATTGGGCTCATTTTTAACCTCTCTTTCTTCCTACTTCCTTTGACGCGATTTTTTTGCCCATGGTTGTCCCTGGTCGAAGTAGTCACTACAAAAATACAAATTAGGTTCTAGCGGCGGACGGATCCGTCGCCGAATTGTCGCAAAAAGCGTTAACGGTGACAAAGCGACGGATATAGGATAGATTATGGACGTCCTAGCGACCAAACTTTCTGTAGATTAAATAATTTTTTGCAACAAATTAGCATCATATTCAGCGTTTATATGGCGACGCACATGCGAAGGCTCATAGTTTTCGATACTGGGATTGATTTCTAATACTCAATTGGGCGATTGTTGGACGATTGATCAATGTCTCCAATGAGTCGCAGTTGTGTCGTCGTACGTCGCTAAGTCATCGCTCACCTGAGAATTTCCAGTGAAGGACGTGTCGTCGCTTAGCCGTTGCTAATATGGACAAAACTAAAGAATAATTTGAATCGCGACAATCATAGCACATACACAATATATGACTCGTTCACTCACAGCAATCACAATATATAACAACTCAGCGCAACTCGTAGTAGTATTCCTGTCCAATCTGTCACGCCCCGATTCGTAGAGTAATTTATTCACATATTTATCTCTTGGAATCGATCGTCCTCTTTTGGGCGTGATATTGTACAAGTCTGGTATTGCACTTGTACAAGGCAAAGATGGTACATAATTGATAATCTTCAAATAGAAGCACATCGCAGCGGCAGAAACAGACAAATTGAAGTTAATGAGGACAATCTTTCTCATTGAATAAAAATACATCACTTCTTTATAGCAGCGAAGATAAAAAAAGGGATAATTTGAAGTCGCACAGAGATATATAGAACTTTATTCTCTTTATTGATAATTGAAGAAGAGTACAAGACTCGAAGTACAATGCTTACAACACATCTCACTTTACATTGAAAGCCAACTGAATAATGCTATAAAGCTTACATTTGATACTTTAATACATTGGATTACAACTCGATATACTGACTTGGCTTACAACTCACTGGTACAACTAATTACAATGTTCCATACATTATGCCCTTTATAAACAGAAGACATCATCTTGTACAAGGAGAGCTTCTGTATACCCAACAAATCTTCGATGCCGCGGGACCAATCAAGCCAATTTTCGTGTGCAGAACATTCCAAGTACGAGCACCTGCCCACAAAACGTGGGTCAATACATCATCTATGTACTGGCGAGCAGAATCCAACCCACTCGCCTAAACCAATATATAGTGATCGATTTTAGCAAACATTTAATAGAATTATCTTTCTACTTGGGCCTAGCATCTGTTTACAGTTCTTGAGCAGAATTCATTGAAGTAAACATGTCATAGCATGGTATAACATTTTATTGTGTAAGGCAACATCTATGCAACATTGAGTTAACACGTTGAGCATATTATGGAAATACTTCCTGGAAGGCATCGTTTAGCATACGTGGTGCTATCGTTCAACAGGTTATGGCAATATTCTAAATGGCAACATCTTATCATCGTTGGTATTAACATGTTAAGCAATCAAGTTGAAGTTAACAAGTAAATAACCGTATTACATTTAAGTGATTTCTTACCGATAGCCGATTTCCTGGCACCTGCATAAAAATACAGGATAATATGATATACTTACTCTGTCTGCACAAAATATTCTCGTTCGCATGCATCCTAACTACATGGTCGTTGGTGAAACTGCACCATAAAGGACTTTCCAACGGGTATTACGATGCACCATTCCAGGGTAGGTTGCAAGCCTAGCCGAATGTCCCGTAATACCTCGTGCCACCATAGCACGACCAATGTTTCCTCCCGGGTCGAATCGGTCCCAGCTTCCTAGGTACCGTTCGAGAAAACTTACTCAGACTTGTACTAGTACGTCCATGACCATGCGAATGCATGTCGACTCGATAAACACAAGTGCATGGTAAAACAACTGAAAGTAAGCAAAGCCAATAGTTAAACATCCCATCTCAATTTCGAGCCGTGTTCAACGACTAATCATTACCATCATCCTACTTGGTGATCTCCATGATCCCAAGCCTCATCATTTATCATTCATTGATTCATTGCACATTTCTCATAGCAAGCAACTCCCTGATAAGTCCCACCAAGGCTCCATCATCCTGCCTTACGGGCTGCACCGGTGGTTCTGAATCTCCAGGAGGCATGACCCGGGAGGCTGCTCCTGAGTGCTGGGCCTGATCTTTTGGGTGCTGCTGGTCCACGGGAGGCGCTTCGCCTTGTTGATCGGCAGGTCCAGGAACAATGCCGCTGAAGAAGACGACATAGGAAAAAATAAGGACGGACCAAGACAGATCAACGATACAAGCATGTGATCAGGTCAAGAATCTCAGGGATTAGAAGAGTCAGGCAGAGATCAAGAACGAGTGCTGATTGAGACATCTATTCGGTAAACCCTCATATATCTTGATTTACAAGACCTGCATGGGCCACCACTTAAACCATGTAACGCCCCAGAACCAGAATACTGGAGAGCGGGGGCATACATAGCCAGCTACGTATAATAAAATAGAATCCATCCTACTATACGGTCACGGCTGTCTAGATACATGAGGGTTTAACTACAATCCATCAGTCTCCTATGGTCAATAACAAGCCTAATGTCTCAATCTCAAGCAAGCAAGTAAAGTTACAAGATATAAGATCACCCAATATACAATAATAAGGCGTCCCAAACATTACTTATTCAGCTGATCATGAAGCTAGTCGTTACAAAATGTGAAGACTAGCAAGAGTTTAATCATATATGATCAACCCTAGGATCTGTCAATCATGTTACAGCCCGTAGGCAGACAATAGTAAGGTGTGCAATACGAGCTAACAGGTGCTCGCCGGCTAAACGCCTCAAAATAAATTTTTTACAATAGAGTGGAAGAGCAAAAATTAACCCACTCGTTGCCCTGGTCATGCCGGATGGTCACCATCGGGCTGGAAGGTAGGTAGATCCTCTGAGATTGCTCCGAAATCTGGCCACACAAAACCAGCTGGGTCATATCCCAGAAAGAGCAAGTACCACAAAGGAGGCTTCACTTAAGAACTAAAACCAGCACATAAGAAAATGATATTAAAACAGTTAAAAGAACTTGAAGTAAAAGAATAACAACCGTCAAAATAGGGCACAAGGGAACCATTCAAGTAGCCGGGTTACAACCCTTAAACCAAACAAGGACCGGGGTTGTAACCCTTCACTTGAATAGAACTCCGCCTCCAAATCTTGTTGATAAGGTGAAACTTTACAAGCATGACGTGGGGTACAATAATACAATAAACGAAGAGAGGACTTAGAACTGCTTCGGGAGCCAGGTTACAACCCTTAAACCAAACAAGGACCGGGATTGTAACCCTTCGCCTGAACCGAACTTAGACTCTGATCTTTATTGTTAAGAGTGATAATCATGCGATAAAGCTTACAATAATCGAGCACTGAAACCACACCATACAATCGCTCCCGGCCAATCAGTGACTACGGCTTTCTATATTAGCTAACTAGGGTTATCACAACATGCAATGAGATGTTCCTCCAGCAACAAGCCCTGCAGCTAATCCAGGTTATCCAGACGACTTGGGTTCGTTTAAGCAATGCCTCGTTATTTCCATATATCAGTGAATTTGGACTTGTGCCCTACTCGTCGGCAGGCTGCAAGTCCCACAATGGTGGCCAGGATAACGGGATCACCTGTAGTTGGGGAAATCTCTCATGACTACTGAATTATTCTAGTTATTAGCCTTAGCCATTTATAGTAGGTATCCCTGACCATGGTACTCAGGGATCCCTGTCCTAGACATGATGAAAACACTACCGGTTCAATTGTACAAACACAATCACCCACGGTGTCCAGGCCATCAAATTTTGTCATGTCATGTTCACTGTCAGGAGTGCGCCGCGTCGGGCCACTATTATGTCATGTCAAAAGTGCACCACAACGGGTTACCATCGTGTCAGAAAATAATTAATTTAGCACAAGTATACATTTAGTATTTAAATATTAGAAGGGGCAAGGGCTGCGGAGGACTCATGCGGCTCAGAAAATTTCCATGCGGCCAACTGTCACTTGACCATATGTGGCTGACTCTATGCACTACATGCTTATGGACTTATGCATTACATGCATTAAATGCATTCTTAAGGACTTAAATGCATTAAATGCATTTAATGCATTCTTATGGACTTAAATGCATTACATGCATTAAATGGACTTAAATACATTTAGTCCATGCCTATGCGGCTGACTATAGGAAATAAATTAACAAAATGCATTCTTGAAATGCACTAACAAAATGCATTAGGAATAATGTACTAAGAAAAAGGAAATGTATTAATTAATGCATAAAATGCATCAAAGAATGCTTTTCATGCATTCCTGGAATGCTATGCGGCTCAATGCATCCAAATACATTAAATACATTTTTGGATGCCATGCGGCTGGTGCATTCTTCAAAATGCATTAATTGTATTCTTTGAATGCCATCTAGAATGCATATGCGGCTGGCCTAAGGCTTATGCGGCTGGCTTGAGGGATTGTATTAACCAATGCATAAAAATGCATTAAAGCATTAAGGAGCTACGCGGCTGATGCATTCTTCAAAATTTGCATTAATTACATGCATGCTTGCATGCGGCCCATCTTTTAGCATGCGCATGCAGCCATAAATATTTCCTCATGCGGCTGAAAAATAGTCCTCATGTGGCTACAATTGCTTTTCCCATGTATGCTGATGCACGCAAGGCTATGGATGCCAGCATTAAATGCTAAGCCATGATAAGGTAGCCAAACATTAATGCTAAGCTTGCTCCCACGTGCATGCATTTAATGCTAAGGTGGCTATGTGTATTCCCATGCGGCTACAATTGGTATTTGCAAGCAATTGCAGATGTATAGGAGATTAAATAATACAATTCTATATAAAGTCATGCGGCTGAGAAAAATCCCACAGGTAAATTCGGACAAACGAAATTCTCTGCAACATGGGATCATCAACTAGCAAAATATGCAAGTTTGATAGATCAACTCCCGAAAACCGAAAATACCACAAGCTAGATTTACAAGAATTCAACCATGGGAATAAAAAATGCTAAGTACTAAAGTGGGTTAGAAACACATGAGGAAGACAATAGAACAATAAAAATGGACTTCCTCCATGAAGCAAGATGCACTTGCCTAAGCTCTTCCTCTCTCTTTCTTTCCTGGTGGTTGAAGAAGTAATGGTGGAGAGAGAAATGTTAGTAGGATATTTAATGAAGAGGGTGGTGGTAGGTGGGATATTTAATGAAGGTGGTAGGTGGGAGTGGTTTGGCTCACATTAAAATTAAGCAAAACCGAACCATGTAAAACCAAGCCGAACCAACCAAGGAGACAAGCAATACGGATCTAAATACGTACACGTATACCGAGATACGTAATACGAACAATGGTCATTACAACTCTACCTACCTTAAAAGAATTTTGCCCTCGAAATTTAATCAAGTGGCTAGAGATGCAAGGACAAGCTATACTACTCACAGGCAAGCTATACTAGTCAAGCAATCAAGCAATTATTCGTACAAGCAAGGAATCGAAGACATGAGGCATAGGAAAGATATTATACCTTACGAGTCAAACAGGTCGGGATATCGCGATCGGATATCATCCTCACGCTCCCACATTGACTCTCCCAAAGAGTGATGATCCCAAACAACACGGACTAACTTGATAGTCTTGTTCTTGAGTATCTTCTCTCTTTGGTCCAATATGGATACGGGCCTCTCCTCTTACGAAAGATTGGTACCAACAACCAATTTCGAATGATCCAGGATATGACTCGGGTCCGGGATATACCGTCTTAGTTGGGATACGTAGAACACGTCATGTACCTCACTCAGAGATGGTGGAAGAGCGAGACGATAGGATACGTCTCCTACTCGCTCCAGAATATCGAACGGTCATATATACCTAGGACTAAGCTTTTCCCGTACGCCGAAACGAATGACGCCACGGTTAGACGAGATCCTCAGGAATACATGGTCGCCGACAGAAAACTCAAGGGGACGTCGATGAGAATCGGCCCAATGGCGCTGACGATCTTGTGCAACGCGAAGATGATCTCTAACTCTCCTGACCACTTCAACTGTCTGAACGATCATCTCTGGACCAAGCATCTGCCTCTCTCCTACATCGTCCCAAGCTAGTGGGGATCCACATTTTCTACCATACAGGGCCTCGAACGGTGCCATCTGGATACTAGCTTGGAAACTGTTGTTGTACGAAAACTCTACCAGGTACAGGTGATCTTCCCACGAACCACCGAAGTCGAGTGTACAAGATCTCAACATATCCTCCAGAGTCTGGATCGTGCGCTCCGACTGACCATCTGTCTGCGGGTGATAAGCTGAGCTAAATTGGAGGTGAGTTTCCAAACTCTCTTGCAAGCTACGCCAAAAGTGTGACGTGAATCTTGAATCCCGGTCCGAGGTGATACTGACTAGTACACCAGAATCTGACAATCTGTCGAAGATACATCTCTGCTAGCTGAGCTGTCGATTGACCCACTCTGAACGGGAGAAAGTGTGTCACGACCCGCACCCGGTTTTTTGGACGTAAGCTCGAGAGCAAGCCAGCTACGCATCAAGCGGACTCCAGCCCGACTCGAATACGTAAACGCTGTCACGGCTATGGCAATGGGCCTAATCAAGGCAAGGCAAAACTATATCTCAATCCACGATAAGAATAATAAACAAGAATGAACAAGTATGTATCGTGGTCTGCAGCCCACTAGCATGCATGTCCGATTAAACTCCAAGTAATAACATGAGTCTATAAACTGAATCAATAAATATGATATATCCTGATGATGAAAGAAAAACACGAGCTGGATGAACTGGATAATAAACATGGTATCAATACCTGAATTCCGCAATCAATATCATCACATTCGGACCCCACAAGTGTTATAATCATCTGCCATCCAGAGCTGCTAACTAACTCCACGCAATAACTAACCTGAAGAGATCATCAGGTCCTCAGGGGACATAGCAAGATACATAAAAATATGCCTATCTAGCAGTTTATCATGCAATAAAAAAAATACAGAAAATAAACGGGAAAAGACCAATCAACACAAAAATACGACTATACACGACTGGAAGAACCACTACGCCTAAATGAACTGCTAGAGAAGAACAAGAGAACACGATATCACGATGTCAATGGATAACCAATCGAATACTCAAACCCTCGCCCCTAGTATGGACTCGCAGATTTGAACAACTACTAGCCCTCGTCCCTAGTATGGACTCGCAGGCTAGCATCACCCTTGCCCCTAGTGTGGACTCGCAGGCTAGCATCACCCTCGTCCCTAGAGTGGACTCGCAGGTGTGAACCATATACTACTAATCTTCGTCCCTGGTGTGGACTCGCAGGCTAGCATCACCCTTGTCCCTAGTGTGGACTCGCAGGTGTGAACCATATACTACTAACCCTCGTCCCTGGTATGGACTCGCTGGCTAGCATCACCCTCGTCCCTAGTGTGGACTCGCAGGTGTGGACAGATAACTACTAACCCTCGCCCCTAATGTGGACTCACGGGTTAGCTTAACTACTAACCCTCGCCCCTGGTGTGGACTCGCAGGTTAGCTTCAAGAATTTCAAGGTACAGCAGTTCCGTTATGACTTATTTATCCTATGACATGATGCGACTTAGTCCAAGTACAAGTGATGACACGACACGACCCAATCACGATACACGAGAAAACTAATCCAATATGACTACAAGTTAACTATGAACAAGAACTATATATACGTATATCCAATATGAACTACAAAGCTTAATTATAAATAAGGCTATATATATACTAGCAGGCATGATATACAAATCACATATAAATAATCAACTAGTAAAACTGTATAATAATATAAATATGCATGTAAATAAACCGTAGAGGGAGGCAAGGTATCTTGCATGTGGTCCTTGCACAAATCGTAGTCACAAGTCGAGGATGAGGGGATGTCGATCTAGGAGATGTCTACCTATAACACATATCGCACCATGAACCGTACACGAAAACTATAAATCAATTCTAATGTTCTAGTTCTAAATTCATAGAATAGTGGCTAGTTGGGTTACTAATCTAATAATAATTAATTCTGAAATAATTCACTTGAAAACCTAATTTAACCTAATAATAATCTGAATATAATCTAAACATGCAAGTTTGGCCATCAAAAGTCATATTTCCAATTTTGGAAACCATGGTACGCAAATCGAGGCGTACCGTTGACTATTTAGTCAAACACTGTGAACTTTAGATTTTGAAAGTGTACCTTGGTAAATTTTAGTACCACGAGTGCACTTGAATCAACCGTGCCGCAAAATCATACTTTGGTCAAAAGATATCGCCGTTATGGCTAATCGTGACCAAAACGGTGATCAATCGATCAATTCTGAGTTCAACAGAATAAATAAAATACTAGATGAACGAAATAATTTCTAGAAATATTTATGTCGTAGAGCTCTGTGTTAGCTTTCCGAAACTTCAAACGGTTCGTGATTTCGATTTCTGGTTCTCCCGGAATCTCAAAAACACCGAAACGTGTCAAGTTTCGGACAACCGACACTCTACGAATTTTCCAGAAATTTAGGAATAATATCTACGAAAATAAATTACATATTCAGAAATTTTACCTCAATACGAATCCAACAAAAAAAATGGCGCACAAAAATCACGTCGGAGTTGACGGCAATCGTTTCGGGAAGTCGGAAACCCTAAATGAGTTCTCCCACAAAAAGCTGCTGAAATTTCTAGGTTTAACGAATATAATAATAATACATATAGGAGAAAGAGTCGGTGGGCTGCTGGGCGCCGACAGGTGGGCCCAGTACTGACTGTACAGCTGACTGTGCAGATGACTGTGTAATTAGTTAATTTAAATACAGAAATCGTTAAAAACTCATTTTAACTCCAAATAACTCCAAATAAATATCAAAAAAATCCAGAAAATTTTAGAAAATTATAGAAAATACATTTAACCTTCTAGAATATAAATAAAAATGTTTTACCTCATATTAGTCCCAAATGGCCTCATAATAAATATTGGAAGCCTTTAAAAATATATAAACCTTAATAAATAAATACTTAAATATTGCCAAAAATTATGGAAAAATTCTAGAAAATATAAAATAGCATAATGAACCCTAAAAAAAGATTTGGGATCAATATATGCTCATAGGCTTGCACAGTAAATTCTAGAGGTCTTAGAAAATAGGTTTTTTCTATATTTAATTATCTAACAATCCCAAAAAATTGTAGAAAAATACGAAAAATATATTTAACCTAATAGAGCCTAAAGAAAAATACTGGGTCTCAAAATAGTCATAAATGGCCTCAAAATAAATTATGAAAGTCATTCATAAATATAAATCTTCATAGAATAAATATTTAAAAATATATAAAAATATGTAAAAATCATAATAAAATATAATACAGCTATAGAATGCATATAGACCCTATCTAGAGATCATGTGACCACAAGATGGTCATAAATCACCTGTGGGCTTAGTCACAACTCCAATGATCATAGAAAAATTAAATGTAAACTAATCAAATAAAAAATAAAAATATATCACAAAATTTCGGGAAGAGGAGTTACAAATCTACCCACCTTAAAAATAATTTCGTCCTCGAAATTCTAATTCATAACTATTCCTTAAAAATTAAAGTATACTATTACCTTAATCTCCTCAAATTTAATTTCTCAAAAATATTTTATGACCTTCTCTAGTCATTTTATAACTCCGAATACTTGAGGACTTCTATCCACCTTTGGTCACACTACTCCTCAAAACACGGTCACTAAAATCTTATAACCTTCTAACTAGTTGCTAACGATTCTACCAACAAATATCTAGGACGTATGGCATCTATAATCACTCATATCTATAAACAACCAAATATTCAATAGTCAAGCAATATTATGCTATAATTTAAGAATTTCTAATGAATCCTAAACAGCTCGATCATTCGTCACCTTGGAATAGGAAGGGACGAGAATCAATGGTACAAGAAGGCAAGGGAGAATAATCGAGAACGAATACAAAGTTTCAAAGACGGTAGAAAAATTTCTAAGAGAATTTTCAAGGCAGAGTGGATTGAGATTTCAAAGGTTTAGTCTTTGTCGCAGGCTCGTACCAGTACAGTTACGTAACCGGTACGATATGCTCTGACCTGCATGGGCCACCAAAAAACCTTATCACGACCCGCACCCAATTTTTTGGACGCGAGCTCGAGAGCAAGCCAGCTACGCATCAAGTGGACTCCAGCCCGACTCGAATACGTAAACGCTGTCACGGCTATGGCAATGGGCCTAATCAAGGCAAGACAAAACTATATCTCAATCTACGATAAGAAAAATAAACAAAAATGAACAAGTATGGATCGTGGTCTACAGCCCACTAGCATGCATGTCCGATTAGACTCCAAGTAATAACATGAGTCTATAAACTGAATCAATAAATATGATATATCATGATGATGAAAGGGAAACACGAGCTGGATGAACTGGATAATAAACATGGTATCAATACCTGAATCCCGCAATCAATATCATCACATCCGGACCCCACAAGTGTTATAATCATCTGCCATCCAGAGCTGCTAACTAACTCCACGTAATAACTAACCTGAAGAGATTATCAGGTCCTCAGGGGACATAGCAAGATACATAAAAATATGCCTATCTAGCAGTTTATCATGCAATAAAGAAAATACAGAAAATAAACGAGAAAAGACCAATCAGCACGAAAATACGACTATACACGACTGGAAGAACCACTACGCCTAAACGAACTGCTAGAGAAGAACAAGAGAACACGATATCACGATGTCAATGGATAACCAATCGAATACTCAAACCCTCGTTCCTAGTGTGGACTCGCAGATTTGAACAACTACTAGCCCTCGTCCCTAGTGTGGACTCGCAGGCTAGCATCACCCTCGTCCCTAGTGTGGACTCGCAGGCTAGCATCACCATCATCCTAAGTGTGGACTCGCAGGTGTGAACCATAAACTACTAACCCTCGTCCCTGGTGTTGACTCGCAGGCTAGCATCACCCTCGTCCCTAGTGTGGACTCGCAGGTGTGAACCATATACTACTAACCCTCGTCCCTGGTGTGGACTCGCAGGCTAGCATCACCCTCGTCCCTAGTGTGGACTCGCAGGTATGGACAGATAACTACTAACCCTCGCCCCTAATGTGGACTCGCAGGTTAGCTTAACTACTAACCCTCGCCCCTGGTGTGGACTCGTAGGTTAGCTTTAAGAATTTTAAGGTACAGCAGTTCCGTTATGACTTATTTATCCTATGACATGATGCGACTTAGTCCAAGTACAAGTGATGACACGACACGACCCAATCACGATACACGAGAAAACCAATCCAATATGACTACAAGTTAACTATGAACAAGAACTATATATACGTATATCCAATATGAACTACAAAGCTTAATTATAAATAAGGCTATATATATACTAGCAGGCATGATATACAAATCACATATAAATAATCAACTAGTAAAACTGTATAATAATATAAATATGTATGTAAATAAACCATAGAGGGAGGCAAGGTATCTTGCCTGTGGTCCTTGCACAAACCGTAGTCACAAGTCGAGGATGAGGGGATGTCGATCTAGGAGCTGTCAACCTATAACACATATCGCACCATGAACCGTACACAAAAACTATAAATTAATTCTAATGTTCCAGTTCTAAATTCATAGAATAGTGGCTAGTTGGGTTACTAATCTAATAATAATTAATTCTGGAATAATTTACTTAAAAACCTAATTTAACCTAATAATAATCTGAATATAATCTAAACATGCAAGTTTGGCCATCAAAAGTCATATTTCTAATTTTGGAAACCATGGTACGCAAATCGAGGCGTACCGTTGACTATTTAGTCAAACGTTGTGAACTTTAGATTTTGAAAGTTTACCTTGGTAAATTTCAGTGCCACGAGTGCATTGGAATCAACTGTGCCACAAAATCACGCTTTGGTCAAAAGATATCGCCGTTATGGCTAATCGTGACCAAAACGGTGATCAACCGATCAATTCTGAGTTCAACAGAATAAATAAAATACTAGATGAACAAAATAATTTCTGGGAAATATTTATGTCGTAGAGCTCTGTGTTAGCTTTTCGAAACTTTAAACGGTTCATGATTTTAATTTCTAGTTCTCCCGAAATCTCGAAAACACCGAAACGTGTCAAGTTTCGGACAACCGACACTCTACAAATTTTCTATAAATTTAGGAATAATATCTATGAAAATAAATTACATATTCAGAAATTTTACCTCAATACGAATCCAACAAAAAAAAACGGCGTGCAAAAATCACGTCGGAGTTGACGGCAATCGTTTTGGGAAGTCGAAAACCCTAGATGAGTTCTTCCATAAAAAGCTACTAAAATTTTTAGGTTTAACGAATATAATAATAATATATATAGGAGAGAGAGTCAGTGGGCTGCTGGGCGCCGACAGGTGGGCTCGGTACTGACTGTACAGCCGACTGTGCAGATGACTGTGTAATTAGTTAATTTAAATGCAGAAATCGTTAAAAACTCATTTTAACTCCAAATAACTCCAAATAAATATCAGAAAAATCCAGAAAATTTTAGAAAATTATAGAAAATACATTTAACCTTCTAGAATATAAATAAAAATGTTTTACCTCATATTAGTCCTAAATGGCCTCATAATAAATATTGGAAGTGTCATAACCCAAAATTTTATACATATAATTATAAATATTTTATTTAAAATATTCAAGTTTTCTTTTTTTTCAAAATCATTTATAATAATTACATGAAGTATTATTTTATATTTGCATTTGAAACCTTTTACAATTTATGTAATTTCAAATAGCATGGACACCTATCCATGCTAGGTGTCTCCATGCATGTACTCAAAGGGGACATGTGTCTCCATATTGCTTTTATTTATTTTGTTAAAAAAAAAAGAAAAGAAGAATATAATAGAGAGAGAGAGGGAGCACCCCTCAACCGAGCCACTCCTCCTCTCCCTCTCGGCACTCCCTCTCTCCCTCTCGGTCTCCTCCTCCCATCTTCATCTCTCCATCTCTCTCTCTCCATCTCTCCTCCTCTCCATCTCTCTCCAGCCGGCTGAGCCGCGCCCGCCACCACCGGAGGCCACCACCGCCACTCCACTACAGCCGACCGGCCGGCCACCCCGCTGGCCACCCGCGCCCGTCGCCGGCGTCACCCCCGGCCGTCCACGTCGCCGACCACCCCCCTCTCATCTCCAACTCCATCACCACCATCTCTATCATTATCTTCATTTCCATTATCAAAATCAAACCCTAACCCCCTTTTTCTTCAAAAAGGAAATGGAGAAGAAGAAGAAGAAGAAGGAGATGTTTGAAGAAGAAGGACATCCAAGTCCCAAAGCCCTAATCCCCCAAATCAATTTCCTCAAGGCAAGTCCTCATTCCTTCTCATATTTGGTTCAATTCAATAATGATTTCTTGTTTGACACTAGGAATTTATATTCTGATTTTGGTTATTAAAATTAAAAGTAATTGACATGGAACATAGAATATATGGACATGAATCTAGGAGTCGATTCATATAGAAATATATGGGTGTCAGTATTAATTTCTAATGAATTTATATTCTAAATTTTGTATATGTTAATAATCTTTCTATCAAATTGTATGTTTACATTTTTAGCTCATCAAACTCCTAATTCATATGTAAATTAAGGTTGTTGATATCACCTATTCATAAACTTAAAATACTTGGTCTAGTTTAAATAAAGTTATATAGGTATTTATGTTTTATATGTGTTTTCTCGACACGTACGATTCTGTCCATAATTATTTTATACCAATGTTTGAGGCATTTTACCGCTACCTAGTCAAAACTAGTATATTTTGGACACCGGACATATAGGAAGCATAGGTATCAAGTTTTAGGCTTGTCATAGACTTTAAATCTCTTGGGTAACCTTGATTAAGGCCGAATACATGTTCACGTATCATGTTAATTTGGGAATTGATCAAACACGTATGGGTTTTTCATTTCTTTGTTCTAATTAGTATGTGTTGCACATTCTATAAATGTCAGCATCACAAGTGCACCTTACACTTACACGCAGGATTATGAAGAACTTTTAAGTCACAAAATTGTTTAATTTTAACTATAGGCTTATGTATAAGATCCTTGGGTATTTTGACTCTCTATATATTAGGTTATGTTGCTTACAATTAGAACTGCAAGCCCTCTCCTTCCTCCTCTTGAATTTGTTCATGTTGACCATTTAATTTTCTTGTAATATTATGATTTATGTTCTGAAATTCTTTGAAATTCGTGATAAATCCAACATCATGAAAAATGTAATACAATTTAGGCTTAAAATTTGGTATGGACACAACCATGTACATATTGGACACAAGGTTTAGGACACAACAAGAACGTACTCTTCGAATTCGGAAAATTTTTGTGAATAACATAGGCAAGCTCTCCACAACCTTTCTTGTTATTTTCATGCCACTTTAATTAATTAAAATTCTGGAATTATTATCATTTTGAATAATGTGAGGGACCTTTGAGTCTAATATTTAATAGAAGGTTATTCACGAACACTCTACATCAATTTTGGGGTTTGCAATAATCACATGTATATGGTTTCCACATTTTTTGCATGGATTGTAGTTGCATATGTTAACTTGGAATGAGGAAATCATAATTTGAATATGTATTTCAACTATGTCCATATTCATATTATATGCAATCATTGCACTTTAACAAGATTAATTTGTTAGGATACATCTTTAGAGTGGCTTTCCATGCAAGTTCACATATAGATACATGCATACTAATTTCAAAAGTACTTGGTCCACTATGTGGTTGTCTTTCATGAAAGTACATATAAGTATCTTCAAAACAAGGTTTATGAATTTATTATAAATCTGTCCAGAAATTAATTTGTGCTTAATTAACCCTCTTTATCACAAAATCATGGTTAGAATGGATATTTTTGAATACCGGTCTACTAGGTTAACTACGTGTTAACTTTCCAAGTTTTAAAATTGCTTTTCTTATATCCTTAATAAGCTAAATGTAGCATATAGTAAATATTGAGTTTCTTAGCACCGTTTTAATTCTAATGATCCATATCGTCTTTGACTTATTTAGTGTTTAGATAAAGCTTATGAAAACCAAGAATAGTTGCACGCTTGCTCGCTTGCTTGCTAAGGTAAGGAAGCTCTTATTTTGCATAACCTTGTTAATTGCGTGGCCGGTGTTGAGAGTTGCTCCACCGAAGGGGTCGGCGTACCCAGTTATTATATATTGCGTGGTTCCGGTGTTGAGGGTTGCTCCACCGAAGGGGTCGGCGTGCCCAATATTTTATTCTGTGTTTATTGTTCTGGAAATGTTTCCGGGTCAGTAAATACTAAGGAGACTCTGCCAAAATTTTGAGAAATTCCGGAGATAGTCTTTTCCGAGCTTTCGGACTTTTAGGAATTTTTTGACTAAAGTTCTAGATCATTGGAACCATCATTCTCCGGTACTATGACATCGGAGGGATTCTTTGAAATCATTGTCCAATAAGACACCTTGGAATTGCCTTGGCTCCAAATATTTCTTGGACTATATTAGTTTCGACAAGTACGAAACTATTACTTGAATTTGACTTGACTTTTAAGACTCCCGTTTAAAGGATGGTTCCTAAGGAATACGAATGTCTAGAATAGGTTGCATTGGGATGGGAGAGAAACCTGGATCACACCCGGCTGACTTCTTTGCAATATGATTTTACATTTTTCGTACTGATCAGTCCCTGATACGGTGTTCGTGCGGCCGCACGATCTTCACCGGGGTGAGGCTTAGCTCACCTTCTTATTTTGCAATGGGGCATCTATGCCCTGAGTTTCAGCTCAGATTACCCATTTGCATCTATCACGTGTTTTGCAATGGGGCATCTATGCCCTGAGTTTCAGCTCAGATTACCCATTCGCATTAAATTCATTAGGCATCTATGCCCTGAGTTTCAGCTCAGACTACTAATGAATGGGTTCGATATTCTTGGAAAAGTTCAAGTCATACGAACTTCCTTTTATAGCTCACGATTCGAGCCAGATGATTCGAAACTAACTCATGATGCTATCCTGGTTTAATCACATCAATATGTGATAGTACAGACGGCTGGAGAATCTAAGCACCACCCGTTTTGTGCGAGCTTGATCCCGGGCCAACGGGATTATTGTAGAGATGCTAGGCGTGGGTGTGTGACCCAGAGAGTTTCTCTAAATTTGCATTTAGGTTTAGAAAGTTTGCTTGTGTCCTTTGTGACATTATTTTAAGAGCTATTTTCCTCTTGACTAATATCTCAAGGTATGAGTTTAATTGTTCAAAATTACTCCTATTATGAATTTCGTATATCTTATCATTCCATGTTCATAACTTCCTCCTTTGACCGAGGACTTGCTTGTCGTTTCTAAACGACCTAGTATTTGTTCACTAGGAAAGACGACGCTCCTGCAGAAATGCTACATCTGCCTAATGGTAACAAGGACGAGGCGTAGACTATCTGGAGAATCTCAAGAAACGGCCAACAACACTTGGAGGACAGTTAGATGTAATTTATCTCTTTGATGTAAATAACTTGTATATAATGTACTCTGAGGAACAATTGATGTATAATAATTATAGTTTATATCAATGAAATGTACTTAGTAATTCCTTGTATTTTCCATTCTGATAATCTACGGGCGACAATCGCGAATATGGATACTGGAGTATTCGTATGTCGCGTAGCCTGGGGATGTTGTTACGTACTCGGCTCGCCGTATTCTGGGAGCGGGACGTGACAGGAAGCCTTTAAAAATATATAAACCTTAACAAATAAATACTTAAATATTGCCAAAAATTATGGAAAAATTCTAGAAAATATAAAATAGCATAATGAACCCTAAAATGATATTTGGGATCAATATATGCTCATAGGCTTGCACAGTAAATTCTAGAGGTCTTAGAAAATAGGTTTTTTCTATATTTAATTATCTAACAATCCCAGAAAAATTGTAGAAAAATACAGAAAATATATTTAACCTAATAGAGCCTAAAAAAAATGATGGGTCTCAAAATAGTCACAAATGGCCTCAAAATAAATTATGAAAGTCATTCATAAATATAAATCTTCATAGAATAAATATTTAAAAATATATAAAAATGTATAAAAATTATAATAAAATATAATATAGCTATAGAATGCATATAGACCCTATCTAGAGATCATGTGACCACAAGATGGTCATAACTCACCTGTGGGCTTAGTCACAACTCCAATGATCATAGAAAAATTAAATGTAAACTAATCAAATAAAAAATAAAAATATATCACAAAATTTTGGAAAGAGGAGTTACAAAGTGAGCCACCTTCGTGAGCCTGTCAACTATAACCCAAATAGCACCTCTACCTGCTGGGGATCTAGGTAATCCAGTCACAAAATCCATGGTTATATGTTCCCACTTCCATTCTGGAATCGACAAGGGCTGAAGAAGTCCAGCTGGCCTCTAGTGTTCAGCCTTGACTTGTTGGCAAACCAAACACCGAAAGACAAACCGAGCTATCTCCCTCTTCATGCCATTCCACCAGAAGTGCTGACGGATATCACGGTACATGTTCATGCCACCGGGATAAATCGAATACTGAGAACTGTGAGCTTCCGCCATCACCTCCCGCCTGATATCTCTACTGGGTACACAAAGACGCTTACCATGTCGAAGTGTACCGTCTTCATGAATGCATAATTCTGGTCGTCGTCCTGCTTCACATTCTTCTCTAAGCCGCTGAAGCTTAGAATCGAAGGACTGAGCTATCTTGATCCTCTCAACTATGCTGGACTGTACTTGCATGCTGGCCATCAATGCCACATTGGTAGGAAGGACAATTTCTATACCCATCTTCTGAAGATCTGCTAACAACTCTGGTTGCGCTGTCAGAAGGTAAACTTCGGCTCTCCTGCTTAATGCATCTGCCACAATATTGGCCTTCCCAGGGTGATACTGCAGGTTGACATCATAATCCACAAGTAGCTCTAGCCATCTTCTCTGACGCATGTTAAGGTCCTTCTGGGTGAACACATACTTTAGGATCTTATGGTCGGTAAAAATCTCCACCCTATCTCCATACAAGTAGTGTCTCCACAACTTAAGTGCAAACACTACTGCTGCCAGCTCTAAGTCATGGGTTGGGTAATTCTTCTCATGATCACGAAGTTGACGTGACGCATAAGCTATTACCTTCCCATGCTGTATTAAAATACATCCTAAACCCTTGCCTGAAGCGTCACAGTACACTGAAAATTCTCCGGTCCCATCTGGAAGTGTGAGAACGGGTACCGTCATCAAGCCTCGCTTCAGCTTCTCAAAAGATTCATGATATTATGCTGTCCAAGCGAACTGCACATCCTTACGGGTCAACTGCGTCAGTGGTACTGAAATCCGAGCAAAGTCCGAAACAAATCTCCGGTAATAGCCGGCTAATCCAAGAAAACTATAAACTTCTGCAACTGTACGGGGCACTGGCCATGTTTCAATAGCCACTATCTTCTGGGGATCCACTTTCACTCCATATTTGGTAATGATATGACCCAAGTATGAAATGCGATCGAGCTAGAACTCGTATTTACTGAACTTAGCATACAACTGGTGCTCTCGGAGAATCTGGAGGACAACTCTGAGATGCTGCTCATGCTCCACTTCATTCTTATTGTAGACCAGGATATCGTCTATGAACACGATCATGAACTGGTCCAAATAAGGCATGAAGATACGATTCATGAGGTCCATGAATACAGCCGACGCATTGGTTGCTCCAAAGGGCATAACAAGGAACTCCCAATGCCCATTTCTAGATCTGAAAGCTGTCTTCAGGATGTCCTGCTCTCTGACTCTGATCTGGTGCTATCCCGACCGCAAATCAATCTTCGAGAATACTGTCGCTCCTCTGAGTTGATCAAACAGGTCATCTATCCTGGGGAGAGGATATCTGTTCTTGATTGTCACTGAGTTCAAGGTACGATAGTCAACACATAGTCTGGACGTACCATCCTTCTTTTTCACAATAAGCATTGGGGCTCTCCAAGGTGATCCACTGGCACGAATGAATCTCTTGGTCCGGAGTTCTTCAATCATCTTGTACAATACCTCCAATTCTGATGGTGCCATCCTGTAGACTCTCTCTGACACTGGTGCTATCCCGGGAATCAAGTCGATAGTAAACTCGATCTCTCGCTCTGGCGACATTCCTGGAAGCTCTTTCGAAAAAATATCTGGAAATTCCTCGACTATCCGGGGTAACTGCACTTCTGCTACGGCCATCCGCAATACTGGAGGGGAAGGCTCCACTTCGCCTCGAGAGAAAGAAAACTCCAGCTCGCCTGGAATGCTAAAAACAACTCTGCCAATATGGCAGTCTATCCTAGCATATTGGTCTCTCAACCAATCCATCCCTAGGACCACATCATAATCGGCCATCGGGAATTCTATCAGCCTAGCGAGAAACTCTCTACCGCTAACCACGATTTGACATGAGGAAAACACTCTATCTACTCCCACAAGACCGTTACCAGTAAGTATATTGAGCCTTACTGATAACGACTCGGGCTCCAGTCCTATCCGTGTCGCGAATCGTGCAGACATAAATGAATGCGATGCACCAGAGTCAAATAACACTGAAGCGGGAAATGTGTTGACGAGAATAGTACCTGCCACTACCTCACCTGGTGCCACTCCTTCTTCTCCCATGGTCAAAGCCAACACTTGACCATGTCCTCTGGGTGTCGACCCTCTCTATTGGAATCCTCGTTGCCTATTCTGGGCTTGTGCCTGGGCAAACTGCTGAGGCCTTTGCTGATGAAAAGCCTGGGTCTGCGTCGACAATGGCCTCGGAGATGGAAACTGCGGCTGGACTGGTACTGGGGCTGGTCTCCTAACTGATGAGCTGGTCCCGGCTGGTGATGAGTCTGTCCTGAACGGGTAGGACCCTACCTTGTGGTCTGGCGCTCCACAAAGCAAACATAATCCTCGAGCCTTGCGACACTCTGAAACAACATGTCCAGGCTTCCCACAATAAGAGCAGCCCATGGGGAAAGACTGCTTCTGCTTCTGCTGCTGAGGGTACGTCGGTGTTGGATGCTGAACCGACGTAACTGATGCTGCCCTCCTCGGAGCTCCAATGGTCAAAGCCCTAGCTGCCGGGGCTGGCGCTGATGACTGATTCATCTGGCCGTGAGATCGCTTTCGACCTCCGGTCCTGTCCACAATCCTCTGGAAGGTATACTCATGCCTCCTAGCTGCCCTCAATACCGCATCAAAAGTTTGATGTTCAAACTGCTCCACCGCCAACAAAATCTCTAGGTGGAGTCCCTGCTGAAATCGCTGGGCTCTATTGAACTCGGTCTCCACCAAGGTGGGAGCAAACCGACTAAGCCTGAAAAACTCGGCCGCATACCCATCGACCGTCCTGCCCATCTGCTTTAAATTGGTAAACTTGGCCTGAAGATCGTATCGAGCCACCGCATCGAAGTACTTGGTTCGGAATCTCTCACGGAATACTGCCTAAGCAATAAGCGCCGCTAGTCCAACGGCCTGAGCCGTCCACCATCTGCGGGCTAGATCTAATAACTGCAGGCGCACTACAGCCACCTTCTCATCTTTCGGGGTCTTCGCTGCCTCCAATATCACCTCTGTGTCATGAAGCCACGCATCAGCAGCGATAGCATCTTCGCTACCATCGAAGAATGGAGGGTTCAGGCGCTTAAAACTGTTCGCTGCACTGTTCCCATGATATCCACCTCTGTCCAGAGCATCTGCCACCGCCTGATGCAAGGCATCTCCTCGACGATCCTGCGATGCAAGCAACTCCCTGATAAGTCCCACCAAGGCTCCATCATCCTGTCTTACGGGCTGCACCGGTGGTTCTGAATCTCCGGGAGGCATGACCCGGGAGGCTGCTCCTGAGTGCTGGGCCTGATCTTCTGGGTGCTGCTGGTCCACGGGAGGCGCTTCGCCTTGTTGATCGGTAGGTCCAGGAACAATGCCGCTGAAGAAGACGACATAGGGAAAAATAAGGACGGACCAAGACAGATCAACGATACAAGCATGTGATCAGGTCAAGAATCTCAGGGATTAGAAGAGTAGGGCAGAGATCAAGAACGAGTGCTGACTGAGACATCTATTCGGTAAACCCTCATATATCTTGATTTATAAGACCTGCATGGGCCACCACTTAAACCATGTAACGCCCCAGAACCAGAATACTGGAGAGCGGGGGCATACATAGCCAGCTACGTATAATAAAATGGAATCCACCCCACTATACGGTCACGGCTGTCTAGATACATGAGGGTTTAACTATAATCCATCAGTCTCCTATGGTCAATAACAAGCCTAATGTCTCAATCTCAAGCAAGCAAGTAAAGTTACAAGATATAAGATCATCCAATATACAATAATAAGGCATCCCAAACATTACATATTCAGCTGATCATGAAGCTAGTCGTTACAAAATGTGAGGACTAGCAAGAGTTTAATCATACATGATCAACCCTAGGATCTGTCAATCATGTTACAGCCCGTAGGCAGACAATAGTAAGGTGTGCAATACGAGCTAACAGGTGCTCGCCGGCTAAACGCCTCAAAATAAAATATTTACAATAGAGTGGGAGAGCAAAAATTAACCCACTCGTTGCCCTGGTCATGCCGGATGGTCACCATCGGGCTGGAAGGTAGGTAGATCCTCTGAGGTTGCTCCGAAATCTGGCCACACAAAACCAGCTAGGTCAGATCCCAGAAAGAGCAAGTGCCACAATGGAGGCTTCACTTAAGAACTAAAACCAGCACATCAGAAAATAATATTAAAGCAGTTAAAAGAACTTGAAGTAAAAGAATAACAACCGTCAAAATGGGGCACGAGGGAACCATTCAAGTAGCCGGGTCACAACCCTTAAACCAAACAAGGACCGGGGTTGTAACCCTTCACTTGAATAGAACTCCGTCTCCAAATCTTGTTGATAAGGTAAAACTTT
Source organism: Iris pallida (assembly GCA_029216955.1). Taxonomy (NCBI): domain Eukaryota; kingdom Viridiplantae; phylum Streptophyta; class Magnoliopsida; order Asparagales; family Iridaceae; genus Iris; species Iris pallida. Next base: position 7,922,387 of record JANAVB010007798.1, on the reverse strand, counting down.
ACAAGCATGACGTGGGGTGCAATAATACAATAAACGAAGAGATGACTTAGAACTGCTCCGGGAGCCAGGTTACAACCCTTAAATCAAACAAGGACCGGGGTTGTAACCCTTCGACTGAACTGAACTTAGCCTCTGATCTTTATTGTTAAGAGTGATAATCACGCGATCAAGCTTGTAATAATCGAGCACTGAAACCACACCATACAATCGCTCCCGGCCAATCAGTGACTACGGCTTTCTACATTCGCTAACTAGTGTTATCACAACATGCAATGAGATGTTCCTCCAGCCACAAGCTCTGCAGCTAATCCAGGTTATCCAAGCGACTTGGGTTCGTTTAAGCAATGCCTTGTTATTTCCATATATCAGTGAATTTTGACTTGTGTCCTACTCGTCGGCAGGCTGCAAGTCCCACAATGGTGGTCGGGATAACGGGATCGTTTGTAGCTGGGGAAATCTCTCATGACTACTGAATTATTCTAGTTATTAGCCTTAGCCATTTACAGTAGGTATCCCTGACCGTGGTACTCAGGGATCCCTGTCCTAGACATGATGAAAACACTACCGGTTCAATTGTACAAACACAATCACCCACGGTGTCCAGGCCATCCAATCTTGTCATGTCATGTTCACTGTCAGGAGTGTGTCGCGTCGGACCACTATCATGTCATGTCAAAAGTGCACCACAACGGGTCACCATCGTGTCAGAAAACAATTAATTTAGCACAAGTACACATTCAGTACTTAAATATTAGAAGGGGCAAGGGCTGCGGGGGACTTATGCGGCTCGGAAAATTTCTATGCGGCCAACTGTCACTTGGCCATATGCGGCTGACTCTATGCACTACATGCTTATGGACTTATGCATTACATGCATTAAATGCATTCTTAAGGACTTAAATGCATTAAATGCATTTAATGCATTCTTATGGACTTAAATGCATTATATGCATTAAATGGACTTAAATGCATTTAGTCCATTCCTATGCGGCTGACTATAGGAAATGAATTAACAAAATGCATTCTTGAAATGCACTAACAAAATGCATTAGGAAAAATGTACTAAGAAAAAGGAAATGTATTAATTAATGCATAAAATGCATCAAAGAATGCTTTTCATGCATTCCTGGAATGCTATGCGGCTCAATGCATCCAAATGCATTAAATGCATTTTTGGATGCCATGCGGCTGGTGCATTCTTCAAAATGCATTAATTGCATTCTTTGAATGCCATCTAGAATGCATATGCGGCTGGCCTAAGGCTTATGCGGCTGGCTTGAGGGATTGTATTAACCAATGCATAAAAATGCATTAAAGCATTATGGATCTACGCGGCTGATGCATTCTTCAAAATTTGCATTAATTACATGCATGCTTGCATGCGGCCCATCTTTTAGCATGTGCATGCAGCCATAAATATTGCCTCATGCGGCTGAAAAATGGTCCTCATGCGACTACAATTGGTTTTTCCATGTATGCTGATGCACGCAAGGCTATGGGTGCCAGCATTAAATGCTAAGCCATGATAAGGTGGCCAAACATTAATGCTAAGCTTGCTCCCACGTGCATGCATTTAATGCTAAGGTGGCTATGTGTATTCCCATGCGGCTACAATTGGTATTTGCAAGCAATTACAGATGTATAGGAGATTAAATAATATAATTATATATAAAGTCATGCGGCTAAGAAAAATCCCACAGGTGAAATTCGGACCAACGAAATTCTCTGCAACATGGGATCATCAACTAGCAAAATATGCAAGTTTGATAGATCAACTCCCGAAAACCGAAAATACCACAAGCTAGATTTACAAGAATTCAACCATGGGAATGAAAAATGCTATGTACTAAAGTGGGTTAGAAACACATGAGGAAGACAATGGAACAATAAAAATAGACTTCCTCCATGAAGCAAGATGCACTTGCCTAAGCTCCCCCTCTCTCTTTCTTTCCTGGTGGTTGAAGAAGTAATGGTGGAGAGAGAAATGTTAGTGGGATATTTAATGAAGATGGTGGTGGTAGGTGGGATATTTAATGAAGGTGGTAGGTGGGAGTGGTTTGGTTCACATTAAAATCAAGCAAAACCGAACCATGCAAAACCAAGCCGAACCAAGTCAAGTTGGGCCGAACCAACCATGGAGACATGCAATACGGATCTAAATACGTACACGTATACCGAGATACGTAATACGAACAATAGTCATTACAAATATGGACAAAACTAAAGAATAATTTGAATCGCGACAATCATAGCACATACACAATATATGACTCGTTCACTCACAGCAATCACAATATATTACAACTCAGCGCAACTCGTAGTAGTATTCCTGTCCAATCTGTCACGCCCCGATTCGTAGAGTAATTTATTCACATATTTATCTCTTGGAATCGATCGTCCTCACTTGGACGTGATATCGTACAAGTCTGGTATTGCACTTGTACAAGGCAAAGATGGTACATAATTGATAATCTTCAAATAGAAGTACATCGCAACGGCAAAAACAGATAAATTGAAGTTAATGAGGACAATCTTTCTCATTGAATAAAAATAAATCACTTTTTTATAGCAGCGGAGATTAAAAAAAGGGATAATTTGAAGTCGCACAGAGATATAGAACTTTATTCTCTTTATTGATAATTGAAGAAGAGTAAAAGACTTGTATTGAAGTACAATGCTTACAACACATCTCACTTTACATTGAAAGCCAACTGAATAATGCTATAAAGCTTACATTTGATACTTTAATACATTGGATTACAACTCGATATACTGACTTGGCTTACAACTCACTGGTACATCTGATTACAATGTTCCATATATTATACCCTTTATAAACAGAAGACATCATCTTGTACAAGAAGAGCTTCTGTATACCCAACAAATCTTCGATGCGCGGGACCAATCAAGCTAATTTTCGTGTGCAGAACATTCCAAGTACGAGCACCTGCCCACAAAATGTGGGTCAATACATCATTTATGTACTGGCGAGCAGAATTCAACCCACTCGCCTAAACCAACATATAGTGATCGATTTTAGCAAACATTTAATAGAATTATCTTTCTACTTGGGCCTAGCATCTGTTTACAGTTCTTGAGCAGAATTCATTGAAGTAAACATGTCATAGCATGGTATAGCATTTCATTGTGTAAGGCAACATCTATGCAACATTGAGTTAACACGTTGAGCATATTATGGAAATACTTCCTGGAAGGTATCGTTTAGCATACGTGGTGCTATCGTTCAACAGGTTATGGCAATATTCTAAATGGCAACATCTTATCATCGTTGGTATTAACATGCTAAACAATCAAGTTGAAGTTAACAAGTAAATAACCGTATTATATTTAAGTGATTTCTTACCGATAGCCGATTTCCTGGCACCTGCATAAAAATACAGGATAATATGATATACTTACTCTATCTGCACAAAACATTCTCGTTAGCATGCATCCTAACTACATGGTCGTTGGTGAAACTGCACCATAAAGGACTTTCCAACGGGTATTACGACGCACCATTCCAGGGTAGGTTGCAAGCCTAGCCGAATGTCCCGTAATACCTCGTGCCACCATAGCACGACCAATGTTTCCTCCCGGGTCGAATCGGTCCCAGCTCCCTAGGTACCGTTCAAAAAAACTTACTCAGACTTGTACTAGTACGTCCATGACCATGCGAATGCGTGTCGACTCGATAAACACAAGTGAATGGTAAAACAACTGAAAGTAAGCAAAGCCAATAGTTAATAATCCTATCTCAATTTTGAGCTATGTTCAACGACTAATCATTACCATCATCCTACTTGGTGATCTCCATGATCCCAAGCCTCATCATTCATCATTCATTGATTCATTGCACATTTCTCATAGCATTTCTCTCAACGAGGAACCAACAACATTTCATTCATTTCAAAGGGACAAGCAGCTTTTCATTTATTTCGTTGGAAAAATTATTATTCAGTTCATTGCTTGTACGAAAATAGACAACATCTCATTTCTTTACAACAGTTATACAGAGAGTACATGATTCAAGAGTCTCATTCAGTTCATTGTGTTAATAGCATAGCCAGTTCTTTTCCATATATCGATCACACAACATCTCATTATTTAATTATTTTATTTGTTTCAGCGGCATTAAACATAAGGGACAATGTTATCAATTCATTCTCAAGCATTAAATCACATTAGCAGTTCAATGTTCATGTGTTGTACATTTCAATAATTCTCAGCATAAGCTCTCTATTATTCAGCAACTAAAATATGGGACATTTAGGGACAATTCATAGCATTTCAATACTTCATTTTATTAAGCATGAAGGAGTAAGGAGGAGGAAGGACAGTTTCACTCACTTGCGATAAAGGGTCTTCCTGTTTCGATCACACATAATTCCACTATGCGTAGCTCCACCAACGAGCCGCGTTTCAATACCCATTCCATCTAGCCGGCTAAGAGAGACAACATCAGTCTCAATTCACCCGATTTCCAACCCAAGTCACGGTCCAACATTCTGATAGCATCCAACAAGCCAATCAAATGCCTCGTGCAGAGTGGGGCATTACACAATATACCACTCAAAAAAAGTTTTGTCCTCAAAACTTAAGGAACAACACATCTACTAGATTTACTTAGTCACAACAAGTTACTCATTCAGCTTCAATTCAATATTCAGTTCATTACACTCGGCCATTTCGAAATAGCTACCTAACTGTACCACTTAATCCATCAACGATTCAATCCATCTTTCTCTTTTCCAAATACTTACAACTTCTCATTGATTCACCAACATTTTTCTTGTATTTCTATCTTGGTCGCAACATATCACTTCATTTGGATCCATACACATATTTTAGGCGTCCCCAAAATATATGCATTTCAGCCAAAGTCCGTACTAGTGCGATAAACTCTTTCCATAATGTTATCTCAGTCGCAACCTATCACTTCGGCTGGATCCATACATATATTTTAGGCATCCCCAAAACATATATGTACTTCAGCCAACTTCTATGTTAGTGCGATTCAATAAACCACGGTATAACTCTCTTTTTCCAAATCCGACTTAGCATCCTTTCAATTGACTTATCACTTTATTCACTTTGCCGCAATCACTATCTTCCAGGCCATAACACTTAAAATCAGGGACAACTCGGGTAAGCTCTCTATCCAAGCATAATATTTCTAACATTTGGGCCAAGGGTCTAACTTAGAGCCAACCATACTAAGAGTTCACAACATGCAATCATATTCCTTTCCAAATCTAACAATATTTATCATCGAGGTAATTCATCTTTTCAAAAAGATATAATCCGACGTCACCTACTATCGATTACCCGAGTCAGGGTATAATTCTATGCAATAGCCAATGTTAACCCAGCTATCCAACTATAGATACCGATCAAACATTCTTATTATGAGCAGTCAATTCTATCTCATGAAACAATTCACTGCTCGGCACGTACTACTCAAGTATTACCCTACGATTGCAATTCCCACTTAAGGTCGACATATAACTAAAATGGGTCAAACATCTCCAATGGTCACCTATTATTCAGTCAATCTCTAAGGTTAGCTACACTGACAACTAAACTTAATCATTCGGGTGACTTCCCTAGAGTGGACGACTACTAGGGTTATACTAGTTCCCTATTCTTAGGGCCAACAAGCAACCGACAGTTCTAAGGAACTCTATCCAAACCTATGGGTATCAACTCAGTCTGAATAACTAATCGCCATTGTCGGCTAAGCCAACAATTGGTAAGTCATCAACTAGTCGCTAGGGTCAAGTCTATCTATCCAGGGTCTTCCTCTAGGAAATAATTTCTACAGAGGCTCATTCTTAGACTTACCCAACGATCGAGTAAGATCGATCTAGCAATATTACGGTCAATCCTAACCCGACATACGATTCTCATCGTTCTAATAATCCATCAAGTAAATTTCTAACGATTCAATTTCTATTCCAATCCTTTGTATCCACATGAACCCATAAGCCAAGGCTAACTACTCAAGGATCATCGATTCTGATAGTCTTAACATAACTATAGAATCATACTATTCGGTCTGTATGACGAAGTCACACCACTAAGTCATAAGCCAATAATCTATATCCCAACCGACAGCCATCTATACATCACACCATCTACCGATACTATCCAACATATTTCGTGTTCTTAATTCTTATTCATTTTTCAGCCATCAAAATCTCATACATACATTCTTTAAATTCCCTACCTCAAGGGTCGAGTAGTTCATTCCATTCAACCGACAATTCATGTATCAATTAACCATTGTTTATGCAACACAAATATTCAGGGTTGCTACTTGTTACTTTTCTAGTATAATTCAATTCCTCAGCATACATGCACATATGCAATAACTATCCTTTGGTGATCAAAATAGATTAACATCTATTACACCTTAGGGTCAAGGCACAGATTTCTAATATTTTTTTTGTTCACCGACAATATTTCCAAAACTTTCAGCTTAGCAACAAACTTTGTATTATAGCCACATATGATTTGCATCCAACCAATTGAAGTCAACATTCAGATGTTCTAAGTCACAACATTCCCTAGCCATATCTATTTACCCAATAACATACTAACTGTCTTACTAGTCTAAGTCATCACTCGACTAATAATTCTAACCAAGCCACCGGTTATAATTTTTCCAACAATCTCGCTACCCAGCATAACATCACCGTCAAGGGACATTCGAGTCACCTTAAATACATGACTCCCAGCTATGTCTCGGCACTACCCAGCTATGTCTCGGCACTACCCAGTACCTACAGGTAGTCTCATTGCTATCCTATGGAAATGGTCAGCATACATCTCGTTCTGAGGTGGTAGACGCAATATACCACTCAGAAATGAAGCCATCCTTAAATAATACCAACTCAAATCTATTTCGGACATTCATGATCTATAATAATCATGACACTTAGCCAACATCTCGGGGTCTCAATATCACAAGCCAACATTCTTAGGGTCTCAAAAGCACTAGCCAGCACACATGAGCCAACTCACCAGTTCCGTTGATCTCATCCATCAATTACCCCATTCACAATTCTTTTCCAACGTCACATGCAATTCTCAACTGGTAACAACATACATAGCCACTTTTTTTTATTTCTACATTCCAAACAGCATTCACAATATAGCATACTATGGCATCGAGTCATTGTTGGATTATTTATGTCCAAACCAACAACAATCATTTATTCAGGGGCATCACAATGTATATAAACTTATTGTATGGAACATCCAGTGAGCAGCCAAGAGGGTCAATGAACTTTCAGACACGAACAACATAGGATGATTACAGAACAACAACAGCATAATCGCCGAAGCAATATTTGATTTAATCGCGAAAGCAACATTGAGTGATCACGGAAGCAACTTTGATTTGAAATGAATCAAAGGAAGAGACCAAGGACGTAAAGTCGTGCTCTGATACCAATTTGTCATGCCCCGATTCGTAGAGTCATTTATTCACATATTTATCTCTTGGAATCGATCGTCCTCGCTTGGGCGTGATGTCGTACATGTCTGGTATTGCACTTGTACAAGGTAAAGATGGTACATAATTGATAATCTTCAAATATAAGCACATCGCAGTGGCAAAAACAGACAAATTGAAGTTCATGAGGACAATCTTTCTCATTGAATAGAAATACATCACTTCTTTATAGCAACGGAGATAAAAAAAGGATAACTTAAAGTCGCACAGAGATATATAGAACTTTATTCTCTTTATTGATATTGAAGAAGAGTACAAGACTTGTATTGAAGTACAATACTTACAACACATCACTTTACATTGAAAGCCCACTGAATAATGCTATAAAGCTTACATTTGATACTTTGATACATTGGATTACAACTCAATATACCGACTTGGCTTACAAATCACTGGTACAACTGATTACAATATTCCATACATTATGCCCTTTATAAACAGAAGACACCATCTTGTACAATGAGAGCTTCGGTATACCCAACAAATCTGATGCTGCGGGACCAATCAAGTCGATATCTTCGTGTGCAGAACATTCCAAGTACGAGCACCTGCCCACAAAATGTAGGTCAGTACATCATCTATGTACTGGCGAGCAGAATCTGACCCACTCGCCTAAACCAACATATAGTGATCGATTTTAGCAATAATTTAATAGAATGATCTTTCTACTTGGGCCTAGCATCTATTTACAGTTCTTGAGCAGAATTTATTAAAGTAAACATGTCATAGCATAATATAGCATTTTTTTGTGTAAGGCAACATCTAAGCAACATTGAGTTAACACGTTGAGTATATTATGGAAATACTTACTGGAAGGCATCGTTTAGCATACTTGGTGCTATCGTTCAACAGGTTATGGCAATATTCCAAAAGGCAACATTTTATCATCGTTGGTATTAACATGTTAAGCAATCAAGTTGAAGTTAACAAGTAAATAACCGTATCATATTTAAGTGATTTCTTACCGATAGCCAATTTCCTGGCACCTGCATAAAAATACAGGATAATATGATATACTTACTCTGTCTGTACAAAACATTCTTGTTAGCATGCATCCTGACTATATGTCGTTGGTGAAACTACACCATAAAGGACTTTCCAACGGGTATTACGACACACCATTCCAGGGTAGGTTGCAAGCCTAGCCGAATGTCCCGTAATACCTCATGCCACCATAATACGACCAATATTTTCTTCCGGGTCGAATCGGTCCCAGCACCCAAGGTACCGTTCGAGGAAACTTACTCAGACTTGTACAAGTACGTCCATGACCATGCGAATACGTGTCGACTCGATAAACACAAGTGCATGGTAAAACAACTGAAAGTAAGTAAAGCCAATAGTTCCACATCTCATCTCAATTCCGAGCCGTGTTCAACGACTAATCATTACCATCATCCTACTTGGTGATCTCCATGATCCCAAGCCTCATCATTCCTCATTCATTGGTTCATTGCACATTTCTCATAGCATTCCTCTCAACGAGGAACCAACAACATTTTATTCATTTCAAAGGGACAAGCAGCTTTTTATTCATTTTATTAGGACAATTATTATTCAGTTTATTGCTTGTACGAAAACAGGCAGCATCTCCTTCTTTACAACATTTATATAGAGAGTACATGATTCAAGATTCTCATTCAGTTCATTGTGTTAATAGCATAGCCAGTTCTTTCCCATATATCGATCACACCGCATCTCATTATTCAATTATTTTATTTGTTTCAGTAGCATTAAACATAAAGGACAATGTTATCAATTCATTCTCAAGCATTAAATCACATTAGTAGTTCAATGTTCATATGTTGTAAATTTCAATTATTCTCAGCATAAGTATCTCTATTATTCAGCAACTAAAACATGGGACATTTATGGACAATTCATAGCATTTCAATACTTAATTTTATTAAGCATGAATGAGTAAGGTGGAGGAAGGACAGTTCCACTCACTTGCGATAAAGGGTCTTCCTGTTCCGATCACACATAATTCCACTAAGCGTAGCTCCACCAGCGAGCCACGTTCCAATACCCATTCCATCTAGCTGGCTAAGAGAGACAACATCAGTATCAATTCACCTGATTTCCAACCCAAGTCACGGTCCAACATTCTGATAGCATCCAACAAGCCAACCAAATGCCTCGTACGGAGCGGAGCATTACACAATCGAACCTTCAGTGGATTAAAACACACGTTGGAATCACACAATACACAATAGAATAGAAATAAAACTCAAATACAAATACAAATAACCATCTCTAGTTACAATTCACAATAAGTACATTACATCAATATGTCAATACGTACAAACAGTAATGATATTACAAGTTTCACAACAACATATAAACCTCAAATAAAAAATCCCTGAGCTGGTGGTCTCTGGCCCATAGACGGATCAAGACATACGAAAAAATTGAGCTCACTATATCAAGTAGTAGTTAACTCAAACCCTCCAACGAAAGTGTACTCAACAAACTCGTCAATACGCCCGGAGATATGAATATAGGGAAAATATAAGCAGAGGCAGTAACAAGAGGAGTAAAGCAACAATAGGAGGAGTAGAGGCACCAACAGCATCTTACGTTGTGGTTGCATGAGTGCCTAGGGGTAGCATCGCTAGTAGGTACAGTCGTCGGGACCCCAATGGTGACCTGAATGGAGCTAATAGGTGCCTGTACCACCACCACATTGGCCTACAAGATGGTCATCTTCGTAATAATTTGCATCATCTGTTCGACGATGTTTGGAGAGGGAGCAACAGAAGAGGAAGAAGGCAACAACGACAGTAGTCTCGAGATGATCGATATCTGTGTCGCCAAGGAGCCGACATCGTAGATGCGTGTGCCCTTTCCCTCTCCCACTAGTAGCCTTTATCCTAAAGTTGTCGTTTTGAGAGGGCGTGCGAGTGATCGTGGCCGTAGGCGAAGACTCGATGACACTCTTGGCCACCTCATCCTGAGTGGCCGAAGGAGATGTCTCAGTCCGTAGAGACTAACCTAGTCTGTACTAGACACATGCATAATATACTAATGTGTTAAAGCTAACGTTGTTTCAAATATTCTAACTTAAAATATAAATTCTAATACTTAATATTTTTCTAACTTATAACATTATTAAATTCTATTACTTACAACAGTCTTGCTCGTCTTCTCGTATACATTCCTGTCATTCCTCCTTGTACGTATACTCAAAAACATCGGTGAACCCAAGACAAGCGGAATCTCCTCTCTCCTTCGCAAGCTTTTTTTTCTATGTACAAAACATTAAGAAAACGTATTACTTTGATAATTAATGTGATTAAACTATAAAATAAAAGTATTTAATACTTTGACTTATCTTAACAGGTGTCAATAGTGCAAAGCGGTAGGGATCGACCCACCCATATGCAGACCCGCATGAGATCGTGTCATCTTCACTTGCTCGGACCACTACTTGAACTCTAGAGTCTCGAGTTGCCTATGCATTTCCTTCCAATAATAGTTCTGGATCCAGGCTTTCTCGTCCTTTCTAGTAGCTACACCCTCTTTAAATCATACATTGCATTTTGTATCTCCTTATTATAAGCACCATGATAGGTCTTCCTGATCGCTTCATCTCAATGCTTGGGCTACTGGTAGATTTTTGACATACAAATTCAAATAATAATTTATATTAATAGATAAAGAAACAATTAAAAAATAAAATGACGTAAAAGTTTGAATATACCTTTATCTGACCAAGCTATATATACATCTTCCTCCTGCACCTGGGAGTAGTTAATGTAGAAGCCATGAAAATTTCCCCTAACGATTACCATAAGTGCCAGGATAGCAATACTAGGAAAAAAACCTACAAAATTATGAATAAAAACCATTTATCTAATTGCATAAAGAAACAAACATATAAAAAATGATATTAAAGTTTTAACCATAATTACTTATAGCTCGTTGCTAAGGGACCAAAGCTCTTGTTTGAACTACCCAAAAGGCCTCGCTAGTGGTATCACAGGTTCACCCGGTCGACAAATATTCTGGCTACTAGCATCGTACTCTAAGTCGGGACTCCGAGGTCCATCATGTAGCTGCTAGAGTATCTAGTGGACAAACAGACGATGGATGGCGCACGGGACCTCCTATAGAGGATGGAATTAATGGGTATGCATGTCGATGCTAGAGTGGTGGTGTATGGACAAATGGCAGTGGTGCTGTCTAGGGCCAATTGCGGATTGCAAGTGTCTCAGGCCGACAAATGGGTGGAGGGGTCTCATGATCGAGTGGATGTCTCCCCGGATAAGATAGTATCATCATCGAGTATTTATAGACTCCACATCAAATCTCGATGACATCGAGCAAAATGCTCATATGCCTCTCCATCGGAAGGGTGAGACAATTCTCCATCATCCCTTTTACGTTTCTTGCTATGCCACGTCATGTTTTATGGTATATTCATGGACATATACATCCTCTACATCTGCTTTGTGACTGGTAAGTAGTGCATGGACCTGAAGGGATGTTCTTTCGTTGCTCTAGATGACTTTTCCTTACCCAGAACTGGCTTGTAATGATCCGACATATACTAGTGCATCTTTATTTATCCTTATTATATGTATGATACAACATACATCTATTGCGATAACAATCTATTCTTTCGTACCCTAGTTTGAGTTATCGGACCATCATCTTCGATCTACAGAAGTTTTTAGTCAGCTCTTTAGATCCTTTCGACAACATCTCAATAATTATGCAATCCGATCATAACAGCTTTGCAGTAAGTTAAAATTAGGCTTTATGTTCAACAAGCGTATCACTACCGATAATACAGAACGAGTCTCACAATCCGGGTATAAAAGAGTATCTACATCCTTGAACATATCATATAACTTATTAGCATCAGGATTCAAATACTTTGGATTAAAATTAACCCATGTCACGGTAATCACCATATCTCGTACCAGGTTATGGTCTTCATATTCTACAAAGTCTACGTCATCATCCGTGGAAACATCCGCTACGATATCTACAACAAAAGCAGACTGTCTTTACTCATAAAGTTTACCTTACGATGTCCACATGTCGTAATCACGTACAAAACCTTTAAGGTCAAATGCTCCCTCACAACTGTTGTAGTATCCCACTTCTGGCGGTCCACTATATCATGCTTGTGGCTTGATCGGCGGCTCATTCAGAACTGAGTATTGGAGAAATATTTCGAAATTTAATCGTTCACGGACGAATGAATAGAACCTTTCCTTTCATGGATTAATTTCTCTTGGAATGAGTCAAAGATTGCACTGTATTGTGAATTGACGAACAAGCTCGATATGAAGAGTTCTTCCTGTTCCTTTTTATTTTAGGTTTTGTGAGACATTTTCACTGTATAGTTTGATGAATACATTTTTGTGATAATTTTTTTATGATTGATTCTTTTGCCCATTTTCATCGAATTTTTTGCAATTTTTTCAGAATTGTGAGAGAAAATAAGACAGAGGAGGTGTAATGATCAGATGTTGGTTCCAATGCCAGAGAATGCGTTAACTGAGGCTTGACTGCGCAAGTGTTCCTCCTTTTGACATTTCTCTATTCACTTAGTTGTAGATTTTGCAGTGGTTATGTACCTTCTTCTCCACTCCTAAACGCTTAATAAAAATGAATTCCCTTGCTTGCCTTGATACATCCATTGATCGTCTATTGATCGATGATGCCTTAGTTGATGCAAAGATAAATGTTGCCACAAGCTGACACCACTGCGATATTGAATGATACACATGAAAGATGAATTGTTAATTTAATATAGACAAATAATGTAAAAACTATGAAATGATGAACTGTTAGTATCTTACCATGCAATTTATACTTATAGTTGAGTTGTATATGCATTCACATAGTCATGAACAACTTGTGCACAAGATTTGAGTGAGTTTTCTCAAGCGTTACCTGGGGCACTAGGTTTGATTGGAGCTAGGGGAGAATATTGGAAGTGTTATGGTGGTGTGATGTATTAGGGGACATTCATTCAGACTTACAACCTGCTCTGGAATGCTGAGTCACAAAACCCTATAGGATGTCCTTAATTTATAGTGTATTTTAACTAGCGACCATGTAGTCAGGATGTATGCTAATGAATATCTAATGCAAGGGTGGTAAGTATTATATCATGTATTTTATGTAGGGACGGTTGTGGGTAAACTGTTTTATAATTAAAAGTGATGTACATGTTTTACTGCTTTCAATGTTTCCTATGAATATGAATTGCTAATTTACCTTAGTCTCTAATATAAGGATCATGTTTAATAAATACTTGTTCACATGACTAGAAGTGTTGTTTTAGATGAGTGGACCAATTTTTCTCATGACTAGTACTTTTTTGAGTGTGCTGACCCCTCATCCACAAGTATTGGAGAAAATGCGAGCGCATAAGGGAGATAAAGCTTTTGCTGCAGTTTTCAAACTTCTTCATATATTTTAAAGTATTCAGAGTTCTTTTGTTGTTTTTGATTTCAGTTGTAATAAAGGGACATAATGTATGAAATAAAAAATTATTTCATGACAACCTATTAGTTATTTTAATTTTCAAAAAGATATATAGCCGTAATGGCATTTCAAAGTTGTATTGAGAAAAGTTATATTTTGCTTCAATTATTCAATAAAGTGAATTATTTCTTCCTATATTTTATATTCAATGCTTTTGTTGTGTCGTCGAGTTCCTATTTTCAAAAGTATAGTATTTCTATATGTTCTTTCCTTGTATAAGAACAATTTAGACTTGTATCATATCCCTAACGATTATCGGTTTTACAAAATCTGGACATGACAACTGTCACTTCTTCTAACGTTATTCCGACAACGAGTACATGGACATTTAATTTTTGGGCCATCCACTTAATCGGGTTTGCTCGTCGCATACTTGAGAAATAGCTCAACGCCCGTCTTAAATTCCTCACTAAAGACAATCCTATTATGGTGTTGTCGTCTGTACATTCACGTACGATCAACAAGGTAGCAATCTATTGCTTGTTGGATGTCAAATATTCTGCATCGTAAAGTGAAACATATATACGCAATTAGATGTACAAACGAAAGATGGACATTTTGAAATCATTGTTAATAGTACTTCGTGTATTCTATTTGAGTGGTAAGTAGAGCCAAAGGTGAATTAGAGTTTCATATTAAAAAGATCAGAAGCAAAAGATTTTTGATAGGTGCTGGGTCAAGCCGGATTCATGTCAAATTTTTTTTTGCTTTGGTCTCTTCAATATGATGCTCTGCATCACCTTTGGAGAGTTCTTGCATTCTCCATTAACTACCTGAAAGGCATCAACATTGATACTCCTCCGCATAGTATTAACGCAAGTACTTTAGGTTACATTTTCACGTTCTACAGTACATGTTACAAGTGAAATTTTCAATTCCCATGAAATGGGTGGATTAAAATAATAACCAAACTTTCACAAGTATAATTTTAGCAAGACATATATATATATATATATATATATATATATATATATATATATATATATATATATATATATATATAACAAGGAGTTGGTGTTAACAATGAATTGTAAGAAGGAGACAAATGGATCTTCGAGCCATAGAAAAATAGTAATATCGTCATACGAGCTAAAATTCAAGAAATATTAAAGCAACTCAAAAGTATTTATGTTGGTAAATATAGTTTCTTCTTCTTAGTTTTGTAGAATTTCTGTGGCATATCAATAACTTAAGGATTTTATGGATCATTTGATACATGTTGTAGCAGGGGATTCATGTATCCTAAAAGTACTAATTCATAAAAAAAGTTGCACAAATTTAAGAAGATATATATATATATATATATATATATATATATATATATATATATATATATATATATATATATTTTGAGAAAATATATATATATTTTTTTTTTAATAGAACACTATCATTTATTGATCAAAATGGGAGTACCAACTCAGGTTACAAAAGAGGAGTTCGAGTACATAGATCTATAAACTAAGAAAGCAATCTAGAAGAGAGGGTCTTCAGCATGTGAGCATCTAATCAGCACCTTCTTCACCTGTCTTTTAACTTCAGAAATCAGTTGGCAATGAGTAAAAGAGTAAGCTTCATACCGCCATTTGTTGCGGTTTTTTCACAAAACCCAGCATATGGCACCAACAACTATCTGTTTGGCATGCTTATGGCGCTTCCTCCACCAATTCTGGAACCTTTGTAGCAAATCACCTCTACTCGAGCGTACGCCAAGAACAGCTTGGAAGTGACACCAAACCAAAGAAGCCAATTCTCCATCTCCAAAAATATGAAGCACAGACTCCCCACTCGGGTTTGCACAGCAGTGACAAGCCGATGCCATAGAATATCCAAGTTTTTGGATATTATCATCCGTAGGAAGTTTGTTATAAATAATTCTCCACAGTAAAATCGACCATTTAGAAGGCATGCACTTATTCCAAATGTTTTTTAAATAAACATGCTGAGGAAATTGCTCACGAATTTGATTCCAAGCCGAAGAGATCGAAAATTTATTGGAAGGGCTAGGAGTCCAGGTGAAATTACCTTGCTCCTCAAGTATGAAATCCTCACCCAGTCTTCTTCCCCGTATCAAACGCTTCCATACATGAGAAGCAGCAGACGTGAGCTCAACATCTTGAGGATGATAGAGAGAACAGTACTTAGTCTTCATATATTCTGCCCATAGCAAATTTGTTGAACGAAGCTTCCACCAGAGTTTTACCGTCATGGCGTCCAGTACATCACCCAGGCGTCGAACACCAAGGCCTCCCTCAACCGTTGGCCTAGCCACCCTCTCCTACCGAAGCTATGACCTTTTAGGCATGCCATCTTTCGATCCCTATAGGAAACTATCAAACATACTCTCAATACGATTAAGGACCGAGGCAGGCGGGTTACTTGCGGATAAACAATGAACAGGCATAGAAGCGAGGACCGCCTTGATAAGAACCAATCCGCCTCCATAAGATAAGTGTTTGTTGTTCCATCCTGAAATCTTCGCTTGAATTTTACCAATAAGTTCATCATATATCATGGCGTTGCGTCTGCCAGCCATAATAGGACAACCCAGATAGATCATGGAACTGTTGTGAATTTGAAACCCCGTCATTTGATGAAGAGCAGTAGCCTTACGAAGAGAGATCTTATCAGATAACATCATAGCTGACTTCATGGCATTAACCCGCTGACCCAAATTAGTTTCATACCTACTAATGACATTCATAAGCAAATGAACGGAGCGTTTGTCCGCACCAGTAAAGATAAGCAAATCATCCGCATATGCAAGGTGAGACACCCGAGGACATCCCCTAGGAGAATAATAACCGGAGAAGGCAGTACAGGAATTAAGCTGAATGAGGCTTCTACTAAGAGTTTCAGAAGCAATAATAAATAATGCCGGAGAGATCGGATCCCCTTGACGAATGCCAATTGTCCATGAAAGAAACCCGACCTCCTTCCATTGATAAGTGTAGAGAACCAAATATTGTCGAGCAAATGAAGAATCATAGATCTCCATTCGTTGCAAAATCCAAATTGCTTCATGACCCGCAAGAGGAAAGCCCAATTTATTCGATCATATGCCTTGCTCATGTCAAGTTTAATCGCCATGTTCCCTCCCCAATGCTTATGATCAATGACAGAAATCATTTCTTGAGCTAGAATAATGTTATCGACAATTTCTCTGCCTTTGACAAAGCCACTTTGCTCCGGAGAGATAATACGAGGCAAAACATCGACTAGTCTTCTAGCCAGTAACTTTGAGAAAATTTTGTTAACAAAGTTACATAAACTGATAGGCCGATAGTCATTCAAAGATTTCGGATGCTTAGTTTTAGGAATAGGAAGCAAGAAAGTACTAGTAATAGATTTAGGCAATGCAAAGCCATCAAAGAATAAACATACCGCCTCCATAATGTCCTCTCAAATAATAGGCCAGCAGGCCAAGAAGAATGAGCCAGAGAAGCCATCCGGTCCCGAAGAGCTAGCCGGATCCAAATTCTTAACTGTAGATAATAATTCCTCCATTTATGGCTTAGCGATCAAAGCAATGTTGTCCTCAGGAGATATGATAGAGGGAATGTGATCGAGATACCCTTCTTCAATGACAGTATGCGGAGAAGTAAAAGCCTTACTATAATGATCATTAGCTTCCCCCTGGATGTCCTCAAGAGAAGAAAGAGTAGTGCCATCAGCCGCAGTGATATGGTGGATATGAAGGCGGTTTCGTTTAGAAGACACACAAGAATGATAAAATTTTGTGTTTTTGTCTCCATCCTCATCCCATTTAATACGGGTTTTTTTGCTTCCAATAGGCGTCTTCAATACGGAGGCGATGTTTAAGATTGGCCCGAGCAAGCAGCCATTGAGGTCGGAGAGAAGGATTCGCTTCAAAATCAGCTTCAATAGCAGTAACAGCGTCTTCAGCCTTCTTGACTTCTTGAAAAATATCCCCAAAAGTAGCCCGACTCCAAGATGACAAAGCCCTCCTAGTAGCCCCGAGTCGAAGACCAATGCGGACAAGGCTATTAACGTGATCAACAGAGAGCCATGCAGCCTCTACCACTGATAGGAAAGTCACATGCTCCTTCCAGAAATGTAAAAATCGAAAAGGCCTAGGGGATGTAGGCTTTTCGCTCTCAATAGATAATAGAATAGGAGAATGATCTGATTCCGACCTGTTTAAGTGAGTAGAAGCAGAAAGAGGGGCCCAAGCGAGCCACTTCGGGTCGAGTAAAACCCTATCAAGGCGAGAACCCATCTTACGAGACCCACATTGCCTGTCCACCCAAGTGAAGCGATTACCAGAGTATGGAACTTCAATAAGGCCAGCAGAAGCCTGAAACTCCAGGAACTCCTTTATAGATACTGAGCACGGAGGAAGCCCTCCAAACTTCTCCTCCGGACTAGTAATCGTATTGAAATCTCCACTAACCAACCAAGGGAGAGTCCATCGTTGACGAACCATCAAAAGCTGATGCCAAAGTAGCCTACGACCCTCCTTGGTATTACTACCATGCACAGCCAAAATTAAAGCCATCTCAGGAAAGAGAGAAGAGGAGACAGTAACTGTGAGACACTGGTCAGAAGAATCAACCACAGATAGACACGCGCCTGAACGTGCCATGATCCATATGTTACCTTTAGAGTTGCTAAAAGAACTCTGAAAACCCAGTTTCAGTTGAAAAGCAAGAAGCTTCGAAGGCGGTACTTTAGGTTCAATAATAATAACTATATGAACTTTATTCGTACGACACAATGATTTAAGTCTTTTAAAAGCCATCTGATTGGCAATCCCCTGAATATTCCAACAAAGGAGTTTAGTCATTAATGGATGAGGAGGGTTGAGTACTTGTGACCTTTGCTGCAGATCGGAGGACACGGAAAGAGACGGGAGGAGCAGCCTTCTTTTTCTTCTGGCCGCTTTGGACAAAAGGGAGTGAGGGCTGTCCCGCTTCCGCGGGGAGAGCCGCATCGGAAAGAAGGCCATCCGGATCTTGCGCCCCCTGAGAAGTGTCAACAGCTGAGTCGACCACAAGAGGATCGTCAGGTGGCTTGGCTTTTTCAGTTTGATGATCAGCAGCGTCCACTTCGTCCGCCCAAGAGCAGAATTCTCCTTCCTTCAAAGGCTCCGAAGAGGTAGGAGGGTTTGAACCGGGGAGCAACAGTGTAGGCGATGGTGACTGACGTGGAGAATGAGAGGGGGAGTTGACAGTGCATACATTGGCTGCAGGAGGAATAATCTGATCGGGAATCGAGCCACCTATGGCCTGGTCTCCAGTCGCTGATGTGTCCAACTGGTTAGCTACTGGCGGTTGGATAGTAATGGCTGCCTCATTAACAGGCTCATTAATAGGCTGATCTTGATTAGAAACCCGTTCCTCGGCGGCAGGATTATTAATAACTGGATCATTAATATGGTGATTAGAATTTTCTCCCCGTTCCATGCCGATGTGACCATTAAAGGAGTCATTGTTGGCATCCACCATGATATCTTTGTTCTTCTGCTGGGGGGGTTGTGCTATATTTGGAGTATGGGATTTGCAGGCATCTTTCTTGTGTCCTTGATGTTTACAGATTGAACAGTAAGTCGGGATGTGTTCATATTCAATTTTCTGAAATATAGTTCTACCATTGGGCAGATTAATACGAACCATCGGAGGAAGAGGCTTGCTTGCATCAACTTCAACAAAGACCTGAGCAATACTAGGACGGGAAAGTTCTTCAGTGGCTTTATCAAGTTTAAGCGGAGCGCCAAAACCAAGCACAATCGAGAATAAAGCATTTTTGGCAAAAAGTTGATGAGGGAGCCCGAGAAGGGAAAACTATGTCGGAGCCAATGGAGATTCATGAGAAGCATTAAAATCCTTAGACCACCTGAACACACGCATGGGGGCTCGAGAGACGTACCACGTCTCTCTAGCCCTAAGTCGGAGGAAGTCTACCTCAAGAGTAGGCCGAATAATAATATGTTTAGGGTCGATCACCCCAACCTTCACATCACCAGCAAACTGGAAACCCATGAAGGCTTTCCAGATTACGTCGATCGGAGGTCGAGCATGAGAAAATTTTCCGATCAAAGCAAACTTAAATGGCTGAACCAAGATCTGTTCATCATCCTCCGTGAAGGAGACGATGGAAACCCCCTTGGAGAAGGAGGGAGAGCGGATGGAAATTGACTGCGGCGCCGAAGCCATGCCAACCACTTCCGCAAAATTTTCGACGCCATGGACCCTCAGAAAACTACAATGGACAAGAGATCCGATCGTAGAAGGAGACTCCGGCCCGGCCAGAGGCCAAGCCGGAGTCGGTGGAAATAGGGCACACAGCGCGGCGCTCTTCTTAGGGTAGAAGAGAGCGCTCCATATATATATAAAGAGAAAATATTTTAAGAAGATATATATATATATATATATATATATATCCACATAAATAAAAAAATATATATATATATATATCCACATAAATAATTTTGAGTTACATTCGTCTTCTGAGAATTTAACTCGTATGATAATATTATCATTTTTTTTCAAACACGGTGATCTATTTGTCTCATTCTTACAACTCATTCATAACAACAAAGTGTCGGCAACACCTTGTTAAATAGGTATATATCCGTTTTAGTAAAATTGTGCAGGAGAGGAATAAATAAATAAAGAAGCATATATGTATTTGACTCTAGGATTGTGCCAAAACATACATGATATGTGTGGCTCAGAATTTTTGTTAACTACACCAATACATACATAAAATAAACTCTCCCTCTTTAACCCATGATATGGGAGGCTTAGAACACTATCCGAAATTCGTTATAGAATACATTAGTGGCAATCATCTAGGTTTTGTTAATAAGTGAAATATATGTTCTTAACAAATGTTGTATCTGAAAGATATATCAGAAAAAAGATGAACCCACATAATGTAAATGCTAAGACATCATCTCACACTATAAAATATAGTGATGAATTATGGTATCATCATTGCCGAGGGTATCATCATTGCCGAGGGGTGCCAAGGGGTGGGGCTAGGGGGCATATAAGGGTATCCACGACTGTGTGTTCTCGCTAGTCAAATGGTTGCTGGGGTTATGCCTCACTATATTGTTACAGATTTATATATTTATATATTTATATATATATATATATATATATATATATATATATATATATATATATATATATATATATATATATATAGGAGTAAGGTAATTTCTATTGATAATAGCTTGTTACAAACTGTTGTGGTCAGACTTAGACACGCGTATCTACCAACATCATTACATCATATCCAATATTATGTCGAATCCCTACCATAGGCATGATTAGTCCCTAAAAATACGGTTATTTCTCTCTCTCCACACGTGCCATACTACTGCGGCCAACCTAATTCGAGCCTAGGTAAACCACTTGACTCCCCTCTTTCGCATGCGACTGATTTTCTCTAGGATTATTTCCATCTCCCAGCCTCCGATACCCCTCAAACACAGCTTCCTCCTCTAATGTTGCTACACCTCCCAAGCCAAGGCACATTGGAAATAAATATGTTCTATTTGTATGCGAGGAATTAGGATTAGGTTAGTATCAATGTGTTTTAGCGAGTGTCAGTCGGATATATATATATATATATATATATATATATATATATATATATATATATATATATATATATATATACCACTAATTCTCTATATTTATCTATATCCATGTGTTTTACAGCCGAGTATCTTACATGATGAGTAAATGCCGGCTATATAACCAAGTGGCCTGATGGAATACTGAGTTTTCTTTCGAAGATAGATTTTTTCTCCTACTTAGTTTTCTTTTAGGTGGGATGTTTTGGATATCTAATTTTTATCATTGGCTTATATTCCTCTCATTCCTATAAGATAAAGGGTTCAGAGCCCAGAAGGAAAATTTTGAAATAGGTATATCATTCAAATTGTAAACTGACTCTCTGATAGTGGATAGACTTGTCATGCACACGCAGGGACAAGTTTGCTTCTTAGAGTCCCTTCGATAAGAATAGTTCATAAACTCAGATATTACAGGGGCCACATATCAGTGATGATAGATCAAAAGTTCTGTATTATCAATCTTACACTCTTATTTGATGAGCATGGTAGACAAACAAGACCTCAAAATCATGCTATTTCAATCATATATCACATCCACCAATCTACCTTTTTTTGTGAGCATATCCAGTTATACAACCTATGAATCATTTCCCACATTTGAAACATAATTATTAGCTAGCTTCCTTATATGAGTGGTCTAATCGGAGAGAAGAAGCTAACATTAAAAAACCTTCTCCTCTGATTAATTCCTTTCTCTAAAAAAACCAAGTTTGTTCATAATCCAAGATCATGCACAATTCAACAAACCAACCAACCGAAGGATGGTTGAATTATCCTTGTCATATAACCATAATATAATGTCACGTCCAAGTTCTGCAGAACCGATCGTCCTCGCATGAGCGTGATGCCTCAAGAGCCTAAGTCACGCTCCCGCAAGGCGATTACCATAACGATCGATTACAACAGCTTGATGACGGTGTCGCCGCACATAAGTCCCGAACAGAGAAGTTGAATGACACAATTAATAATATCTTTTTTGTTGATAATGCTGCGAAATTACAAAGGGGCATGAGGCCAAGCTTACAATTGATCAAGCTCACAATCTGTTTGAATACAATCACTCAACGATCTCTCTCATCTCTCAATGCAAAAGATTATGCCATAGGCTTACAACTGAAGAAGACGATGTTCATATATTATGTCTTGTATAGTTGATGTCTTCAACGCGGCCGCACGCCTCGAGACGCGAAGGAACTCCATGCCTCAGCGCTTCCCAGCTAGCTCCGTCTCTAATGAGCAAGTACCTGTGACCTGCATGCAAACTGATGGGTGTGTCAGTACACAACCGTATAGGTGAATGAGCCTCTCACCCACCTATACAAAATCAACATGTTCATTTAGTGAGAGAGCACTACAATTTTAGTGATCTTTCTATTCTTGTCTTAGGATCCATTACAACCCATAACTCTGAAGCCTACTTCGTGATGTAACATCGAGACCGTGCTGGGAACATCCAAATCGTGCCATAAAGACCATTTGTGAAACAACATCATGGTCGTGCCATGCAACATAGTGTAAACTTACCTTCCGAACTTCCCAGTTCATGTCAACAATACAACTAGAATGTACGGACTTTGTGTCAAACTACTAAACCATAACACCACGTATTCTACCGAAGCACGCGTTTCTACTGAAGCCAAAATTTATGCTTCATAGTGGTGTTACGTGTCGTACATCTACTACTTAGCTCAATCTACGACATGTACGTGGATTGTCGCTATCATTCTGACTCAATCTATCTAAAAAATCACTGGCACCACAAGCTATCCCTGGACTATAGCTTGGATTAGACGGCGGCCCTTCCAGTGCGGTTGCGAGCATGCTAATTTTTTTGAATACCTGTGTTGTTTACCAACACTGTTATCTTGCTTTCTTCCTAGGCCTAATCAGGTTCGTGGACTTGGATTACCGTTCGAGGAATCCAAATTTTGTGCACAAGTTGTCCAATGACAATGTAGGACTCGACTCAACTTACCATCCTATATAGTCATTACTCTTCACCACTTTCTATTCCATGCCTCCCTTTACTAGGGATTGCCTTGGCGGCCTACAATCCCGAGCACTTCTATGTTACCATACCTTTTCAACTCAACTCAGGAATGAGTACTTGATAGCACTCACGCATTCTCAACTAGAACCAACTGTGTTCCGTGCCATGCCACCAATCAAGTCATACTCCATATAATAAGCCTTTGAAACCATGGTAACGTGGCAATGAAACCGTGAAAACGTACCTGCTATGATAAGAAAATCTAGAGTATTTGTGTCAACATAAGAGCTATACTTTTGCCCAAGTAGTGGGATCGAAGCAAATCGTGGGATCGAAAGACCACGTACCGATTTAAAAACCCAACGTGAAGTGCTATCTAAGCAGCAACTTCAATATTTCCAAGTTCTACATGAATTGACTTAGAATGAGATTATTTTCTTAGATATGTGGGTTCGTCTCTTCTATTAGCAAACCTATTTAGTGCATCTGAAAACTTCCAATTATTAAGTGTGAAGGCAAGGCTGAGGCAAGTTCATCGAAGCCACAAACTCGAGTGAGGAGTCACCTCGATCGAGCGGGACTTCGTATAAGCCCTTGAATAGTTAAGTCTGAACTTCGTTGCATTTTGATTCGTCATGTTAAACTGACCGGGATGGGACACTGCATACAAAACCCTAGAAGTAAAATATTGGAGGAAGAAGGATCAAAGGTATCAGACCTGGATCTCCCTCAACGCGTCGATGCGTTTCCGACGGCCGGAGCGTGGCTCTCCAGCATGTCCGAGTGCTCCTCTGCCAGTCTCTCAATGTCACTAAGTAGAAACTCAACATCATCAATAACAAAATGCTATTAAAAGAAAAATGGATCGAAAAAGTGTTGGTGTTTTTGCCTTTGGACTAGAAAAGATAGTCCCACATCGGCTACACCAAATGGTGAGCATCTCAATATAATGCATTGCTTGTGTTGAGGTGTGCACATGAGGTGTAGTGGGGCACAAGTTTGTGCCATGTGGGAGTATTTTCCTAGAAGGAAAAAGGATTAATTCCAACAAAGATATAAGTTAATTTTTGTTGTGCGGACTCGGACTTGGACACGGACTCCAGGATATCTCGTACATGCATGGGAGTGTTCGGGGGGTAGGCGTAGACTGGCACACTTCTATGCTGATTGTGGGATGATCTAAAATATCAAACTTTATTTTTGAGTATTGGTATTTTAGTCCCACATCGGATAGGAGAAGAGGTGAAGTCTCAACTCCACTCTATAAACAGAGCCCCTTGGCCTTCTTTGAAAGATGTACCAACAAAAGAGTTAAAGGAGTCTGTAAAGTCCAGGAAGTCCGTTCAAGTCTCAAATATTGACTTACGAGCGTTCCAGAAGTTCTTCGTGAACTTGCTGGCTCTTGGAAGTAGATCGTGTTGGGGCGAATCTTACTTTGAGCAATGGTGATCTTAATCACCCCAGCAAGAACCTTTACTCTTCTTGTTTCTTCTTTCTTCTTTCTTTTTTCTTCTCCTTCATCTGAGTTGTAACTCAGTTCTGTCCGTCTGCAACTGCGATTGCAAGGAAGAACGTGAGATTTATTTTCTGAACTCAGTTCTGTCCGTCAGCAACTGCGATTGCGAGGAAGAACGTAAGATTTATTTTTCTGATTATTGTTGTTTTTGTAATCAGATTTATATTATAGTGTTCCTCTTGGATCTCGAGAATAATCAGAAGGGGAACGTTTATTTGAACCTCTGATATCGACATTGAGTCTACCATCTTTGATCAATCTCCGGGACTAACAATCTCAATGCAAGATCCTTGTAGATGGAGAACTCTCGTGCTTCTCTCATCGATACGTGCTTTAACAAGTTAGAGAAATTCGACGGAGAACATTTCCAAATCTGGAAAAGGAAGGTCACCCTTAATCTTCAACTCGTGGACGTAGATCATGTGTTAATTGAGGATGAACCGACGATTCCAGAAGGAGGAACTGCCGATGCTATTGCTGCTGCACTCGTCAAGCAGAGCAAATAGAAGAGAGAAAACAACATCTATAAACTGATGATTCTCAATTCCATGGAAGACTCTCTGGCAGAGTCATATTCCAAGAAGGTGAAGGCCAAAGAGATCTGGGATTCTTTGGGTAAGTTATATGAAGATGATGAGAACAGGTCCAAAATCTTTATCGTCGAGAAGTACCACAAGTGACTCTTCGAAGACGAGGTGGCGATGCTACCTCAAGTAAAGGAATTCCTGAAGTTGCGCTAGAAGTTAGATGACGAGAAGATGCCCCTCGTCGACAAGTTTGTCGTTGGAGGGATAGTCTCGAAACTTTCTGCTGGTTGGAGCAACTTCTATGCTAGAATGCATCGAAAGAAGCTGGACATTAGCTTGAAAGATCTTCTACAAGAGATCCACATTGAGGACGAAATGCGATCTCAACAGAACATGGACTCTCTGTCCAAACAACTGGCTAAGGCCAACTTGGTGATGACAAGAGAGTTCAAAGGGAAGCATGTGGCTTCTCATCACAAGAAGAAGGACTCCACAAATCTGAATGTGAAGGGTCCTTCGTTCAAGCAACAGAAGTCCAAGTCCCACGTGACTTGCTTCAACTGTGGCAAGAAGGGCTACTATAAGAGTGAATGCAAATCCAGGCCCAAACAAGCTGAACAAGGTAAGCCTAGCAAGGTTCCCATGGTTTTTAACATTACTGCTATGATTGCTCAGGTCACAACTGTGGGGGTTGACTCCGACTGGTGGATAGACACTAGTGCGACCTGTCATGTCTGCTCTGACAAGGAATGGTTCGTCATATACCAGCCAACTTCTGAGAATGTTATCATGGCGAACCAAGCCCAAGCTGAAGTTCTGGGGATCGGAACTGTGGAGCTGAAACTCACATCCGGGAACACTCTGACACTTCAAGGTGTGAAGCATGTTCCGGTGATTGTAAAGAACCTGATCTCTGGAAGCCTGCTTAGCAACGCAGGCTTGAGGATGGACATCAATGCTGGCCAGATGGTGATGTCCAAGAAGGGAACATACTTCGGAAAAGCTTTTCAAACTGAAGGGATGTTCAAAATTCAGCTTGTAAACCAGTCAAATGTAATCAATGCAATCGCTCATTCTGATTATTCTCTTGAGTTGTGGCATAATAGGCTAGGACATGTTCACTGTAAAAGAATTAACAAAATATCCAGTCTAGGACTTATCTCCAAATGTAGGGGTAAGGTAGAGAAGTGTGAAGTGTGTGCTCAGACAAAGATCACAAGAAAACCCTTTTATCGGGTCAATCGAAGCACAGATCTTCTGGAGTTGGTGCACTCCGATATATGTGACTTGAAGCAATTCTCTACAAAAGCCGGGATGAAGTATTTCATAACCTTCATCGATGACTTCTCAAAGTACGCGTTCGTCTACTTGCTCAAGTCTAAAGACGAAGCATTCGAGAAGTTCAAGGAGTTCAGGGCCGAGGCTGAATGATAAACTGCACAACAACTCAAGAGGCTAAGGAGTGATCGAGGCAGAGAGTATCGGTCTCATAAATTCACATCATTATACAAAGAACATGGAATCATAAATGAGACTACTGCTCCATATTCTCCTCAATCTAACGGAGTAGCGGAGAGAAAGAACAGAACGTTAACAGAAATGATGAACTCAATGCTGCTAACTGCGGGTCTTCCTAAGTGCTACTGGGGAGAAGCTGTATTGACGGCCACTTTTATTCTAAATAGAGTGTCGTATGCAAATTCGGACGTAACTCCTCATGAACTCTGGTTCAAAGTCAGACCTAACTTGAATGTCATTCGAGTGTGGGGGTGTTTGGCTTATGTGAAGCTTCCAGATCTGAAGATTCAGAAGCTGGGGACAAGGACTACGAAGACGATCTTCTTGGGGTATGCAGAAAAGAGTGATGCTCAGAGATTTCTTGATATTGAGTCAAATTATATCATCGAATCTCGCGATGCTGAATATTTTGAAGACAAGTTTGCAAGGCACAAGAATATTGTTCTAACGGATATTCCGGAGAATGATGAAGGTGCAAAGGAGATTGAGATCTTCAATGAGCCAGTTGTCCAAGATGAAGTTGTTGCTGAGGAGACAACGATTGAACCAGAACTCACTGAACCGTCGTCGAAGCGAGCAAGGAGGCCGAAGAACTTCGGAGATGACTTCATCACCTATCATGTGGAAGCAGATCCGTTTACCTATGATGAGGCAATGAATTGAGGACCAGAGATGCTATTTTCTGGAAAGAGACGATAGACAATGAAATTGAATCAATCACCTCCAATAACACTTGGGTGTTGGTTGATCTACCTGAAGGAGCAAAAACTATCAGATGCAAGTGGATCTTCAAGAAGAAGATAAAAGCTGATGGAACCATTGACAAGTTCAAGGCCAGGCTAGTGGCAAAGGGGTTTTCTCAGAAGCAGGGGATCGACTACTTTGACACGTATGCTCCGGTAGCCCGGATGACCACCATCAGAATGTTGATTGCTCTCGCAGCGATACATAAGATGGTGATAAAACAGATGGATGTGAAAACGATATTCCTGAATGGCGAGCTGACCGAAGAGATCTACATGCAACAACCAGAAGGGTTTGTCGTCAAAGGTGTCACGACCCGCACCCTAGAGTAAGGGCACGAGACGTGGGTACGTCCAGCCTACGCCGCAGTGTCGGCGGTAGAACGCTGTCCTAGGTCATTCATCTAACAAATATATAAGGTACCTGTACAGTATATACACTCCGAATGGAGGTGATATAGAGACGACTCTTCATGCGGCTCGGTCGTGACGACTCTTCATGCGGCTCGGTCATGACGACGCTCATGCGGCTCGAGTATGAAGACTCTCATGCAGCTCGGTCATGACGACTCTCATGCGGTTCGGGTATGGAGACTCTCATGCGGTTCGGACACGATGACTCTCATACGGTTTGAGTGTGATGAATTTTATGCGGCTCATGAGTACAACAGTTGGGACACGTGGCTGGACACATGTCAAAAGCCGATCATATCTCAATAATTCAGATCTACTGTAATCAAAGTAATCTCTAGATTGGGTCGAATCCCAATAATCATAACAAACAGTGGGGACACGTGGCAGAGAATGATTCAGATTTATTTATTCAGATTTGCAAACGTCAACAAATTATCATGATACAGATTTGTTGCAATCAGCATTAATTACTTATTGGATTCGGTGCAATCTACATTAATGACCCAGATTCAACACATTCAGGATTAATGGCCCAGATTGATTAATCAAGAGGTCGCCGACTTTCAGGAATGGGCAATCATCGTAAACCCTAATGAAGCCCCCCACTCTTATAAATAGCAGGGTGCCATTCCCTTGCGGAGAGATATATATATACAGAGACACACATACAGAGAGATGGAGAGAGATATACACAGAGATATACAGAGAGATCTAGAGAGCCTGAAGAGATAGCATTTCTTCATCAACGCCCAGCAGTTCTTCTACAGAGCCAAGGCTGCACCCGATCGTCTAAGGAGTAAGGCAGAGCTGCCATCGCTTTCCCGAGCCTCTACCGTCACCCCCCAGAATCTAAAAAAAATAATTGTACTTAGATTGCTGTACCTAAGCTTTCGTCCCTAGGCTTTCTTTGTATAAGCGAGTTTGTATTGTGAAGTAAAAGTCCAGTCCTCCGATAATTGTTCTGCTCTTTTATATTTCATGGCAAACACGATGGCGACTCTGCTGAGGACTAACTTCTCTACGGCTGAGGAGTTGGTGACGCAATCGAATGCAGCCAAACTTGGCTCCACGCAACAGAAGATGGTCGTCCGCTTCGACCAACAGGCGTTTGAAGAAATGCTCTCTGAAGGAAGTGCTGGCCCGATCCAGAAGCGAACCCGCACAAAAAAAGCTCGCTGCGAGTGGAGGCCAAAATCATTTGCTCCTCCACAAGCTCTGGACAGGGTACTCTCTGCTACCCAAGACGGCGAAGGCGATTCTCATACGGCTCCACTTCGAGCCGTAGAGCACTCTGCTGTCCCCAAGTCCGGCAGAGGAAAGTACTACGATGCTGGACTAGCAGGGACAAAGAGTGATTCCATGCGCCCCAAGAAGAAGCCGAACACTCCTGTGGCCAAATCTGCCAACCACATGCAGGAGACTCATGCGGGTGAATCTGCCAGCCGCATGAAGAAATTCTATGCGGCTAAGTCATCCAGCCGCATGAAGAAAACTCATGCGACTGAGACTCCCAGCCGCATGAAGAAAACCGATGCGGCTACGTCTGCCAGCCGCATGAAGACTATTGATGATAGCCGCATGACGCCTATTCCACGTGGCTCTGTCTTCGACCGTCTCTCCTATGGTCCTGATCTCCTGTGCTCCCAAGAAGACATGTCTGACTCTCTCCAGTATCACTTAGACTCTTTCTACTATGTGCCTCTACGCACTAGAGCGAAGAAGTCTAGGGCAGCGCGAGTTTGGCAA
This sequence comes from Iris pallida, assembly GCA_029216955.1. Lineage (NCBI taxonomy): Eukaryota > Viridiplantae > Streptophyta > Magnoliopsida > Asparagales > Iridaceae > Iris > Iris pallida. The sequence continues at coordinate 7,892,295 of JANAVB010007798.1, read as the reverse complement.
GCTCGATCCGCTGATCCAACCTCTGACCATCCGAGCGTCCCGTATACCGTTATGCGGGTCTCAGATGGGAAGTTGTACAGGACCACTCGAGTCCAGCCCCCGGCGGCAAATAGACAGAAAGGTTCGCAAAAGTCTTCCAAAATCCAGGGAGCAAACATGGTCGATCCCGACCCGTCTGACTTGCGTGAGGCCATCCTCCACAAACGCAAGGAAAGAGAAGATGCATCAGGGTGCAAAGAGTCCTCCCACGGACGTCATTGCACCCAAGTCATCGTCAACTGCTGCTGCAATAACGCGACGGTGCGAGAAGACCGGCAGTCCGTCTTTCAAAGACTGCAACAGTCGTCTTCAGGAGACGAGGCACTTCCCGTCGTCTCCTGCAACTCTGCTCAGAAAGTCCCCGCTGATGGGAGAGGGAAGAAGACAAATGTTCCCAGCCCGAAGATTTCAACCACTTCGACTAAAAGACTGTCGTCTAAGCGGGTGCCCACCACCGGAGTTTTCCAAGGCACCCGTTCTAAGACGAAATCTGCTACAGTGGAAGATTCGTCGTCCACAATGCTGGAGGTTGCTGTGACTGGGAGTAGCACTCCTCCGAACCTCCACAATAATCCGATATTCCAAGAAGACGAGACGGGGGAGACAACTCTCCCATCAGATGCAGCAAACCCCAACGTCCCCAAGGATGTCCACGAATCCCAAGACGAGGCAAACTCGGAGACTGGGGGTACTGTTCCGTCTGAGTCCGAACCAGAAAAGAATATTCCCACATATCCCGACGACTTCTCACTACAGGGATATGATTCGGAGGGCGCTTCCTCCACTGCTTCGTCCATCTCTCCTCATGTAAAGACGGTGGTCATGACGGACAACAGCCAAGGGGGTTCCAGTGATCGCCAACGCATCGACACTCTGGAGGCCATACTGCTTGCCTTGGTCAAGTCTGTAGACGAGATCAAAGCGGCCCTTCCAACTCTACAAGGAGGGACGCCTGGCCAAACAAGCACGGGTCCCGCGGTCAATGCGGACTCGAATTCAGCGGTACCAAATCTGGGCAATAATCCTCCTGAAGTAACGGCCCCCACCACCGTGGATGAGGCCCGCGAAGCGAGAAGAGAGGTCCGGAGCTCCGAGCCATGTTTCACGCTCGAGAAAACTCTCAAGACCTCAGAATTCGGCAACCGTACCCTGCTGCTTGGAGGGATGTTCCATTCCCACCAAGATATAAGTCGTTCAACATCAACCCGTATGATGGCAAGACCTCCGCAAGTCGGTACATCACTTACTTCGAGGTCACCACCGACCATCTGCCCCATGACGATGCCATCCTCACACGATTATTCATCGGGGCATTGGAAGGAGTCGCCTTCGACTGGTATCGAATTATGCCGGACAACTGCATCCACTCCTTCGCCGGCTTCAAACGCACATTCTTGGAGAGATTCTACGAAGTAGGGCAGGACATCACAATGTCCACTCTCATGGACGTCGTCCAAGGAGAGAAAGAGCTCACAAGGAACTACATTGAGCGGTTTTGCCAAACCGCAATGAAGCTGCCGTTTGGAAATCCGGATTCCTCCTTGATTGAAATTTGCCAAAAGAGATTGCTCCCAACAATCAGTCTCTGGATGGGCGAAAGTCAATTCAAGGACTAGAAGACGTTTATCATCAGTGCCACAAGCGCCGAAGAACGACTGAAAAAGGCTCGCCAACTGGGATTGCACATCTCGGAGGGAGAGGACAAGGGAAGGCGTCCCAACGCCAACACTAACAATGGGGATAGCTCCACCAATAATCGAGACAACAAGGGCAAGCAGGCTATGGTGGCCGACACAGCACAGAAGCCTGAACCAAAGCCGGCAGACAAACAATGGCCGCAAATCACTTACTCCTTCGAAGACGGTCACGTCAAGCCCATCTTGGACATGCTCATACAAGGAGGCAGAATCCAGCTCCCTCCACCAAGACGGGAACCGCGGCCGGCAGAAATGGAGAATCCAAAGTATTGCCATTACCACCGCTACGTCCACCATGCTACACACGACTGCTACCAGCTAAAACGGTACATCCAAAACCTCATCGATTCGAATGCTCTGGCTATCGATTTCGAAGAGGTAACCGTGGCAGCCAATATGGTGTCAGTACAATTTGGCAGCTTTCCTCCGACGGAAACTCAAGACGGTGTGGTCCCCATCCCTCTGGCAACAATGGAGATTGCTAATCTTCCACCTCCCCGAGATCAGGCTGCTGGTCTAGTGCCTCTCACCACATCACGAGGGGAGGTCATGTGGGTCCATCCAGATTTGGTATCAGAAGTGACTCAACCCACACCATCTTCCGTTTGCAAGAAGAAGAGTGAAAAAGTCAGGTCCTGCCGCACAATCTCGGCAGATATCGAAGAAGCTACAGCCGTCGTCACTCGGTCTGGGGCACAATCCCAACCTGTGGCTGACAATCCGACTGAAGATCATCAGCCCGCTACAATGGATGCTCCGGGACCGGCTCAGCCTCCGACGACCGACAAGCCTAGGCCGAGGGAGACTCGCTTTGACAAATCCCTCCGAAAAGAGGCATCACAAGGGCTGGAGAAGCCCTACAACTTCGACATCTTAGCGCAATTGGCCAACACACCGGCCAAGTTGTCATTATACGAGCTTCTGAGACTCTCCAAGGATGTTCGTGCGGCTTTGAGCGATGCACTCCAAAATGTCGATGCATACCTGGCTCAGGTCAACCTCACGGGAGAAAACCCGCCTGCAGATCTCCAAGACAGCGCCTGTACGGGAGCGATGCCCAACATTGTCTTCACTCCGCAAGACATGCTCATCAAAACCAACTTGCATGATCGCCCGCTATACTACACTGGATACATCGGCGACGTAAAGGTGGATCGGATGCACATTGATCCTGGCTCTTCCATAAGCATTATCCCGAAGGGTCTGCTACATCACCTTCGCATCCCAATGCATCGTCTGACACCTACAAGCAGCGCCATCAGCGGTTTCAATTCGGGCAGGAGCTACCCAATTGGGAAGATCCGTCTGAAATGTCAAATTGGCGATCTCCAATCAGAAGTCACCTGCTACGTCTGTGAAGTCATTTGTAACCCTTATTCCATCTACCTAGAAGTTGCGAGACGATCTTGTATTGTATTTTATCTCTTGCTTGTGTGTTTAAATAACCACGGAATAGATCACAATCTTGATTCCTCAAATTCTGTTCCATCATGAAATCGTGCTTAGTTTTGATTTCGAGAACGGAATTTCCGTAGTGCATAGGTTGCAAGCCTCTCTAAGAAACGAATGATCTCTTCGAAGTTAGCCAGTGATTGGAACGGAGTAGCCCCAATCTAGCTAATAAATCAATGGTTCATAAGGTCCATTTTATCTGTATCTTTTGATATCCTCTACCGCTCTTGAAACTTCGTGCTTGTTCACAGTTATTCTTCCTCGTCTTTTCGTACCATTGACTCTCGTCCTTCCTATTTTGGAGGTCGATAACCGTGTTGCTTAGAATTTAGTAGAAGTTATAGTATAAGTTAGTTGATAATTAAAATTTTGGGTTGCTTGATAGATATGCGAGGATTATAGATACCATAGGCGATAGATATCCATTGGAAGAAGTTGAGCAACTAGTTGGATGATTATAAAATTTTAGTGACCTAGCTTTGAGGGAGTAGTGTGACCAAAGGTGGGTAGAAGTCCTCGATATTTTTGTAGTTGCCAAAATGGAAAAGGAGAAGGATATGAACTATTTTTGAGAAATTAAAAATTCGAGGAGATTAGAGTAATGGTAGAGTTCTTTTTGAATTTGAGGAATAGTTATGAATTCGAATTTCGAGGACGAAATTATTTTTAAGGTGGGTAGATTTGTAGCTCCCCTTCCCAGAAATATTTTTAAATATTTATTTATTCGATTATTTGATTTAATAGTGATTTTTCTAAAATTCGTTTTTTTATAAATTATATATATTTATTGGTGTTTTGGAATAATTGTAGGGTTTTTAGGGCCAAAGGAAGATGGTGTAATATGATACGCTATACATATTATTTGGTTTATCAAATTTCGTTATCATCATCATCATTATTATTATTATTATTATTATTATTATTATTATTGAAGATATTATGAAATATTACTATTGTAATATTATTGGGTATATGTGTGTGAAAATATATATGTGCTTGTATATATACCAGTGTATATAAAATATATGTGTGTGTATTTGTATAGATAAATATATTATATAGGTATTTAGGTGTATTTATATATAAATGTATACAGGTATATGTGTGTACGTTTATGTATATACATAAATGTATACGTATATATATATATATATATATATATATATATATATATATATATATATATATATATATATATATATATATATATATATATGTATATAAAAAAAAAATGTATATATGATTATACATATACAAAGGTGTGTATATATTTATATATATAAGAAATAGAATTTATAAAAGGAAATAGAAAGAAGAAAAGAAAAAAAATAAAATAAAAGAGCAGTGGCAGCTCGGCCCCAAGGCCGAGCACTAAGCCTACCGAGAGGTTAAACCCACAACCATGCTCAGCCAACGAGCACCAAACCGTGTTCCCAAAATGCACAGAAAGCCTTAGAAAGGAAAACCCACGCTTAGGGACTCAGCCAAGCCCGACCACAAGCTTGCAACAAAGCAGAGAGCAGCCCAGGGCCAGCTCTCGCGCTCGAGCCCGAGCCCACACCAATGTTTTCCCCTCGGCTCTGTTTTGAGCGGGGGCGCTTATATAATGGAGAGAGTAGTCGGGAGGAGAGAGCAACACAAAACCTAGATTTCCTCGACGCCGCCACCCACGCGCGTCCTCCCCCGCGCGGCGCGCGCCGCCTGGGCCGCGGCCGGCCATCGTCAGCGTGGCCGGGTGCGCGCACAGCGAGCGCGCACGTACGCGAGAGGAAACAGCAACGACAGCAGTCGGAAGGACCGACTTCGCGACAGAATTCCTGCCAGTTCGATCAATCGTTTCACGATTCGTAAACGCAGGTACGTACCCTACTTGACCCTCTTCAACGTCATCCAATTAGTTCTAATTAGACTTCAGTAGATCGTACGGAAAACCCTTTCGAAAATCATGAAAAATCATGATTTATAGAAGTATTTAGCAATTGATTTTAGTACCAGAGCCCGTACTTTGAAGGCGAATTATGAGCCAATCATCAAGGGTTTCAAAAATCTACCTGAACTGATTTAACGACAACCTATACGACTCCTAAACGCTGTTTTTTAGATCTTAATTTCATCCAGTATAGATAAAGTTAAACCAATTTGAAAATAAGGAAAAAAAACCTGTTAAAACAGGACACTTGTAACAGTCCCAAACACCCGACTTCGCTTCGATTTTCCCACCAGTTTATCCTTCGAATCAGGAAACCTTCTAAACAGAAGTTAAACCCAACATATAGGGATAGAAAATTCCAGTAGGCAGTTTGTAGAAATTTACTTTGTACATAGAAATAAACACATGTAAACTTCGTCAAAAATCTGTTTTCAAAATCATAAAAATGCTCCACACGACGTGCGTCACGCCAATCCGGACGACGTGGTCACGTACCGAAAGGATCGAAAGCTGCGTAACGGTTTTGTGGTCGTGTGGGCTTTGACGGAAGTCAAATTGGTCGCGTGTGCGCGACGAATTTGATGCGTATCCGTTGAAATTCTCCGTATCGTGCACTTTGCAAATTTCTCAATTACTTTGTGTACGCTCGTCAGATCGAGATGAAACTTACGCCAACAGAACCGTATCGTTTTTCTGGTCCTGTATGCCAAGTTTGGTCCGATTCTGAGACAGTTGAATCGTACGTCGTTTTGCGGGTCCTACGGTCCCACTCAACGGGCGATTTTGTGCACGGCCCGCCGGAATCCAACTCTGGACATACGGTTGGGTTCGTATCGAAAAACTGGATCCATAGACATGTAGTTTGACGACTTTAGAGACCGTTGACTCTGGCACGCTTTTCGGTGCAAAGCGGGTCCAACGGCGGACATCGTTTTGGCCCGAAATTACCGTTTTGCCCCTGTGTCCAGAATTGGACTTAAGGACAGGCAATCCTAGCTAATTTGACTATTCTGAGATCATTGGTATTGTTTATTTCAGCTTTCGGGGACTGTTGTACGGGTTTTGACTATTGTGGTATATTGAGTGATTTGGATCATCGGTTTCACCAGCACAGGACCACAGGCGAGTACAGTTTATTGTTTGCATTTCGATATTGATCTTTACTATATTTTATTGATTAGTCATTGGTTATGTGATTATTTTTTATTATAAATTGTCGAGTCGGAAATGAGAAGTACCAAGGATGTGTGATCTGACCTTAGACCGTGTAGACCGTGTAGACCGTGTTGCATTTATTTCTTGTAGACCGTGTAGACAGTGTTTTATCTACTTTTTGTAGACAGTGTAGACAGTGATTTATTTATTGTAAAGTAGACCGTGTAGACAGTATTTATTACTGTACTTAAACTGTGTAGATCGTGATTATTATTTTGTAGACATGTTTCTTTACTGCAATATTTTCTGTAGACCGTGTAACTGTAGACCGTGTAACTGTAGACCGTGTAACTGTAGACCGTGTAACTTTAGACCGTGTAGACCGTGTCGTATAATTGTCCCGAGACCGATCACATATCAAAGGTACTTCTAATGGTGGAAAAGTATATTGGTCTATTTATTACTATTGATTTTTCTTACGGCTTTACTGTTTATTTTCAAACCCATGATTGATGTCTAACCTTTGTTTTATAGTCATTTTCTTTATTTGAAATTGCATTCAGTGAATTGTGCTCGTTCCATTCCTGACTGGAAACCAACATTTTCAGGTTAGCCGTGGATTCACTTAGCTTGGGGAGTGACGGGAATACTTGCAGACAAAAGCCTAGAAACTAGCTAGATAGCAGAGTTGTAGTCATTCCATTATTTGTACAAGTTTATATTTTTCTGCAAATGTAAACCTTGTAATCATTGTAAGTTAAATTAATTTTTGTGAATGAGCATTATTTGTGATTTGATCTTCATGGCCGTGACAGCGTTCTACCGCCGATACTGCGACGTAGGCTGGCTTGGACACGTCTCGTATCCGTTTAAACAAAAAAAACGAGTGCGGGTCGTGACAACGTCATAGATGCAGACGCTTCTTACAACATCCTCTTGGGGCGCCCGTGGATACACGATTATATGATCGTGCCTTCCACACTGCACCAGTGCTTCAAATATATCGACAAGCACGGCTTCGTGAGGACGGAATTTGCTGATATCGATCCCTTCAAAGGGGTCGAATTCTACTACTCAGACTCCTGTTTGTATGAACAGTCAAAGAAACACCTTGGTGAAGGAGATATGCAAGCTCGTACCGAGATAGCCACAGGATCAGAAGAACCTCTGACGATCCACCTCCAAGCTCGCAAACCTGGCAAGTCTGCACCCCTTACCGCCACTCTGCGTAAGGACGCAATCAGCCTCTCGGCACAAGAAGAGCAGATGATAATTCGGCTACCAAGGTCTGGCCAAATGCCCAGACCTTCAACGGAGCCATTGACAATCAGGCTGCCGAGAGTCGGCCAGCCGTAAACGGAGAAGCTTAATCCCTCCGACAAACCAATGACGATACGCCTTCCCAAGAAGGGTCGTTACCCCCGATGCAAGGCCTGGAACCTCTAGCGAACCTACCACTTCCCGCCCAGTATCGAGTACCAAGCTGGAGGTCGCTAGTCTGCCAACAACTCTATGCTCTGCTCCGTCAACTGAACCTCTGACGATCAAGCTGCCCAGGTCGTCCTCTCAGTCTTCATTTACGCAGGGGGTAGCCAAAGAGAAACCGAAGCTAGCCAAGTATGTGGCTGCCCACACTGATGTTCCCTCAGCAGATGATGTAATCCCGCTAGAAAAGATACCTTACTTCATCAATAAAGGGCTATCTTTGAACTACCTCGAGCTTAACAAGCTCTGTACAATGTATGCTATGGAACACGGTATAGGCACTCACCTACACATACAGGTGACAAATGTATACACCGTAATCCAGCTTACTCCAGTGGAAGACGCTTACCGCATAATCGAGGGAGGGGACCATCCAATCATCTTCGGCCGGAAGGACGATCCGCAGCCCTTTACCGTAGAAGATGCCGACCTTGAATCAGATACCGGAAGACTGCCTTTGTATCTTTGTAGGCCCCAATCCAAGTATCTCATGCAAAAACAAGGGTATGATCTGGAGACGACGCCAGGCTTGAACTACGGCACTGGACGACGACTACCTTTAAAGCTACCGGTCCCGACGGGCAAACCACGGGACTACTATAGCAAGACTCGATGTGGGTTAGGGTATGTTATACCCACGATGACACCTGAGAGTTCAGATGAAGAATGTGACTGGCATTCACATTCAACCGAGTCACCAACTTCTGATTCGGATACCAGCATCGGAGATGTATTCAGACAAGTCTTGTCAGTCAATATGGCATTCGCCGACGCTTATGAAGAAGACGAAGACATCCCTGAAATCCTCGAGCTAGAGCCGTGGACCCAACAGTTGGATGCACAATGGGAAAAGCGATTCGAACAGAGGGAACCTCCTACTGAAGATGAGGTTATACAGGTCGACCTCGGCAGCGAATCTTCTCCAAAACCAATCTTCGTCAGTAAAAGCCTAACAGACGAAGAGCGAGAATCGCTACTGGAACTTGTCAAAGAATATATTGATGTGTTTGCCTGGAGCTATGAAGACATGCTAGGACTAAACCCCGAGGTTGTCCTTCACAAGCTCAACATTCGGCCGGATGCAAAACCAGTCAAGCAACAACAGCGACGCTTCCGCCCGGGCATCATGGATGCGATCGAAGCCGAAGTCAACAAATTGATAGCCAGCGGCTTCATTCGTGAGGAGCAACATCCTGATTGGGTCGCCAACATAGTACCCATCCTCAAGAATAATGGAAAGATTCGAATCTGCATCGACTTCCGCAATCTGAATGAGGCATGCCCCAAAGATGAATTCCCCCTCCCTATCACAGACATCATAATTGACAACACTTGCGGCTTCGAACGTATGTCATTCATGGATGGTTTCTCGAGGTACAACCAAATCAAGATGTCTTCTGACGACGAAAAGCATACATCATTCCGAACACCGATTGGCACATACTGCTACACAGTCATGCCTTTCGGTTTGAAGAATGCCGGCACCACATATCAAAGAGCCATGAGTATCATATTCAGAGACCACTTACGCAAGACGGTAGAGTGCTATGTTGATGACATCGCTGTCAAGAGTTGCTGTAAGGGAGACCATCTGCAGGATTTGAGGACGGTATTCGACCTGATACGAGCGCACAATCTGAAAATGAATCCCACAAAGTCCTTTCTGGGCATATCCAGCGGGAAGTTTTTGGGTTTTATCATCACCGCCCAGGGTATCCATGTAGACCCTGAGAAGACAAAGGCAATTATAGAGATGGGTCCCCCGAAAAGTCTTTGCGAACTCAGACGCCTCCAAGGGAGGCTAGCTTACATCAGGAGATTCATTTCCAACCTCTTCGGGCGATGTCGACCATTCATCCACCTCATGAAGAGAGGCGTCTCGTTCGTATGGGACGAAGAATGCCAGCGTGCCTTCGACAGCATCAAAGAATATTTGTTGAACCCTCCAGTCCTGGTGGCCCCGGTTGTTGGAAAGCTATTCCTGCTCTATGTACGAGCAATGAAACATTCCCTCGGGGCTCTGCTGGCACAAAACAACGACGCAGGCCATGAACAAGCCATATATTACCTCAGTCGAATGATGATTGGGCCCGAGCACCGATACACCGCTGTAGAGAAGGAATACCTCGCCCTGGTGTTCGCCATTCAAAAGACGCGGTACTATGTCACTGGACAAACAATATATGTGATCTCACGAGTCAACCCTCTCAGGGTCCTCATGACTAAACCAGGGGCACTCAGCTCCCACCGCGCTATATGGGCAATATTGCTGTCCCCCTATCATATGATCTTCGTCCCGCAAAAGGCTGTTAAAGGTCAAGCCCTGGCAAACTTTTTGGCAGCCCACCCAGGCTCGGAGTCGTCCAGAATATATGAAGAAATTTCAGATGACGTCGCCGATGCAACATCTCACGATGATATATGGCGAATGTTCTTCGACGGCGCCTCAAGGACCGGACCTAAGGGCAACATCGTCGTCGGAGTCGGGGTGGTACTGGTTTCTCCTTCCGGACTGGTGATCAATCGCGCTTACTCCCTCACAGAACCCTGCTCTAACAATATGGCCGAGTACAATGCTTTGGTCATTGGCCTCCAACTTGCGAGAGAGCTAGGGGTAGAATATCTTGAAGCATACGACGATTCTCAGTTAATCGTCAATCAGATCCGGGGCTCATACGAAGTCCGCCACGAAGATATGATCCCCTATCACCAAATAGCGATCAACATCATCTCGTCATTCGAGGGGTTCTTCATCGAACACGTTCCCAGACTCCGAAACATCGAAGCCGATGCCCTAGCTGGCCTTGTCACTTCCTTAGTAGTTCCAAACTATGCTCGCCAATCAGTGGATGTGATAGGCCATGAACTGGTCTGTTCCAAGAACAATATGCAATTTGTGGCGAGTTATTCCGCCCAGATGATTGACGAAGTCCCGGATTGGAGACAACCATTCATTGACTTCGTCGTCTACGATATCCTGCCTGAGAACCCAAAGGAAGCCACCTCCATCAAACGGCGTTCTCTCAGATTCTTCTACGATACAGAAACAAAAATGCTGTATCGGCGATCCTACGATGGATTATTGCTTCGGTGTCTGTCAAACGCAGAAGCCAAAGAAGCCGTACGAGAAGCTCATGACGGTGTTTGCGGGCCCATCAGCCTGGCCCTAAATTGCAAGACCGTCTTCGCCGAATGGGCTACTACTGGCCCACGATGGTAGCAGATACGATAGACTATACTAGAAAGTGCAAAGCCTGTCAAGTCCACACGGACTTCATCCACCAACCGTCCGAATTTCTACATCCGACAGTGGCATCCTGGCCATTCAAAGCATGGGAGATGGATATCATTGGTCCAATCACTCCACCTTTCTCCCGAGGACATCGCTTCATACTCGCAATCACAGATTACTTCTCCAAATGGGCGGAAGCTGTCCCGCTTGCAGAAGTCAAAACTTCAAACATGATCAGCTTCCTTAAGCATCACGTCATCTATCGCTTTGGACTGCCCCGAAGGATCATCCACGATAATGGTCCGCAGTTTGCAAGCCACGCCTTCTATCGATTCTGCGACAAGCATCGCATCCAAAATATTACTTCAACGCCATACAATCCAGCAGCGAATGGGTTAGCAGAAGCATTCAACAAAACCATCATCAAATTACTCAAGAAGTTCGTGTCGTCCAACAAACGCGACTGGAACGAGAAGCTTGGTGAATGCTTATGGGCGTACCGTACCACAGTTCGAACGGCCACAGGGAACACACCATTCTTCCTGGTGTACGGGAGTGAGACAGTTCTCCCATTGGAGACTCAAATACCCTCACTTCGCGTCGCCCTTACTTATCAATTGACGACGGATGATAACTACCGACGTCGACTACAAGAGTTAGAGGCCTTGGAGGATAAGTGCCTCCTGGCTCAACAAAGGATCGAACTATACCAAGCACGCATCTCTGGAGCCTTCAACAAGAAGGTTAAGATCAGAACATTCCAAGTGGGCGATCTCGTCCTTGCAGTCCGAAGGCCTATGGTCATGACTTACAAGACTACCGGCAAGTTCCAGCCGAAATGGGAAGGTCCATTCATCATTGAGACTGTATTCTCCAACGGTGCTTACCGCCTCGCAAAACAAAATGAAGACTTGCTCATGTTGCCCGTCAACGACAAGTTCCTGAAGAAATATTATGTCTAAACAACATTTTTCAGATCATTGAGTCATGTACCCGCTGGTGCCGCTGAACTCACATCAACAAAATTCCAGATCATTGAGTCATGTACCCGCTGGTGCCGCTGAACTCACATTCACAGCATTCCAAATTACTGAGTCATGTACCCGCTGGTGCCGCTGAACTCACATCTACGACATTCCAGATTATCGAGTTATGTACCCGATGGTGCCGCTGAACTCACACTCCAACTTCTTCAGATTATCGAGTCATGTACCCGCAGGTGCCTCTGAACTCACATTCCGGTCACTCTTTCAGATAGTAAGTCATATATAACCATACCTCTGAACTTTCTTCCTGGGAGAGATCCTCCCATATGATCCACTACCCGCACTTCCAGTGCACAAAAAGGGTAACAGATCCACAAATTTCTAAAACGGCCATGTCGATGCTACCTCTGAGTCGTTTCACTTCCGCCAAAAAACAAATCACCCCTTTACTTAGAACTTCCATGTCCTCATTACCTCTGAGTCATTCTATGTACCCTCCTGCATTGAGCCCACTCCTGCCATGTCCTCATTACCTCTGAGTGGGAAGGCTCTGTCGAAGAAACCCTCATATTTGCCATGTCCTCATTACCTCTGAGTAAATATGTTGGTCCTCCCTCGACTTATTATCTGTACCAAAAAAAATCCCAGGGTACGCCAAGGATAATAGGTCCACAAATATCCGCCGTTGAGTCCATTCCTGCCATGTCCTCATTACCTCTGAGTAGGAAGGCTCCACGGTAAAACCCTCATACTTGCCATGTCCTCATTACCTCTGAGTAAGTATGTTGGTCCCCTTTCATCCTATTATCCATATCCTGAACCAGGATACGCCAAGGATAATAGGCCCACAAATATCCTCCGTTGAGTCCACTCCTACCATGTCCTCATTACCTCTGAGTAGGAAGACTCCGTGGTAAAACCCTCATACTTGCCATGTCCTCATTACCTCTGAGTAAGTATGTTGGTTCCCTTTTCATCCTATTATCCATATGCTAAGCTAGGGTACGCCAAGGATGATAGGTCCATAAATATCCTCCGTTGAGTCCACTCCTGCCATGTCCTCATTACCTCTGAGTAGGAAGACTCCACGGTAAAACCCTCATACTTGCCATGTCCTCATTACCTCTGAGTAAGTATGTTGGTCCCCTTTTCATCCTATTATCCATATCCGAAGCCAGGGTACGCCAAGGATAATAGGCCCACAAATGTCTCCCGACGACCACAAATGTCCTCTGTTGACCACAAATGTCCTCCGTTGACCACAAATGTCCGTAGTTGACCACGAATGATGTACTAAGTTTTCTAGTACATGCCACTCTTTTTGTATCATGTCTTGGGAGCCCAGCTGCTCCCTGGCATTCTTTCAAATACCTAGTACATCCATATCTTTTCTCATTATCACATGCTTTTGGAGCCCAGCTGTTCCATAGCATTCTTTCACCCAATACATAGAACTTCCATGTTGATAGCACCTCTGAGTTGTTCTGTGTATCCTCATTAGGCCCACTCCTACCACGTCCTCGTTACATCTGAGTAGGAAGGCTCTACTTTAACCCCATATTTACCATGTTCTCACCACCTCTGAGTAAATATGATGGTTCCCTCTCTCAATTTATTATCCGTACCTAAAACCAAGGTACGTAAGGATGATAAGTCCACACAAAATCCCCAGTGGAAGTACTCAAACCTATCACGTCCATGCTACCTCTGACAGGATCTCCACACCAAAACGACTCTACTTTCCATGTTTCTTATTTAAAGTATTCCAAATTTTCAATTTGAAAACTTTGAAGGGGGTCTTGTAGAAGCATGGAAAATATTGCTTTTAGTCCCACATCGGAAAGGAGAAAAAGAAAGGGCTCATTCCATTCTATAAATATAGCCCCCTTTTCTCCTTCGAAAAGGGCACCTACTTCTCTTCCTTCCTTCCAACTTGGACTCTTCCTACTATGTACCTTCGGGTGCTAAGTCAAAGAAGTCTAGGGCAGCGCGGGCTCGTCGAGCTCAGTCAGCTGTCCCAACCTCTGACCATCAGAGCATCCCGCTACGCGGGCCTCTAATGGAAAGTTGTACAGAACCGCCCGTGTTCAGCCCCCGGCGACAAACGGATAGGGTGGTTCCCAAGAGTCTCCCAACAAAGATCAAGGACAAGTACTTTTACTAGTCTTGCATCGGAGAGCGAACATGATACTTACGCACTCGTGTGCTCGAGATACCCGGGTCCACAAAGCGAGTGCAAAAGTTAATCGAGATTTCCTTGACTTGCGAGATGTGATCCTTCAAAAGCACAAGGAAAGAAGGGGAGTCTCATGCGACTGAAAACCCAGAAAGCTCCATACGGCCCATGAGGATTTTATGCGGCTCAAAATCCAAAAAGCTTCATGCGGCTCAAAATCCAGAAAGCTTCATGCGGCCCAAAAGCAGCAGGGGCCCTTAGGCAGCCCAAAATCAACATGGAAGCCCATGGGGCTCATTCAGAAGGAGCCTCATGCGGCTCAGAAACTCATGCTGGCCGAAAGTCTTCTGGAGCCTCATGCGGCTCGGATAAGCTCTATGCGGTTACGACTCCAGTCATGACAACTCTTCATGCGGCTCGAGTATGAAGACTCTCATGCGGCTCGAGTATGGAGACGCTCATGCGGCTCGGTCGTGATGACTCTTCATGCGGCTCGGTCATGACGACGCTCATGCGGCTCGAGTATGAAGACTCTCATATGGCTCGGTCATGACGACTCTCATGCGGTTCGGGTATGGAGACTCTCATGCAGTTCGGGCACGACGACTCTCATACGGTTTGAGTGTGATGACTTTCATGCGGCTCATGAGTACAACAGTTGGGACACGTGGCTGGACACATGTCAAAAGCCGATCATATCTCAATAATTCAGATCTACTGCAATCAAAGTAATCTCTAGATTGGGTCGAATCCTAATAATCATAACAAATAGTGGGGACACGTGGCAGAGAATGATTCAGATTTATTCATTCAGATTTGTAAACGTCAATAAATCATCATGATGCAGATTTGTTGCAATCAGCATTAATTACTCATTGGATTCGGCACAATCTATATTAATGACCTAGATTCAACACATCCAGGATTAATGGCCCAGATTGATTAATCAAGAGGCCGCCGACTTTTAGGAATGGACAATCATCGTAAACCCTAATGAAGCCCCCCACTCTTATAAATAGCAGGGTGCCATTCCCTTGCGGAGAGATATATATATACAGAGACACACATACAGAAAGACGGAGAGAGATATACACAGAGATATATAGAGAGAGCCAGAGAGCCTGAAGAGATAGCATTTCTTCATCAACGCCCAGCAGTTCTTCTACAGAGCCAAGGATGCACCCGATCGTCCCAGGAGTAAGGCAGAGCTGCCGTCGCTTTTCCGAGCCTCTACCGTCACCTCCCAGAATCTAAAATAAACAATTGTACTTAGATTGCTGTACCTAGGCTTTCGTCCCTAGGCTTAATTTCTTTGTACAAGCGAGTTTGTATTGTGAAGTAAAAGTCCAGTCCTCCGATAATTGTTCTGCTCTTTTATATTTCATGGCAAATAGACTATTCTACTTTGGAATTATCTACATGTTTATTTATACTCCTCTATCCCCAATCAATACACAAGTATCCAGTCAAGTTACGTTAAGATTTATGACTATACTACATTGCCCATAAAGGGTGATTCAAGAGTGATTCATGAAGATTCGTGAAGGCTCTATGATTCATGAGAGTACAGGAATCATAAGCTGATACATAAAGATTCATGAAAATAGAAGCATGAGATACATGATGTAAGTGAAACACACGAGACAAGAATATCTGATGCTCCCGAGAGGGATAACATCCCATGAAGGGATCCATATAGTACTAATCCGTGTTACCAACGTGTAAACATCAAGTAAAATAATCTAAAGCAGGAAATATAATCCTAAACAAGTTATGAAATGATCAGAGAATGTACTCGCCTGGTATCCTGAATGTCTGAAAAGAATATACTGTCCGAGGAGTGATGTCTGTCTCCTATAGAACAGTATAAGTCACTACATGTCTAAAATAATAAAATAGACTGCTACAATACATCTATATGATATTTGGGATCAATCTAGGCTAAAATTAACCTTTGGTCAACTCTAGTCAACCCTAGCAGTCAAACTAGGTCAACTCTAGTCTAGTTAGGTCAACAAGGTCAAACTGGGTTAAACTAGGTCAAACTAGTCTAGGTTGGTCAAACCTAGGCTTAACAAGTCAACCTAGGTCAACTAACCAAATACCATACAAGTTACACTAGCCTAGTGATACACAAGTGTATCCACACCACATGCCATAGGCTATCCTACCCAGGCCATGAGCCAAATCACACATAGGCCAGTACCCATTACCATATTAGGCTACATATATATATTACACTCACATACCATTATCTATATAGGCAAATGCCATATCCAATTCACATTACCTAATCACATGCACATTTCACATATTTATTACATTACACATAGGTTAGGTAATATCTTTATATATATATATATATATATATATATATATATATATATATATATATATATATATATATATATATATATACATCGGCATAGGGAGATAGATGTGTGTAGGCAATGTGTGTGTGTGTACTTGTAGTGTGTATATGGTGATTAGTGTGACAGGGAAGTAGTGTCATGTGTGTGTGTGTGATGCTATGTGTGACAGGAATTAGATAGGTGTGTGTCATATGTGTGTATGTCATGTGTATGTGTGTGTATGGGCTAAGGGGAATGTGTGTGTATGTGTATGGTGTCACATAGATTGTGTTGGGTGTAGGCATGTGTGTTCATGTCATGAATGTGAGTGTGTGAGGAAATCTGGAAATCAGTCCCAGGTTTGTGTGAGTCACAAACAGTGAGAATAAAGTGTGTGAGTGACTGTGTGTGGGATGTGTGTGTGTGTAAATGTCCTAGTGTACCAGGAATTTCATATATGTGTGTGAGTGTGAATGAATGATAGGAGTAGATATGAATCATGAGTGTGCCTGTGTGACAGGAAAATAAGGTAGGGTATGTGAGTGTCCAGTGTCACATAGAGTGTGTGTAATAGGCTCAGGAATCAGTGAAATAAATAGGGTGGTGAATGAGTGTAGTAAGAAATCAGTCTCAGGAAAACCCAATGACAGTTAGCATACCAAACCCGATTTCTAATGACCCATTTTATCACACAGATCAAAGTTAACATGTTCATCACTCATCAAATATGTAGGTGAACTAATTCCTACATTTAACAGCATCTAAACAGTTAAAAAAACAATTTAAAACCAGAAAATCAAATTAGTTCAGTGTATCAGTGCGTATCAGCCATATTGGGAATTAGAGAATTCGAACTCAAATTAATCATTAAAATTACAAACAATAGGTTGGTAATAGGTGCCACATTTGTGCACGTGTGTCTCGAGTCCTCTCGTGTCACCCAGAGCCCGATACGGCATGTACACACATCATGAACCACTCTCGTGCACACACAGACACACTGTCTCGTGCACGCGTGCACTCGTGTCTAGGACACGACACACGACACGTGTGGCCACGTAGTCATGTCCACGTGTAGCCCACGTGTCAGGCTACACGTTCGATACCCTGTGGGGTGTCTACGATGTGTCCGAAGCGGACACGAACTCGCGTTCGTGCGTGCCTGTGCACGTGTACAGCCGCCTGCGTATGACAGCGCGCGGCCAGTGCGGGCGCGATTGTGCTGCGTGTACTCAACGACATGCTCCCAAATTTTGGAAGCATGGTGACAGTCACTACCCCCTGCTTTCCACAAAAAATTGTGTCCTGACATGTCCTGTGTCTCGAGTTCTAGCCCCCGATATGCAGGACACAGCCTAGGGCTCGTGCTGCGTGTCCAAGCCAAAAAACTCGACACAAACGGACACAAAACACTAAACAACCTTCACAAATATTCATACACACACCTAGATCTATAGATCTGTGTAATTAGTTTTCAAAAATACGAAAATAATTTTCTAAGAAGCATTTCTACAAACACCTATATTCCTATTATGATATGTGTCCGATACGGACACGAAATGGACACAAATTGTGCCCAAATCTTGGGGACAGCTAGGAAATTCTAAAACCTAGCCTTATATGCAAAGAAATCAGGAAAACAATGAGTTTAGATGGTTTACCTATTGAGTGTAAATGCTCAAGAAAAGCTTCAAAGGAAAATGATTCCAAATAGCAACTCCAAATCTCCAAATGGTACACAAACTGAGGTGAACCTCCAAAATCAGTAAACAAACATAAATTAGATCCTAATGCAAAAGACTAGGATTAAAAAGGAGTTAAAATGAATTAAATAGGATTTTAGAGGAATGGGAAAATACCTCTCCTTCCAAAATTAGGGCAAGAACAAAAGAGGCAAGAACACACTAAGAGATTACTTATAGACAAGGGAAAACCCTAATAGTGGCTGCCATGGGTGGGTTTAATTTGGTTTTGGGCTTAAGTCATGGGCCTATGGCTTAATTGCAAGTCTTGAAATTGGTAAATCATAAGTCATTAACTTAAGCCATAAGTCATGAACCAATTTCACTTAAACTAATCCTTCCTACCTTAAAACTTATTTCTAATGACTAAAAGTTGGTTAACTTAAGTTAGACTAGGGTCACCATAGCTAGGGTTAGCTTCTAGGCTAGTCTACAAGTCTCAGCTAGTCAAGTCAAAATCACAATCACCAATCCAATAATTAATCAAATTATTATGATAAGTCAAAATGACCAAATTATCCCTAGGCTAAAAATGATAAATAGATATTCCAAATCACAGGGTTAGACTCTAGGTCAGACTGTCTCTACGGTTTCACTAGCTGCACATCAAAATCACAAGTCATGATTTTAAAATAGTTTTAAATGATAAAAAATCACCAAAAATTATATCATGATTTAAATATTATTAATAAAAGATTAAAATTACAAAATTCAAAATTACCCTCATTTAGAAAATTGGGTGTTACAAAAGGACTTGAAGACAAAGTTTGCAAGTTGGTAAAATCTCTGTACGGTTTAAAGCAAGCTCCCAAAATATGGCATGAGAAGTTTGATAAAGTCATAAGGTCAAATGGCTACAAGGTCAGTGAAACAGACAAGTGCATCTATACGAAGTTTGCTGACGGAAGAGGAGTCATCGTTTGTCTATACGTGGACGACATGCTAATCCTAGGTACGAATATAAGCTGTGTCACGGAGACAAAGAAGTTCCTCTCGACGAAGTTCAGTATGAAGGACTTGGGGATGCTGATGTTATCTTGGGACTCAAGATCATCCGGACAGACACTGGATTAGCGCTGTCACAATCTCATTACATTGAGAAGATGATCACTCATTACGGGAATCAGGATCTTCCAGGGATCGATACACCGTACAAGTGTGATATGAAGCTGAAGCCTAATTCAGGAGAAAGCGTCAGGCAGCTGGAGTATGCAAGCATAATTGAGAGTTTGATGTATGCTACTACTGCCATAAGGTCTGACATAGCTTTCACTGTGGGAATGCTGAGTCGTTTCACGAGCAACATAGGCATTGAGCACTGGAAAGCTGTGAAATAGGTTATGAGATATCTCAAGAAGACTTAGACATATGCACTGCACTACAGCGAAGATCTGCAGGTAGTGGAAGGCTTCAGTGATGCCAGCTGGTGCTCAGAAGTGGAGAGCGAGAGGTCCACAGGTGGATACATTTTCACAATGGGTGGAGCTACTATATCGTAGAAATCGAAGAAACAGACTATGCTCTAGCGGTCATCCATGGAATCTGAGTTCTTTGTACTTGATACCGCAGCAGAGGAAGCAGAATGACTTCGGGAGCTCATGTATGATCTTCCAGTGGTTGGGGCATAAATACTGGGGATACCGATATACTACGATAACCAGGCGACTACGACGGTGGCATCAAATGACCTCTTCAATGGAAAGAAGAGGACTGTGCGGTTGAAGCACAGGGTAGTACACGATCTCATCAAGAGGGGTGTTATTACAATGATTGATGTTCGGAGTCAGGAGAACCTGGCGGATCCGTTCACCAAGGGCCTCAAGCGCCAGCTGGTCGATGACACAGCTTGTAAATGGGATTGAAGGCATTCTGATATTGTGTTATTACATTCCTACCATAAAGTTTTATGCTATTAGTTCAAAGAGAAATCTACTAGGCATCTAGCTTTTGGTTTAAGGGAGGACTATTAACCGGAAGAATATCAGGAATGGTGGGTACTTATCCTCTGTGGCATGGAGAGGTTACAAACCAACAACCACTGTTGTCTACTATTATTTTCTGCGAAAAATGGATCCTGTGGGAAGGTTGGCTTAAATGCCTTAATGAGTTCTCAAGCAGAGTGAATGCCTGGAGTGCTTTACAGGAAGCACGGTAGTGCAGCACTACAAGGAGTGTAACTCCATGCTACAGTGAGGTGACTTCACCATGAGGTTCCCAGGTAGGGATAATCCTCGGCTTTGCAAACCAAGTCACAGCGGAGTAGCACCGCAAATAGGCAGGTAGCCTAATGCTGTATGATAATCATAATAAAGAGAGGTAGACATTACTACAAAGAAGACGATGTCCTCATGTTACAGTGGCATGACACCACAAAAAGGTACCAGGTAGGGTAAAGTCTCGGCTTTATGAGCCATGTCATAGCGGCGTAACACCACACGGAAGCACAAAGCTTCGTGCTGGATAGTTTGGCACTACAAAGAGGCTTGTGACCTCATGCTACAGTAGTATGACACTACGATGAGGTACCCAGGTGGGGTAAAGCCTCGGCTATCATAGTGACGTAGCACCGCAAAGAAGCGCAATGCTTCATGCCATGACTCTTTATAAAGAACACACCTATAGTATATGGACAGAGATATTAGGCCGTCTCTTGAGGGTAAACTTGTAGACGCCCAAAATTATACACTGAAACCAGGCTGGCACAAGGCCTTTAATGTGCAGCCAGAAGCATAGTTGATGTCATTATGTGAGTAGGAAGAATTACAGTTATGATGCAGAATTTAAGGCTTAGTCCATTCTTGTATCATGCTGTTATTTAACCTATGCGGGAAGATTCAAGTCGTAGCGACATCTCTCCTAATGCATGATGGATAGTCACTGTAGGGAACGCTCAACCCATATATTGAGATATGTAGGGGATTGTTGGTGTTTTTGCCTTTGGACTAGAAAAGATAGTCCCACATCGGCTACACCAAATGGTGAGTATCTCAATATAATGCATTGCTTGTGTTGAGGTGTGCACATGAGGTGTAGTGGGGCACAAGTTTGTGCCATGTGGGAGTATTTTCCTAGAAGAAAAAAGGATTAATTCCAACAAAGATATAAGTTAATTTTTGTTGTGCGGACTCGCGGACTCGGACACGGACTCCAGGATGTCTCGGGCATGCACGGGAGTGTTCGGGGGGTAGGCGTAGACTGGCACACTTCTATGCTGATTGTGGGATGATTTAAAATATCAAACTCTATTTTTGAGTGTTGGTATTTTAGTCCCACATCGGATAGGAGAAGAGGTGAAGTCTCAACTCCACTCTATAAATAGAGCCCCTTGGCCTCCTTTGAAAGATGCACCAAGAAGAGAGTTAAGGGAGTCTGTAAAGTCCAGAAAGTCTGTTCAAGTCTCAAATATTGACTTACGAGCGTTCCAGAAGTTCTTCGTGAACTTGCTGGTTCCTGGAAGCAGATCGTGTTGGGACGAATCTTGCTTTGAGCAACGGTGATCTTAATCACCCCAGCAAGAACCTTTACTCTTCTTCTTTTTTCTTTCTTCTTTCTTCTCCTTCATCTGAGTTGTAACTCAGTTCTGTCTGTATGAAACTGCGATTGCAAGGAAGAACGAGAGATTTATTTTCTGAACTCAGTTTTGTCCGTCAGCAACTGCGATTGCGAGGAAGAACGTGAGATTTATTTTTCTGATTATTGTTGCTTTTGTAATCAGATTCATATTATAGTGTTCCTCTTGGATCTCGAGAATAATTAGAAGGTGAATGTTTGTTTGAACCTCTGATCTCGACATTGAGTCTACCATCTTTAATCAATCCCCGGGACTAACAAAAAGTCCAAAGACCCACCTTTAAAGCATTCACGAGGCCCGCCATGTCCTCTTCTCTCAGACTACAAGAATCGAAGCTTGAGGTCAATAAAACCAAAAGGGTGTCCTCTACTAGAGGGGAGAGATAGATGACCAAAGGAGGAGGGGAGCTCGTCGGGCTGAGCGTGGCCGGGGAGTTCGTCGAAGACCGAGAGGGGGGATCCTAGATGAAATTAACGACTTGTTGCGACTTATGTGCCGCAGTCCGTCCCTAATTTAGCAACGTTCAATGACTCTTAGCGACATTGTTTTTATAGTACCTAACAATAGTCGCTACTCGTTGTCTTTCATTGTACTCAGTGACGAATTGCGACATATTTATTTGGAGTTGTTAAATTTATTTACTATAGCGACGTTCGGTTATGGAGTCGATGCATGATGCCGCTAAATAGACTTATTTTGGTCGTGATAAGGTATGTGTCAAAATTTGATTAATACCAATATCCACAACAATTGCTTACCAATGGTAGTTATGAAGTTATACGTACGATGGACTACTTTAGATCGAGTTTTTAACACGTTGATTCCCTCTAAGAAAAGTTTACCTTAAGGCCTCGTTTTAGTTCACGGAAAGGAAAGGAAATCAATTCCTTGTTCATTTTCTTTCCTTTGGAAAATTGTAATTCTCATACATTTTTCTTTTCGGTGTTTGGAAAGACCAAAAAAATTGGAAGGGAAAGTGAATTCCTAGATTGGAAAAGTGAATCCCTAGGTGGGTCGGAGGAACCACTTTTCTCCTAATTTTTCTTTTCCTTGGAAATCAGTTTCTTTTTCCAAACATTTTTTTTGGCATCCAAACATAAAAAATGAATTACTTTTCTTTCCTAATGTCATGATTCCGTGAAACAAACATGGCCTAAATGTAAGGGGTGTGAGAGGATAATAGAAGGGACGTTAAAGAGAAGAAAAGAGGAAAATCATGGGACAACATCTTGTTGGAATAGAACTTGATCACATGGCAAAAATCCATAATCATGCACAGGTTCAAGAAGCAGGTCAGCTTTGTTTCAGAATCAAATTAAGACGACAACTCAAAACGAAGTTGAAGCCAATTTTGCGTTCAGAAAATAGCACGCAAGAGTGCGACACTCATGCATGTCCTGGCTAAGTTTGCCTCACTCGGCTAGGAACCTATTTGAGCTCGTGCCCACATGGGCCTGCAGTCTATATTTCCAAGGGCACTCCACGCGTGCACACGAAGGATTCAAATATGTGCAACTAGACTTCCCACATGAAACAAATAAGTTACGACGCTATGAAACACACAAGAAGGAACAAATCACCAAAACTTTCCATTTGAGCATTGACATACCAGTCAATTCCAACATCTTCAGCATTTTCTCTACAAAAATGTATCCCGACAAGAGTGTTCTTTATGGCTTTGAACGTATATATTCTAGTTTCGACAATATCCTCCAGAACCTTCCTTCTCCAATGAATCAAACCAGGAACTATTTGAACACAGACGTGTGGAACTATCAAAACACGAAACAAGAGGGAAAGCCCTACTCCATTCAGGAAGATATTGATCGTCATAGTCCCGTTTTCACTCTAGTTACTAGATTGGCATGTGGCAGATTTGGTTTAGGAAACATGGTTCACAAGTATCAATATCGATCGGTATCGGATCCTTCCTATGAGTATCAGTAGTGACAGTATCGACGATTTTAGATCGGAGTATCATTTTTTGTTATTTGAAAACAAATAACTATTAAAAAAATTATAAAGAAATATTTTAGGCATTTATGCATATTTTGGTTATTTTATGTGTTGTTTCATAATAGTTTTGAAATTGAATGGAAAAAATAGTCACTTTTGCTGATTGGTTTACGTGCGATATATAAATTTTCTTCATTTACATGTTTCTACATCCTTGTTGATTAGTCTTTTTTTCTTTCCGAATTGTCTAAAGAGATTTCCAATGTTGGTATCGGTTAGTATCGGAATAGATCGATATCAGATTGAGACATGTCAAACTGTATCGGTATCGACTGTATCGTATTGGTATAAGCTGATATTGCAAACTATATTAGGAACCCACGAAATTGAAATTAAAGTAGGTACGTTTCATTTTTTTTTTTTTCTTTGAGGAATTAGCTTAGTTTCAATTTCTTTTGGGTACCAGCCGAGTAAACAATTTTCTACAGCATTCAATCAGTGCCTAGTGACATGTCCCAGTTACATTGCTCAGGAAGCTCACAAGTAACACAATATTATTGGTGGAAATCAAACAAATGCTTTGAGGCAGAAAGAAGTACTTCAGCAATGTCTTTCTTGAAGACTTCTTGGCACTTGTATGGAGAGCTCAGCTTCCTAATCAAAGCTATAACTATTGGAGTGGGTGGGGCTCCCAACCTATGTGGAGAATACCCCGGAGAGCGACGAGCGCCATCCGTGTGTCGAAGAAGCTCGGGGAGTGCATGGATTCTATTTTTGAACATATATGGTAATAAAATATATGATTGGATTTTCATATTTACTTTGATCATATATTTATGATTGGACCCTTCATATAGTAGCTTTCCATATAATTAGACTTCCAATTATGGTTGGATTTCCATTAAATATATGATTGATGCATATTGGAAGTTTCCATATATATTGGCCTTCCATATATGGATTACCAAGGACTTATAAAAGGGTGATGCATGCTAGTTATAAAATCATCTCAAAAACAAGAGTGCTTTACAATCTTTGAGAGAGAGAGAGAGGATTAAGGACTATTGTGAAGGAAAGATTGCTTCGAATAATTTTTGGCATCTCTTGTTCTTCGGAGTCCGCAATCAAAAAAATTTCTTCTTTCAAGTGAGTTGTGGTGATCCGTGTTGGATCGGGAGGAGCTTGTAGAGGGTGTATTCTCTTTATTCCATTAGTGGAGGTTCTTCAGGGTTGGACTCCGATCGTCTCGTAGTTTTTTCCGCAAGAATTTTCTACGTCAAAATTTTTTGTGTTTGCGATTGTGTTTGGCGTTTTTGGTTTGTGTGCTTTTGCTCGGTTCTCTCGCAGGACTTTCTGGATTGGAGGAACGGTTTTCGCACTTCGTTCCCAACAGAGTGGTACCAGAGCTTTGGGTTCAAAGAAGTGTCAGGAGTTGACAGTCAAACCAGGAAGTAGAGATGGATGCGAAGCCGGTGCGCATGGCGAACCTGAACGGTACCAACTACCATTATTGGCGGAATAAGATGAAGGATTTGCTGTTCGTCAAGACACTACAAGAAAAGAGACCTTTTACGACATTACAATTAAGGCGTACCTAAAATAGTATGTCGTAAATGATTTTTTACGACATACAATTTAGAGAATGCCTTAAAATTATCTAGAATAAAATTTATGCTACTATTTACGACGTACACTGGATGCCTTAACGTGTATACTAAATAAGGCAGACATTGAATGTTGTAAAAGTCTTTATTAAACTTTTAACGACGTTTATTGAGTGCCTTAATCGTTTACAAAATAAGGCGCACAATAAATGCCTTAAAATTTGAAAAGGGGGGGGGCGCCAAAATTTTCACTTCCCTCCAAAGCCCGCTTAGACCCGATCAGTAAAAACAAGAGTTTCCTTCTCCTTACATATACACACCCTTCTCCTTACATAAACAAAATTTTCACTTCAGTATAGAAGAGGAATTTCGTCGATTCCTCTCCTTCAGAAATCCGCGGAGTAGAACGAGGGAGCAAGGAGAGATCAAGAAGAAGCATAACACCCGTGACCTCCCCTCGAGTCAGTATAGAAGAGGGATTTCGTCGATTCCTCCGCCACCTCGACGAGTGCAGTCGATTTCTCCACCCTCTCGAGAAGGTCTGGTTCCATCTCTGCTACTTCTTCTTCTTATTTTGTTTTTCTTTCATATTTGTGTTAAATCATAAGCAATATTCTTATCTCCTAATAATTTTTCCCTATTTTAGGCTTTTATTTCCCCAATTTTTTAGGGTTTATGATGCGAGTTCATAATCATTCTGAAAGAGGAATTTTTTTCTTCTCCATCCTCGTGACCTAGGTTATCGGAGTGCCCGTGCTACAAATCCATCCCCTCGAGTCAGTATAGAAGAGGAATTTCTTCTCCATCCTCGACAAAATGGACGAGTGCAGCCGATTCCTCCGCCACCTCGACAAAATCGACGAGTGCAGTCGATTTCTCCACCCTCTCGAGAAGGTCTCGAGAAGGTCTGGTTCCATCTCTTTTACTTCTTCTTCTTATTTTGATTTTCTTTCAAGTTTGTGTTAAATCATAAGCAATATTCTTATCTCCCAATAATTTTTTCCTATTTTAGGCTTTTATTTCCCCAATTTTTTTAGGGTTTATGATGCGAGTTCATAATCATTCGTATTTGAGTTTTAGGGATTTAATTTTTTAGGGTTAAATTGAGTTTTAGTTTATAAATTTAGAGTTTTAGTTTATAATCATTCAAATTTTTTAGGGTTAAATTGAGTTTTAGTTTAGAATCATTAGAATTTGAGTTCTTCTAAAATTGTTTCCAATTGCTGATGTTGTACTTGATTAAAGGGTCTAATACCAATTCCAGTATCACCTTCTTTACCTTGTTTAATGCCAGACAGTAATTCGGTAGGAAGAAAATTTGAACCTTTTTGTAGTTCGTTTACTGAATGCCCATGTTAGTTGCAGGCTTCACAGTATTGGTATCTGAACTGGTTGGACTCTTCTTATGGGTATCGGTATTGGTAGTTTCGGCAGCTACGGGGGTTTTGGATCGGAGTTTTGGAGCACCTTGTTTACTAAGTCAAAATTAATTATTATTACTAAATACCTAGAAAAATATTTCATATATTTAGGCATAATTTCATGTATTATTTGTTATTTATAGTGGTTTGAATGGAATAGTATTAACATCGATGGGTGTTGTGAATTTATAAATATACAACTTTGGCAAATGAAATGGTTACAATGGGTCAATAAGAAATTTTGTCGACACTTTGTAGCATGTAAATCTTCGACATACCGAATCATTGTATTGACACCATTTTCCTCAAATTTCTCTCTTTTCCTTGTCATTTTTCTTTGCCTAATTGACTCGAAAAGATAGTCCTTATGTTGGTATTGGTCGGTATCGGTAATGGTTCAGGATATGCCAAAAATGATACAATATGGTTGCTACCTATTGGTGTCAGCCAATACTGGGAATCTTGGTTAATAAGGTAAAGAAGGTAAATCGAATTTCGGCACTAAATGTATGAAAAGTATGGCCAGGAGCATACATTTCAGAGAACTTTGGTTATTAATATGTCAAACCAATTCAGAGAACTTTGGTTATTTAAATCATCATTATGATATAACTATAAGTTAAATGTATTGCCATGAGCATAATGGAAATGCATCCTCATCCTGATAGTATCACAAAGTGGATTCCCTTCAAATAAAGTACTTGCATATAAACTATTCTCTATTTCAGTGGCTAACAGGTTATAATTCGTACAAGTGGGTCATACACAATGGACAAAGGTAGGATACACTTTAGAAGGTTACTATTTATTCCTTGCAACCATAAATATTAACATATTTCGTGACGGTTTTTATCACGATAACCGTTACGAAAATATATTTCGTAACGGTTTTTATCACGATAATAACCGTGACAAAAATTATTTTCGTAACGGTAATAACCATTACAAAAATGCCCTCTTCTGTTACTTATTTTGCACTTTTGTAACAGTTATAACTGTTACAAAAATCCTTTACATTCAAAAAAATATTTTTTAATATATTTGCTATGTACCTGTATTCGACATGTGATTAAAGCACACTCCAATTACAATATTAGTTGTACAAGTTCAATAATATACAAGTTCAACAATAATATTTTACTTCAATAAAAAGTAAGTTTACATTTCCAATAAATGTATATATAAGCTCAAAACTCAACATTTAAATTTTATGAATATTACATTTCCCAATAAGTCGGGCAACAAGTAATGGGTCTCAATAGATACTACATTTCTTACTATTATAAATGTTACACAAATACATACAACAACATGCATGTGCACAAGCACATTATCCATCTCATCTTCTTCCATCTGTTGTTCCTCTTCCTCTTCTTCCTCCTTTAAATATTTTCAGTGTTTGCTTCGATAGCAGACTCTTCCTATGATCAAGTCCTACAAATCCCCAGTAAATTACTACTATTTGTAATATAAAAACAATCACATTGAACATAAATAGCTGAAAAAATACTACAAAATAAACCTAGCAAAACATGATGTTTCTGTTTACAAGCTCAACAAAAATGAGTACGAGAGAAAGCTATAGTCTGAAAGTTTATGATAGAAAATTCCTTGTTTGTTGTCCAAATAAAATTCTGGCTTAGACAAAGCTCAAAGAAGTCTTTGACAGAAAAACCAAATCTTGAGGCTATGTATACTTACTTTCTTCCTTCGATAGCATACTATTCTTGTAATAAGATATTAGTCTAAAAATTAATATGGGAGACATAGCAACCAAAAATGCTCTAGAAACAGTAGTCAACAGAAAGGCATATTAGAATTGTCAAAGGTCTTAAATATGCTTTCTTGTAGCTTCTATAGGTATGGTAATCACATCATTAGCCACTAAATTAAAAAAAGAGAAATGTTAGCATGACAACATCCACAGTTCGAAACTAATTAAGTACACAAAAACCAAGTTTAGTTATGAGAGGATCAGTCTATCAAAAATGCATCATATGCGTCACTCTGACTTCATTAAGTATCTGACATCATATTGCAGATACTTATGCTGTCAATTAAAGGTAAAGTCTATACACTGCATAGATATGAATATGAGAAAAAATGATACAGACATGGCAATGATTTCTGGAGTGTTTCTCTATTCATTCCCTACTCTCTGTTATTAATATACTTATATTTGTAATTCATGCAATGAAATAAGAATAGTAAACTTGGCATCAACTTTAGAGAAACGAGTGATTAATCTATGTAAATTATTACCATGGTATGTGGTATTACCTTGAGTAAATCAATTTTTTTTGGAGTGTTTCTCTATTCATTTCCTACTGTCTGTTCTGCCAGTTTGTTGGGTTCATTCCTTTCTTACTCTTCACTGTAAATTATTTATGTAGCTTTGCTAGTCTGATATTTTAGTTACCTATATATTGAATGAACATGCCAAATAGGCATCAGTGCCCCTGTCCAGTTTGTCCTGGACAAGGATATGGTCTGCTTGAAACCTGAGTTTATTTGGTATGCTTGAAACCTGAGTTCACATGTTAACTGAGAAATGGAGTCTTTGATTTGTTGAATATAACTGGGTTCTTAATGAATGTCTAAAACCTGAGATTGGTGTTGGGATTGCTTAATATGTTAAGAGAGCTAAACTGAGTGCTGAACTGAACCTTGCATGGAACCTGAGATTGGGTTCCATTTCTGAATTTTAATGTTCATTAAATTTAGTTGATTGCTAGCTAAATGTAAATTGATATGGTAACATGCAACCATGCCTGAGACTCATATGTATACTTGGGTTTTCTGATGTAGAGTTCTGATACTCACATATTTTTCTTGATTTCAAACACTAACATGATACTTTTGCTTGATTTCTGTTACCTATGTATATTAGTTGTACTTTTCCAGAATTGGGAGTTTTATACATTACATTTGTTTGTGATATCCAAGGGGGGGTGGGTGGGGTGCAGGAGACGATGAGTGCCACATAGGAGCTCCTCTTTCTGGCAATAATTCCTGTAGTTGGTACACAGGTGTCGTGCGTGGCTTCCCGTATCGACACTATTTATAGGGTTCTCCCACAGTTTACAGTATCAACCGATACCGGTCCGATACGGCCGACACCGATACGGTTTGGCATGTCCCGATCCGATACCGACCGACACCCGATACCGACGATACTGACATTGGGGGTCTCTTTTCCGGTCAATTCGGCAAAGAAAATTGAAAAAGAAAAGGACAAATCAACAAGGGTTTAAAGCATAATAAGATTGTAAAAGCATGTAAAAGAAGAAAATTTATCTATTACATGCAAACCAATCGAAAATGGTGATTTAATTTTAAAACTACTAAGAAAGAATACTGAAAATACTTGTGCCTAAATATTAAAATATATTTTTTAAATGTTAATAATTATTTGTTTTCCCATACCAAAAAAGATTCGATACTCCGATCCGAAACCACCGATACTACAGATATCGCCGATACCAATACTCATAGTAATGGTTCGATACCGATTCTGATACTGATACTGCGAACCTTATAACTTCTCACATTCTCCATCTGATATTAAGTCACCTGCAGGTGCTGTATATTATGAGAAACTGTGTTCAAGTTTTGATTGCACACATATTTGTGACAATGTAAGTTTGAGCTTGTCAATTATTACACAGGGAGATGCTGGGCATTCACTACTGTTGTTGCAGTGGAAGGCAACCTCGTCTCCCTATCAGAGCAAGAGCTCGTCGACTGCAACAATGGCGAGAATGATGGTTGCGATGGAGGCCTAATGGACTATGCATTCGACTTCATCAAGAGAAATGGGGGTATAACATATCCAGTCAGACTATCCCTATTTGGCGAGGCAAAGAAAATGTGATATCACCAAGGTTAGGTACATTCTATTAGAATATAACTGGGTTTATTTGGTATGCTTGAAACCTGAGTTCACATGTTAACTGAGAAATGGAGTCTTTGATTTGTTGAATATAACTGGGTTCTTAATGAATGTCTAAAACCTGAGATTGGTGTCGGGATTGCTTAATATGTTAAGAGTGCTAAACTGAGTGCTGAACTGAACCTTGCATGGAACCTGAGATTGGGTTCCATTTCTGAATTTTAATGTTCATTAAATTTAGTTGATTGCTAGCTAAATGTAAATTGATATGGTAACATGCAACCATGCCTGAGACTCATATGTATACTTGGGTTTTATGATGTAGAGTTCTGATACTCACATATTTTTCTTGATTTCAAACACTAACATGATACTTTTGCTTGATTTCTGTTACCTATGTATATTAGTTGTACTTTTCCAGAATTGGGAGTTTTATACATTACATTTGTTTGTGATATCCAATGTTTCGAATGCACTGAGTTGACAGATATGACCCCAACCTGAGAATGGGTTCCATTTTATAAATCTGGGAATATGGGTTTAGTCTGGGTTTGAAATTGCCTAAAAGGAAATTTGAATTCCCAGTATGACACCTTTCCTTGTACTATTTCTCCATCTTCTGTTACTTTGCTTGTATATCATGGAAACTGGCAGCCTGTTAAGGTATTTTCAGTGTGCACTAATAATGAAATATTCCTGTTTAATCCCAATTTGAACTATCATCTTTCCATATTTCAATTTCGAGAATATGATGTGCTACAAATATTAAGATGTAAGATCTTAATTTATGTGTATATAATTGGCTCTCTTCCATGCTGTTGGAGACCACTTTTAGTTTTGGACCAATATGACTTTGGTTGAACTTCTGTAATCTTATTTTATTATGCTCTTTGATATTCAATTGTTTACCATGTCCCTGTTTGCAATATGTAGGATGCACCTATTTAATTCTAGATATTGAAGAGATATTTTAAAGTCTCATTAGAATGGAAGGCATCTTTAAGTGGAAAAGATAGGGATGTTTTAAAGGGGCTTGGTCAGGCATATTAACCCCTCAAATACGAGTTGGCTAGGGATGTTTTAAAGGGGGCCTGGAGCTTATCCTATATGATTCCATCCAGCCCCCTTGTTTACAGCCCTATATATAACCTCCTATGTGCAAGGGCACGGGAAAACGGTATCCGTATCTGTGTCCATATTTGTGCAATATAGATTACTATATTGTACCAAACTAAAGATATTTGTATCCAAATCTGTACCTGTGCTTATTGGTATCCATGTTCGTTTTCGTGCAACATGATTTCTATCTTTTCTTCTACAACGCACAACTGATTAGGGATTGTAGGGCTAGTCTTAAGTTTAACCAGTTAAGCGTGGATCTGTTTACTAAATAGAAGACATATTAGAACAATATACAGCTCGGATATATTGTTCATAGTTTGGTAGGTAATCTTTATCAAATGGTGAGCACAACAAGAACAGATCCTTTATCCTAAATTTTTGTAGTCTGGTACTCGGATCCTTTCCTTTTATGCACGAAATTGACACGTTCGGTGTATATATTTGTTTTGTCCACTTTTCCATTTGTTCTGTCCTTAAGAGGACAATAAGGTTCAGTCCACTTGATTGTGCAGTTGGCATGTTAAGTCTTGAATCATCCAGTAGCAGTCATGTTAGGGATTCAAATACCATAGTGTATTAGCTTCCCTATTAAATTGCATATCCCTTGGTCAGATAGGGGCAGTGGTAAGTTAGCATTACTGTTAGTTAGTCCAATTTCCTGAGATCAATTCCCACTAGTACTGTTCAGTTTGTGTCTATACCTTCATTAATTGATTATATTGTCTTTTGTATTACTATTTGACCAATATATTTGTTTACCTTTTTCGTACCAAATCCTACAATAACCTACAATCAAGATACTCACATCAACTACCTCTTTTGCTTTTGTTGTAGGTTGCAGACATGGGATGAGAGATTGTCAGACAGAGGGCTGGTTATGCTGGAGAAGATGGTGGGCTAGTTGTTGTCCGACATTATGTTTTGATGTATAAATTTTGGGTTTGGATCATTAGATATTAATGTTTAAGTGAAAGTTTGCTTTTTCGTAATTGCTACATAAATTTTGGATTTGGATCATTAGATATTATTGTCTAAGTGAAAGTTATGCTTTCTCGTATTTGCTGGATAAATTTAGGATTTGGATTATTACATATTTTTGTCAAAGTGAAAGTTATTATTTTTCGTAATTGTTGGATCATTTGATATTATTTTTCGTAATTGTTGGATCATTTGATATTATTTTTCGTAATTATATCTTGTTGGATCAATGACGTCTTGTTCTTTTGTGGTTCGTTGTCAATGGTAAAATTGATTACTATTAAAGCATGATTTATTTTAAAAAAAAATTGAAGAGAAATTAAGGCGTGCATAATATGTCCTAATTTATGTGTATTCAGTACTTTTTACGACATACGTTATATGTCATAATATCTGTGCACTAAAGGCGTGCATAATATGTCCTAATTTATATGTATTCAGTACTTTTTAAGCCATAATTGACGTCTAGTTTAGACTTTCCACGACATACAAGATATGTCATAATTTATTGTGTATACACGACATCCATGGCATGCCGTAAAAACATGTATGCACGGCATACATTGTATGCCGTAAAAACTAGTAACTTTTTACGACGCGGGCAAATACGGCTTTCACTGCGGCATACATTGAACGCCGTAAAATCTTTTTACGACATACTTGGCACGTCGTAAAAACCAATATTTCTTGTAGTGAGAAGCTGCAACTTCCAGTATTTGCATCCGAGAAGCCCAGTGACAAATCCGATGAGGACTGGAACTTCGAGCATATACGGGTGTGTGGGTACATGCAGCAGTTCGTTGACGAGAACGTGTACAATCACGTTGCCAATATTAAGCATGCGAAGACGATGTGGGAGAAGCTGGAATCTTTGTACGCAAAAAAAATTAGGGTAAACAAACTGTTCCTGATCCGGATGATGATGGGTCTGCAGTACGAAGATGGTGCATCCATTACGGATCACTTGAGTGAGTTCCAGGATGTGGTGGACCAACTATCCTCGATGGAAGTCAAGTTCGACGACGAGGTTCAAGGACTTTGGTTGCTATGTACATTGCCAGACTCGTGGGAGACCGTACAAGTATCTATGATCGCTTCTGTTCCAGAAGGCATGGTAAGTCTGGAGTTTGCCAAGAGCGGGGTGCTGAATGAAGAGATGCGGAGACGTTCTCAGGGCACTTCATCCACATCCCATCACTCAGAGGCATTGGTTTCAGAGAGCCGCGAAAGGGGCAAAAGCAGGGGTCCAGGTGGTGGCAGAGATAAGAGCAGGATGAAGACCAAGGGTCGGTACGAGGACTCGGAGTGTTACCACTGTGGCAAGAAGGGCCACATTAAGCGGAACTGTTTTGCTTGGAAGAGAGAAAAAAAGGGCGGCAAGGGGAAGCAAGATGAGAACACTACAGCGGTGGCCTCGATACATGGAGACGATGTGATCGTCGTAGGTGATGAGGTTATCACAAACCTCGCCTGCGATGACAATTCTTGGCTGGTGGACTCAGGGGCTTCAGCGCATGTACCTCACAAAAGGACACTATTTGCCACTTACACGACAAGCGACTGTAGAGTGTTGAAGATGGACAATAGAGATGTGTCGAAGGCGGTTGCCATTGGAGATGTGCATTTGAGAACGAAGATGGGTGCAGTTCTTGTTCTCAAAGATGTTCGTCATGTCTCTGACATCCATTTCAACTTGGTATCGGTTGGAAGGTTGGATGACGAGGGATTCTTCAGTCTCTTGGGGAATAGTCAGTAGAAGCTTTCCAGAGGTTCGATGGTGATTTCCAGAGGAAGCAAGAAGTTCAGTCTCTACTATATGGAGGGGAGCGCACAGGGAGCACAAGAGGTGAACGCAGTCAGTGATGCGTCTACCGAGTTGTGGCACAGGCGGCTCGGCCATATCAGCGAGAAGGGGATGAGCTACTTAGTGAACAGGAAGGTGATTCCAGGGCTCAAGTCTACAAAGTTGGAGAAGTACACGCACTGCTTAGCTGGAAAGAAAAATAGGGTATCTTTCCAAAGTCACCCAAGTTCAAGGAAGCCGACGTTGCTCGAGTTGATTCACTCGGATGTCTGCGGTCCTATGAAGGTAAAATCTATTGGTGGTACTTCTTACTTTGTAACTTTTATTGATGACTGTTCCAGGAAGGTTTGGGTGTATGCCTTAAAGACCAAGGATCAGGTGCTGCCTACTTTCAAAAAGTTTCAGGCCTCTGTTGAAAGAGAGACGGACAAGAAGTTATTGTGTGTTCTGTCCGACAACGGCGACAAATACATTGGTCCCTTTGATGCTTATTGTAGAGAGCAAGGGATACGACACCAGAAGACTCCGCCCAAGACACCTCAGCTCAATGGTGTAGCGGAGCGCATGAACAGGACACTGATGGAGAGGGTACGGTATTTGCTGTCAGAAGCAAACTTGTCGGACAGTTATTGGGGTGAGGCTCTTCTCACAGCTGCTTATGTTATTAATTTATCTTCTAGTGCTCCTTTACAGGGTGATGTGCCTGACAAAGTATGGTACGACAAAGAGCCGTCATACAATCACATGCGAGTGTTTGGCTGTAAGGCCTTCGTGCATGTACCGAAGGACGAGAGGTCCAAACTTGAGCCGACGACGAGGCGATGCATCTTTGTCGGCTACGGTGGGGATGAGTTTGGCTATAGACTCTACGACCCGGTGGGAAGAAAGCTCTATAGAAGCAGGGGCATGGTATTCGTCGAGGATCAGACCATGACCAACACTCAGGATTCCGAGACGCCTTCTGAGGCTGAGGAATTGCCTGAGTTAGAGTTATTTCGCTTCGAGCAGTTTCCATAGGACATCACAGAGGATCCAGTTATGGGGGAGCCAGTGCATGGAGTTGCTTCCAACCTTGATCATCAGCCTGCTGATGGTAGTTAGGGTATCCTTTAGGAGGATGAGCATGCCGGAGAGGCAGTTCCTGAAGGAGAGGAGGCTGTTGGTATACAACCAGCACCAGTGGCTCCATTGAGAAGGAGCGAAAGAGCTCGTCGACCATCTACGAGATACTCACCGGATGAGTATGTGCTACTGACTGACGGAGGAGAGCCCGAAAGTTTTGTAGAGGCTATGGAAGACGAACGCAGGCAGGCGTGGATGCAGGCTATGCAGGAGGAGATGAGTTCTTTACACGCCAATTCCACTTATGAGCTGGTACGATTGCCAAAGGGCAAGAAGGCTTTGAAGAATCAATGGGTGTTTAGAGTGAAGCAGACGGATGATGCTACTCGCCTTCGATACAAAGCGAGGCTGGTAATTAAAGGCTACGGTCAGCAGAAAGGCATGGATTATGATAAGATCTTTTTGCCAGTTGTAGTGCCCCGTCCCTACATCGTTCCCTGTTTCCGTCCACGGGGTGCACGAGAAAGAAACACTGTTGCTATCGATTCGGTCGGGACCGATAGGTCAGAATCGGCCGAGTCGATCGAACGGGAACGGTTGAATTAAGATCCATTCCACGTTATGGAATGGCTTCTTCGGAACCAAGTCCCATATTCAGCAGGTTGCGCCTCGAGGATTGGCTCTGCGGCTGAGTCGGGAGAGACCTCCCGTTGCTCTGGTTTTCATGCCGCACTTGATTTGGCTTTGGCTTTGGTTTTCGTGAATACATTTTTCGTGAATATTTTCGATGGGTTTTCGTGACACGTTTTTGAGCTTCGCATTCATATCGAATATCCTTGAATTATACAGTGTTCTAATCAGTTGCTTATGCGATTGCAGGTGATCGCGTAGGCGACGTCAGCGCAGCCAACCGGTCGCTCGCTTGAAGCAAGTCTAAGGCGAGTGGCTGACCTCCTTCGTCTCGTCCCTCTACTTCAAAATACAATATGTGAAGTAAAATGAATACTTGTCATAATAGTGTAGAATCAAAGAAATTGTTGCACGATTCTTCACAAAACACTTGTTATCAACTGCTGGTATTGAAAATAGAAAACATGTTCCTTATACAAATCCACTTAGCCTATGCAAAGCAATGAATGAATCGATTAATGTTTATCGCAATGATACGGCTAAGTAAGCAAAACGGTCATTGGATAACTTGTCGACAAGGTGTAGTTTTCTCGAACGGTTGTCTAGGCCAAGGGACCGATTCGGCCCGGGAGGAACGAGTTATAGTAAGCGCCAGCCCTTCATCGGCGCGAGTTAGGCAAAAACTTTCGCACAGGGCTCGCTACCCGACGCGAAAGGGTCGCCGTCTAACCCAGCTATAGTCCGCGATGGTTTGACATTGCCAGTGGCCTTCACACCCCTTTTCACTGCTAAACAAGTGTACGGGACACGGGATGAATATGATAGTTGCTTAATGTTATACAAGTTCATTTGCTTGCCCCAAAACATGTTAACATGCAAATCGAGTAGGATGGTTAGAAAGATCATTGAAATAGCTAGCTAACATGTTTACGAAACTTCTTGAATCAAATGCAGAGCTTGAATTTTAATTAGCTATTCGCCAGTACATGTGTTTGTGCTGATCCTCGCTCTTTGCAGGTCCCGCGAACCAGGAAGGATGTGCCAACTAGCTCGGCGACGTTCGTGACTTTTGAAGCTTCGGCTGTGCGTCGAAGACTTTCTCTGCGACTCCACTCTTGAAGGCTCTCGACAGTCCAAGGAAGATGACTCAACGTCCCTTCCATCCAGGTCACTAGAGTACTTTGTTGTATATAGAGGGATGTGTGCAATATATGGAACGACTATCTCATCGGCACTCTTTTGTAATCGAGTCATGTTGTAACCCGTACAGCAATGAGTCATGTATCGGAGTCTGTAAAAGATGTTCATTATCAATAAAAATCAAGTTTTCTTTACTATTTGTGTGAATCAATTTGTCTGCGTACTCTCTTAGATCTCGTGTCTCGGATTACCTTATGATTATGCCTTGTGCGATCGTAAATTAGGTTCGCACAGCATCATGTCCGGGGGACGACTATCGATTCGACAGAATCGGGGCGTGACACCAGTCGTCAAGCAGTCGTCTATTCGGGTGGTGCTAGCATTAGCAGCCAGTTTTGACTTGGAGGTCGAGTAGATGGACGTGAAGACGACATTCTTCCATGGTGACCTTGAGGAGGAGTTATACATGGAGCAGCCAGAGGGATTCTGTGCGAAGGACAAGTCACATTTGGTCTGGCGGTTGAGGAAGAGCTTGTATGGTCTGAAACAGGCTCCGAAGCAGTGGTACTGGAAGTTCGAGTCATTTATGGGGGAGCATGGTTATGTACGGACGACGTCGAACCATTGCGTATTTGTGAGGTACTTTGTCGAGGATGATTTCATCATTTTTTGCTCTATGTTGATGACATGCTATTAGTGGGTCGGAATGCCACTAGGATAGCAGAGTTGAAGCGCCAACTGGGCGTGGCCTTCTCTATGAAGGATTTGGATGCAGCAAAAACTATTCTTAGGATGGAGATCAGCCGAGAGAGAGAGTCCAAGCTGCTACACTTGTCCCAAAAGAAGTACATTCATCGGGTACTTCAGCATTTCGATATGGACGGATCGAAGAAAGTGAGTTGTCCCCTTACGGTCCACTTTAAGTTCACTGAGGAGCAGTGTCCATCTACCGAGGAAGAAAAATAAGATATGGAGCGGGTTCCATATGCCTCAGTTGTGGGAAGTCTTATGTATGCTATGGTGTGTACGAGGCCAGACATCGCTCATGTAGTTGGCACAGTTAGCAGGTACCTTTCAAATCCTGGAAGGGTATATTGGAGTGCGGTCAAGTGGATTCTACGATACCTTTAGGACACTGCCGATTGGAGAGTTTCTTTTGGTGGTGACGAGCCAAAGCTGGTTGGGTATACCGACGCTGATATGGCTGGAGATGTAGATACGAGGCGATCGACTTTGGGATATGTGATGATGTTTGCTGGAGGAGCGGTATCGTGGCCGTCGCAGTTGCAGAAGTGTGTTGCCTTGTCGACGACAGAGACAGAATACATTGCGGCGACTGAGGCTTGTAAGAAGTTGCTGTGGTTGAAAAAACTGTTGCAGGAAATGGGGCTAAAATAAGAGCAGTATACTTTGCTTTGCGACAGTCAGAGTGCTATTCACCTTGTGAAGAATCAGACCTTTCATAGCCGGTCCAAGCACATAGAGACTCGGTATCATTGGATACGGGATGTGGTTGAGAAGAAGGACGCGATGCTTGAGAAGGTCCATACTGATGACAATGGAGCGGACATGCTCACGAAGGTTCTACCAAGGGAGAAGTTTGAGTACTGCAAACGGATCGTCGGGATGACGAGTTCCTCCACCTAGTTGTGAAGGGGGAGATTTGTTAGAGTGGGTGGGGTTCCCAACCTATGTGGAGAATACCCCGGAGAGCGACGAGCGCCATCCGTGTGTCGGAGAAGCTCGGGGAGTGCATGGATCCTATTTTGGAACATATATGGTAATGAAATATATGATTGGATTTTCATATTTACTTTGATCATATATTTATGATTGGACCCTTCATATAGTAGCTTTCCGTATAATTGGACTTCCAATTATGGCAAGCCAATTATGGTTAGATTTCTATTAAATATATGATTGATGCATATTGGAAGTTTCCATATATATTGGCCTTCCATGTATGGATTACCAAGGGCTTATAAAAGGGTGATGTATGCTAGTTGTAAAATCATCTCAAAAATAAGTGTGCTTTACAATCTTTGAGAGAGAGAGAGAGGATTAAGGACTATTGTGAAGGAGAGATTGCTTCGAATAATTTTTCGGCATCTCTTATTCTTCGGAGTCCGCAA
Organism: Iris pallida; assembly: GCA_029216955.1. Taxonomy (NCBI): domain Eukaryota; kingdom Viridiplantae; phylum Streptophyta; class Magnoliopsida; order Asparagales; family Iridaceae; genus Iris; species Iris pallida. The sequence goes on along the minus strand of JANAVB010007798.1, from coordinate 7,852,738 downwards.
TCAAAAAAATTTATTCTTTCAAGTGAGTTGTGGTGATCCGTGTTGGATCGGGAGGAGCTTGTAGAGGGTGTATTCTCTTTATTCCATTAGTGGAGGTTCTTCAGGGTTGGACTCCGATCGTTCCGTGGTTTTTTCCGCAAGGGTTTTCCACGTCAAATTTTTTTGTGTTTGCGATTGTGTTTGACATTTTTGGTTTGTGTACTTTTGCTCGGTTCTCTCGCATGAATTTCTGGTTTGGGGGAACGGTTTTCGCGCTTCGTTCCCAACAATAACCCATAGAGTTCTGGGGTTAGCAACCTAAGAGCATCCACAGTGATAGAGATTTGAATTACTATATTTTGATTTTAGTCAAATTTTGTAGCACTTGAAGACTGCAGTGGACACTTGTCTATACTTGAAAATTGTAAGAAAGTCAAGCGATACATCAGATTTGGAGCGTGCTCTACCTCCTCTATATTAATTCGTGGGTCAATCAAAATTAACTGTTCTTACCAAACAGGGAGAAGAGGTAGGAAAAATCTTACCAAACAGGAAATAAAAATAAAGGGGAGAAAAGAGGGAAGGAAAAAATGAGGTTAATTTGGAGTATTTGTTTGGAGTACACCGTTGTTTGTCAATATCAATGAGATAATCCAAAAATTATAATTTATACAATTTTCAATAATTTAAAATATGGGTTTGGAGTGTCTCCATTTTGTATGTTTGAATATATAGACATACCAACTCCAAGTAGAAGTAGTTACTTCTCTGTGTATACATACTAATGCCCTGCTATACAAAGGTCCATGCCACACATAAAATCCCATACAATCTTTTACCTAACTCTTCTTTTTTACCATTGTCTCTCTTTTTTTTTCTGAGATGCCACAACCATTGTCGAATGTGAAAACAATAAGTGTATATATATATTAGAGTAGCCACTTACTCACCTGGCCGACACTATATATGTGTATATATATATATTAGAACAGGCTACTTAAACTGTTCAAATTTAAGGACTGCTACAGTGCTACTTCTAAAAAGAAATAGTAAAATGTCTAGGTACGGAGTTTTTTGGATTGCAAAAAGGTGTGAAGGACTTCAACTGATAAAAAAGTCAGTGGCCTTGTGGGATGAAAAGTAGAGAACTCCTCCGGAGACACAATAGACAGAAAAGGAGATTAGTGGTTAATTGGGATGAGGAAGCCAGCTCTCTCTCTCTCTCTCTCTCTCTCTCTCTCTCTCTCTCTCTCTCTCTCATCAGTCATCAACCACCATAATAAGAATTGGATCACTATGGGCTCGAAGTAGTAAAGAGTGTAAAAAGGAACCTTCCAATGAAGTGACAGAAAAGAGGACAGCTGTAGCAAGAGATACAGATACTGATATCTGCTGACACACGAGAGCCAATCATTAGCTCTCTCCCCCCTTTGAAAATTTAATTTCTCTATCATTCCCATGCAAAGAAGTGTGGCCATAGAGTTTAGCTAGTCCCCCGTCCCCCACACCCCCCCCCCCCCCCCCCCCCCCCCCCCACACCCCCACACCATTATAAATAGGCTAGTTATAAAGGCACTGCATAATTTGATCAGGACTAGTCCATTTGTAAGTTTGTATTATTTACAAGCTTGTCATTGAAAAAATTTATTATGGCTAGTCAATTAGGTAGTATAAAAGTCAATTGTTTTGTTTCTCTTTCTCTTCTCTTTCTCTTCTTCCTCTCAAATTTTCTTCTAAACCCTATATTGAGATTCCTCTTGTCCCTACAAAAATCTTCCTGTTTTCTAACCCTAGAGTAATTATCAACGAACATTCGTAGTAGTCGGTATGTTTTCGACTACTATATTGCAAAGTTTGTTAAATAATCGGTTGATTCCTAATTTTTTTAATGTTCTTTCATAATGTAGAAAATATGGAAGAAATTGGGACATCAAATATAGCAATCGATCATCCCGGTCCTTCCGAAGAACATGACATTCTCTCCGAAGAACCCGTGGTTGGTCCCCGACCTAGTTTCATTTTTTCGTAGTCCACAATTGGACTGCCACATCGCATGGCAGTCCACAAAGTACTTAGGACTGCCAGAAAGTATGGCAGTCGAGTTAAATACGTATGAAGTTAAGGACTGCCTCACTTTCTGGCAGTCCTAGATAAGTCAAGGACTGCCCAGAAATGTGGCAGTCCTAAAGTTGATAATCGATTCAACTGGACTGCCACACATTTTGGCAGTCCATGAAGTACTAAGGACTGCCAGAAAGTATGGCAGTCGAGTTAAATACGTATGAACTTAAGGACTGCCTCACTTTCTGGCAGTCCTAGACACGTCAAGGACTGCCCAGAAATGTGGCAGTCCTAAAGTTGATAATCGATTCAACTGGACTGCCACACATTTTGGCAGTCCATGAAGTATCTAGGACTGCCAGAAAGTATGGCAGTCGAGTTAAATACGTATGAACTTAAGGACTGCCTTACTTTCTGGCAGTCCTAGATACTGCAAGGACTGCCCATAAATGTGGCAGTCCTAAAGTTGATAGTAGATTCAAGTGGACTGCCACACATTTGGGCAGTCCATGAAGTACTCAGGACTGCCAGATGTTGTGGCAGTCTAGTTTAACAGCCTGAATTGGATATTGTATTTGGTTTTGTCATTGATTTAGGTATTTAAAAAATTGTAAATTTATTGTAGGGCATCCCATCTCCTATGTGCACAAATTTGAGCAGTAAATTCTTGACAGATATTGTCTTTGAAACTTACGCCGAAGCATTAGAATGGTGCAGAGAAGTTGGAAGGCAAACCAACACAACCCTTGTAACTTCAAGGTCGCTACGGTGTCGGTCGAAGCGTCAAACTGCAGAGATTGGCTGTGAAAGAGGTGGGACGTTTAGGGTGCATCGTAAAAAAAGTGAACTTCTCTCAATAATATCTGGGAAGAAAGAGGCAAGCTCAAGAAAACGTGGTTGTCCATTCAAGTTAGTGTTGGGGTGCAGGACTGGCGAGAAGTGGACAGTAGTGGTACGTAATGGGATCCACAATCATACAATTTCGGAGACGCTAACTGGTCATGCCTGCGCCAGAAGATTGAAAGATGATGAAAAAAAGTTAGTTACAGAATTGTCAGCTTCCGGAGTTGCTCCAAAAGAAATTTATTCTGCACTGCTTCAGAAGAACGATAGGAACAAGTCCACTATGAGGACAATTTACAATGCACTAGCGAGGTCTAGAACGAGGACTCTAAAAGGAAGAATGGCGATGCAACAAGTGATAAAATTGCTCGCCGAAAATCATTATATGGAATACCATTAAAGACTTCCGGTGAGCAATGAAGTCGTTTCTCTGTTTTGGTCCCATCCGAATTGCACACAGTTGGCACGGTCCTTTGCTGATGTTTTGGTTCTTGATTGCACGTACAAGACTAATAAATTCAGGATGCCTCTTCTTCACTTTGTTGGGTTCACGTCAACCCGAAGGACATTTTCAGTTGCCTTTTGTTTTTTGAGGACCGAAACATTAGAGGACTATACATGGGCTTTGGAAAAGCTGAAGACACTTTACAGTGGACATAAAAAACCGTTTGTTTTTGTGACCGATCGGAAATATGCATTGATGAATGCTATTGATACCGTATTTCCTCATGCTCGTAGATTACTATGTACTTGGCATGTAAACAGAAATATTCAAGCACAATGCAAACTGAAGTTCGAGAAAGTAGACGGCAAACTCGACATGGACCGCTTCCAAGATTTCTACAACGGTTGGACTCTTGTGTGGCGAGCAAGTAGTGAGGAAACATTTGATACAGCACATGTTCAAAGAGCAATGGGAGCAGAGCAACCCGGCGTGTATATCTTACTTCAAAGACACCTGGCTTGATGAACATAAAGAAAATTTTGTCTTGGCATGGACGAATATGGTGAAACACTACGGCACGACCACTACCAACCGTGTCGAAGGCTCACATGCAAGACTAAAAAGATATCTGCGCTCAGCGGCCGGTGGTTTCGTCTCCGTTTGGCAATCAATCAATCTAATGACCAATTCGGTCGTGAACGAGATAAAGGCTTCATTTGAGATGAGCCTGAATATTGTAAAACACCAACATAAGAAAGAACATCTCTTGTCTGAGTATCATTTTGCATAGACTCATGTCAGTTGACGAAGCGTAACATTTTGCATAGACTCATGTATAGTTGACAAAGCGTAACATTTTGCATAGACAGCTATATACTTGACATTTTGTATCTTACTGAGTATCTATGAGTATTTTGTATCTTACTGATTAGCAGCGTTGCATTTTATATCTTACTGACAAAGCGTAGCATTTTGTATCTTATTACAACTTGCTGTTTGTATGTGGACTGCCCAGTTCCTGGGCAGTCCATACTCACAGCAAGTTATGATAAGGACTGCCCACTTTCCTGACAGTCCACATATTTATGTGGACTGTCAGAAAACTGGACAGTCCTTATTAGAACTTGCTGTATGTATGTGGACTACCAGGAAACTGGACAGTCCTTATCAGAACTTGCTGTTTGTATGTGGACTGCCCAGTTCCTGGGCAGTCCATGCTCACAGCAAGTCCTGATAAGGACTACCCAGTTTTCTGGCAGTCCATATATGTATGTGGACTATCAGGAAACTGGGCAGTCCATATCAGAGCTTACTGTTTGTATGTGGACTGCCCAGTTCCTGGGCAGTCCATACTCACAGAAAGATCGTAGCAGACGGATCTGGACCGGGAGCAGAAGAAGGACGCGGAAGGCGCTCCAGCACATCCGACATTAGACTCTGCATTTCCGACATATCGGAGGTGAGAGTCGCAAGCTGCGTCCTCATATCGTCCGACGGGGGCGCGGGAGGAGGCGGGGGCGGTGGATATCTCGGAGTCGCGCCCTGCAACGACGCCGCCAGGGAACCTACGCCGAGATGCGCCCTTTATTAAAGCCGCCGACAGACTCTACGAACACGTCGTCGTAGCGAGCGGCCATAGAAGAGGGCGTCTGGGTGGGCGTCGTTTCGCCGACAACCTCGGCAGGGGGCTCAATCTGACTAAGGGCCTCACGATATGCAGCCTATCCAATGAATGTGTTTATACTATAAGTTTTCCAAAGTTATAATCTAAATCCTATGTTTCCCTAAGTTATAATTTGAATCCTACGTTCACCTAATTAAGTTAACAATAATTATATTTCTAATATAAATCTCATAAACGTAATTACTTACATCAGTCGCCTGGGCCCTCGCGTCGACGAAGCTCCCGTCTGCCCGCCTCTTGTGTGTATGCAGGAATACATCGTAGGCGGTGACCGACTCCGGCTCTCTCCCCTCCTTTACCGCCCGTTGTGCCTGCATACGAAATATACGTCGAATTTAATTAACTACGTATATTAATAGTACCGAATTTAATAGTGAAATGAATTTGCGGTATCTCACCAAATATGCACGCGTCGCTGCGTGGGGCTTTGAACCTCCCGTATGCAGACCAGCGGCCTGTCTGCTCGCCTTCGCTTTCTCTGATTTCTTCCTGTACTGAGCAGTATTCATCTTATCCAACATCTGCTCGTAGTACTCCTCCCGGAGCCACTTCTTCCTCGAATGCGCCGTACGAACGTCGTACACCGCATCCCGTATCTTCTTTCCGGCGGCGGCTTTGTAGGCCTTGCGAATCAACTCATCGCGATGGGGGGGCCACCAGAACGTCGTCTGACATACAAATTAAATTATCACGTAATTAAAAAATTAGTGGATTAAAGAATAATTAATAATTAACCAAAAGATATATATATACCTTCATCTCCTCGAGCCAGACGTACTGCATGTTCTGAGGCACCTCAGAAAAATTGAGGTAGGGGCCATGGTAGTTTTCCCGGATAATTTGCCCGAGTATCCGGGCAGCATCATACGGGAAAAACCTACAAAGAAGCAAAGACTAGATTATTAACTTGAATAAATGAAACAAATTTAATAAATTAACTTAAATTTACTTACGTATCACCCGCGGGCCATAGCTCTCGTCGGTTCTCGCCTATCGGCCTCTCTGGAGGCGTCGGAGGATCCGTGGGTCCGCGGATGTACTCACCGGTAGCAGGATGAAGCTGAATCCGGGGGTACTCCGGAGCCCACCCTGCAGTAACTGATGGTGTACCCGCTGGTGCATCCGGGGGCGGAACGGATCCGCTAGCGGATGGAGTCTCAGGCCTCGATGAAGATGAAGGATGGGTCACAGAGATAGATCGACAGCGGGAAGAGTCTGTGGCCGGGCTCTCCAGGTCGGGATCGGAGGACTCTATATCCGGGGTATGTGGAAGGCGACCACGACCGCTACCACCACGATCGCTACCATCACGTCCACGGCCAGTGCCGCTACCACCACGCCCACCACGGCCAGTACCGCCACCACCAGCACCACCACGGCTACCAGCAGCACGAGTGGTAGTGACCATGACCTGTAAATAGAACACATAAATATAATTAACAATATAGAAGTATAAATGAATATAAAACTGAACTAAAATATATATACCAGCAGCAGGACGGCGAGTGCCGTCAAGACAATGAGAACTAAGAGTGCCATCTGTAAAAAGAAAATCATACAATAAGTAGATGATCGAACGACAAAAACATAAACTGAAATAAGAATGTGTCCGTCTAAACTGAATTCACTAAGTTAGTTGTAAGTGCTTCTAATATATACCGATATTTAATCTAATCATCGTTATCGTCCTCGTCCTCATCGTCATCGTCATCGTTCTCATCCTCATTCTCATCGTCGACTTCATCTATATCATCATCCTCATCGTCGACTTCATCTGTATCATCATCCTCATCCTCATCCTCATCCTTTTCTTCTTCTTCTTCTTCTTCTTCTTCTTCTACTTCTTCTTCAGGCTCAATACTTGGGACAAGACGCCTCTTTCTCCCCTGGTTGACAGCTAAGTCTTGTATATCAACCTCTTCCCCCCCTCTATTTTCCTCAGTATGAGGTATATCGACATCTTCCACGTCCATGGTATCCGACTGTTGTCCCATGTATTGGGGCTTCTCGATCTGGTCCTCTTGGTATGTTGGGTCTCCAACGTTGAATGTATTTCTAGATTTAATCTTGCATACTGCCCACCAGTCAAATCGATCTCTACGACGCCTTGGGTAGCTTGTATAGTAGACTTGAACAGCCTGACTTGCTATCGCAAACGTGTCGGACCCTCTATACCTCCTGCGATGATTTATATCGACGAATCCAAATTGTTTATCGATTCTCCAACCGATATTTGGTCTCGTATCGAACCACTCACATTTGAACATTACAATATGCATATCATATGGGGCACTATATTGTAAATCTACAATCTCCCGAAGCACTCCATAATAGTCAAAGTCCGGCTCGTCGTCATAGATGGTGCCTCTTATGCAAACACCAGAATTCTTGGTATCGAAGCCGTCATTGAGAAATTCGGCATTTATAGCATGCTGAGTTGACTTAAACTTGAAGCCATTAACGACATAGCCTGACAAAGTCTTTGCATGCTTCTTCGGTCCCAATGCCAAATAACGAATGCTCTCATTTATGAGTGTTGTTTCAGGCAATAAAACCTGTAAACATGTATTGATAATTTAAATATTTTAGCTGCATATATTTTAATGGTAGCCGCATAACATATTATCTCAGTTACTTACGTATTTACGAAACCAGGACGAAAAGGTACAATCAACCTCTCTTTGAAGTCCCTCATCTGTAATATATGGTGTCCTCATTTTGACTTCACCTCTAAATACACTGTTAGAGAGAATAAAAATAAGTGTAGTCACTTAATTCACCAAATTAGAGATTATAACGAGGCGTAGTCACTTACTTCTCCAAATCTCTCACTTCTTGTATGTCACAATTTAACAAGACATATCGGTGAGCGGTATCATACTCATCGTCGGTCAACCACCGTTTCTTACTAGCCCCAATAGGCTTGCCCCTTAAATTGAATATACCTCCATCCTCAACGTCTTCTTCATTCCTTTGAGGTCTATTTCGATTTGTCTCGACATGAGTATCGAAATAAATGGAGCAGAAATTTGACACCTCCTCGATAAGATATGATTCGCATATCGAAGCCTCTATATGAGCCTTGTTGCCAACTTTCTTCTTTAGATGGTGTAGGTACCTAAAGAGACAAATTATCTTGAGAATTAACAATGAATTATAAAATCCACTTAAATTTCACTTAAATTATATCGATTCTTATTTACCTTTCAAAGGGGTACATCCATCGATAATGAACAGATGCACCGACACGGGCTTCGTATGCTAGATGAATCAGTAGATGCTCCATGCTGTCGAAAAAGCCCGGTGGAAATATTTTCTCTAACTTGCAGATTGTTAAGACAATCTTCTCCTCAAGTTGTACCATATGTTGTACCGTCAGCTTAGTTGAACAGATATCCCTGAAGAATGTAGACAGCTCGGCCAACGGAACCCATACAGCAGAAGGCAACAACTCTCTCAAAGCAATGGGCAGTAATCTTTCCATAAACACGTGGCAGTCGTGACTCTTCATTCCCGTTAGCTTGCGTTCATTAAGATCAACGCATCTAGACAAATTCGAAACATAGCCGTCGGGAAATCTTAAATTAGATATCCACTTGCAGATTATTAATCTATCTTCCTTGCTCAATGTGTATGGCGCTATAGGCTTACTTAATTGTCTACCAGCACCCCTTTGTATCAAGTTCAGATGAGGACGCTTGCATATCTCGGCTATGTTTTGTCTTGCTTTTGGATTGTCCTTCGTCTTTTCTTTAATATCCATGACGGTATTGAAGACATTATCGAACACGTTCTTTTCGATATGCATGACATCAAGATTATGCCTTATAAGATTATCTTTCCAATAAGGCAAGTCCCAGAAGATACTCCGTTTGGTCCAGTTATGGCTTTGTCCGAACCCCTCGACACGATGGTTCGATGGATCTTCCATTGCGGTGGGCAATTCCTTTACAGCTTCCCAAATATCGTATCCCGAAAATCTGGCAGGAGGTTGAGAAAATTCTTGTTTTCCATATCTGAACGCGTCCTTATTCTTTCTCCAAGGATGGGTCGCGGGCAGAAATTGACGGTGACAGTCAAAGAAAGAAGTTTTTCCTCCATGCCTAAGGCAGAACGCCTTACTATTTTCCATGCATATCGGACAAGACATGTTGCCGTGCGTACTCCATCCCGACAGCATACCGTATGCTGGAAAATCATTGATTGTCCACATGAGTGAAGCTCTCATCTGAAAGTTCTGTTTCCTGGAAATATCATAGGTCGTGACGCCGATCTCCCACAGCTGTTTCAGCTCATCCACCAACGGCTGTAAATATATATCGATGTTCTTCGTCGGATTTTTAGGACCGGGTATGATAGCTGTCAGAAACATATAAGGAGTCTTCATACACATCCATGGTGGCAGATTGTAAGGGGTAAGAATGACCGGCCAGCATGAGTACTGAGATCCCGACTGTCCGAAAGGGGCGAAGCCATCAGCACATAGCGCCAGGCGTACATTTCTAGGCTCTGCAGCAAAATCTGGATGACACAAATCAAAATGTTTCTACGCCTCTCCATCCGAAGGATGTGACAATTCTCCTTCGTCCTTTATGCGTTCTTCGCTGTGCCACGTCATGTGTTCTGCTGTATTTAGAGACATATACATCCTCTGCAAGCACTTCGTGATCGACAAGTAATACATATACTTGTAAGGACGTCGTTTTCTAGTCGACTTTCCTTTTCCCTGTACTGGCTTGTAACGATCCGCATTACAGAAGCTGCAACTTTCTGATACGCAATTCTCTTTGTAGTACAACATGCATCCGTTGCGACAACAATCTATCTTCTCGTACCCCAGTCCCAGTTGTCGGACCATCATCTTTGACTTGTAGAAGTTTTTTGGTAGCTCTTTTGATTCCTTCGGTAACACCTCCTTGATTACTTCTGTGATCCGATTATAGCAAGCTTGTGGCAAGTTAAAATCAGACTTTATGTTCAACAACCGCATCGTCACTGACAGTGCGGAATGAGTCTCACAACCAGGATATAGAGAAGTATCTGCGTCCTGAAACATGTCATAGAACTCCTTCGCCTCGGGATTAGGATCCTCCGGATCAAAATTAGGCCCTGCCGCATCATACACCATATCTCGTGCAAGGTTCTGCAGATCTCCATAATCAACAGAGCATCCGTGGTCTTCGATGACATCCGTTGCAGCATTATCATCAAAAGCATAAGTAGCAGCTTCCGCAGCCTGTCTTTCCGAATATAGTTCACCTTGCGATGACCACAGGCCGTAATTACGTACGAAACCCTTACGGGTCAAATGATCTCTCACAGTCACCACTTCTTCGTAACGTCTATTGTGACATTTAACACATGGACACTTAATTTTGTTACCGTCCATGTACTGAGCTTTGCTCATTGCATAATTAAGAAATACTTCCACGTCTGCCTGAAAATCGTCACTCACACCAATTCTACTCTCGTGTTGTCGTTTGTACATCCATGTACGATCAACAAAATAACGACTCATCCTCAATTTGGATGTGAAAATCTGTATCGTAAGACAAACTAAACATAAGAATAGCCCGATACCGATACTCATAAATTTGGATTAGGGTTAGGATGTTAGATATAAGTGAACTAGGTGATGTAGAGTACAATATAGGGAACTGTGAATGGACTGAAAGTTGCACATGAGAAGGTTCAATGAAGGGCCCATAAATGGGTTCACATGATAAGTTAGTAAGAATCCACATCACTATACATACTCCCCCGTCTCAGGAGTGTGTCTGGCTCCTATTTAGAACAGCACAGGTCACAACATGTCCAGAATAGCAAAACAGAGCTCTACAATGTATATCGGTATCGGACTATTCCTACGAGTATTGGTATCGGCGATATCAATACTCGTGTGAATAGGAGATTGCAATATAAGTCTAAGCTATCTAGCTAACATGTATACTTGCATTTACATTGTATCATAACTTGTATCTAGTTACCTTGCTAATCATGTATATACTCTTAACATATATGTGAAGACACTATACTAACATGTATTTAAATCAAGGTTCAAAGTATCGGTATCGGAATCGGTATCGGACTATATATTCCTACGAGTATTGGCATCGGCGATATCAATACTCGTGTGAATAGGAGATTGCGATATAAGTCTAAGCTATCTAGCTAACATGTATACTTGCATTTACATTGTATCATAACTTGTATCGGCGATATCGGTAGTATCGGCGGTATCGGATCGAAGTATCGGATTTTTTTGGTATTGGAAAACAAATAATTATTAATAAATTATTTACATTTAAAAACATATAATTTATACATTTAGGCATAATTTTAAGTGTTTTAAGTATTATTTCTTAGTTGTTTTGAAATTAAATGAAATTAAATTAAATGAAATAGTATTATTTCTTAGGATCGGGACATGCCAAACCGTATCCGTATCGGGTTTCATATTTAGAAAATGAAATAGTATTATTACATAAATAATAATAGATCTTCTAAATTTAATGAAATAACCTATATTAGGTTTCATATTTCAGCTATTTTATGATAGATGAAATTTAGTGAATTGTTTTATTGGAATTATTAGAAGATGATTATTATCGAGGAATATTGAATTAAATCGAAACCAATTTTTAATCGATTTAGAATTTCTAGATTGTATAAATTGGACTGTTTATCATAAATCAAATAATACAATTTTATTGCTTAATGTCAATTTTCTAGTACTTTCTTATGTTACTTGTTAAGTATTGGAAGTTTTAACCTATGCTAAAATTATTGCCTAGGTTGATTGAATGATCAATACCTTACAAATATCTCGAACTATAGATATTCATTTACATATGGTATATATATTGGTTTATTTTACTATTCAATAGTTTGGTGTTATTCTTAGAACTCTTTGTTTCTAACTTTTATCTCATTGGTTTTGAAAGGATTAGCGTATAATGCTACTGATATCTGCTAAGGTAGAATAGCTGAGGTAAGAAGAATCATCTCTTCTTATTGTTGTTGCATTCTTTATATACTATATCTAATTGCGTGAGTCCGATGTTTAGTTGTTCTACTGAAGGGGTTACCCAAGGAAATTCTATGGAGAGTTGCTTAGGGTCGATTATATAATTGTTTTTGGAGCTCAAAATACAAAGCATACTCTGTTGTAAATTCGAAGAATTTCGGAAAAGATAACCTAATTTTGAAACCCAATGCTATACTATCGTATTAAACCCTAACCTAGATATTTGTCTATAAACTAGAAGCATACAAGCAAAACGATGATAATACAATTCTTGTCATATCGAAATATCTTGATGTCTAGTACTTTCATATTTGCGTAATACTTATAGTACACGAGTCGATTTATGTCATAGTTGTCTTTTCCTAATGGATATGAATTTTCTTGTTGAATAGAACTCTCGTATTTGTGTAATACATAAGGTACATGAAACGAGAAACATAGCTTGATAGGAAAGGATAACCTGATAAGATAGTAGATTTAGAGTTGTATGTTATTATAGATTGCATTATGGGCGGGGGAGAATAATTTCGATCACATCATAAAACATTATTGCAATTTAAATATCGCTCAAAGCAGATCAGTTTTCTAGCTCAATCTACAAGGCCTTACGACCCCACCCCCCCCGACCCCCCTGCCCTCTCCACCCACCCCCCTGCCCCCATTCCCGACCCCCGCCCCGACCCCCCTGCCCCCATTCAACACCCCCCCGACCCCCCTGCCCTCTCCACCCCCCACCCCCCGACCCCCCTGCCCCCATTCCCCACCCCCCCGACCCCCCGACCCTCATTCCCCACCCCCCCACCCCCTGCCCCCATTCCCCACACCCCCCCGACCCCCTGACCCCATTCACCACCCCCCCCCCCGCCCTCTCCACCCCCCGCGAAGCCGACCCCCCCCCCCACTCCCCCCCCCGCGGTCCCAAAATCCAAAATTAGAGAAAGAGAGAGAGAGAGAGAGAGAGAGAGAGAGAGATACCTGGTAGAGAGAGAGAGAGCCGCGCGAGAGAGAGAGAGAGCCGCGCGCGAGAGAGAGAGAGCCGCGAGAAGAGAGAGAGAGTTTTGGGGGGAATGAAAATTCCCCCCCGTCGGTTCAATTTAAGTTAGGGCACAGAACCTAGCGACGGAATAGCGACGGAAAAAATTAGTCGCTAAAACCGTCCGCCATTAAAAGGGGTTTTCCGACGGATATATCCGTCGCCAGTTAGTCGCTAAAGTTCCCGCCAATGTTTTAAAGATTTTGCCGCCAACATTTGCGACGAATAAGCGACGAAAAAGAATCCGTCGCTAACGTTCGTCGACTTAGCGACGGAAACCCGACAAATTTTTACATTTAAAATTGAAAAAAATTATGTTATGTTGTCTGTCGCTAATCCGTCGCTAAGATGTCGGAAACTGGTCGCTATTAGCGACGGAATCCGTCCGTCGCTAAACTTCCGTCGGTAAAGTGGGGTATTTTAGTAGTGATGGCAGTGGTGGTGTCTAGGGCCAATTGCGGATTGCAAGTGTCTCAGGCCGACAAATGGGTGAAGGGGTCTCATGATCGAGTGGATGTCTCCCCGGAGGATAATATAGTATCATCATCGAGTATTTATAGACTCCACATCAAAATCTCGATGACATCGAACGAAATGCTCATATGTCTCTCCATCGGAAGGGTGAGACAATTCTCCATCATCCCTTTTACGTTTCTTTGTATGCCACGTCATGTTTTATGGTACATTCACGGACAAATACATCCTCTACAACTTCTTTGTGGCTGGTAAGTACTGCATGGACCTATAGGGATGTTGTTTCGTTGCTCTGAATGACTTTTCCTTACCCAAAACTGGTGTGTAATGATCTGGCATATCCTAGTGCATCTTTCTTTATCCTTATTCTACGTATGAAATAACATGCATCAGTTGCGACAACAATCTATTCTTTCGTATCCTAGTTTGAGTTGTCGGGCCATCATCTTCGATATATAGAAGTTTTTAGGCAGCTCCTTAGATCCTTTCGACAACATCTCAATAATTGTACAATCCGATCATAATAGGCTTGCAATAAGTTAAAATTAGGCTTTATGTTCAACAAGCGCATCACTACAGGTAATACAGAATGAGTCTCACAATCCGGGTATAAAAGAGTATCTACATCTTTGAACATATCATATAACTTATTTGTATGAGGATTCAAATACTTTGGATTAAAATTAACCCATGTCGCGGTAATCACCATATCTCATACCAGGTTATGGTCTTCATATTCGACAAAGTCTACGTCATCATCCGTGGAAACATTTGCTGTGATATCTACAACAAAAGCAGATTATCTTTCCTCATAAATTTTACCTTGCGATGTCCACATGTCGTAATCATGTACAAAACCCTTACAGATGCTCCCTCACGACTGTTGTAGTGTCTCACTTCTGGCGGTCCACTATATCATGCTTGTAGCTTGATAGGCGGCTCATTCATAACTGAGTATTGGAGAAATATTTTGACATTTAATCGATCACGGACGAATAAATAGAACCTTTCCTTTCATGGATTGATTTCTATTAGAATGAGTCAAATATTGTACTGTATTGTGAATTGACGAACGAGCTCGATATGAAGAGTTCTTCCCGTACCTTTTTATTTTAGTTTTCGTCAGACATTTTTTGATGTATAGTTTTGATGAATACATTTTTGTGATAGTTTTTTATGATTTATTCTTTTGCCCATTTTCATCGAATTTTGCATTTATTTTCGAGAATTGTGAGAGAAAATAAGATAGAGGGCGTGTAATGATCAGATGTTGGTTCCAATGCAAGAGAATGCGTTACCTGAGGCTTGACTGCGCAAGTGTTCCTCCTTTCGACATTTCTCTATTCACTTAATTGTGGGTTTTTTAGTGGTTATGTTCCTTCTTCCCCACTCCTAAACGCTTAATAAAAATGAATTCTCTTGCTTGCCTTGATACATCCATTGATCGATGATGCCTTAGTTGATGCAAAGATAAATGTTGCCACAAGCTGATACCACTGCGATATTGAATGATACCCATGAAAGATGAACTGTTAATGTAATATAGACACAAAGAATGCTATGTTGTATGTTTAAATGACAAATGATGTGAAAACTATGAAATGATGAACTGTCAGTTTCTTACCATGCAATTTATACTTATAGTTGAGTTGTATATGCATTCACATAGTCATGAACAACTTGTGCACACGATTTGAGTGAGTTTTCTCGAGCGGTACCCGGGGCACTGGGATTGATTGGACCTAGGGGAAAATATTGGAAGTGTTATGGTGGTGTGGTGTATTAGGGGACATTCATTGAGACTTATAACCTGCTCTGGAATGCTGAGTAACAAAACCCAATATGATGTTTTTAATTTATGGTGTAGTTTAACTAGCGACCATGTAGTCAGGATGTATGCTAATGAATATCTAATGCAAGGGTAGTAAGTATATCATGTATTTTTTGTAGGGACGGTTGTTGGTAAACTATTTCATAATTAAAAGTGATGTACATGTTTTACTGCTTTCAATGTTTCCTATGAATATGAATTGCTAATTGACCTTAGTCTCTAATCTAAGGATCATGTTTAATAAATACTTGTTCACATTACTAGAAGTGTTGGTTAGATGAGTGGACCTTTTTCTCATGACTAGTACTTTTTTGAGTGTGCTGACCCCTCATCCACAGGTATTAGAGAAAATGCGGGCGCATAAGGGAGATAAAGCTTTTGCTGCAGTTTTCAAATTATATATTTTAAAGTATTCAGAGTTTTTTGCGTTTTTTTTCAGTTGTAATAAAGGGACATAAGGTATGGAATAAAAAATATATTCATGACAACCTGTTAGTTATTTTAATTTTCATAAAGATATATAGCCGTAATGGCATTTCAAAGTTATATTGAGGAAAGTTATATTTTGCTGCAATTATTCAATAAAGTGAATTATTTCTTCCTATACTTTATATTCAATGCTTTTGTTTTGTTGTTGAGTTCATATTTCAAAAGAATAGTATTTCTATATGTTATTGCCTTGTATAAGAATAATTTAGACTTGTATGACATCATATCCATAACGATTATCGGTTTTACAAAATCAGGACATGACAACTGTCACTTCTTCTAACATTATTTCGACAACGAGTACATGGACATTTAATTTTGGGCCGTCCACTTAATCGGGTTTGCTCGCGGCATACTTGCGAAATAGCTCAACGCTTGTCTTAAATTCCTCACTAAAGACAATACTACTCTGGTGTTGTCGTGTACATTCACGTACAATCAACCAAGTAGCGATCTATTGCTTGTTGGATGTTAATTATTCTGCATCGTAAAATGAACATATATACGTAATTAGATGTACAAACAAAATTAGATGGACATTTTGAAATCATTGTAAATAGTACTTCGTGTATTCTATTAGAGTGGTAAGTAGAGCCAAAGGTGAAGTAGAGTTTCATATTAAAAAGATCAGAAGCAAAAGATTTTGATAGGTGCTGGGTGAAGCTGGATTCATATGATCAAAAACTTTTTGCTTTGGTCTCTACAATATGATGCTCTGCGTCACCTTTGGAGAGTTCTTGCATTCTCCACTAACTACCTGAAAGGCATCCACATTCGATACTCCTCCGCATAGTATTAACGCAAGTACTTTAGGTTACATTTTTCACGTTCTACAGTACATGTTACAAATGAAATTTTCAATCCCCATGAAATGGGTGATAATAACCAAACTTTCACAAGTATAATTTTTGCAAGACATATACAAATTTAACAAGGAATTGATGTTAGCAATGAATTGTAAGAAGGAGACAAATGGATCTTCGAGCCATAGAAAAATAGAAATATGGTCGTACGAGCTAAAATTCAAGAAATATTAAAGCAACTCAAAAGTATTTATGTTGGTAAATATAGTTTATTTTCTTCTTCTTAATTTTGTAGAATTTCTGTAGCATATCAATAACTTAAGGATTATATGGATCATATGATACATGTTGTAGCAGAGGATTCATGTATCCTAAATTACTAATACATAAAAGAAGTTGAACAAATTTAAGAAGAGATATATATATATATTCGTCTTCCGAGAATTTTAACTCGTATGATAATATTATCATTTTTTCAAACACGATGATCTATTTGTCTCATTCTAACAAGTCATTAATAAAACAAAGTGTCGGCACACCTTGTTAAATAGGTATATATCTGTTTTAGTAAAATTGTGCAGGAGAAATAAATAAATAAAGAAGCATATGTATTTGACTCTAGGATCGTGCCAATACATACATGATATGTGTGGCTCAGAATTTGATCAACTATGCCAATACATACATAAAATAAACTCCCTCTTTAACCCATGATATGGGTGGCTTAGAACACTATCCGAAATTCGTTACAGAATACATTAGTGACAATCATCTAGGTTCACTACTAAAATATGCTCTATTAGCGACGTCATTTAGCGACGGAATAAAATTACGTCGCTAACTATATAATATAGCGACTCCTTTCTAATGACGTCGCAAAACGTCGCTGAATAGCGACGTTCAGCGACATTAGATAAAGTATGTCGCGGAATAGCGACGTTCAGCGACATATTAAGAAAATATGTCTTATATTAAAATTATTGCGACGGTTAGCGACGTCCACTGTTGACGTCGCTAACTTTTTTACTTAGGGCACATGACTCCTTTTTACCCTCACTCGAAAAATCAAAAATCGAAACTTTTTTTCCTCCTCCCCCCCCGGCGACTCCCTCCCTCCCCCCCCCAGTGACTCCCTCCCCCCCGGCGACTCCCCCCCCCCCCCGTCGAGCTCCTCCTCCTCTCCTCGAGCTCCTCCTCCTCCTCTCCGACGGTAAACCCTAACCTAATGTTGTATCTGAAGGATATAGCAAAAAAAAGATGTAGCAAAAAAAAGGATATAGCAAATGTTGTTAACAAATGTTAAGAACCAATAAGGCAAAAAAAAGATATAGCAAAAACAAGGATATAGCAAATGTTGTTGACAAATGTTAAGAACCAATATAGCAAACCCTAACCCTAACCTAATGTTGTTAACAAATGTTGTATCTGAAGGATATAGCAAAAAAAAAAAAATGAACCCACATAATGTAAATGCTAAGACATCATCTCACATTATAAAATATAGTGATGAATTATGGTATCTGTTGAGAACCAATAAGGCACTTTAGCCCCACATTGGAAGATGTATTATGAAGAGGGGTTGGACCCTCTATAAGTAGTGGCAGTAGCCCATCAATAAAAATTATCAATCATTCATCTTCTACATGGTATCAGAGCCCCTCTCCCCCCCCAATTTTTTTCCTTCCCCTCCCCCGGCCCCAGCAGCGCCCCCCCTGAGCTGCCCTCCTCCGGCTCCAGCAGCGCCCCCCGGCTGCCCCCCCAGCCCACCAGCCCCCGGATCGCCCGCGGGCCGGCTCCACCAGCCCCGAAGGCGCAGAAGGCCGACAAGATGAAGAATCCAATGTTTTGCTATTTTGATATTTATGTTTTTGAGATGCTACATGATCTGATGTTTGTTGCTTTGTTTTGATTGAGAAAGTGTAGTTTTTTTGTTAAAAAATAGTGTATTTCGAAGACAGACGAAATCAAATGCTTTATTGTACCCGTTCTGTTCCTAGATTACACCGTCTGGAATGAACAAATGCTTTATTTGTTTTTCCTTCCTCGATCTTCATATCGGAATCTACACGGAGAATGATCGTGTTTTCATGTGTCCTGACGTGTTCACTTTATATGCGCGTGTCGGTGTTGGCCACATTTATAGCGCATTCATAAAGTAGAAGACGAAGATGCCGACGAAGACGACGACTAGCAGTTAGCAGCCGACGACGAAGACGACGACAAGCAGTTAGCAGCCGACAACGAAGACGTCGACTAGAGATACAGTTGAAGAAGCTAACGATTCGATCGCTGGAAAACTGACAGCACAAGAGATGAAGGCCTTGGTTGATGATATCTTGTCGAAGAGATTGACCGAGGCGACCCCTCGTGTGACCCATACTGATGTGGATTCGTCATCCTACAAAATATAAAAGTTGGAAAAGCTGGAGACGAATGGAAGGAACGTCCAACTACTTGAAATGGTCGCGACAGGCGATGCGGACGTTGAAGGGACGTGGCTTGGTTGGCTATGTCAATGGCCAAACCAAGGCGCCCGCTGATCCCTCCTCAAAGGAGTTTGTTATTTGGGAGATTGTCAACAACGTAGTGGCTGGGTGGTTGACAGCCTCCTTGACCGACCAGGTGTCAGGTAATGAAGAGGCGAAGGAGGGTGCTGCTGATATATGGCGGACTTTGAAGAATATATACTCAGGCTCGGGCAACCCTATGTGGGTCTTCCAACTAAGGATGAACTCGATAGGGTGGCCCAAGACGAACGTACCATCTCTAAGTATGCAGCCCTGTTGAAGAAGTACTAGTCTGATCTGGATCACTATGATCCTCTTGGGATAGAATATGCATAAGTCGAACCGGCGTTTGCGAAGCATATTCAGACGTTCCTGGCGTATATTTCGCAGAAGCGGATGATGAAGTTCTTGAAGGGGCTCCACCCTGTGTTTGAGCAGAGAAGGAATGTACTACTCGCACAACCTACCCTTCCAACCTTAGAAGAAGCCATAGCTGCCATGGCACAAGAAGAAGCTCGATTGATGTTGATGTCCAACAAGGGCTACTTCCAGGGGAGCAAGCTGCTATTAAAAAGTCTGTCTTGTCGCCTTCAATCAGCCTTCCTCTGCAGGCGGTGTTTGCCACAACTATGGTGACTCGGGACATTAATCATATTTTATCCAAAATCCCTACGAGGTCGGTCGAATGATCGCGGACGGGCGGTGGAGGACGTCATGGTGGTAGAGGAGGATATGCTGGTAGAAGGGAAAATTATTTTGGTGGACACAAAAAAATCTGGCGGAAGAAGGGGGAGACAATCAATTGGCTGAAATAACCCTCTTGAGAGGGAGTTCATCGCGAGGTTACGAGGCACGAAGCTGGGTTCGGACGACAGTCAAGTTACTCCTGGGGCGTCATCTATCTCGGAGGATCACATCACTTGCTTTGCCCAAACCAGCACAGGTATACCTGCGCGTGCTCTTGCATCTGTCCATCAGCCAGGTTGGATTATGGACTCTAGGGCATCTCGCCATGTCACGGGGTCCCGCGGTGAGTTAGGACTATACTCACCTACCGACGCCGGAGAGCATTCAGACTGCTGATGGTACCTCTAGACCTGTAATGGGTAAAGGCACTGTCGCATGCACCCCTTTCCTCACTCTCCAATGTCTTACATGCTCCATCTTTTCCTATCAATCTTATATCTATTAGTACCATTATCCTTGACCTAAACTGTATTGTTTCCTTTGACATTCCTACGGTGACTTTTCAGGAGAAGGAGACAGGACGACGACTAGGGACTGGCACATGGCATAAGGGGTTGTGGTACTTGGACAGGACGGACTGGACAAAGCATTGGCATCTCTAGTAGCAGACGCACAACTGGACGCTTCACGTCGCAGTTAGAAGACGAATTACTACTCCACCACCAGCGTGTCGGGCATTCTTCTTTTAAAGTTATTAGTCGAATGTATCCGTCCTTATATCAAAGGGCTAATAAAGAGAATTATTTTGTAATACATGTGAGTTGGAAAAACATACCAGGAGCTCGTATGTGAGCTCAGGGAATAGAAGTTCCGCTGCATTTGATATGATACATTCGGACGTATGGGGCCCTTGTCCTACAACCGGTATTAACGGTTTTAGATGGTTCGTCACTTTTATTGACTGTTATACCCGCGTGACCTGGGTCTACCTTATGAAGAATAAAAGTGACGTCCTTGAGGCTTTTCAGGATCTTCATCGCTGGGTGGAAACACAATATAATGTTAAAATTACGTTTCGGTCTGACAATGGGACGGAGTATACTAATGAAAGGGTTGCTGAGTATTTATCTACTCATAGAATACTACATCAAACTTTATGTGCCTATACACCGGCACAAAATAGTACGGCCAAACAGAAGAACCGGCACCTGCTGGAGGTCACACGGACGATAATGCTGGCTATGAATGTCCCGAAACACTTATGGGGGCAGGCTGTATTGACGGCCTCTTATCTCATCAACAGAATACATCTCCGGTATTGGACTGGAAGACACCGTTGGAGATGCTTACTGGTGCAACCACGTACACTGTTCCATCGAAAGTATTTGGATGTGTGTGTTTTATCCAAGATAATAGGTCAGGAGTTGGCAAACTGGATCCTAGAGCGATTAAGTGTATATTCATCGGGTACACAGCAACTCAGAAAGGATACGCATGTTGGAGCCAAGTCGAGGGAAAGCTGTTGTAAGCATGGACGTTACATTCAGAGAATTGGAACCATACTATGGTTCGAATGAAGGTTCAACGTTTGGTGACACACCTAACACAGAGGGTGTTAGACGTGAGGGGGAGATAATAAGTCCAAAAGTGGTAGTCGGATCGGTCCCGTGCCGTTCGTGGAAAATTGGACGAAATTGGGAGAAAGCAGTGACTCCGATACAGAGAATGAAAAAGATACATATGTTACACAGGAAGAAGCAGACAAGGAAAAAAGAGCTCCAAGTCAACAGAGGAGACAGCAGAAGTCCAGTACTGTGTCGTGTCCAGCGCCTACTGTACCAAGCCCATTGCCTACTGTACCAAGTCCCTCGTCTACTCCTGCCTCAACTCTTGAAATGTTGCCCCCGCACCGAATCACTCTGATTCTGATGCAGATCTCTCTGACTTGGATGGTATGATCTCTCCACCACCTATTGCTCCCTTAAGGAGATCTTCTCGCATCATGTAAAACTCTAAATTTTTACTTTTTTTAATATAAATTTGGTACTGATTTTTTTTCGATTGTACGTCGCATAGTTGTATTGTACGTCGTGCGTAAAATTTTATTTTTCGTAATTGCTCGACGAGTGCGAATATGTGCGAGCGTACATATTTTTAGAAAAATATTTTTTCTATTTTATAATTTCAAAGTAATATATAATAGTTATTTTAGCTATTGTACCAAAGTTTTCAAATTATTATTTTATCTATTTTATTTATAAAAAGTCTTTCGTTTATAACAGTTATTAATAATAAATAAATTCTTAGTGCATACATATATTTCATAAATATTTTATTAGTTTATTTTTAACTAAAAATGTGATTTTCAAAATTTATTAATATAATTTTATTATTCAAAAGATATTTAAAATATTTATTATTTTTGAAATTTTTATTATTAGTATTTTTGGAAAATATGTGTGAATTTATTATGGTAATTTAAACCTTGGTTTGATTTTATTGATTTGATTTAAATAGTTTAATTTAAAGATGTGACTTATCTATATTTAATTTGGATTGGGATTTACCTAGATTTGAATTAATTTAGATTTATTGAGTTAGTTTCAATTCGATTTAAATTAAAAGTAAAGATTATCAAAAGGGGTTTTAATTTTTTTCTAATACTTATCCAAATAGGGTTTCTACCTCCTATATAAGGAGAGCCTCATTTTTTTTTTCTCCATGAATTCCACAAACCAAAACTTCCACCACAGATGTGCATTGTGTCTGTGTCCACCGTCTTATTCCATACTTCATACATGTACAATAACACTACCAGAATAGTCATTTTAGCGACGCCTAAAGACGTCGCTAAAACGACAAATTTTGTCGCTAAAATTATTTACCGACGCAATTACCGACATTTTGGACTTGTCACGGAAACGTAAGTCGCTGATCTTTAAAACGTCGCTAAACGTCGCAAGTACCGACGTTTACCGACGTATATATACGTCGTATATTACCGACGTCTACCGTCGTGTCGTCGGTGGATTACCGACGTTTACCGACGTATATATACGTCGGTATATACCGACGTCTACCGTCGTATCGTCGCTGGTTTAGCGACGTGTTTAAAGTCGCTACACGTCGGTAAAATCTTGGAAATTTACCGACGTTTACCGTCGTTTAAAAAGTCACTAAATGTCGGTAATTCCTGGGATTATTACCGACTTTCACCGAAGTTTACCGACGTTCTCCGGCGTATAAGGACGTCGGTAAACGTCGGTACCCTGGAAAATTTTGCAGATTTATCGACGTTTACCGACGCAAACGTACGTCGGTGGACGTCGGTAAACGTCGCTAAATCTACAAAAAAAATAAAAAAAATAAAATACAGAATGTCCTTTTCTTTCTGCAGTTTAAAAAGATAACCATAACCAATATTGGACTGTTTTTCAAAATCTGGAATATGTAAACCTGAGATTTGGTCTGCACAGTCCCCTCATTCCCAGTTTGGGTTTTACTTGGGTATTAGGACTTGACAGTCCACATTCCAGATTTGAGTATTTGAATGATTGAGCCATAACCAAGAGGAATGAACACTCAATAACACACACTATATACACACACACCATATAACCAACAGGAATGAACACTCAATAACACACACCATAACCAACAGTCCACATTCCCTGTTTTGCTGAACACAGGCCATATATACACACACCCATGTGAATGACACACAATCACACACACACCCATGTGAATGACACACAATCACATACACACTGTTTTTTCTCACTGTACACAGGTTTCAGTCACTCCTACACCACACTTACTCTCTATCACACACTTGTCACTCTCCCTTTACCTCACTCTTTCTAACTCTCTATCTTTCTATCTTCCTAAGTATATATTATATAATATAATGTACATAAATATGGCACAACCAACAAGTATCCAAATAACCAAGTCTATACCAAATAACAAAGTCTACAATCAAATAACCAAAGTCTACACCAAATAACAAAGTCTACAATCAAATAACCAAAGTCTACACACAACCAACAAATAGAATAGGATCCAAACATCCAAGTCTACACAACCAACAAATATCCAAGTCACAAACAAAGGATCAAACAAACACAAACAAACAGTCCTAACAAGGACTACTAGGGATCTGGTGCAGGAGGGGCACCGCCGCGACGAAGGGATAAGAACAAATCATACTCCTCAAGTGAAATCGATACCAATGGAGCAGGCAGTGACGTCGGTGGAGTCGGTGTCGAAGAAGAAGGGGTGGAGTCGGCAGAGTCGACGACGATGAAGGCGCATCCGGAGAACCAGTACGCTCCAACGCTGTAAGTTGCTGGTGGTATGAATCCATGATAGATAACATTCTATCACTGCTCTGGACCATCGAATCCTGCGCCAATCTCAGCCTCTCGGCCATGGTCACCTGTCCTGTCTGTAGCTCCGTTAACGTGCGCTCTAACCCTCCAACGCTGCACTCTATCCTCTCAGTCGTCTCCATGAGCTCCATAATGTCGCGGTCGAGCGCATCCAATCGTGCTAGCAGCGCAGGATCGTCCGTAGGGTGCTGAGACTGCTCCTCGATCCGTCGTAGCAGGTCGTCACGGAGAGACTCCATCATCTGGTGGACTAGGGCAGACTCCTGGAACGGCTGTGGACCATGCACACTAGCAGAAGATGCCCTAGAGGACTAGGTCGCAACTAGGGTGCCATAGGATCCCGTACCGTAGTACGTACCCCTACGGAGTCCACCGTCGGCGGTCATCCATAGCTCGTCCGCCGACGGAGCTGAGTGGGCTGGGAAAGTACCGGCCTCTCCTACATCAGGTGCACTAGCAGCCGCCCGTTCCCACAGCCTCTGATACTCGGCCTAGAAAGTATGGATAGTACTCTATAATTTCTAATTTCTAATTAATGTACTTATTACTAACTAAATGAATATTTATTTGCATCATATTTACTAAGTTATATTAAAATTGACACGAAGTATTAAATTAAGATAACGTATTGTAATACTTACATAGGTCTGCTCGGCCCTCTCGTCAATAAGGTCTTCGCCCTTCCGATGGGTGGCCAGGAAGACGGTCACCATGTCGGCGTTACCGACCTTCCTTACCTGTAATTAAATATATTATCTTAGTAATAATTTATCGGTTTTGCATTAAAATAATATTTCTAAAAGAAAAAGACATACCAGACGACGGAAATGTTCCGTCATCGGAATCGACCCACCGTACCACTTCGAGGCATATTGCCAAGCCGCCTTAGCCTTCTCCGACTTCTTCTTGTACCTTGGCTCGTCGAATCGAGCCTTCATCGCATTCCACTGATCAGGGGTGATCCAACCTTGGATCGACTTTCCGGCAGGATCACGATCCTTCTGATCATTAATAGCGTCGCGGATCATCTTGGCAGCGACAGCAGGAAACATCCCCTCGATAAGCTCGGCCCGGTGCGGTGGATAGAAAAACATATCTTAGAAGAGTGCAAACCAAATATTTATCAGTTATATATAATATGCAAAAATTATATGATTCATGCTAAAAGCAAATATATATTAACCTTGAAGCGCGCAAACCAGAAGGCCTTCCTCTCGTCCGGAGCATCAGAGTAGTTAATCCAAGCACCTCCATAATTATGCCTCAGCATGTGGCCTAGACGTCTCTGTACCTCTGGGGGACGATATCTATACAGACATATTATATTCATAAAAAAAGTTAATTTATGATAAAAACAAAAAAAATTATAAACCAAAACACCTACTTTGTACCGTCGGCCCAGATCTCCGTCCTCCTCTCCTCCGGAGGTGCGCACGCATCATCTGCATGATGCTGGTCGGCCGTCGGTGCAGCCACCTCGGCCGTCGGTGCAGCCTCCGCCATCTGCTCATCTGTCTCCATCGGCGTATCAGCAGCAGGAACGCTAGACGGGCGAGCACTCTCAACAGGCCTGGAACTACTCGTCCCAGGAGATATGCCATGTGACATCGTCCCAGTAGGCCCAGCTACTGTCCGATATGGAGGAGTAATCGGCGATGAGAATCCAGAGCCGGTACCAGTAGGAGGTACCGAAGGAAAACTCTGTCCTCTAGCAGTACCTGTAGGAAGTACCGGAGGATCATGACCTCGTCGTCCCCCTCGAAACGATCCGCGACGACCTGCCATACCTGATAACAGCATATGATAATACAACAAATAATAGAGACTAGAAATATGAAAGTACAACAAAGACAAGATAATAACCAAGACAACATATGATGATACATTCTATAATAAACATCTAAGTCCAGATAATATATTCTAGAAGAAACATCTAAGTTCAGATAAGTATATCTCTCTCAATCATCTTCAGAATAATCATCTTGTTCGTCTTCCTCGACCTCATCTTCCTCTTCCTCCTCATCTTTACTTTCATCTTCGCCTTCATCGGCTTCGTCTTCCTCTTCGGATAATTCTACATCTTCTATATTATGTGTCATGTAATACGTAACTTTCGTGGAGTCCACATCGACAATATTGGTTACAAGAGGTAGCTCGTCCTCCTGGTAAGCTTTTTTGTCAACATCAAAAGTATCTCTAGCTTTAGTCTTGCATACTGCCCACCAGTCAGACTTCGTTGCTCCCCGTCTCGGATAAGCTGTGAAGTACACGAGCTGAGCCTGAGTTGCTAGGACAAACGGTTCGTAGCCTTGATATCTACACTTGTAGTTTATATCTACAAGACCATGCTTGTCAATTTTCCAACCTTGATTTTCAATCGGATCGAACCATTCACACTTGAACAACACGATCTTTGCAGGTTCTCTGCCATTATTATATGACAACTCCACAATCTCTCGCAAGATGCCAAAGAAATCATTTCCTGGATCGACGTCTTTGTAGTTCGAAGACTTGATACACAAATAACTATTTTTCGTAGAATCAAGATCCAGGAAGCTGTCTCTGATCGGAGCATTTGTCGACTTGAACCGAAAGCCATTGACACAGTAACTTGGCCATATTTTAACAAAAGTAATTGGTCCCTTGGCAAGAGTTCTAATTAATTCAATCTCGGGTGAAATTAGACGATCGACCTGAATATCAAAGAAGAGATAATAAGTTATTTATTGCGCAGTTGCATTAGAAGAGGCCAGTAATTACCGAGCTACTTACATATTCGCTCAACCAAGAAGGAAAATGACGTCTCATTTCTTGTTCTAATGCATCGTCTGTTAGGTAGGGTCTAACCAGCCTCAACTCATCATTATATGTGCTGGAAAACAACGAAGCAACCGCCGATTAGTACAATAATATTAGCTTATACTATTACATTGAGATGACGTAAACTCATCATCCTGAGTTACTTACCCCTCTAGCTTCTCCACTTCATCCTCGTCGCAATTGAGTAATACATACAACTGAGCAGCCCTTAGCTCTTCGTCATTCAAATATCTCTTCTTTATTTTCCCCGAAGGCTTTCCAGACGCATTGAATACTTTCAGTATTCCATCATTAAATTCTTGATATCCGTCGTCGTTTTTCGGAGCCCTCGTTCTATTCGTAGCAACATGAGGTTTGACATAGAAGGAGCAGAAATTTGTAATCTCCTCAAGAATATAGGCTTCACAAATAGAACCCTCGACCCGAGCCTTATTTTTTACCTTTCTTTTTAGGTGATTCAAATGTCGCTCGAACGGGTACATCCATCGATATTCGACGGGTCCACCAACACGTGCCTCATAGGAAAGATGAATCGACAAATGCTCCATAGAGTCGAAGAATCCAGGACGGAACACCCTCTCTAGCTTGCACAGTGTTACCGTAATGTCCTTCTCTTGCTTTTCTAGACGATCAACGAGCAATTTCTTAGAACAAAGATCCCTGAAGAATATGCTAAGCTCCGTCAATGGATCCCAAACTGCCTGCGGTAAGAATTCCCGAAATACAATCGGAATTAACCGCTCCATGAATACGTGACAATCATGGCCCTTCATACCTATCAGTTTGTTCTCCTTGAGGTCGACGCATCTTCTCAAGTTCGAAACATACCCATCTGGAAATTTCAGACCTTGAATCCACCTACAAAGCCTCACTTTATCCTCCTTCTCCAGTGAGAAAATTGCCTTAGGCTGCTTCAACTTCCCATTCCCATCCTCTATCAAATGCAATGCAGGACATCTACATATTTCTTCCAAGTCCAATCTAGCCTTTGGATTGTCTTTTGTCTTCCCCTTTACGTCCATTACAGTATTAATTATGTTGTCAAACACATTCTTCTCGATATGCCTGACATTAAGGTTATGTCTAATCAGATTGGTGCTCCAATATGGAAGATCCCAGAATATACTCCTCTTCGTCCAGTTATGAGTGCGACCAAATTCGTCACACTTGTAGCCCGTAGCAGGCTGCTCAATAGCTCTTGGTAAATCTTTTACCTCTTCCCATATCGTGTATCCGGGCCACCTTGGCGGGGGATTAGCCTTCTCCACAACGCCAGCACGAAAAGCATTCATGTTCCTCCGGTACGGATGATCCTTCGGCAGGAATTGTCGATGACAATCGAAGAAGCACGGTTTGCCTCTGTGTTTCAAACGGAAAGCCTTAGTGCTGTCCATGCAATACGGACATGAAAGACGACCATGCGTGCTCCATCTAGATAACATTCCATAGGCCAGAAAGTCGTTGATGGTCAACATAAGTGCTGCCCGCATCTGGAAATTTTGTTTTCTAGATACATCGTACGTGTTGGAACCTACTTCCCACGGCTGATTCAACTCATCAATCAACGGCTGTAAATACACATCGATGTTCTTTTTCGGATTGTTCGGACCTGGAATAATAACGGTAAGGAACATATACGGAGTCTTCATGCACATCCAAGGCGGTAGATTGTACGGGGTGACGATCACAGGCCAACACGAATACTGGGATCCCGAAAGCCCGAATGGGGTAAAACCGTCGGAGCAGAGACCCAATCTGACATTACGCGGATCAGAAGCAAAATTTGGATACTCTCGATCAAAGTGCTTCCATGCTTCTCCATCGGATGGGTGATCCAACACTCCTTCGGTATGTTCCCTCTTACGCCAACTCATGTTTTCTGCAGTTTCCTTCACCATAAACAACCGCTGCAATCGCGGCGTCAACGGCAAGTAGTGCATCGAAGAGGTAGGCTTCCTGGCACCGACAGACTTTCCTCTACCACATGCCTTATAGCGATCGACACCACAAAATCTGCAGGCGTCTTCATCCTTGTCGTCTTTGTAGTACAACATGCACCCGTTACGACAGGCATCAATTTTTTCATATCCCATCCAGAGCGATCTAACCATCCTCTTAGACCGATAGAAGTCTTTAGGCAACTTCGCACCCTCAGGCAATATTTCTATAAGCAACTCCATAAGACGGTTGTAGCAATCTTGCGACATGTTAAAATCGGACTTGATGCTCAACAATCTTGTAACCACCTCCAACGGTGAATGATCCTCACAACCAGGATATAATGGAGTCCTTACATTCTCCAGCAACTACATGAACTGTACAGCATCGGGGTTCGGTGCCTCCTCAGGTGCATCATGATCATCCGGATCGAAACTAGGCCCGGCCACGTCAAAAACCATGTTCACCAACCCATCGTCGTAAGGAGCGTTGTTGTGGACATCCACATAAGGCTCGTACTCCGATGCTAAAGACACAAGTTCTTCGTGCTCGCCCCACTGATAGTAATTCGGCGTGAAATCCTTCGAGTATAAATGATACGTGACATCCACTTCTGGATGATATTTCAAGTTGTGATATCTCACACACGGACACTAAATTTTGGTACCGTTCATGTACTGAGGGAACGCCTTGGCAAACTGCAGGAACTGGTGTACACCCTCTATGAATTCATCCCGTACACCGCACATGTCATCAGGATGACGGTTGTACATCCACGAACGATTTCGCAGATAGTAATTCAGCTCCATATCCATTTGAGGATAATTCTGTAAGATAGATACATGCACATCGATTAAACACTTGTAAAAGTAATCATGATACAACAAGTGGTAATAGATATGATGTATCCTATATAGTTTCTTTTCCTCTCTTTACTGTGAACCTTGGTTAACATTAATATTTTCACACTTCTCTAGGGTGAGGTTGAGGTAGATATCCTATGATGTGGAATAGTCGACTGAATGACCCGAATGAGAAGGAAGGAAGTAGGGAGGCTCACTCTATACACTCTAGGATTGACTTATTTTGTTGTTGATTTGACTTATTTTGGTAGTGTAAAATGTCAACAATATCCGATACGGTACCTCGAAGACCTAAATATAGAATATTAATATCAATTGGTGTTTTGGAATCATGAACATGATATACTAGGTCAATTCTAGGTCTCCAAGTCATTTCTAGGTCACACTAGGACAACTGGGTCAATACCTTGCCAAACTTGGTCAGACTAGGTCACACCTAGGTTTTTAGGGCCATACGTTGCCTTACCAAGGTATTCTAGTCTATACTAGACTAATACCCTATGTATTTGCCCTACCAATATCCTATTCACATAGGTAAAACCATTACTATGGCCTATTTACCTAATTACGTATACACTAGAGTAAGCCCTGAATTTAGGGCTTATTTTTTTTTCAATTTTATAAATCAATTATTTTGAATAAATATTATTATTTTATTATTATTTTATTTAATGTTCTTTACCGTGACTTGGAATTCTAGAGCATCAGGGATGCCAGTCTCTGGAAACTTCCTTCTTGAAGTTTGTAGTAGACGAGATTATCTTCACATTGATATTTCGTGTCCCACTCGAACTTGCTCCCTTGTACTCTTTTTGCTTCGCGCAAGTTCGGATCAATTTAGACCATTTAATTATTAATTAATTTTCCCACTCTTTTCCTTGATCATCGTTTGTACGTTACCGTGACTTTTAATTTAGGAGCACCAGACCAGTCGTTTTCTCAGAACCAACTTGTCATGCCTGATCTACTCGAGACGCTCTTCATCCCTGACCTTCGTGTCCCACTCAGACACTCCATTTTTTGCTCCATTTCCTTCGCACAACTTTCGGTTCAATTTAGGCCAATTAATTATCTACCGTAAAACCTGATTTATTTTCCAATTTAATTTCGGGACCCGACATCGACCCAACCTAGTCGACCCCAAATATGGACATGGCCCCCATGAAATCTACTACCCGCCTGACACTTGTGTCCCATTTATTTGAGTCCCCGCATGTTATTTATTTGCCCATGATTATAAATACCCATTTTTTTAATTCGAATATTGCCCCCTGTCCGATTTTGGCCGACCCGGCTCGACCGAACCCGAACCCAAGCTCCATATTGTTCTCTCGTGACTGCCCAAATATCCTACATAATTTTTCTATTTTTCCTATTTTGAAAATATCTATTTCTCTCTCTCCATGTGTATATATACACACACACACAGATATATATATATATATATATATAATCTCTCTCTCATCCTCACCTCACTCTCTCTCCTAACTCCCCCCATGTGGCCGACCTCTACTCTCTCTCTACTTCTCTCTCTAAAATATCTCTCATTTTCTCTCTCTTCTTTATATAATATATACACATATATATATATTATATATATATATCTCTCTCTCTCGCTAAATATCTAAGTCTCTCTATCCCTCTCTCTCCCCATCACACGAGCAGCCCCCCACCTGCTGTACGAGCAGCACCCCCATCCTCTCCTTCTTCTTCTTCTTCACTTCTTCTTCCCTTCTTCTTCTTCTTCATTTCACACTACTACCACCATTAACAAATACACCATTCCTACCATCACCACTACTCACCACCATCACCAACTTCATAACCACCACCACCTCCACCATTAAACCGCCGCCACCACCATCTCCGACGTGACCCCGCCCACCTCGTCGAACCACCGCCGACGCCGTGTGCAGCAGCAGCTGCGGCGCTGCAGCAAGCAGCAAGCAGCGGCCTGCGCAGCACAGTCGCGCGTGCGCACCGGCCGGCCGCGCGCCGCTCCGGCCACCGCCGCCGCCGGCGAGCCCCCCCACGGTCGTGCGCAGGCTGGGCGACCTCCCCTGTGGCGGCCAACGTCCTCCGGGACGCGCCGTCTAGGCGATTTCAGCGTTTTACTCGGAGTTCCGTCGACGCGCGCGGGAAAATTCTAGAATTCGCGCTCCGTCGTAGCGACTTCGTACGCATTTTCTGGGAGATCCGACCGTTGGATCGGCGAACTCCTTGCTCCATCTCAATCTCGGTATATCCCTCTTCACCTCTGTCAAGTTTGAACCGTTAATTTCATCGTTTGATACATCAAAATCGGCCACCAAGTTGACATTTTAATTTATACTATTTTTGGACAGTTTTGCGATGCCAACTTCGCGGGTTCGTATCTTCGCCGTATCAGCTCCGGTTGGCACACTACCAGTTCCTATGCGAAGCTGGTATAACCATCTTCCTGTCCCCTTTAGATTTCATTTCAGCTTGAGCTTGTTAGATCGGTCGAATTCGACGCCAAAGTTGGCCGTTCGAATTCTTAGTGTTACGCTTGTAAAATTCCATTTTTGAACCCGGGACTCCGGATTCAATTTCTGACACCACCAGTAGACTCGTGGCATCGTTCTGGCATGTTTTCATATAAAGTTTGCTTGATTTGGAGAACGTAGCCCTAGCACGTATTTCGGTGCAAAGCGGGTCCCACTTTCTGAGTCAACGGGTCACTTTAAGATCGGCTCATCGGAATCCAATTCTGGATATACCGTTGAGTTCGTATCGTCATTCTGGACTCGTTGACATATAATTTGCTGAGTTTTGAGGACATTAGCTCCGGCACGCTTTTCCGTGCAAATCGAAATTTCAATGTCCTGGTCAACGGGCCAATTTGAGATCGGGTCAACGGAATCCAATTCTGGATATACCGTTGGGTTCGTATCGTCATTCTGGATTCGTGGACATATAATTTGTTAGGTTTTGTGTACTTTTATTTTGACACGTTTTTCGGTACAAAGTGTGTCCAACGGCGGATATCATTTTGGCCCGAAATTACCGTTTTGCCCCTGTGTCCAAATTGGACTTTTGGACAGGCTATCCTAGCTGATTTGACCATTCTGGACACGTTGGTGATGTTAGTTTCATCATCCGACAATATCTGTAGATTTCTTCCCTTTTTGTGCCATCCTATTATTATAATATTTTCTCCTTTTGGGTTGTTTTAGAGACCCGTCGATTTCAGTAATTTCTAAATTACTGAAATTCATAAGTTGACCTTGTAGATGTTTATAAAGACTAGCTTTGACCCAGTTTGACCATGGTTGACTACTTTGACTGAACGTCGAAGTAGAGTCAACATTTGACCTATGTTAGACTAGTGTTCACCCTGGTTGACCAGTTGACCCAAAGTTAACTGTTAGTCAACGTTAGTCAAGTTTGACCTAGAGTTGACCTAGGGTTGACCAGAGTTGACCAGTTGATCAAAAGTCAACTGTAAGTCAACCCTTGACTTAGATTGACCTAGTTTGACTTGCTTGACTTGCCTTGACCTAGTTTGACTTAGTATGACTTGATTTTTACTTCCAAACCCTTATATTGATACAGTATTTCCATCTATAGGTCCTCGAGGCACTGTTCTTAGACCAGTTGACATATTCCACCAGATCACAGGCGAGTACATTCTCTGATAATATTTCTATTTTATGATATCGTCTTTGTTTCTTGTATTTAGTGTAGATATCCTTGTTCTCTTGACACATTGTTCACACGGATTGGTATTTGTCTGGATTCTGTCATAAGATGTTATTCCTCTTATATATGGTATGCCTTGTGCAAGTCTTCCTAGTTCCTTGTGCATTGTATAGACAGGATTCCTGCGAAGGCTAGCTACCTTCTCAGAGAATCACGTGTCATGACGTGTCATGACTGGATCCACTATATTAGTCAGAGATGGGGGTGTTAGCGTAGATATGTGATCAATACCCCACAGATTATTGTATCATCATTGTATAGTGTTAATCATACACTCACGTATGATTAGCCAGGCCAAACATTGTATCAAGTTCTAAGCCGATCATATGTTGAAACTAATACTAAACTCACATAGATATAGTTCCAGATTTTTGTACATGATATATACTATTTTTTTGTTCTTACATTCAGTTACAGTCTTGACATGTCTTACCATGATTCATGTACACATTATTTTACCTCGTAGATTCTCTCTATTTACTGCCACATTTTCAATATCGTCTAACTAGAACTGTTATTTGAGATTTGTGCTCGTTCCATCCTGACTGGATATGTTGATAAAATTTTAGGAGTAGTTGTGCCCTCAGTATTGGACTTCATGATGTTGCTAGCTGAGGTGGATCTCACTATTTTTCTATATGAGTTGCCTGGTAGTTATCCTTAGTTAGTCTTGTTGTTCCTTCTTCATTTTCCTGTCTTATGATGATTGTAGATTCTAGTTGTTTTAGTGATATTGTTATTATTTCTTGTCTTATCTTCCATAGTTTTCGTGATGTGACATGAGTACATTTCATAGTTATGGATCTTAGATGTTGTAGTTAGTATAGTATACTTGACAGCGTTCTACCGCCGATACCGCGGCGTAGGCTGGACGTGGCCCACGTATTCGTACCCGTATATCCGGGTGCGGGTCGTGACAACTAGCCTATCCTTAACTCTAGTAAAAACCAATACCCAAACTCAATACCCCATACACTACAACATAGGTATCTCCCATACCCATGTGTCAACCCATTACCTAAACCTATAGGCTTCCTAAACCTATATATTACCTAGTCACTCTAGGTAAAGCCATTACCTATACTCATAGGTAAAACAATTCCTATCTTGAAGTTACCTCACTACCAAAATATATCGTTTTAGCGACGCCTAAAAACGTCGCTAAAACAACAAAATACGTCGCTAAATATAATTACCGACGTATTTACCGACGTTTAGGCCTTGTCGCTTTTTTCTTAGTCGCTGATCTTTTAAACGTCGCCGAACGTCGCAAGTACCGACAATCAGCGACGTATTGATACGTCGGTATTTTACCGACGTCTTCTGTCGTTTCGTCGGTACAGTAGCGACGTGGCTAAAGTCGCTACACGTCGGTCTCCGTCCTGGGATTATTACCGACGTTTTACCGACGGTTTTCGACGTATAAGTATCTCCGACGTATCATGACGTCGGTAAACGTCGGTACTCTTGATCATTTTCTTTGCAGCTTTTCTGTCGGTAAACGTCGCAAAGTACGTCGCAAGACGTCAATAATCGTCGGTAAACGTCGGTAGCCTGGATATTTTTTGCAGCTTTACCGTCGGTAAACGTCACAAAGTTGCGTCGGTAGACGCCGGTAATCGTCGGTAAACGTCGATAAATTTGCAAAAAAAATAAAAAAAATAAAACACAGAATGTCCTTTTCTCCCTGCAGTTTAAAAAAATAACCATAAACACAGAATGTCCTTCAGGCAGAGTATCATATACATTAGCAGCTATTCAAAAAGCTGCAGTGAATCCATAAATGGAAGAACTCCATTCTGCTCTAATCATAAACTGTAATGTATCATATCTAGCATGCTTCAACATCCCAAAATATGCAAGAACATACCCACAGAGAACCGACAAATATCTAAGTCACAAACGTATGATGATACAACCAAATAACCAAAGTCTACACACAACCAACAAATAGAATAGGATCCAACAAATAGCTAGGATCCAAACATCCAAGTCTAAACAACCAACAAATATCCAAGTCACAAACATACGATGATACAAACACAAACAAACAGTCACAAATGATCAAACAAACACAAACAAATAGTCCTAACTAGGACTACTACTGATCTGGTGCAGGAGGGGCACCGCCCTGACGAAGGCGTAAAAACTCCTCATACTCCGCAAGTGAAATCGATACAGATGGAGCGCCAGTCGGTGGAGTCGGTGTCGAAGAAGAAGGCGGTAGAGGCGGCGGAGTCGACGACGATGAAGGCGCACCCAGAGTACCAGCATGCTCCAACGCTGTAAGTCGCTGGTTGTATGAATCCATGATAGATAACATTCTACCACTGCTCTGGACCATCGAATCCTGCGCCAATCTCACCCTCTCGGCCATGGTCACCTGTCCTGTCTGCAACTCCGTCACCGTGCGCTCTAACCCTCCAACGGCGCGCTCTGTCCTCTCAGTCGTCTCCCTGAGGTCCATAATGCCGCGGTCGAGCGCATCCAATCGTGCTAGCAGCGCAGGATCGTCCGTAGGATGCTGAGACTGCTGCTCGATCTGTCGTAGCAGGTCGTCACGGAGAGACTCCATCATCTGGTGGACTCGGGCAGACTCCTGGGACGGCTGTGGACCATGCACACTAGCAGGAGATGTCCTAGAGGACTGGGTCGCAACTAGGGCGCCATAGGATCCCGTACCGTAGTACGTACCCCTACGGAGGCCACCAGCGGCGGTCATCCACAGCTCGTCCTCCGACGGAGCTTGAGTGGGCTGCGAGGAAGTACCGGCCTCTCCTGCATCAGGTGCACTAGCAGCCGCCCATTCCCGCAGCCTCTTATACTCGGCCTAGAAAGTATGGATAGTACTCTATGATTTCTAATTTCTAATTAATGTACTTATTTTTACTAACTTCATGAATATTTATTTGCATCATATTTACTAAGTTATATTAAAATGGACACGAAGTATTAAATTAAGATAACGTATTGTAATACTTACATAGGTCTGCTCGGCCCTCTCGTCAATAAGGACTCCGCCCTTCCGATGGGTGGCCAGAAAGACGGTCACCATGTCGGCGTTACCGACCTTCCTTACCTGTAATTAAATATATTATCTTAGTAATAATTTATCGGATTTGCATTAAAATAATATTTCTAAAAGAGAAAGACATACCAGACGACGGAAATGTTCCGTCATCGGAATCGACCCACCGCACCACTTCGAGGCATGTTGCCTAGCCGCCTTAGCCTTCTCCGACTTCTCCTTGTACCTTGGCTCGTTGAATCGAGCCTTCATCGCATTCCACTGATCGGGGGTGATCCAACCTTGGATCGGCTTTCCGGCACGATCACGATCCTTCTGATCGTTGATAGAGTCGCGGATCAGCTTGGCAGCGACGGAAGGAAACATCCCCTCGATCTGCTCGGCCCGGTGCGGCGGATAGTAAAACATATCCTAGAACAGTACGAAACCAAATATTTATCAGTTATATATAATATGCATAAATTAAATGATTCATGTTAAAAACAAATCTATTTTAACCTTGAAGCGCGTAAACCAGAAGTTCTTCCTTTCGTCTGGAGCATCAGAGTAGTTAATCCAGGGACCACCATAATTATGCCTCAGCATATCGCCTAGGCGTCTCTGTACCCCTGAAGGACGATATCTATACATACATATTATATTCATGAAAAAGTTAATTTATGATAAAAACAGAAAGAAAGAAAAAATAATAAACCAAAATACCTACTTTGTACCGTCGGCCCAGATCTCCGTCCTCTCCTCCTCCGGAGGTGCGCACGCATCATCTTCATGATGCTGGTCGGCCGTCGGCGCATCCTCCTCGGCCATCTGCTCATCCGTCTCCATCGTCGTATCAACATCAGGAACGCTAGACGGGGGAGCCCTCTCAACAGGTCTGGAACTACTCGTCCCAGGAGATATGCCACGTGACGTCGTCCCAACCGGCCCAGCTACTGTCCGATATGGAGGAGTAATCGGCGACGAGGATCCAGAGCCGGTACCAATAGGAGGTACCGAAGGCAAACTCCGTCCCCTAGCAGTACCTGTAGGAAGTACCGGATGATCCCGACCTCCTCGTGGCCCTCGCAAATGTCCGCGACGACTTGCCATACCTGATAACAGCATATGATAGTACAAGATATAATAGAGACTAGAAATATGACAATACAACAAATAATAGAGACTAGAAATATGACAGTACAACAAATAATAGAGACTAGAAATATGACAGTACAACAAAGATAATAACCAAGGTAACATATGATGATACATTCTACAATAAACATCTAAGTCCAGATAATATCTCTCTCAATCATCTTCAGAATAATCATCTTGTTCGTCTTCCTCGACCTCATCTTCCTCTTCCTCCTCATCTTCACTTTCGTCTTCACCTTCGTCGGCTTCGCCTTCCTCTTCGGATAATTCTACATCTTCTACATTATGTGTCGTGTAATGCGTAACTTCCGTGGAGTCCACATCGACAATATTGGTTACAGGAGGTAGCTCGTCCTCCTGGTAAGCTTTTTCATCAACATCAAAAGTATCTCTAGCTTTAGTCTTGCATACTGCCCACCAGTCAGACTTCGTTGCTCCCCGTCTCGGATAAGCTGTAAAATACACGAGCTGAGCCTGAGTTGCTAGGACAAACGGTTCGTAGCCTTGATATCTACGCTTGTAGTTTATATCCACAAGACCATGCTTGTCAATTTTCCAGCCTTGATTTTCAATCGGATCGAACCATTCACACTTGAACAACACGATATTTGCAGGTTCTCTGCCATAATTATATGACAACTCCACAATCTCTCGCAAGATGCCAAAAAAATCATTTCCTGGATCGACGTCTTTGTAGTTCTAAGACTTGATACACAAACAACTGTTCTTCGTGGAATCAAGATCCAGGAAGCTGTCTCTGATCGGAGCATTTGTCGACTTGAACCGAAAGCCATTGACACAATAACTTGGCCATGTTTTAACAAAAGTAATTGGTCCCTTGGCAAGAGTTCTAATTAATTCAATCTCGGGTGAAATTAGACGATCGACCTGAATATCAAAGAAGAGATAATAAGTTATTTATTGCGCAGTTGCATTAGAAGAGGCCAGTAAATATTACCGAACTGCTTACATATTCGCTCAACCAAGAAGGAAAATGACGTCTCATTTCTTGTTCTAATGCTTCGTCTGTTAGGTAGGGTCTAACCAGCCTCAACTCATCATTATATGTGCTGGAAAACAACGAAGCATTAGAACGATTAGTACAATAATATTAGCTTATACTATTACATTGAGATGACGTAAACTCATCATTCCTTACTTACCCTTCTAGCTTCTCCACTTCATCCTCGTCGCAATTGAGTAATACATACAACTGAGCAGCCCTTAGCTCTTCGTCATTCAAATATCTCTTCTTCATTTTTCCCGAAGGCTTTCCGGACGCATTGAATACTTTCAGTATTCCATCATTAAATTCTTGATATCCGTCGTCGTTTCTCGGAGCCCTCGTTCTATTCGTAGCAACATGAGGTTTGAAATAGGAGGAGCAGAAATTTGTAATCTCCTCGAGAATATAGGCTTCACAAATAGAACCCTCGACCCGAGCCTTATTTTTTACCTTTCTTTTTAGGTGATTCAAATGTCGCTCGAACGGGTACATCCATCGATATTCGACGGGTCCACCAACACGTGCCTCGTAGGAAAGATGAATCGGCAAATGCTCCATAGAGTCGAAGAATCCAGGAGGAAACACCCTCTCTAGCTTGCACAGTGTTACCGCAATGTCCTTCTCTTGCTTTTCTAGACGATCAACGAGCAATTTCTTAGAACAAAGGTCCCTGAAGAATATGCTAAGCTCCGTCAATGGATCCCAAACTGCCTGCGGTAAGAATTCCCGAAATGCAATCGGAATTAACCGCTCCATGAATACGTGACAATCATGGCTCTTCATACCTGTCAGTTTGTTCTCCTTGAGGTCGACGCATCTTCTCAAGTTTGAAACATACCCATCTGGAAATTTCAGACCTTGAATCCACCTACAAAGCCTCACTTTATCCTCCTTCTCCAGTGAGAAAATTGCCTTAGGCTGCTTCAACTTTCCATTCCCGTCCTCTATCAAATGCAATGCAGGACGTCTACATATTTCTTTCAAGTCCAATCTAGCCTTAGGATTGTCTTTCGTCTTCCCCTTTACGTCCATTACAGTATTAATTATGTTGTCAAACACATTCTTCTCAATATGCATGACATCAAGGTTATGTCTAATCAGATTGGTGCTCCAGTATGGCAGATCCCAGAATATACTCCTCTTCGTCCAGTTATGAGTGCGACCAAATCCGTCACACTTGTAGCCCGTAGCAGGCTGCTCAATAGCACTTGGTAAATCTCTAATCTCCTCCCATATCGTGGCTCCGCACCACCTTGTCGGTGGATCACCCTTCTCCACAACGCCAGCACGAAAAGCATTCTTGTTCCTCCGGTACGGATGATCCTTCGGCAGGAATCGTCGATGACAATCGAAGAAGCACGGTTTGCCTCCGTGTTTCAAACGGAAAGCCTTAGTGTCGTCCATGCAACACGGACATGAAAGACGACCATGCGTGCTCCATCCAGATAACATTCCATAGGCCGGAAAGTCGTTGATGGTCCACATAAGTGCTGCCCGCATCTGGAAATTTTGTTTCCTAGATACATCGTACGTGTTGGAACCTACTTCCCACAGCTGATTCAACTCATCAATCAATGGTTGTAAATAAACATCAATGTTCCTTTTCGGATTGTTCGGACCTGGGATAATAACGGTGAGGAACATATATGGAGTCTTCATGCACATCCAAGGCGGTAGATTATACGGGGTGACGATCACAGGCCAACACGAATACTGGGATCCTGAAAGTCCGAATGGGGTAAAACCGTCAGAGCAGAGACCCAATCTAACATTACGCGGATCAGAAGCAAAATCTGGATACTCTCGATCAAAGTGCTTCCATGCTTCTCCATCAGATGGGTGATCCAACACTCCTTCGGTATGTTCCCGCTTATGCCAACTCATGTTTTCTGCAGTTTCCTTCACCATAAACAACCGCTGCAAACGCGGCGTCAACGGCAAGTAGTGCATCGAAGAGGTAGGCTTCCTGGTACCGACAGACTTTCCTCTACCACAGGCCTTGTAGCGATCGACACCACAAAATCTGCAGGCGTCTTCATCCTTGTCGTCTTTGTAGTACAACATGCACCCGTTGCGACAGGCATCGATTTTTTCATATCCCATCCAGAGCGATCTAACCATCCTCTTAGACCGGTAAAAGTCTTTAGGCAACTTCGCACCCTCAGGCAATATTTCTATAAGCAACTCCATAATACGGTTGTAGCAATCTTGCGACATGTTAAAATCGGACTTGATGCTCAACAATCTTGTAACCACCTCCAACGGTGAATGATCCTCACAACCAGGATATAATGGAGTCCTTGCATTCTCCAGCAACTCCATGAACTGTGCAGCATCGGGGTTCGGTGCCTCCTCAGGTGCATCATGATCATCCGGATCGAAACTAGGCCCGGCCGCGTCAAAAACCATGTTCACCAACCCATCGTCGTAAGGAGCGTTGTTGTGGACATCAACATAAGGCTCGTACTCCGATGCTAAAGACACAAGTTCTCCGTGCTCGCTCCACTGATAGTAATTCGGCGTGAAACCCTTCGAGTACAAATGATACGTGACATCCACTTCTGGATGATATTTCAAGTTACGACATCTCACACACGGACACTTAATTTTGGTACCGTCCATGTACTGAGGGAACGCCTTGGCAAACTGCAGGAACTGGTGTACACCCTCTATGAATTCATCCCGCACACCGCACATGTCATCAGGATGACGGTTGTACATCCAAGTACGATTCCGCAGATAGTAATTCAGCTCCATAATTCTGTAAGATAGATACATCAAGGTAGTGAATGATATGCAAGTGTCAAAGCTTTTCCGATGGATTGCATTTATCTTTTCATCCATTCATTCATGCATTGTATTTATCTTTTCAGTTTTGCATATCATTACCTACTATTATACATGCATACTTTATATATACATCAAGGTAGTAATACTAGTTGATGTTCTGAAAAGGAGAGTGCGATGTCTAGTAGAGGATTCTTTTTTTTGAGGAGCTGTCATATCATGGAAGTCAATATAAAATAAAAGAAGTATACATGCAATTCTATATGATTCCTAGGCCAATCAAGGTCAAAGTCAACTATTGGTCAACTCGATCAACAATCTAGTAAAATGAATGAATATTAAGGCAGTTTATTTCGTAAGTAGTAATTCATATCCATATCCAATTGAGGATAATTCTGTAAGATAGATAGATGCACATTGCAGTCAGTGAATGAATATTAAGGCAGTTTAGATATGGGTGCGCAATTTAGATAGAGGTCAGTAGAGAGCGACAGTTTAGAGAAAACTGAGATTATTGGTGAGGTATAATTGTACTTGTAGGAGTACACGACACCAACTGTCCAATATCGACCCTTTGGGTCTACAAGAGTTACTTCACTCAGTTTGTCAAGACAAGTAAAACTTTTTAAATTAATACCCAATATCGACCCTTTGGCCTGTGCTTGAGCAGTATCCTAACTCAAACTATCTATCCTAACTAATAAATTAATATCCTACTTTAACATCTACTAACTCTCATATTCCTTCTAACATAAACTAATATCCTAATCTTAACTAACCCTTTAACTGAAACTAATATCTAAATAATGCTAATCATGAACTAACACCCTAACCTGGAAGTCCACACTGCTTAAGCACAGGCCATAGGCCAAGTTATAAGGCAAAATGCAGGCAACTGCCTGTAGCTACAAGACAAAACCAAATGTTGACGGTATATATACCGTCAACATTTAAAAAGTTTACTTGTCTTGACAAACTGAGTGAAGTAACTCTTATAGGCCCAAAAGGTACTCTATACACTCTTACTTATACAAGCCTTTTGAGGCAATCAGCGTTATACTAGATTTCCGAAAAAAATCTATAACTCTGA
The DNA here is from genome assembly GCA_029216955.1 of Iris pallida. Lineage (NCBI taxonomy): Eukaryota > Viridiplantae > Streptophyta > Magnoliopsida > Asparagales > Iridaceae > Iris > Iris pallida. The sequence goes on along the minus strand of JANAVB010007798.1, from coordinate 7,810,095 downwards.
TAGGCCCAAAAGGCTTGGCATAAGTAAATTTAATTTCTAAAGAATGGCTCAAAACACTGTACCAATCATACCTATATTTCTAAGATACTCTATATACTCTAGGTACTAGGACTGAACTAACTCTCTAACACTCTAATGATACTCACTCACATATACCCACTCTTACTTAGGAATACTAAGATCTGACACATACTGATAATCACACACACACTAACACTCTCATTAAGGCAGAGTCATGGGAGAGGTCAAAATTATGGAAGAAAAGAAAGAAGAAGGATTCAGAAAAGAGAATAGCAGGGAGTTTCTCTCCTCTAGACCCTCAATTTATAGGTACAGGCTAGAGCACTGTCAGCCATAGATGATGTTCTGATTTTCAAAAAATCATACGTCGGTGACACTTCAATTGAAAGCGATGAATCATGCTAGGTATCGTGAAGTATACCAATTCTTAACGTCGGTGACACTTCAATTGAAGTCGATGAATCATACGTCGGTGACACTTCAATTGAAACCAGAACTTACAAGTCTTAGTCTTGGGTTCTTAGTGACCATCTTTCTAGAGTTGTTACTTGGTCAAGAGGATCTTATTTTAATTATCCTATTTTTTGATGGGCTCATCTTTGGACTAATAGGATATGTTCCCAAATGTTGATCCTCAAAATTATGCTAGGTATCGTGAAGTATACCAATTCTTAACGTTGTTGTTATTATTATTATTATTATTATTATTATTATTATTATTATTATTATTATTATTCACATACGCACCGACACTCTAAACAGTTACTAACACTCCGACCTGAAAACTACCCTAGTGGTGATCACCAAGTATGTTTTATTTTCTTGTAGTGGTGTTTGTGCGTGTCGTGTGTTTCATGTCTGTGTGTGTGCATGTCGTGTATGTCGTATCGTGTCTGTGTCAGCACGTCAGGAGGAGGGAGTTAGGGTTAGGGTTTACCTGCGTTGGTCGGGGTCGGGTCGGGGTCGCCGGGGCTGGAGCAGCGGTGGATACGGGTTGGCGTCGGAGTCGGGTCGGTGTCGACGAGGATAATCAACGGTGGAGGGGGGACGCCGGAGAAACGGGGGTCGCCGCAGGGAAGGGGGTAGCCGGAGGGAGGGGTCGCCGGAGGGAGGGGGTCCCTGGAGAGGAGAGAAAAAGGGGGAGAGAAATTTGGGAAGCGGGAGATTGAAAATTTTAGGTGAAAGAAAATAAATGATCGATCGGGTGGAACCCTATATGAAACATTTTAGCGACGTCCACAAAGGACGTCACTAAACGTCGCTATTCAATAAAAAACTGGCGACGTCCCTAATGTGGAGTCGCAAAATGTCGCTGAGTTAAACAAAACAGCGACGTTTTGTGACTAGACCGCGACATCAGCTTTCCAAAGCATAATGTGTGGCGCTAACGGTCGCTAAACGTCGCTGATAGTGACGTTCAGCGACGTTTTTATAAAACGTCGCTAAATTCACAAATATTACCGACGTATATGACTTGCGTCGCTAAATTCGTCGCCAATACGACTTATTTTGGTAGTGCCTATACTTATTGTCCTAGTCCTCATCTATACACATTATCCTAAGGCCTCGTTTGGTTCACCGATTTAAGGAACTAGGAAAGGAAAGTTGTTCCTTTCCTTTGTTTGGTAACCACAAACTTGAGAATCAATTTCCTCACAAGAGGAAAATTGGAGGGAATATGGTTCCACTCATGACCCATGGGATTCATTTTCCCTCCTCCTTTTCCAACATTTATTACAAAAGTAACCATGTGTTATTGCTTATTTTACCATTAATGCTTATTTTACCATTGTTATATTTTTGCTTCCCTTTCCTACACCAACCAAACAACGGAAAGGAAATGTGACAGGAATCCTACTTTCCGATTCCCATGGAAAATACAAAGGAATACATTTCTTTTTCGTGAACCAAACGAGGCCTAATAGTGTCAAAGTGTCCACGTGTTGTCAAAGTGTCAAAGTATCAAAGTGTCACAGTGTGTGTCAAAGTGTCCACTTGTGTGTCAAAGTGTCCACGTGTGTGTCAAAGGGTCGTGTCTGTGTCGCATCAGAAAAAGGGAGATAGGGTTAGGGTTTACCAACACAGCATTGGGGTTGGGTCGGGGTCGTCGGGGCTGGAGTAGCGGCGGAGGAGACTGGTCGGGTGGTCGTCGGAGGAATGGGGTCGTCGGGCAGGGGGTCGCCGCAGGCAAGAAAAAGGGGAAGAGCGGGAGATTAGAAAATTTTGGGTAAAAAAATGAAAAATTGATCGGGCCAGAACCCTATATGAGATGTTTTAGCGACGTCAGTTAAAGACGTCGCTAACCGTCGCTATTTATTAAAACCTGGCGACGTCGTAAATGTGGAATCGCAAAACGTCGCTGAATATAAAAAATAGTGACGTTTTGCGAATAGAATACGACATCAGTTGTCCAAAACATAATTTGTGTCGCTAACTGTCGCTCAAACGTCGCTGATAGTGACGTTCAGCGACGTATATATAAAAAATCGCTAAAAGCACAAAACTTAGCGACGTATTTATCTGGAGTCGCTAATTTCGTTGCCATTATGACTTATTTTGGTAGTGTAATTCCTGTGTCGGACACACCCCCGACACGAACCAAAATTTCTAAACCTAAACCTAACCCGGCCATCCCCTGGCTGCCCACCTCTTCCTCGGCTCGACTATCACCACAGCCACCTATTCTCACCTCGCCCGATCGACCCTGACCCTAACCCTCCGACCAGGCAACCACCATCATCAACACGCCCTGTTCCTCCGTCACCACTGCCAGCCTACACGACCTCCACACCCCCGTCGTAGCCATCGTCACCATTACTACTAGCTTTCGCCCGATCCTATTGCAGCCGACCAACAACTCAGCCACCTGGTCGCTGTACCACCATGAGAACCCGTTCCCGGCAAACCAGCCATCGCCTACTTCCACCGCCCCCAACGCCAACACGGCCACCGACTGCCGCGCCAAAAACCCCAGACCCACGCCATCCTCCAGCCCACTCTCCGTGTTCGGCCACCCAACCACCAAGCACCACCACCCCGTCACCTTCATCTCCCCCATATCCGGCCGACCATCCCCGGTCGCCGCCACCAAAACCACCGCCCTGCCACCATCAAACACCAACGGCAATAGAAAGAAAAACCCAATTAAATAACAGAAACCACCACCACCCTTCTGACCTCCGCCGGCCGCCAGTGCCGTCTCCACCGCAGCGCCCCTCTCCAGCCAGAACCCCGTCGACGTCCAGCCTCTGCGCGCCCGGCGACGCTCCGCGCACCGCGGCGGACCTTCCGCCGAGCTCCTCTTCCCTGGTTCCCGCAACCCCGTCCGAGCGCGAGCGCGCCGCCCGTACGCAGCTCCGCCGGATCTCCCGAGCCACCCGCCGAACCCTCTCCGGCCCTCTCAGCTTCCCTCTCGTCTCTCCTTCCTCTGCTCTTGATTTCCCGACCGCCCCCTTCCTCTCTCTCCTGATCCCTTTCTCTTTTCCTTTCTTATTCTTAAGTTTTTATTATTATTATTAATTTTTAGTTTAGCACTGTTAGTTAATCTGTTTCAAGAGCATATATTATTATTATTATTATTAGCATTATTATTATTATTATTATTATATTTACTATTTTGTTTTTTTTATAAAGTGTAATAACAGCAAGTAACTGTTGTTGCTTCCTTTAATTTTGTTATTTATTTTATGATTTTTCTTATGATAATATTTGTTTATTTGTATCTAAAGATCAATGTATGCCAGTATATGAACATGGTTATGCTATAATTATGATTGGTATTTTAACTTTACTAGTATTAAATTTTGCTATTAGTATATATACAGTAAAATATCTCTAAAAGCTATTATTGTTTAAAATATAATTTTACAATATATTATAAGCATAGTTGTTTTAGCCGTAAAAACGATTTAGCTATATTTTCCAGTATTTAGCCTAAAAATACCGTGATCAAATCCAAAGCAGTTTCTAAATTTCATATCTACTTTCAAGTATTTATATAAAATATTTTTACTAAGGTAAGTTACAGTTTTGACCTAAAATGATTTACTACTTATCAAATATTTTGGGATAATAAAATATAGTTTTACAAGAATTATAAATAGTTTTCTAAAAACGTATATATTTTATTTATCTAAAATTTCTTCGACTATCCTCCTGTCCATGACTAATCTCATTTTCTATTCTCTCGTCAATTCTAGACTACCTTATGTCGAATCTAACTAATTTGACCCTTCTAGACCCAATGGAACCATTCGTGCCACCATCAGAGGTCACTTTGCATAGTTGTTGCATCGAAGTCGCAGTTCGTGCCACATTGATCATTGCAGTACACCAGGCGTCCTACCAGGCAAGACACCTTGTCATTTGCTGTTTATTTATTTTAGCTCATATTTCATGCATTATTCATTATTTTCTTTATGTAAAATAAACTGTGATATATGGCATAACCTGTTAGAACTTACTGTTCAGTTATATTTCCTGATATGTATTATTTTTCTTATACATTAACCTTAGATTTAAGGGACCACCTTGTGTGTTGCATTCATTGGCCTTGACACGTTGTACCACAAAGTTGTGTGTCGTATGTAGAACACAGACATACGTGATTGGCTGGCCATCGGTACGTATAAGCCGTGCGATAGGATTAACCGCTAATAGAATTGCATGCTTAGTTTGACTTAGCGGTTATAGAGGTTTACTGTTGTGGATACAACATAGTAGGCATTGGGCGGGGAGGACAATTCCTTAGCGTATGGGCTTTGATGCACTTTCTCTTGTGACCCGGAAGCTCCGCTGGAGATACGGGGTTGATGACCCATGATTACTGACGGCCACTGACGTTATGTGGAACGTTATACTCTTACTGATTGGGTCTCTGGTGCCCCAAAGGGGGACTATGCCGATCCTATTTAGCTAGGGCCCATGCGTAGGAAGGATTGTTCTTAACTACATTTCACTTAGAACGGTTAGGCACATTTATCCGTTAGGTACGAGTACTTTTGGTTTGGGTACTTGTATCTGACCGTGGCTTAGAATAATAACTTGTCGCGGATTAGTTCGTCACATCTTGTCCTTGTTTGGTTGTAGGTATGACTTACTACTTCGATGAGAAGGTATTGAACCTTGTTGGGGTCCGGATACCATATTGGATTCATAGCGTGGAAAGATACGTCGCCGTGAATTAGTTTACCATCTCTTGTCCTTGTTTGGTTGGGGGGATGGTAAGCTAGTTCAATAGGTGTGTATTGGACCATGTTATAATTCAATTGACTTATTTATTTGAGCAATATTTATTCAGTTTATATGGCATGATATTATGTGTCTTGCTACGTCCCTCTGAGGACCTGGTTATCTCTTCAGATGTGTGCTCTTGTCTTTCGCAGGTATTCTAGCTCTAGCCGTGACCATCTCCATTTCTTCGAGGATGATTGCGCTTGGATCGTCTTCGCTTTGCTCACCAAAAACTCATTTCTTTTCTCACGTATTTTTCCTTTACTTGTTGGTAGTAGATTTGTCTCCGCCCAACATATTGTACCAAGACAATTCATTATCATTATACGATAACTTTTATTCATTTATTTTGTGTGGATGAGATTAGTTATGGTGCTACTGCATTTTATAGCTTATTTATTCATACGAGATTTCCATATATTGGAGTGTACTTCGTATGTATACAGCTGGCATATCTACGTTCCTAGTCCTACGTATTTTGGGACTGGGGCGTTACACATCAATGCGGGTAAGGCTCCTAGTCGTTATGATGATTATGAATATGACATTGCCAACTTCTTGTCTTATTCTAATATTTCTCTGAATTATCGACCCTTCATTGCATCGTTAGACTCTACGTCTTTGCCTAAGTGTTGGCAGGAAGCAAAGAAAGATCCAAGGTGGAAAGCTGTAATGATGGAAGAACTTAGGACACTAGAGAAAAATAAGACATAGGAGCTGGTTCCATTACCCAAAGGGAAGAAAGCTGTAGGATGCAAATGGGTGTACACAGTGAAGGAGACGCCAGAAGGAAAAGTAGAGCGGTACAAGGCGAGATTGGTTGCAAAATGATACACACAATCATATGGCATCGACTATGATGAGACGTTTTCCCCAGTAGCAAAAATAAGCACGGTAAGAACTCTGGTCTCCATTACAGCAAACTATGGATAGAAGCTATACCAGTTAGATGTGAAGAATGTCTTTCTCCATGGGGACCTGTAAGAAGAAGTGTACATGGAACCCCCGTCAGGGTGCTATGCGACAGAATCAGACGGTGGGACATCGCATGGTAAAGTGTGTAAACTAAAGAATTCGCTATACGGGCTCAAGCAATCTCCTCGAGCCTGGTTTGACAGATTCAGAAAGGCTGTTATAGGCATGGGATACCATCAAACAAATGCAGATCATACGGTCTTTCTTCAGCATGCAAGATGCCACATCACTATACTTGCTGTATATGTGGATGATATAGTAATCACATGTGATGATGAAATCGAGATCACTAAGCTAAAGTCAAAACTCATTAAGGAGTTTGAAGTGAAGGATTTAGGAGCGATGAGGTACTTTCTGGATATCGAGGTGTGTGACGGCGAACAAGAAATTATTCTCTCACAAAAAAAATACGCACAAGATCTGCTAAAGGAGACAGGGACGCTGTGATGCAAAGTAGCACTCACTCCAATTGACTAGAAATACAAGTTAGGAGCAGAAGCAGGAGAGCCTGTTGATCGTGAAAGGTATGAAAGACTTATAGGAAGATTGATTTATCTGGGGCACACTCGCCCTGATATCTCGTTTGCGGTGAGTGTAGTGAGTCACTACATGCATGATCCAAGAACGGGTCATATGGAAGCAGTATTTCAGGTCTTGAGATATCTGAAAGGGGCACCGGAAAAAGAGCTATGGTTCAAGAAGAATGGACGCATAGAAGTTAAGGGATACTGTGATACAGAGTGAGCGAGCTACATAGACGACAAAAGGTCTACCACAGGGTACTGTATTTTTGTAGGAGGAAACCTGGTCTCATGGACAAGCAAAAAACAGTCAGTGGTAGTGCGGTCGTCAGCTGAAGCAGAATACAGAGCAATAGATCTAGGAGTGTCAGAGTTGCTATGGGTGAGAGCACTTCTGACAGAGTTGAAGCTGGATAAGGGAGCACCGTTACATCTTCTGAGCGATAGTCAAGCTGCAATAAGTATAGATAACAATCCAGTTCAGCACGACAAAACGAAGCACATCGAGATCGATCGATTCTTCATCAAGGAGAAGCTGAAACAAGGGATACTGAAGATTGACCATGTTTGCTCAGAAGAACAAGTCGCAGACTGTCTGACTAGAGGTCTTAGTTCATTGAGTCTGTCAAAGCTATGTAACAAGATGGGGATGATTAATATCTATCGCCCATCTTGAGGGGGAGTGTTGAGAACCAATAAGGGACTTTAGTCCCACATCGGAAGATGTATTATGAAGAGGGGTTGGACCCTCTATAAGTAGTAGCAGTAGCCCATAAATAAAAATTATCAATCATTCATCTTCTACAGTATCATCATTGCCGAGGGTACCAAGGGGTGGGGCCAGGGGACATATAATGTTATCCACGACAGTGTGGTCTCGCTAGTCAAATGGTTGCTAGGGTTACGCCTCACCATATTGCTATATATATATATATATATATATATATATATATATATATATATATATATATATATATATATATATATATATATATATATATATATATATATATATATTTTTTTTTTTTTTTTTTTTTTTTTTTTTTTTTATATATATATTTATATATATATATATATATATATATATATATATATATATATATATATATATATATATATATATATATTTTATATATATATATATATATATATATATATATATATATATATATATATATAAAAATATATATATATATATATATAGTAATTTCTATTGATAATAGCTTGTTACAAACTGGTGTACGTGGTCAGGCTTATACACGTGTATCTACCAACGTCATTACATCATATTCAATATTATGTAGAATCCCTACCATAGGCGTGATTAGTCCCTCAAAAATATGGTTATTTCTCTCTCTCCACACGTACTATACTGGTGCGGCCAACCTAATTCGAGCCTCAGTAAACCACTTGACTCCCCTCTTTCACATGCGACTGATTTTCTCTAGGATTATTTCCATCTCCTAGTCTCCGATGCCCCTCAAACACAGCTTCCTCCTCTAATGTTGCAACACCTCCCAAGCCAAGGTACATTGGAAATAAATATGTTCTTTATATATATATATATATATATATATATATATATATATATATATATATATATATATATGACACTAGCTAACACACACACACACACACACACACACACATGTATATATATATATATATATATATATATATATATATATATATATATATATATATATATATATATATATATAATATAATGTATACCCCCCCCCCCCCCCTTCTCTATATTTATCTAAGACCCATTCTCTATATACACACAATCTAGTCTATTTCAAAAGCGGGGCAAGGGAACAATATTAGAATTGATAATGACTTGATTTCATACCTCAGTGAGATTCCAAATGAGGTTCCGTTGGCTCTTTACAACCGAGTATCTTACATCATGTGTAAATGCCTATATAACCAAATGACCTGATGGAATACTGAGTTTTCTTTTGAAGATAGACTTTTTCTCCTACTTAGTTTTCTTTTAGGTGGGATTTTTAGATAGCTAATTTTTATCATTGGCTTATATTCCTTTCATTCCTATAAGATAAAGGGTTCAGAGCCCAGAAGGAAAATTTTGAAATAGGTATATCATTTAAATCGTAAACTGACTCTCTGATAGTGGAGAGACTTCTCATGCACATGCAGGGACAAGTTTGCTTCTTAGTTTCCCTTCGGTAAGAATAGTTCATAAAGTCAGATATTACAGGGGCCACATATCAGTAATGATAGATCAAATGTTCTGTATTATCTATCTTATACTCTTATTTGATGAGCTTGGTAGACAAACAAGACTTCAAAATCATGCCATTTCAATCAAATATCACATCCACCAATCTACCTTTTTTGTGAGCATATCCAGTTATACAACCTATGAACCACCATCCCTTCCCACATTTGAAACATAATTATTAGCTAGCTTCCTTATATGAGTGGTCTAATCGGAGAGAAGAAGCTAACATCAAAAAACCTTCTCCTCTGATCAATTCCTTGCTATAAAAGAACCAAGTTTGTTCATAATCCAAGATGCACAAGTCAACTAACCAACCAATCGAATGATGGTTGAATTATCCTTATCATATAACCATAATATAATGCCACGTCCAAGTTCTGCAGAATCGATCGTCCTTGCATGGGCGTGATGCCACGTGAGCCTAAGTCGCGCTCACGCAAGGCGATTACCATAATGATCGATTACAGCAGCTTGATGACGTTGTCGCCGCACATAAGACCCGAGCAGAGAAGTTGAATAACACAATTAATAGTATCCGTTTCATTGATATGGTGCGGAATTATAAAGGGGCACGAGGCCAAGCTCACAATCTCTTTGAATACAATCACTCAACTCTCTCTCATCTATCAATGCAAAAGATTATGCCATAGGCTTACAACTGAAGAAGGTGATGTTTATACATTATGTCTTGTATAGTTGAAGTCTTCAACGCTGCCGCACACCTCAAAACGCGAAGGAACTCCATGCCGCAGCGCGTCCAAGCTAGCTCCGCCTCGAACGAGCAAGTACCTGTGACCTGCATGCAAACTGATGGTTGTGTCAGTACACAACCGTACAGGTAAATAAGCCTCTCGTCCACCTATACAAAACTAACATGTTCATTTAGTGAGTGAGCACTATGATTTTAGTGCTATTCTTGTCTTAGGATCAGTTACAACCCATGACTCTAAAGCTAACATCGAGACCGTGCTGGAAACATCATAATCGTGCCATAAAGCCCATTTGTGAAACAACATCGTGGTCGTGCCACATAACATAGTGTAAACTTACATTCCGATCTTCCCAGTTCATGTCAATAATACAACTAGAATGTACGAACTTTGTCTCAAACTACTAAACCATAACACCACATATTATGTCGAAGCATGCGTTTCTGCTGAAGCCAAAATTTAGGCTTGATAGTGGTGTGTTGTATGCCGTGCATCCACTACTTCGCTCAATCTATGACATGTACGTGGATTGTCTCTATCACGCTGACGCAATCTATCTGAAGTATCACTGGCACCACAAGCTATCCCTGGACTATAGCTTGGTTTAGACGACGATCCTTTCAATGCGGTTGCGAGCATGCTAAAAAATTTTGAATATTGTGTTGTCTACCAACACTGCTATCTTGCTTTCCTCCTAGGCCTAATTATTTTTGTGGCCCCGGATTACCGTTCGAGGAAGCGAAACCTTGTGCACAAGTTGTCCAATGACAATGTAGGACTCGACTCAACTTACCATCCTACATAGTCATTACTTTTCACCACTTTCCATTCCATGCCTCCCTTTACTATGGATTGCCTTGGCGACCTACAATCTCGAGCACTTCTATGTTACCATAACTTTTCAACTCAACTCAAGAATGAGTACTTGATAGCACTCATGCATTCTTAACTAGAACCAACTGTGTTCCGTGCCATGCCACCAATCAAGTCATACTCCATATAATAAGCCTCTAAAATCGAGGTAACGTGGCAATGAAATCGTGGAAACATACCTGCTATGACCAGCAAATCTAGAGTATTTGTGTCAACATAAGAGCTATACTTTTTCCCAAGTAGTGGGATCGGAGCAAATCGTGGGATTGAAAGACCACGTACCGATTTGAAAACCCAACGTGAAGTGCTATCTAAGCAGCAACTTCAATATTTCCAAGTTCTACATGATTTGACTTAGAATGAGATTATTTTCTTAGATATGTAGGTTCGTCTCTTCTATTAGCAAACCTATTTAGTGCATCTGAAAACTTTCAATTATTAAGTGTGAAGGCAAGGCTGAGGCAAGTTCATCGAAGCCACACACTCGAGCGAGGAGTCACCTCGATCGAGCGGGACTTCGTATAAGCCCTTGAATAGTTAAGTCTGAACGTCGTTGTATTTTGATTCGTCATGTTAAACTGGCCGGGACGGGACACTGCATATAAAACCCTGGAAGTAAAACATTGGAGGAAGAATGATCAAAGGTATCAGACCTGGATCTCCCTCAAGGCGTCGACGCGTTCCCGACGGCGGGAGCGTGGCTCTCCAGCATGTCCGAGTGCTCCTCTGCCAGTCTCTCAATGTTACTATGTAGAAACTCAACATCATCAATAACAAAATGCTATTGAAAGAAAAATGGATCGAAAAAGTCCAAAGACCCACCTTTAAAGCATTCACGAGGCCCGCCATGTCCTCTTCGCTCAGACTACAAGAATCGAAGCTTGAGATCAATAAAACCAAAAGGGTGTCCTCTACTAGAGGAGAGAGATGGACGACCAAAGGAGGAGGGGAGCTCATCGGGATGAGCGTGGCCGGGGAGTTTGTCGGAGGCCGAGAGGGGGGATCCTCTACCGGATGAGGAGAGAGGGATGACCGGAGGAGGAAGAGGTCCCTATCTCCTCCAGTAAAAACTCGAGGGTTGTGGTGGGGGTGGGTCGTGGTTGTAGGGGGGGAGAAAGCTCGAGAAAACGACAAAAAAGGGGAGAGGTGAGAGAGTTAGGATTTTCTCGTACTGTGTGATATATAGAAAAAAAATTAACAACTCATGTAAACTGGCGTCGCTAACTAGATGACAATAACGACTTGTTGCGACTTATGTGCAGTAGTCCGTCCTTAATTTAGCAACGTTCAACGACTCTTAGCGACATTGTTTTTTATAGTACCTAACAATAGTCGCTACTCGTTGTCATTCATTGTACTCAGTGACGAATTGCGACATATTTATTTGGAGTTGTTAAATTTATAAACTATAGCGACGTTCGGTTATGGAATCGATGCATGATGCCGCTAAATAGACTTATTTTGGTCGTGATAAGGTACGTGTCAAAATTTGATTAATACCAATATCCACAACATTTGCTTACCAATGGTAGTTATGAAGGAATACGTACGATGGACTACTTTAGATCGGGTTTTTAACACGTTGATTCTCTCTAAGAAAAGTTTACCTTAAGGCCTCGTTTTGGTTCACGGAAAGGAAAGGAAATCAATTCCTTGTTCATTTTCTTTCCTTTGGAAAATTGTAATTTTCATACATTTTTCTTTTCGGTTTGGAAATACCAAAAAAATTGGAAGGGAAAGTGAATTCCCAGATTGGAAAAGTGAATCCCTAGGTGGGTCGGAGTAACCACTTTTCTCCCAATTTTTTTTCCTTTGGAAATCAGTTTCTTTTTCCAAACATTTTTTTTGGCATCCAAACATAGAAAATGAATTACTTTTCTTTCCTAATGCTATGATTCCATGAACCAAACATGGCCTAAATGTAGGGGGTGCGAGCGGATAATAGAAGGGACGTTAAAGAGAAGAAAAGAGGAAAATCATGGGACAACATCTTGTTGGAATAGAACTTGATCACATGGAGAAAATCCATAATCATGCACGGGTTCAAGAAGCAGGTCGGCTTTGTTTCAGAATCAAATTAAGACAACTCAAAACGAAGTTGAAGCCAATTTTGCATTCAGAAAATAGTACGCAAGAGTGCGACACTCATGCATGTCCTGGCTAAGTTTGCCTCACTCGGCTAGGAACCTATTTGAGCTCGCGCGCACATGGGCCTGCAGTCTATATTTCCAAGGGCACTCCACGCGTGCACACGAAGGATTCAAATATGTGCAACTAGACTTCCCACATGAAACACATAAGTTACGACGTTATGAAACACACAAGAAGGAACAAATCACCAAAACTTTCCATTTGAGCATTGACATACCAGTCAATTCCAACATCTTCAGCATTTTCTCCACAAAATGCACCCCGACAAGAGTGTTCTTTATGGCTTTGAACGTATATATTCTAGTTTCGACAATATCCCCCAGAACCTTCCTTCTCCAATGAATCAAACCAGGAACTATTTGAACACAGACGTGTGGAACTATCAAACGCGAAAATCCAATGAAACAAGCGGGAAAGCCCTACTCCATTCAGGAAGATATTGATCGTCATAGTCCCGTTTTCACTCTAGTTACTAGATTGGCATGTGGCAGATTTGGTTTAGGAAACAAGGTTCACAAGTATCAATATCGGAATCGGTATCGGATCCTTCCTATGAGTATCGGAAGTGACAGTATCGACGGTTTTAGATCGGAGTATCATTTTTTTAGTATTTGAAAACAAATAACTATTAAAAAAATTATAAAGAAATATTTTAGGCATTTATGCATATTTTGGTTATTTTATGTGTTGTTTCATAATAGTTTTGAAATTGAATGAAAAAAATAGTCACTTTTGCTGATTGGTTTACGTGTGATATATAAATTTTCTTCATTTACATGTTTCTACGTCCTTGTTGATTAGTCTCTTTTTTTTTGCCGAATTGTCTAAAGAGATTTCCAATGTCGGTTAGTATCGGAATAGATCGATATCAGATTGAGACATGTCAAACTGTATCGGTATCGACTGTATCGTATTGGTATAAGCTGATATTGCAAACTATATTAGGAACCCACGAAATTGAAATTAAAGTAGGTAAGTTTCATTTTTTCTGTTCTTTCTTTGAGGAATTAGCTAAGTTTCAATTTCTTTTGGGTACCAGCCGAGTAAACAATTTTCTACAGCATTCAATCAGTGCCTAGTGGTTAATTGGGGTGAGGAAGCGAGCTGTCTGTCTCTCTCTCTCAGTCTCTCTCGCTATCATCAGTCATCAACCACCAGAATAAGAATTGGATCACAATGGGCTCGAAGTAGTAAAAAGGAACCTTCCAATCTCCCTCCCCTCCATTATAAATATGGAGGACTTGGAAGGAACCATTCCATTGCAATACCAAGTTCCCTCTCATCATCATCATCATCATCCTCCTCCTTTGCTAGCTCCCAAAGCTCCTAGCACCGAGAATGGTATCACTGTCAAGGGTTGCTCTCTCCAAAACACACGGAGAGGACTCGCCATACTTTGCTGGCTGGAAAGCCTACGACGAAAACCCTTACGATGCCGTCACCAACCCCTCCGGAGTCATCCAGATGGGCTTGGCGGAAAATCAAGTAAGTTCATGAGTCAATAACCAAGTTATAATTAGTTATAGATGTTGTTTCGATACTTGTTGCATGATTTACTTCCAGCTCTAACTTGTTCTAATTTTCCTACATGAAGGTTTCGTTCGATTTGCTCGAGGAGTACCTAGAGCAGCACCCCGAAGAATCCGGCTGGGGCGCCGGTGTCTCCAGCTTCAGAGAGAATGCCTTGTTCCAAGACTACCATGGCATCTACGCTTTCAGAAAGGTATGCACATATATAGATTATGTACATGATGATTTCAATAAGTATATATATATAGTAACATACAAATATATCTATACTTGCTTCAAATTCTGATCACGTCCCGGCCATTTGATTTTCTTCAGGCAATGGCAAGCTTCATGGAGAACATAAGGGGAGGAAATTATATATATATATATATATATATATATATATATATATATATATATATATATATATATATATATATATATATATATATTTTATTATTTTTTTTTATTTTTTTTTGACAAAGGAAATTTATTGAATGGAAACCGACAACACAAAGCACAGAACAACACCCCGGGCCCACACAACAGGCCAACGGGCCAAAAACACACGAAAACCAAAAAACGAAATAAAAAAACGAAATTTGAAATTTGAAACCGCCCACGTGGCGCACAGGCGCGGGGCCCGAGAGGGCCTGCTCCAGGCGCAGTGCCCGAGGGGGGGACGCGACCCGAGGGGACTCGGAAGAGTCGGCCAAGCGCGAGACCCGAGGGGAGGGGGCCTCGGGGCCGGAGGGGGAGGTGACACGCCACCGGGGGGCGGCGGCAGCCACGGCCGGCGGGAGTCGCGGCACGGCGAAGACTCTAGGCCAGCGCATCCGAGCGGGAGAGTGACCGGAGGGCGGGGCCGGAGGCGGCCAGAGGGGGATCTGAACCGCCGATAGCTTGGGAGGAGCCGCGGTGGCCGGAGCAGAACCGCCGAGAGCCAGGAAGGACGTGGAGCCCGAGGAAGAAGAGGGGGAGAGGGGTAAGTCCGCTGGGGAGCTGACTGGGGGCCTCGACGCCGGCGGACCTAGGCGGAGGGGGACGGCGACCACGCTCTGAAGGGGGCGGAGGAGCCGCGGGGGCCATCACTGCCCAGAGGGATGGCAGCGGCCACAGCGGCACCACGACGAAGCGACGGGGAGGCCCGAACCGCCGCCGTGGGCCGGAGCCGGGGGTGGGGTGGAGATCCAGAACCACCGGACGGTTGCGGGATCTTGCCAGTAAACCTCTGCTAAGGAGGAAGGAGGCGGTGCAGAGGCGGAGGCGGGGAGGGGGGCAGGAGGAAGAGACGACTGGAGGGGGGTGGCTGACAGGGCGGGGGGCTCCTCGGCCGCGGGGACCCAGAACCACCGCAGGGTGGTGGGGTCCTGCCAGAAGGCCCCGGCCGAGGAGGAGGGAAGCGGAGCGGAGGCGACGAGCGGGGGAAGGGGGTCTGCGACCGAGACGGGGGGATACGGCGCAGAGGCGGAAGGGGGGCCCTATGCCGCGGCGGGAGGGGGGGCTGGGGGGGGACGGGAGGGGGGCGGCTGGCTGGACGGGCTCCTCGGCCGGAGGAGCTGCGGGTCCATGCCCGACGGAGGATCCGGAGGAACCGAAGGAGGCGAGTCCACCGGAGCGGGGCGAGGACCCGGAGCCGCGGGGACGCCGAGTGCCGGGGGAGGGGGGGCACCGGGGCGAGCGCGGCCTGAGACCCGGCGGGCTGGCTCAGTCTGAAGGGATCGGGGGTAGGAGCTGCGACCGAGGGGGAGGGCGGCACGCCGAAGGGCAGGGCGTCCAAGACGCGCTGCTGACCGGCCGAGGGGAGAGGCGGAGCCTCGACGGGGATGACGGCCAAGCCGGAACCCGGCTGCGCAGCGCGAGAGGCGACCAGGGGGACCGGCGAGGGTCCGAGGAGGGAAGGAGGCTGGGACGGCCGAGGGCGGCGAGAGTGGCGTTGCCTACGACGCCTAGGGCGGCTCCTGCGCCGGGGGAGAGAGGGAAAAAGGGTGGGGCAGCCGCACGCCGGCATACGCCGGTGGGGTGAGCGGGGGGAGCTCCCCACGGGGAGGGCGCCCAGAGGGGGCTCGGCCGGCCACCAAGGAGTCCGGAGAAGGACGACGATGCCCGGCGGGGGGGAAGCCCATGGGCGGCCGGCCGCCGGCCGGAGCCAAGGGAGGGGGGGAACCCGAGGAGCTGGGGAGCTCCTTCGAAGGAAAGCCACACCCAAGCCATTTTCTATATATACATAAAAAATATATATATATATTTTTATATATATATATATATATATATATATATATATATATATATATATATATATATATATATATATATATATTTATATATATATTTATATATATATAGAGAGAGAGAGAGAGAGAGGGGGGGGAAGGATAGGCATCCCCACAATTTTTGCATCCCCATGCATCCCCATGTTCACATCCGTTGGATGTGTTTTAAGTCATCTAATCGTAACCATTGGTAAATCAACGGTTAAGATTAGATGACTTAAAGCACCATCCAACGGTGCAAATAGAGGGGATGCACGGGGATGCAAAAAGTGTGGAGATCTTGATCCTTCCTCATATATATTTTATATATATATATATATATATATATATATATATATATATATATATATATATATATATATATATATATATATATATATATGTGGGTCCTTCTACAATATATTCCATGAAAAAATTTGTATCAATACATCCAAAATATGAACCATTGGATGTTGATCCAATGGTTCAGATTGAGATCAAAAGTCAAAATCAGCATTAAATGATGTTCCCTACTCTATTAATCTGAATCAGCATTAATGCTGATTTTGACTTCTGAGCTCAATCCGAACCATTGGATCAACATCCAATGGTTCAGATTTGGGATGTATCGATACAACTTTTTCCACGGGATGTATTGTAGAATTTTCCTATATATATATATATATATATATATATATATATTTTTTTTATATATATATATATATATATATATATATATTTTTTTTTTTTTCATCCAATGGTTCAGATTTGGGATGTATCGATACAACTTTTTCCACGGGATGTATTGTAGAATTTTCCTATATATATATATATATATATATATATATATATAGTCTTGGCTTGCTCACCGAAAATGTTCGTTTTGCCAGATTCGACAGAGACCTACGGTGGAGAACGGGTGTAAACATCGTGCCGGTCCACTGCGACAGCTCCAACGGCTTCCAGATCACTCTCGAAGCTCTAGAAGACGCCTACTCCCGAGCCGAGGCATCGGACATGAAAGTCAAAGGCTTGCTCCTGACCAACCCGTCGAACCCGCTGGGGACCGCCATATCCAGGCCGGTCCTCGAGGAATGTCTCGACTTCGCGACAAGGAGAGACATCCACCTCATCTCGGACGAGATCTACTCCGGCTCGGTCTTCTCCTCCGTAGACGATTTCGTCAACGTGGCCAAGGTCCTCGAGAGCCGGGGCAACGAGGAGGCGGAGAGGGTCCATATTGTGTACAGCCTCTCCAAGGATCTCGGCCTGCCCGGGTTTAGAGTGGGGACCATATATTCCTACAACGACAGGGTGGTGACCACCGCGAGGAGGATGTCAAGCTTCACCTGTTAGAAATTATTCACAATTCTTCGTTTTAAAACTGCAAGAAAATAAAATGATTAAATGTTACCGGCCTCCGGGGAAATCGCGCACGTAGCACTGCCCTAAGAGATTGTTCGGGTCTATGTACAGACGGTATCCGAACGCTCCTAGTGGTAAAATCCTCGCTCTACCGGAATCTCATTGTCGCACACGACGCTGAGAGAATGACCCCGACTTAGCTCTGCCCAGAGCGACGACGAATAGCAGTAACAATACGAAGGAGACGAGAAATTTAGAGAGGTTCGAGAAGAATATTTTCTGTGTTCGTAAGAGAAAGAAACACAGGCTTATATAGGCTGATGGAGGCTCTTTGTAACGTTCAAAAATAATGAACAATAATTTTTTAACGTTACAAAGAAAAACGTGGTGCAATGTATCTGGACGCAATTTTGAATAGTAAACGTTTAAGAAATTTAATGATTATAACGGTCAAAAACTGAAGGAGCAAAAAAAAAAATTTGGTCTCAGCCCGAACCCGATGAAGGAATCGGATCGACATTCGGCGCCCGCAGATGTGGGCACATGCCCGCACCCGTTACGCACGCTGAACCGAACCGAGTCGAGCCGGGCCGGGCGGCGGCGGCGGCGCGCGCGTGTGGCCCATGGATCTCCTACACACTACTTTAATGAAGCAAAAGAAGCACAAGTAATATGAGCACAAACAAGACCCCATACTTGGCCGATGTGGGACTATTGTTTGTGTGCTTGAGCTTTTGCTCACTGCAACCAACAATCCCTCCCCCCAAAAGCTCAAGTTCAAAAATAATAGGAGGAAGGAAAGATACAAGAGAAGTAAGTGAATTTTTGGGCAGTTGTATACTATGCATAAATGAGATGGACTACAGCCTTGAATCTCACGTAGTGACTATTGTCTTTGTCTGAAGAAGAGCTTGATGGACTACGCCTTGAATCAGTCTTCTTGAACCAGACTCGAAAAATAGCACACATAGTACGCTAGAGGTACTTGGGTCTATCGGGTGGCGCGTTTGGTTGGCCATGCGCACTTTTACACATTCATGAGAGTTGTCTAGGATCGCCCTGTCCTATAGTTGCGGCCCTCACGCCCTCTCATATAGGTAAGTCCTTAAGGGTTGGTGATAGGAATCAACCCTGCATATCATGCTTGGACTTATTAAGAGTTTAAACTCAACCTATCCATATCACAAAAGGAACACTGTCACCATAGGGATGGGATATGAATGTACACATGTACAACCTCCTGGGCTTTTATTTTAAAGAGAATTTAATATCACGTTAGTGTTCCATAATAGTCACCTAGTCCAGCTTGTTTCTACCCATTGAACCGGCTTCTTGGGATCTCCAGTCAGACTCGGTTGGGTTGCCACTTCTGGTGACTATACTATGGGCTTAATCCCATCCCCTTCGATGATTCTAGGATCAATGTCCTAGACAGACCCTTCATCAAGTGGTCTGCAAGGTTCTTTTCTGACTTTATATAGTCAAGAACCACATATTTGCCCAATAGGCTCTTTATTGACTTGTAGCGCAGCTGCAGGTGCCTGTTCATCTTAGCATTCACAGAATCATGCTTTAGTAGTTCTATAACAGATTTATTATCACAGTTTATAGAAATTGCAGGAATAGGATGAACAGAAACAGGTATATGCATAATAAGATTTCTGAGCCATTCAGCCTCTGTACATGTAGTATCCAAAGTTATCATTTCAGAGTCCATTGTACTCCTGACTATGATAGTTTGTTTACATGATTCCCAGGAGATTGCAGCTCCTGCTAGGGTAAAAATATATCCAGTAGTGGATTTCATATCATGTGAATCAGTTACCCAATTTGCATCGGAGTAACCTTCTATGATATCGGGATGTCTAGAATAATGAAGTTTATAATCTAGAGTACCCTTAAGATATCTAAATACTCTGTCCAATGCAGTCCAATGTGATTGATTTGGGTTACTAGTATATCTACTTAGTCTTCCAATAGCAAATACAATATCAAGTCTTGTCCTATTTGTTATATACATAAGGGACCCTATCATCTGTGAATATCTATGTTGTTCTATATGAGATCCTTCATTCTTCTTGAGAACAACATTGCTATCATATGGAGTAAGGGCAGGTTTTTTGTCAAAAAATTCAAACTTCCTTAGCATTTTCTTAATTGAATGTGCTAAGGATAGAGTATATCCCTCATTGCATTTAGACACTTGTATTCCTATAATCAGTTTTGCCTCACCTAGGTCTTTCATATCAAATTGGTTAGATAAATAATTCTTAGTATTATTTATCAATTCCAATGAAGATCCTAAAATAAGGATATCGTCAACATACAAGCATAAGATAACACAACTTTTATTTGTATTTTTGGAATACAAATATTTGTCATATTCATTTGGCACAAAACTAAATTCTATAATGACTTTGTCAAATTTGTTGTGCCATTGCTTGGGAGCTTGCTTTAGGCCATAAAGAGATTTTACTAATCTGCAAACCTTGTTTTCTTGGCCTTTCGCAATAAAACCTTCAGGTTGCTCCATATATATCTCTTCTTCTAAATCTCTATTTAGAAATGTTGTCTTTACATCAATTTGATGGATCAGCATATCATGAATGGATGCTAAAGCTAGAAGGGTTCTAATAGAGAAAATCCTAGCAACAGGGGAATAGGTATCAAAGTAATCTAATCCTTTCTTCTGGATAAATCCTTTGGCTACTAGCCTAGCCTTATATTTTTCTATGGTACCATCGGCTCTAAGTTTTTTCTTAAAGATCCACTTACAACCTATTGGTTTGCTGCCTAAAGGAAGGTCTGCTAAAAACTAAGTATTGTTCTCCATGATGGAGTTGTACTCATTGTTAATAGCTTCTTTCCAGAAAGGGGCATCAGGAGAGGAATAAGTTGAGGGATCACCCTCTATCAAAAAAGTAAAGAATCATTCTCCTAAATTCTTTTCGATCCTTTCTTTTTTACTCCTTCTAGGTTCTATGACTTGTTCAGGTTGAGAACTGGGTACTGGGTCATGAGAACTAGTAGATGGAATGAGAGAAGAATTAGAGGAAGATGAAGGGGTTCTATCCTTGAAGGAAAAAATATTCTCAAAGTAAACTGCATCTCTAACTTCAATGATTGTGTTATTAGAGATTTCATTTACTTCAGAATGGGTTACAAGAAATCTATTGGCATTACTATCTAGGGCATATCCTATGAATACAGCATCTACAGTCTTAGGTCCTATCTTCCTCTTTTTGGGTTCAGGAATTCCTACCTTAGCTAGGCATCCCCAAACTTTGAGGTAATTAATCCTAGGGGTTCGACCTTTCCATAACTCATATGGGGTTTTATCATTTGTCTTACTAGGTATCCTATTAAGGATATAACAGGCTGACAAAAGGGCTTCTCTCCAAAGATTATCAGGGGCACCTGAGCTGAGAAGCATGGCATTAACCATATCTAACAGAGTACGATTCTTCCTTTCAGCAACTCCATTGGATTGTGGTGAATAAGGAGCAGTTACCTTATGAATAATTCCGTGCTCTTCATAGAAGTTAGTCATTTCATTTGAGGTATACTCTCCACCACGATCTGATCTAAGGATCTTAATCTTTCTATCTAACTGGTTCTCAGCTTCAGATTTATAGACCTTGAATCTTTCTAGAACTTCATCTTTTGTCTTAAGGAGATAGGTATAACAATACTTTGAATGATCATCAATAAAAGTAACAAAGTATTTCCTACCGCCTTGGGTCAAAACCCTATTGGAATCACAAACATCACTATGGATAAGTTCTAGGAGTTCAGAATCTCTATAGACAGATTTGAAAGGTAATCTAGTATGTTTGGCTTGAACACATATCTCACATTTGTGTTCATCGTCTATAGAAGTCTTAGGAATAAGATCTAAGTTCATCATCCTTTTGATAGATCCTAAGTTCACATGACCTAATCTACCATGTCAAACATTTGAGGATTCAACATTTGCAACAAAAGAAGGATTTGAACTTTTATTCGTAGTACTTAAAACAAAAAGTCCATCTTTCACAAATCCTTTTCCAATAAACAGAAAATATTCTTCTCGAATCTCTCTAAATTTCTCGTCTCCTTCGTATTGTTGCTGCTATTCGTCGTCGCTCTGGGCAGAGCTAAGTCGGGATCATTCTCTCAGCGTCGTGTGCGACAACGAGATTCCGGTAGAGCGAGAATTTTACCACTAGGAGCGTTCGGATACCATCTGCACATAGACCCGGACTATCTCTTAGGTCAGTGCTACGTGCACGACTTCCCCGAAGGCCGGTAACATTTAATCATTTTATTTTCTTGCAGTTTTAAAAACGAAGAATTGTGAAGAATTTCTAACATCACCCTGGTCTCATCCCAGACCCAAAAGTTGCTGGCGTCGATGCTGTCCGACACGGAGTTCACGCGCAGGTACATAAGAACCAAATGGGAGAAGCTGAGGAAGAGGTACAGGTCGATAGTTGAAGGCTTGAAGACCGCGGGGATCGAGTGCCTGCAAGGGAACGCCGGCTTGTTCTGCTGGATGAACCTCGGGCCGCTGCCCGAGGAGCCGACGAGAGAAGGGGAGCTGAGGCTCTGGGACCTGATGGTGCACGAAGTGAAGCTCAATATATCGCTGGGATCGTCGTGCCATTGCTCCGAGGCTGGCTGGTTCAGGGTTTGCTTCGCGAACATGAGCCATCAGACACTGGACATCGCGCTGAGGAGAATCAAGGATTTTGTCAGGAAGAGACAAGGGCTCCTACTCTAGAAATCTATTTCTTTCATAGGAAAATTTTCATTAACAATAAGCAAATTGAGCCAAGTGTGTAAACTAAGACCCATTTTTCTGATACATATATATATATAACAAAGTAATAAAAGCATGAACCGACTGAATTCCCCGACCTCGATCTTGTTGGTGTTTTCACTAGGCTTTCAAAACTTTTAGAGCATCTCCAACTCTATTGTCTTATTTTATGTTGTGAATTTTAGGTGGCATGGGACACAAGACAATATCTTTTATAGGTGGCAAGATTATATTCACAAATGACAATGAGTTTAAAAAGTCATCTCCAATGCAAAAGTATTGAGAGACAATACAAAGTAATTTTTTACAACTTCCAAGACAACTTTTACTCTTCTAATTCTTTTTATAAACATTTTTATTCACAAATGATGATGTGAACATAAAGACATTGTGAAGTGCATTGTCTAGATCTAGACAACCAACTTCACATTGTCTTTGCCATGTCATTGCCATGTCAACTCCACACTTTATTTCACATTTGCATTGGAGAAGTACTTTTGGAAAAAATGGTTGTCATTCCTATGTGGCAACCAATTTTTCCAAACTCACAATAGGGTTGGAGATGCTCTTAGTCCTACATTAGAAAAACCCCATGGTGTATATCTCAATATAAAGTTATGCTTGTATTGGAGTATGCAAATGGGGTGTGGTGGCCCATGTGGGTTGATTTTTCTAGAGGGTTAAGTGTAACTGACTAGGAGCAATCCATTGTTTTGGCATTCTCCTTGGGAATCCTTTGGAGCTAAGTCTCGTAGGGGCTTAGCGACTCGGATTAAAGACGTAAAGTGGCATTTTGATGGCGCACTTCATACACGGTTGCCTACTAAGGCGCATGCGTTAGGCGCTATACGTCATGGCGTCTATGAGTCTCGGTGTCTATGACTCTTGACGGCTATGAGTCATGCAGCGAATATTGTGGGATTTGGTTGACCGGCACGTATGGACGCATAAGTATTCTTATGCGTACATAGGTGCCAACCTGCCACTCTTCTCATTTGAGGGAGCTACAGAGGGACTATGGGGCAGCTGGATGCTTATGCGTCCACCCCAGCAGGCTTATGCGCCTTAGTGAGCTTCGGCTCAAATGAGTTCCAAGTCTTCCCGAGAGTGACCCAGAGCGTTCCAAAAGTTCTTGTGTGAATTTGCTGGTTCCTGGAAGCAGATCGTCTATGGGACGAATCTTGCTTTGAGCAACGGTGACATGTTCACCCCAACAAGGAGATTTTTTTGCTTTTCTCTTGTTGTTTTTCGTTCTAACTCATTGTAGCGTCTGCGAACGTAAAGAAAAGAACAGTTTTAGTTATTAATTTCTTCATCCTTCTTTGATGTGAACGTTCTATCTTAACTGCAACTGCGTTTGCAAGGAAGAACGAATTTTATTCTTTGTTTGCTTGCAACTTAATTCTGCTGGATTTGTGAAGTTCGGGGAGCAAGTCTCTTGCATGAATCCCTGAACTTCTTCTTCAGGATTAAACAAAGTGCAGACTGAAAAAAGTCTTGCGTGAAACTATAATGTTCCTAGCCTTACTTCTCATCTTACGCCTCGGGACTAACAGATCTTAGCTGCATTGCAAAGGTTTTATTACTTTCTTTAATTAGAGTTCAGTGATTGGGCTCATTTTTAACCTCTCTTTCTTCCTACTCCCTTTGACGTGATTTTTTTTCTCCCATAGTTGTCGCTCGTCGTAGTAGTCACTATACAAATACAAGCTAAGTTTTAGCGGCATACGGATCCGTCGTCGAGTTGTCGCTAAAAAGCATTAACGACGACCCGGCGACGGATATAGGATAGATTATGGGTGTCGGTAATTGACCCGTCGCTAACATGCTTCCGTCGTCAAACAGTTGAACTTTCGACATCTCTGTGACCACTTGGCGATGCACAATTATCAACTGCTTGTTGTCATACTAGCGACAGACTAGTTTGGTGTCTTCTTAGTGACGTCCTAGCGACCAAACTTTCAGTTGATTAAATATATATATTTTTTGCAACGGATTAGCGTCTATTTGGCGACGGACATGCGACGGCTCATAGTTTTTTATACTTAAATTGATTTCAGATACTCAATTGGGCGACTGCTGGACGACTGATCAATGTGTCTCCAATGAGTCGCAGTGGTGTTGTCGTATGACGCTAAGTCATCGCTCACCCGAGAATTTCTAGGTAAGCAATGGTTGCGTACGTCGTCTAGGCGACGCGTAGGATCATTGTCCATCGTCAGTCGTCGCTTACTGAGATGGACGGAACTAAAGAAATATTTGAATCATAGCAATCATAGCATATACATAGAACATAGTATATAACATGTCCAATCACAACAAATATATTTCCAGCGCAATCCGTCGTAGTATTCTTGTCCAATCGGATCTTTATCACCATAAAACGCATGCTGGAACCATACAATATGTTGGGTTTATAGCCTTTTGTTTTGATTTTTAGTCCCACATCAGCTAGAAAGGAATGTGTATCTCCATATATATGAGTCTTTACTCTTTATGGAGATGCACATGTAGTGCATATGGGTGTGTGCCATGTGGGATTAATTATTAATGGTATAAAGGCTTAATCAACAATTAATAAGCTGTAAGCTTTTTGCTCTTGGAAAATTTATTTCCATAGGAGCTAAGCCCCGTTGGGGCTTAGCGACTCGGACTCGGACTCGGACTCGGACTCGGACTCGGGCTCGGGCTCGGGCTCGGACTCGGGCTCAAGGGCTCATGAGGCATAATGTGGCGTTTTGTTGGCGCACTTTGCACTTAGCACGTCAGCATCGTCGCTAGGCGCATAGTGCGCTTAAGTTGCGCTCGTTGCGCGAGCCACTTGCGCGACCACGTTGCGCGGCCAGTTACGCGAGCCCAGTTACGCTGGCCCAGTACGCAGCCCAGTACGCGCAGTACGCGCAGTGTGCGCAGCGTACGCAGCGTACGTAGAGTGCGCAGTGTGCACAGCGTACGCAGCGTACGTAGAGTGCACAGTGTGCATAGCATACGCAGCGTACGTAGAGTGCGCAGTATGCGCAGCGTACGCAGTGTGCGTATGTGCGTATGGCTGGCTGCATATTAGAGCGGGAACGGTTGCAGCAGTTGCTGCATGTTCCGGAGTGGTTCTGCCACTACCCTGAAGTGCAGGCAACTGCTTGGCAACCGCCCCGTGGGCTATATATGCAGGTTCTCTCCTCTCTCTCAGTTGGTAGAAGTAATCAGAATTCCAGAAAGAAAACTCTAAGTGTTCTTTAACACAACAGAGTAGTGAGCGTGTTGTTTAACACTAACACTAGTACTTTTTAGTACGCGTGATTTCTGTTACTTCAAACAGAGAGAGAAGAGTACAGCCATTGCCAGAGGAGTTCGCCGTCTTCCGAGGAGTCAGAAGAGCAGGAGTGTTCCAAGGTTTTCCGTCAACCTTGCTGGTTCCTGGAAGCTGTTCGCAGAGGGCGAATAAAGCTTTGAGCAACGGTGATAATTCACCCCAGCAATTCCATCTCTCGCCTGTCATCCTTCTGTTGCCTTTAGCAGTTCTGTCAGTATCTTCTTTTTAGAAGGCACTACTGCCAGTTTGCTACGATCACGAAAATCTCTTTAGATTATTCGTGTATTACGATAACTTTTTAGATTTCGTAATTTGCAGAATCCTTCTGGATCTCTGTTGCAAAACCTTCTTTAAGGAGTTGCATTAGAAACGTTGTCTTTACAACTGTTTCATTTTCTCAGTTTTCCATCGAAAAATTGTGCCCCGGCGTTCCCGGCAATAACAATCTCAAAGCTTTATTTCTACAATGGAAAACATTAATGCTTCACTCCTCAACACTGACTTCTGTAAGTTAGAAAAGTTTGATGGAGAGCATTATCAAGTCTGGAAGAGGAAGGTTTATCTCACTCTTCAACTCAGAGACGTTGATCACGTGCTGCTTGAAGAGGAACCTACTGTTCCAGATACTGGGTCTGCTGCTGCAATATCTGCGGCTACTAAACTTCAGGCCAAGTGGAGAAGAGAAAATAGCATTTGCAGGCTCCTTATCCTGAATGCTATGGAGGATTTCCTTGCAGAATCCTATTCTAAGAAGAATATCGCTAGAGACATATGGGAGTCTCTAGAAAAACTCTACGAAGAAGACAAGAACCGCAGTAAAATATTTATGGTTGAAAAATATCACAAGTGGTTCTTTGAGGACGAAAAGTCTATGCTGCCGCAGGTGAAGGAGTTCCTGAAACTGCGACAGAAGTTGGAAGACGAGGCGATGCCTCTCCCCGACAAGTTTGTTGTTGGAGGGATTGTCTCAAAGCTCCCCGCTTGGTGGAGCAAGTTCTATGCAAACATGCATAGGAAGAAGTTGGAGATCACCCTTGAAGATCTCCTACAGAAAATCTATGTTGAGGACCAGATGCGGGCTCAACTGAAGGTGGACACACTGTCCAAGCAATTGGCTAACGCCAATCTGGTTCAGACCAAGGGACCAAAGGGAAAGCAGGCGGCTTTCCACAGCAAGAAGAAGAACCCTGACAATTTAAAAGTCAAGGGAACTTCTATCAAGAAAAAGAAGCCAAAGTCAGAAATGCCTTGCTTCAAGTGTGGCAAGAAGGGCCACTTTAAGAATGAGTGTAAAGAAAAGACCAAGCAATCAGAGCAAGGAGAGCCTAGTAAGGTATCTATGATCACTGACATAGTTGCTATGATTGCACAGGTTGATGCAGTAAGGACTGACTCTGACTGGTGGGTAGACACTGGAGCCTCCTGCCATGTATGCTCCAGTAAGGAGTGGTTCACCACCTATACACCTACTTCTGAAGTGGTTATGATGGCGAACCAGGCACAAGCTGAAGTGCTCGGGATCGGGACGGTGGTGTTGAAGCTGACTTCGGGCAAGTCTCTGACGCTTCAAGGCGTGAAGCACGTTCCTGCTATCACCAAGAACCTGATCTCGGGAGGCCTACTCTGCAATGCAGGCCTCAGGATGGACATCAATGCTGGCCAGATGGTGATGTCTATCAAGGGAACATATTTCGGGAAAACTTTTTATACCGAAGGAATGTTCAAGATTCAGCTTGTAAATCAGTCCAATGTAATTAATGTTATTAATGAAGTCACTCATTCTGCTTATACTCTTGAGTTGTGGCATAATAGGCTAGGACATGTTCATTGTAAAAGAATAAACAGAATGTCTAGTCTAGGACTTATCTCAAAATGTGGGGGTAAGATAGAGAAATGTGAAGTTTGTGCTCAGACGAAGATCACAAGGAAACCCTTTCCTCGGGTTAATCGAAGTACAGATCTTCTGGAGTTGGTTCACTCCGATATCTGTGACTTCAAACAGTTCTCTACAAAGGTCGGGATGAAGTATTTCATAACCTTCATCGATGACTTCTCAAAGTATGCATTCGTCTACTTGCTGAAGGCTAAAGACGAAGCATTCGAGAAGTTCAAGGAGTTCAGAGCTGAAGCTGAGCGACAGACTGGACAACAACTCAAAAGGATAAGAAGTGATCGAGGTGGAGAGTACAGGTCTCATGAATTCGCATCGTTCTGTAAGGAACATGGAATTGTCAATGAGACTACGGCTCCGTACTCTCCTCAATCAAACGGAGTAGCTGAGAGGAAGAACAGGACGTTGACAGAAATGATAAATTCAATGTTGTTGACTGCTGGCCTTCCTAAGTGCTACTGGGGAGAAGCTGTATTGACGGCCACTTTTATTCTAAATAGAGTGCCTCATGCAACTTCTGATATTACTCCTCATGAACTCTGGTTCAAAGTCAGACCTAACTTGAATGTTATTCGAGTGTGGGGGTGTCTGGCATATGTCAAGCTTCCAGATCTGAAGATTCAGAAGCTTGGGACAAGGACTACAAAGACGATCTTCTTGGGGTATACCGAGAAGAGTGATGCTCGAAGATTTTTTGATATTGAGTCAAATCATATCATTGAATCTCGCGATGCAGAATATTTTGAAGACAAGTTTGCAAGGCACAAGAATATTGTTCTTCCGAATGTTCCGAAGAATAATGAGGGTGCACAAGAGACTGAAGTCTTCAATGAAGATGTGGTCCAAGAAAATGTTGTTGTTGATACAACGATTGAACCAGAACAAGCTGAGCCGTCAGCTAAGCGTGTGAGGAGGCCGAAGGACTTCGGAAGTGACTTTGTCACCTATCATGTGGAAGCAGATCCACTTACCTATAATGAGGCGATGAAGACCAGAGATGCGGTTTTCTGGAAGGAGGCGATTGACAATGAGATTGATTCCATCACCTCAAATAACACTTGGGTGTTGGTTGATCTTCCTGAAGGAGCGAAACCCATCGGATGCAAATGGATCTTCAAGAAGAAGATGAAAGCAGACGGAACTATTGACAAGTTCAAGGCTAGGTTGGTAGCCAAGGGGTTTTCTCAGAAGCAGGGGATTGACTACTTTGACACATATGCTCCAGTAGTCCGGATGACCACCATCAGAATGTTGATTGCTCTCGCAGCAATAAATAAGATGGTGATACATCAGATGGATGTGAATACGGCTTTTCTAAATGGCGAGCTGACCGAAGAGATTTACATGCAACAGCCAGAGGGATTTGTCATCAGAGGTCTTGAAGACAAAGTCTGCAAGTTGGTGAAATCCTTGTACGGTCTTAAACAGGCTCCCAAGATGTGGCATAAGAAATTTGACAAAGTTATAAGGTCAAATGGCTACATGGTCAGCGATACGGACAAGTGTGTTTACACGAAGTTCGCTGATGGAAGAGGTGTGATCGTTTGTCTGTACGTGGACGACATGCTTATCCTAGGTACGGATATTAGATGTGTCACGGAGACAAAGAAATTCATCTCAAACAAGTTCAGTATGAAGGACTTGGGGGAAGCTGATGTGATCTTAGGGATCAAGATCATCCGGACAGACACTGGACTAGCGCTGTCACAGTCTCATTATATTGAGAAAATGATCACTCGTTATGGGTATCGGGATCTTCCAGGGATCGATACGCCGTACAGGTGTGATCTGAAGCTGAAGCCTAATTCAGGGGAAAGCGTCAAACAGCTGGAGTATGCAAGCGTAATCGGGAGTTTGATGTATGCTACTACTGCCACAAGGCCTGACATAGCTTTCGCTGTGGGAATGCTGAGTCGTTTTATGAGCAATCCAGGTGTTGAACACTGGAAAGCTGTGGAACGGGTTATGAGATATCTCAAGAAGACTCAGACATATGCACTGTACTACAGCGGAGATCCGCAGGTAGTGGAAGGCTTCAGTGATGCCAGTTGGTGCTCAGAGGTGGAGAGCAAGAGGTCCACAGGTGGATACATTTTCACAATGGGTGGAGCTGCTATATCGTGGAAGTCGAAGAAGCAGACTATGCTCTCGCGGTCATCCATGGAATCTGAGTTTTTTGTACTTGATACCGCAGCCGAGGAAGCAGAATGGCTTCGGGAGCTCATGTATGATCTTCCAGTGGTTGGGGCACAAGTACCGGCGATACCGATATACTGCGACAACCAGGCGACTGCGGCGGTGGCATCAAATGATCTCTTCAACGGGAAGAAGAGGACTGTGCGGCTGAAGCACAGGGCAGTACATGATCTTATCAAGAGAGGTGTTATTGCAGTGATTGATGTTCGGAGTCAGGAGAACCTGGCGGATCCGTTCACCAAGGGCCTCAAGCGCCAGCTGGTCGATGACACAGCTTGTAAAATGGGCTTGAAGGCATTCTGATATTGTATTATTGTTTTCCTACCATAAAGTTTTATGCTATTAGTTCAAAGATTTATCTACTAGGCATCTAGCTTTTGGTTCAAGGGAGGACCACTAATCGGAAGAATATCAGGAACGGTGGGTACATGTTCTATTGGGCATGGAGAGGTTACGGACCTATAACCACTGTTGTCTACTGTTGTTTTCTGCGGAAAACAGGTCCTGTGGGAGGTTGGCTTAAATGCATTAATGAGTTCTCAGGCATTTGGAATATCTGGTATGCTTTACAGGAAGCATGGTAGCACAGCACTACAAGGAGTGTGACTCCATGCTATGTGTGGCGGTGACTCCACCATGAGGTTCTCGAAGGAGGTAAAACCTCGGCTATGTTAGCCAAGTCACAGCGGCGTAGCACCGCATATAGGCAATTGGCCTAATGCTGTATATTGAATTAAAGAGGGATGTAGTCAGCACTACAAAGAGGAGGTGTTCCTCATGTTACGGGTGGCACGACACCACAATGAGGTAAACTCAGCTAGGGATAAAGCCTCGGCCTTGCAAGCCATGTCGTAGCGGCGTAACACCGCACAGAAGCGTAAGGCTTCATGCTGGGTAGTTTGGCACTACAAAGGGGCTAGACCTCATGCTACGGGTAGTATGACACTACGATGAGGTTCCCGGTGATTCGGGGTAAGGTCCTCGGCTTAAGGCCATGTCATAGCGGCGTAGCACCGCAAAGGAAGCGTTGGACGCTTCATGCCATGTCTCTTTAATAAAGAACTCACCTATAGTGTATGGACAAAGAGATATCAGGCCGTCTCTTGAGGGTAAACTTGTAGACACCCAATATTATACACTGAAACCAGGCTGACACACGGCCTTAAATGTGCAGCCAGAAGCACATGTAGCTACATTATGTGAGTGGAAAGAATTTCAGCTATGATGCAGAATTCAAGGCTTAGTCCATTCTTGTATTATAGTTTGATTTTTGACTCACGTGGGAAGATTCAAGTCTTAAGTGGCATCTATCCTAAAAGCATAATGGACAGTTACTGTGGAGAACACTCGTACTCATATATATAGAGATATGTGGGGGATTGTTGGGTTTATAGCCTTTTGTTTTGATTTTTAGTCCCACATCGGCTAGAAAGGAATGTGTATCTCCATATATATGAGTCTTTACTCTTTATGGAGATGCACATGTAGTGCATATGGGTGTGTGCCATGTGGGATTAATTATTAATGGTATAAAGGCTTAATCAACAATTAATAAGCTGTAAGCTTTTTGCTTTTGGGAAATTTATTTCCATAGGAGCTAAGCCCCGTTGGGGCATAGCGACTCGGACTCGGACTCGGACTCGGACTCGGACTCGGGCTCGGGCTCGGGCTCGGACTCGGGCTCAAGGGCTCATGAGGCGTAATGTGGCATTTTGTTGGCGCACTTTGCACTTAGCACGTCAGCATCGTCGCTAGGCGCATAGTGTGCTTAAGTTGCGCTCGTTGCGCGAGCCACTTGTGCGACCACGTTGCGCGGCCAGTTACGCGAGCCCAGTTACGCTGGCCCAGTACGCGCAGTACGCGCAGTGTGCGCAGCGTACGCAGCGTACGTAGAGTGCGCAGTGTGTGCAGCGTACGTAGAGTGCGCAGTGTGCGCAGCGTACGCAGTGTGCGTATGTGCGTATGGCTGGCTGCATATTAGAGCAAGAACGGTTACAACAGTTGTTGCATGTTCAGGAGTGGTTCTGCCACTACCCTGAAGTGCAGGCAACTGCTTGGCAACCGCCCCGTGGGCTATATATGCAGGTTCTCTCCTCTCTCTCAGTTGGTAGAAGTAATCAGAATTCCAGAGAGAAAACTCTAAGTGTTCTTTAACACAACAGAGTAGTGAGCGTGTTGTTTAACACTAACACTAGTACTTTTTAGTACGTGTGAGTTCTGTTACTTCAAACAGAGAGAGAAGAGTACAGCCATTGCCAGAGGAGTTCGCCGTCTTCCGAGGAGTCAGAAGAGCAGGAGTGTTCCAAGGTTTTCCGTCAACCTTGCTGGTTCCTGGAAGCTGTTCGCAGAGGGCGAATAAAGCTTTGAGCAACGGTGATAATTCACCCCAGCAATTCCATCTCTCGCCTGTCATCCTTCTGTTGCCTTTAGCAGTTCTGTCAGTATCTTCTTTTTAGAAGGCACTACTGCCAGTTTGCTACGATCACGAAAATCTTTTTAGATTATTCGTGTATTACGATATCTTTTTAGATTTCGTAATTTGCAGAATCCTTCTGGATCTCTGTTGCAAAACCTTCTTTAAGGAGTTGCATTAGAAACGTTGTCTTTACAACTGTTTCATTTTCTCAGTTTTCCATCGAAAAATTGTGCCCCGGCGTTCCCGGCAATAACACAATACACAATAGAATAGAAATAAAACTGAAATAAAAATAAACATAAGTAAATAATCCATCTCTAGATACATATCACAATATAAGTACATAATATCCACATGTCAATATGTACAAACAATACTGATAGTACATGTTTTACAACAACATACAAATCTCACATAAAAAATCACTGATCTGGTGGTCTCCGACCCTATAGATGAGTCAAGACATCCGGAGAAATTGAGCTCACTAACTCAGGTGGTAGTGAACTTAAACGCATCCAATGAAAGTGTACTCAACAAACTCGTTAGTACGGCCAGAGACATGACAATAAGGGCCACAAGAGCAGAGACAGCAATGGGAGGAGCAGAGACACCGACAACATCTTATGTCGTGGTAGCACGAGTGCCTAGACATCGCCGCTAGCAGGTGCAGTCATCGAGATCCCAATAGTGACATGAATGGCGCTAATAAACACATGCATCACCGCCACATTGGCCCGCAAGATGGTCATCACCATAATAATCTGCTCATCTGTGTGGCGACGTCCGAAGGCGTAGCAGAAGGAGAAGAAGGCACCGACGATGGAGGTCTCGAGATGATCGATATTTGTGTCGTCAAGGAGCTGGCGCTGTAGGTGCGTCCATGCTTTCATCTCCCACCAGTGGCCTTTATTCAAAGCTTGAACATGTACATACAACAACGTATATCTTCTCAAGCCAGCCGTTAAAAACTATTTGTAACCCTCCAATCTTTGTTCCCAAACATACTGCGACAGTCATCATCTGCAAGTTTTTCTACCGAAATCAAGTTGTAGTGCAAACTTGAAACATGCCGAACCCCCTTGAGAACGGACTTCTTACCAAACTTCGCTGTCAAGTGCATGTTCCCAATGTCCACAACTGTAGTCGTTCCCTTGTCGCCCATCTTCAGACATCCAAACCTACTGCCTCGATATGTATGACGTGAAATTCCTTCTCCGTGGAGTGGCGTGAAATGACGTCTCCGTGTCCAAGACCCAATCATCGTTATGACACATGTAACAAAGTTTCCTTGCCTTCATCTTCTTATTTTTGAACTTTATGCAGTCTCGTTAAAAATGACCATATTTGCCACAATGATAGCAGCCCTCTTTGCGGTTCACACTCGTAGGATCCCAAGAACCCCCTCGTGTTCTCGCTTCTAACTTAAATTTTCCCCTTCCATGGGAAGCAATCAGAGCGGACTCCTACGATAATTCCATATGCTTATGCCGGACCTCCTCGTTCAAAAAGCTAAATTTTACTGTCTCCATCATGACAACTCTATCAGGCGCAGAGTTACTCACTGACACCACCAAAGTCTCCTAGCTTTTTGGCAGAGAACTTAAAAACAACATGTCCTGAAGCTCGTCATCAATCACCATCTTTATTGCCGACAGATGATTGATCATACCATGAATGTCGTTCTGATGTTGTGCAACCGAGGCACCTCCGTTTACTTCAAGTTGATGAGTTGGTGAATAAGAAATGTCTTGTTGCCAGTCGTCTTTCGTTCGTACACTGAATGCAGCTTCTCTCATAACGCTTATACAAAATTCTCCATGGAGACGTGATGAAACATGAATCGTCCATCCATTAGCGGATGAATCCAACGGCCTTTCTATCCAATCGCTTCCAGACATCCGCAGACTTGTCCAATGGCCTCCAACGGACCATGCAAATTCTTACACCAGAGTAGATCCTCCATCCTTGGCTTCCAAATCGCCCAGTCCCCCCCCCCCCCCCCTCCCTCTCCCGTGAGGGGGTGATCATACCGTATGTTCATCTGCTTCGTTGATATGACTGCACCTTCTCTCTCGAGAACCTGGGAGATATGATATCAATTGTTGTTCGTGGTAGCGCGATCACGGAAGCTATGCCAACCCACCTGAAGATAACAAACAAATGTCAGTGCCAAGAAAGACCAAACGCAGTATATTGTTCGGTGATTGTGTCACTTGGACAAATTCTAATATTTAATTATAACTTAAAGAAAGATACAAGAATGTACAAATTTGCTGAACCCTTGTCCAAAGGTTCAACCCTCTCACCGAACTAAAAAAGAAAGAGATAGATTACAACTGAAATCACTCACCCTACCCCGTAGCGATCTTCCTGAACGAGGTAGACGATTACCTGAACATATCTCTTATTTCTATTGCTTAATGTTAAAACACTATGGCATTTTGTAGGTACTCCTTCATGCATGATTGTTCTCTTGATAGGAAGCATGGACACTTCACTCACGGTGTATGTATCATGTTAATGTCCGACACATGAAACAGACTCTGAAGTACACGAAGACTCGCCAAAATTCATGTTAGTGTCAGACACCTGAAACAGACTCTGAAGTACATGAAGACTCGCCAAAATTGATACCTCCACATATCATCGTGCCCATCATGTCCCCTAATATTTGTGTCAATTCAAGATAGTGAATCCCTGCTTCTTATTGTTGTCTTCAACCATCTCATGATAATCAGAAATGCTTTTCCTTCCTGAAAACATATAGGTTTTTCGACAATAGCTCTTTAAGAGTTCCATTCATCCTTCACACTGATCCATAATATCTTATTATGATCTTTTACATAAATAGGTTTTTCGACAATAGCTCTTTACATAAATATGTAACAATAAATTGGCCTCAAATCATTCAGGTTTCTCTTTTGTTACATGAGAGCGAAAAAATATATGGTTTACCTTCTCAGAAAAGTACTTTACTACTGCATCCTTTACCACTTAGTAAGTTCCCAATTTTCTTTTGGAAAATAAGCATTTGATCCATATTGTTATGGAGCTTTGTATATTCCGATTTCATGAAAACTCCACCTCCCTATACATTTAAGTGTAAAGTGTTTGCATAATTAGAAGGATAAGCTGCGTGATTGTGTAAGCTTTAAACTTAACTTCCCCTTCTTCATTAACAATCATCATGTTGGCATTCACTTCTTTACTAATTTGGTTTCCACAATGTTAAATATTGTTGTGTTGTTGGTTGCTATTTGTTCGACTATTTGTGCCTTGCTATTTTACTCGTTATTATTAAGATTATTATTGTTTTGTGTCGCATCCGTGTGTATACGACTCACAACACGCCTCACATCTTCTGTGTATGAGGAGGAATTAAGCCCATATGTTTATCCTACAGTATATTGTACACGCAAATTAAATGAATCCAATGTGCTAGCATCAATACAGAATGGAACTAAGGGGGTGTTTGGTACGCGGTATACTATATAGCCGGGAATTCCATATTCCCGGAAATCAAATTCCAAGCAATTAAATTCCCTGGAAAATTATATACCAATGTTTGGTAACTATATAAATATTCCCGGGAAAAAAATAAAAATAAATAAAAATAGAAAAGGATAAAAAAACCCCCAAAAAAATGAAAAAAAAAACTACAAAAAGAAAAAAACTGAAAAACTGAAAAACGAATGAAAAAAAAATTCCTCGTTCATGGGGGATTCCTTGTTCTTTTTCATGGAGGATTCCTTGTTCTTCTTCTACACCAATAAAATTAAACAAGCAAACAAAGCAAACATGGGGGATTCCTTGTTCTTCTTTTACATCCTCTTCTTCCCCACATCCCTCCAACGAAAATTGGCCACTCCCACCGACCTCGATCTCAAAAATGGCCGCCACATCCTCCTTCGAGAATGACCACGACTTCCTCGATCCCGACTACTAATCTCCGTCGTCCGCCCGCCGGAAGCTTCCGAACGCCGGAGATCTGGAGCTTCGGATGGTGGTTCGATCTCGATGATGCTGGAGACCCTCCCGACGGCATCGATCTCGCCGGAGACGCTAGAGACGGATTGTATGTGGAGGAGGAGGAGGAGGAGGAGGACGCGGGATGGCGGAGGCTCGGGGCGGACGTCGGAGATTCTCCGGCAGGAGGAGAAGGAGAACGAAGAAGAAGAAGAAAAGTGGAGAGAGAAGGAATCGTATTTTTTAGGAAATATCGATGGCAATGGATGTAAATAATTACTTTTTTTGCTAGTTTTATTCCTAGGAAAAAAAAATACCCATCTCCTTGTTAGGGAATAGGATTCCCAAGCTTTATGGGCAAATAATTTACCTGGGCAATTTAATTTCCCGGGAATAAATTTCTATAAGGTGAACCAAACATAGGAATAATTTTCCCATCCTGATTTGCCCGGGAATAAAAATAAATTCCGCGTACCAAACGGCCCCTAAGAAAGCCATCATGTTTTAATTCACTTCTCGTCCTTGTTTAGTCCAAATTTGTTGCATATACATGAGGCTATGCTAGGACCAGATAGGCCTGTGTGCTTGTAGTTGTTGCATCAAAACTCTGGTGTAAATAAGTTGAAATGAGTGAAATTTCTCAGATAATTTTATTGATGGGCTCCTGCCACTACTTATAGAGAGTACACTTCCTCTTCATAATACAACTTCCGATGTGGGACTAAAGTTCCTTATTAGTTCTCAACACTCCCCCTCAAGATGGGCAATAGATATTAATCATCCCCATCTTGTTACATAGCTTTGACAGACTCAATAAACTAAGACCCTTAGTCAGACATTCTGTAACTTGTTCTTCTGAGCGAACATGGTCAATCTTCAGTATCCCTTGTTACAGCTTCTCCTTAATGAAGAATCGATCGATCTCGATGTGCTTCGTTCTATCGTGCTGAACTGGATTGTTAGCTATACTTATTGCAGCTTGACTATCGCTCAGAAGACGTAATTGTGCTTCTTTGTCCAGCTTCAACTCTGTCAGCAGTGCTCTTACCCATAGCAACTCCGACACTCCCAGAGCTATTGTCCTGTATTCTGTTTCAGCTGTCGACCGTGCTACCACTGGCTGTTTCTTGCTTCTCCATGAGACTAGGTTTCCTCCTACAAAAATACAGTACCCCGTGGTAGACCTTCTATCGTCTATGCAGCTTGCCTAGTCTGCATCGCAGTATCCCTGAACTTCTATGTGTCCATTCTTCTTGAACCATAGTCCTTTTCCTGGCGTCCCTTTCAGATATCTCAAGATCTAAAACACTGCTTCCATATGACCCGTTCTTGGATCATGCATGTAGCGGCTCACTACACTCACCACAAATGAGATATCCGGGCGAGTGTGCCCCAGATAAATCAATCTTCCTACAAGTCTTTGATACCTTTCACGATCAACAAGCTCTCCTGCTTCTGCTCTCAGCTTGCACTTCTGGTCAATTGGAGTTATTGCTGCTTTGCATCCTAGCATCCATGTCTCCTTTAGCAGATCTAGTACGTATTTTCTCTGTGAGAGAACAATTCTCTGTTCGCCGTCACACACCTCGATACCCAAAAAATACCTCATCGTTCCTAAATCCTTCACCTTAAACTCCTTCGCGAGTTTTGACTTCAGTTTAGTAATCTCGACTTCATCATCACCAGTGATTATTATATCATCCACATATACAGCAAGTATAGTAATATGGCCTCTTGTATGCTGGAGAAAGACCGTATGATCTGTATTTGTTTGATGGTACCTCATGCCTGTAACAACCTTTCTGAATCTGTCAAACCAGGCTCGAGGAGATTGCTTGAGTCCGTATAGTGACTTCTTTAGTTTACACACTTTACCATACGACGTCCCTCTGTCTGATTCTGTCGCATAGCACCCTGGCGGGGGTTCCATGTATACTTCTTCTTGTAGGTCCCCATGGAGAAAGGTATTTTTCACATCTAACTGGTATAGCTTCCACCCATAGTTTGCTGCAATGGAGACCAGAGTTCTTACCGCGCTCATTTTCGCTACTGGGGCAAACACCTCATCATAGTCAATGCCATATGATTGTGTGCATCCTTTTGCAACCAACCTCATCTTGTATCGCTCTACTTTTCCTTCTGGCATCTCTTTTACTGTGTACACCCATTTGCATCCCACAACTTTCTTTCCTTTGGGTAATGGAACCAGCTCTCATGTCTTATTTTTTTCTAGTGCCCCAAGTTCTTCCATCATTGCAGCTTTCCACCTTAGATTTTTTTTTTTTGCTTCCTACCAATACTTGGGCAAAGAAGTAGAGTCTAACGATGCAATGAAGGCTCGATAATTTAGAGAAATGTTAGAATAAGACAAGAAGTTGGTAATATCATGTTCATAATCATCATAACGACGAGGAGCCTCACCCGCATTGATGCGAGAAGATCTCCTTAAAGGAGCAATAAGTGGTGGAGAGGACATACCATCAAAGTCAAAGAGATCCGCATCAGAATCAGAGTGATTCAGTGCGGGGGCAACATCTTCAAGAGCCGGGGCAGGAGTAGACGAAGGACTTGGTATGGTAGGCACTGGACTTGGAACAGTAGGCACTGACACTGGGCACGGCTTCTCCTCCTGCGTAACATATGTATCGTCTTCTTCATCGGAGTCACTGCTATCTCCCCCTTTCGTCCAGTTCTCCACGACCGGGCACGGGACCGATCTGACTACCGCGTTTGGACTTATTCTCTCCCCCTCACGTCTAACACCCTCCGTGTTAGGTGTGTCACCAAACGCTGAACCTTCATCTGAACCATAGTATGGTTCCAGTTCTCGGAATGTAACGTCCATGCTTACAAACAGTTTTCGCTCAACCGGGCTCCAACATGCATATCCCTTCTGAGTCGCCGTGTACCCGACAAAGACATATTTAACCGCTCTAGGATCTAGTTTACCAACTCCCGACCTATTTATCTTGGACAAAACACACACACCCAAATACTTTCGGTGGAACTGTGTAAGTGGTTACACCAGTAAGCATTTCCAACGGTGTCTTCCAGTCCAATACCTGAGATGGCATTCTGTTGATGAGATAAGAGGCCGTCAAGACTGCTTGTCCTCATAAGTGTTTTGGGACATTCATAGCCAGCATCATCGTCCGTGCGACCTCCAGCAGGTGTCTGTTCTTCCGTTCGGCCACACCATTTTGTGCCGGTGTATAGGCACATGAAGTTTGGTGTAGTATTCCATGAGTGGATAAATACTCAGCAACCTTCATATTAGTATACTCCGTCCCATTGTCAGACCGTAAGCACTTAATTTTAGTACCATATTGTGTTTCTATCCGGCGATAAAAATCTCGAAATGCCTCAAAGACGTCACTTTTATTCTTCATAAGGTAGACCCAAGTCACGCGAGTATAACAATCAATAAAAGTGATGAACCATCGAAAATCGTTAATACCGGTTGTAGGACAAGGGTCCCATACGTCCGAATGTATCATGTCAAATGCAGCTGAACTTCTATTCCCGGAGCTCACATACCAGCTTCTGGTATGTTTTCCCAACTCACAAGCATTACAAAATAACTTCTCTTGATTAGCCCTTTGATATAAGGACGGATACATTCGACTAATAACTTTAAAGGAAGAATGCCTGACACGCTGGTGATGGAGGAACAATTCATCTTTTACACTGCTACGTGAAGCGTCCGGTTGTGCGTCTGCTATTAGAGATGCCAATGATTTGTCCAGTCCGGTCCTGTCCAAGTACCATAGCCCCTTATACCATGTGTCAGTCCCTAGTCGCCGTCATGTCCCCTTCTCCTAAAAAGTTACCTTAGGAATGTCAAAGAAAACAATACAGTTTAGATCAAGGATAATGGCACTAATAGATATAAGATTGACAAGAAATAAAGGAGCATGTAAGACATTGTTGAGAGTAAGGGAAGGGGTGCATGCGACAGTGCCGTTACCCATTACAGGTCTGAAGGTACCATCAGCAGTCTGAATACTCTCCGACAACGGTAGGTGAGTATAGTCCTGAAACTCACCACGGGACCCCGTGACATGGCGAGATGCCTCAGAGTCCATAATCCAACCTGGCTGATGGACAGATGCAAGAGCATGTGCAGGTATACCTGTGCTGGGTTGGGCAAAGCAAGTGATGTGATCCCCCGAGGTAGATGACGTCCCAGGAGTGACATGACTGTCGACCGAATCCAGCTTTGTGCCTCGCAACTTCGCAAGGAACTCCCGCTCAAGCGGAATTATTTCTGCCAGTTGATTTTTTCCCCTTCCTCTGCCAGATGTGCTTTGTGTCCTACAAAATAATCTCCCCTTCTATCAACATATCCTCCTCTACCACCATGACGTCCTCCACGTCTCCGTCCGCGATCACTAGACTGACTTCGCAAGAGTTTTGGACAAAATCTGATGTAATGTCCGGAGTCACCACAGTTGTGGTACACACCACTCACAGATGGAGGCTGAGTGAAGGCAGCAAGGGCAGACTTTTCAACCGCGGCTTGGTCCCCCTGGAAGGAGCCCTTGCTGGGCATCAACTTTAATCGAGCTTCTTCCTGTGTTATGACAGCTATAGCTTCCTCCAAGGCTGGAAGCGTGGGTTGGGACAGAAGAATATTCCTTCTCTGCTCAAACACAGGGTTGAGCCCCTTCAGGAACTTCATCATTCGCTGTCGCAAAATATAAGCCAGGAACGTTTGAAAATACTTCGCAAATGCCGGTTCAACTTGTGCATCTTCCATCCCAAGAGGATCATAGTAATCCAGATCAGACCAGTACTTCTTCAACAGGGCCGCGTACTCAGAGATGGTACGGTCGTCTTGGGCCACCCTATCAAGTTCATCCTGAAGTTGGAAGACCCGCATAGGGTTGCCCGAGCCTGAGTACATATCCTTCAAAGTCCGCCATATATCAGCGGCAGCCTCCATCGCCTCGACATTGCCCGACACCTGGTCGGTCAAGGAGGCTGTCAACCACCCAGCTACGACGTTGTTGACAATCTCCCAGATAGCAACCTTTGAGGAGGGATCGGATGGCGCATTCGTTTGGCCATTGACATAACCAACCAAGCCACGTTCCTTTAGCGTCCGCATCGCCTGCCTCGACCATTTCAAGTAGTTGGACGTTCCTTCCAACTTTGTCTCCAGCTTTTCCAACTTTCTCATTTTGTAGGGTGACGGATCCACATCAGTATGGGTCACCCGTGGGGTTGTCTCGGTTAATCTCTTTGATAAGATCTCATCAACCAGGGCCTTCATCTCTTCTGTCGTCAGTTTACCACTGATAGAATCCATGGCATCTTCAACTGTGAGTAGGGAGGTCTTGTTGTATCCCTAGTCGTCGTCTTCGTCGTCGTCTGCTAACTGTTGGGTGTCCTGATCTCGGGTGTCTATGTCATCAACTATAGAGACCATGGGGGAACAACAAGTGGCCTCCTCACATAAATTCTTCAGG
Organism: Iris pallida; assembly: GCA_029216955.1. NCBI lineage: Eukaryota > Viridiplantae > Streptophyta > Magnoliopsida > Asparagales > Iridaceae > Iris > Iris pallida. Next base: position 7,768,187 of record JANAVB010007798.1, on the reverse strand, counting down.
CATACGAGCAATTAGAACCGCGTCATGATGACGAGGGTAGATAGTGCAAGCAGAACCAATTGGACCGTGACTTCGTGCATGATCGATATTTCCAGAACTCCGAGTATGAGCTGTGCGAAAATAACGAACTTTTGCAAGCACTTCCAAAGAAGGTGCAAAAAACAAAAAACCGGGGCGATGCACAGCAGTTCTTGGGGGGGGGGGGGGGGGGGGGGGGCAGGTCCGGGGGCGCTGCACAGCAGGTCTGGGGGGGGGGGGGGGGGGGGGCAGGTCCGGGTTGGGGGGGGGGGGGGGGCGCTGGATGGAATAGTAGATCGGGGGGTGGGGGGGCTGGCGTCAGGGAGGGAGGGGTGGTCCGGGGCGTTGCCACCGCAGGTCCGGGGGAGGAAGGAGCTGGAATAGTAGATGGGGGGTTTGGGGGGGCTGGTGTCAGGGAGGGAGGAAAAAAAATTCTGGAAACCTGGCTCTGGTACCAAGTTGAAATGAGTGGAATTTCTCAGATGATTTTATTGATGGGCTCTTGCCACTACTTATAGAGAGTACACCTCCTCTTCATAATACAACTTCCGATGTGGGACTAAAGTCCCTTATTAGTTCTCAACAAAATATACTGTGAAGGTTTTGCAACTGAACTAATCTTCACTCTCTTTGCTACTTTCATAATCTTTTGGAAATTTTCTTTGCTATAGCCATGTTGAGCTACTTAGTCTTTTATATACCTAATATGTGAATAAACATCCAGTATAATTTCATACCTAATATGTGAATATACATCCAATCACTGAAGCCGTTCGATCTCCACACCATAGGGAATTCCGTCAGGAAGACCCACAGAGTGCTGATTGTGGAGGAGTGCACGAGGACTGGGGGGATTGGATCCAGCTTGAGGTCTGCCATCATTGACAACTTCCGGGACTACTTGGATGCTCCAGTGATGTGCTTGTCATCACAGGATGTGCCGACTCCGTACGCCGGTACTTTAGAGGAGTGGACAGTCGTGCAGCCGGCACAGATCGTGGCGGCGGTGGAGCAACTTTGCCAGTAAGGAAATCGACTTGCAGGCTGTGCATATCATTTGCCTCTTCTTCTTTTTATTACAACTTCCACGTACCTGTACGTCCTTACGGTTATGATATAAAATCATGTCGGTCCTGTCACATGTCCATATTGCTTTCCACATGAGCTACAAGTACTGTACAATAGAACAACATTATGCTAGAGCCAAAGGGGAACCTGCCTCCCCCCCCCCCCCCCCCCCCCCCCCCCCCTTCTTTGATAAAAAAGAAGTCTAAAAAAAAAATATTGAGTAGAGTTACAGAAGGTATGCACACTGCTTTATACAAAATATTATATCTCTACTATTATATAAAAGGACTTAAAACGGCTCAATCTTGAGCCGTCTAAGCCGTGTATTCTGTGTGCATCTCTCTCCTCACTTAAAAAATTAAAACTACCAAATACTATAATATATTTAAAATTATGTTTAAACTAACTACATAATATTATATAATTAAACACATATCCATAATTTAAAAAATAATCATAAAAAATCATATTAAAATATATTAAAATTATATTTAAAATATTCTAATATAATTTAAATTTTTATATACTTTATTAATACTATCATTGATTTTTTTTGTACGTGCAACGCACGTGAAGGTAACTAGTAATAAATAGTTACAGAAGGTATTAGTTTCTATAAACAAACAAACTATATACTCTTTTAATTTTGCACAATTAACTTGTATTTTTCCTACCAACAGACAATTGAATATAATTGAAGAGCTGCTAGCATCGGTATTTAAATGCCACGTCCCAGCTTTTACTTTTATATGATACATACTATTGACCAGGGACGAAACTTTTTCTTTTTTAAATATCAAAAATTATGTAGCTACCGAAAATTATTTAACATGGTTCAATATCTTTCACGTTCGGTCATGGTCAAACGCGAGTCCGGTTCTGTCCCCGGCTGGACTTGTCATTTTGTTTCTTTGGTGATGCATTTCCTCCAATGGAGAATGATGTATTAGTGTACTTCCAATATCGTAAAATTGTGAAAATTGTTATCATTTGTTTGGAGAATGTTGGAAAAGAGTACACATCACTTCCTAAATGACACTTCTTTAACTATACAGTGAAACTCAAACTTGATGGTTAAAATGGTTTCGTGAATTGATGCAAGTCAGAAGTTGGAATGGATCAACAATTATAGTAAAAAAATACAATTATGATTATTTTCTTGTTATTGTTGAAAAAGCATACAAATTGTCTTTAAATACATAGAAGCATCTGTCTTCAACACTTCAAAGAGTTGCAGGGAGGATAATCAACTTTAGAGGAAGGATTAAATCTTCTCAAAAATCATTTGGGAGAGAAAATGGAACGGTTTGACAAGAAGGAATAGCGACTTTCTGGACACAGTAAAATGCATTGTTGGAGCCTCTGAGAGCAAATCTCTAAACATTTGACAACTGTAGGCTAAACGTTTTGCTAGAGCCGGTAAGAAGCTTTGCTGATGGTCTAAGTGCTTGGAGAGGAGGACGGGCATAATTCGCTGTTTGTTTGATTATCGTTCATGATGGTGTGCCGGTGTCAGTTGGGAGAGTCTTTTATGAAGTTCAAATCATTTTCGAATCATACTTTACATTATAGGCCGATACTGATACAGTTTGGCATGACATGATATGATACCAATACTGATCGATACCGAAATTGGAGGTCATTTTTTTGGCAAAAAAAATTGAATGAAAAAGACCAATTAGCAATGGTATAAACGAAAACTTATTTTTCGTAGGTCAACAAGGTGACTAATATTTTATTTAATTTCAAAACTACTAAGAAACAACACATGAAATACTTAAAATTATGCCTAAACATATAAAATATTTTTTTTATAACATTTTAATAATTTATTAACTATTATTTGCTTTTGGATACCAACAATTTTGATACTCCGGTCCAAAACAGAACCTTGGTTCTTATTTATAGGCTATTTAGATGTTAAACTTCTATATGTATACACAAACAGACAGTATAATATACTTTCTTGGTGTTTGCAAATGCACAATCATAAAATCAGTAAACAACAGGAGTCAAAATTATAACAATTGAGTGCAAGTAATAGCAAATTCTGACATCACCACAAAAAATAACATGCCAAATATGGGAGAGGGAAGGTGGATTGTTTTTCTTGCAATCCTGACAAATATAGATTTTCATACATAATAACAATGATAGAAACCAATGAATAATTTCTACTTATTATACAAGCATGAAGAGAGTGCACTTATTTATTACATGTATAGACTCAGGGAGCAATTAAAGCTCACTATTGACAATAATAAACATTTACATGAAAAAGGAAAAGCACTTGATATAACAGAACTTGAGGGCCATCCACCAATCCAGGAATTTATCTTTCATGTGCCTCTTTCCAGACTCCCCATTTCCATAAAACCTCAGGAAAGCTGCTAGTACATCTGGAAATAATGTTCCTCCTAGTGGCAAAGGAAGCATCACCATGGATGAGCAATATCACCTTGCAAAATGGGGCGCACAGGTTTAACACAGAGGACACATATGTAATTTCAAACTCCGACGGCGGCAGATGAACCTTTAACTGTTTCAGATTCCTCCAGTTAGGTTCACGGCCTATGCCTCTGCGAATAAAAGATCTTCCGAGATTAAGCCAAGCACGTGATTCCAGCTTAAGATTCTCCATATTGGGGAAGGCACTCACAAGATCCATATTAGTGACAGTTTCAAGTATATCTTCTAATTCGATACCTTCAGTTACCTCCAGCTCGAGGCTGTTAACGGATTCGTTGCTTACAAATAGCTCGACAAGGCTTCTCAGATAGGGGGATTCCAACCTAACCGACTTCAGGTTATGCAGTCCTCCCTCGTTGACGATTCCACCAAGTTTTTTAGTCTTAAGATCAAGTGTGGACAGTAATGGAGTTTCAAGAACAAGAGTCTTTGGTTCGACACATTTTAACTGCAGCTTGATCAGGTTCGGCGCATGTATAGTCAAGGAGAGAGGAAAATTCGATACTGTCCACTGACAGACCTTTAGGCGAGGCAGATGAATCTTTGGCTCCTTCAAACCCCCAACCCCGATTAAGTTAAGAACTTCCAGAGAAGGGAAACATTCATTCACCTTGTCAAGATTTTCATCATCCAATCTAATGAATTCAAGGGTCAATGTTGTCAATTTCAGCATTGGTCTCAATCCGTCAACCGATAACCAAGCATTTTTCACCATCAAATCTTGAAGGTTGCCACCTGCACATAAAACACTTGGCTCAGATGAGGTCTTCTCATCAGATGCATACAATTATACAGGAAAATAAAACAAGAATCAGTTAAATTTAGAAAGCAATGAACAAGAGCACAACTAAATTCTTTTAAAACGCACATTCGCATACATGACGACATGTAATTGGAGTAGTTTGTCATTTATGGAGGCTCACAAAAGACTATACATAAAGCAAACTGGAAATAAGAAACAACTAAAGTATTTTATGGATGCATTCGTCAAGTAGGGGTTTCTGTTTATGACCCAGTACTTACTAACAGGTTTCTAGAATGTGAATTTTAAAACAATGAGTTAAGTCATTTTCTTTTCTATGGTAAAAATCACGCGTATTTCAACTATGCTTTCTAAAACCAATCAATTACGCTTTTAAAAACAAGGATTTTGAGGGACATCCATGTTTAGGAAAACCTCTTCTGTTTGTTTTTGTTTGGTCAAAACCCATCTGGAAATGTATGTCGTTGCTGCCACCTCAAAGCTCCCATAGCTGTAACAAGCACTCTCCTGCCGCTTCCATCCATAGCCGCTGCAAGTAGAAGCCAACTTCACCAAGAGTTGGTTCTGCCACGCTGGGAACCATCATTGTCTCCGTCAACATCTTTGGTAGTAATAGTTATAGTAATTGTGACTGCCAACTGCAGCCTGAACAATTGGCAGGAATCACCAGCTCCGGGACGTGCCACCTACAATGTCACTTTGTTGAACGAGCAGATGCTGTCTGGATCTAGCAAGACTGTCACATCAGGAGCCGCTGTCATTAACACCACTAGGAACTGTTTCCAGGAGCTATAGCTGCTTGCTATAACTATAGTTCAGACCCACAGCCACCTCGATCTGTCAACAGCCCTTGCCACTGCTCTGGCCCATTCCGTACTCTTCCCTAGTAATTTTCTAAAACAATCTAGTGTTTTAAAACACAGAATAAGTAGAGAAGCCTGTTATAGTAGATAAGTTTCCGTACTCTTCCCTAGTAACCAACTAACGTGATTCTTGTTATAGTAGATAAGTTTGAATCAGTTCTTAACGAATAGATCTTCAAAGCATGTAAGTAGAGAAGGATTTTCAGAAGAGTTTTGAATGCTATTGAAAGAAAAAAGTCAGCTTTATCTCACTTTTAGAGAAGCTTTCAAGCAGCAAGTGCTAAATCTGCCATTAAATGGTTTGAGAGTAAGTTGCTTTATGGTACTATGAATATATGCTTGATTTTGTGGTCAAAGGAAGTACAGAATTGAAAGTATTTATATGATTTTGAGTGTAGAGGGAGTTCAGAAATGAATCCCCCACAGCCCCACAAGATCTTCAACTTGGTACTTTCCACTGCCAAGGGAGGTTCTAGGGAAAAGATTTAAAAGAGAGGATTTTGTGAAAGAAAAGTTTTAAGTATCTTCAAACTAAATTATCTAATCTCTCTTCATTCTCCCTTCCTTTCTTCTTTCATACTAAAGCTATAAATTTTGACTCAATATTTTTGTAGTTGCTGGAAATTAAGACAGCCCATGGAATGATCTCATATGACACTCTTTTAATCTTGAAAGTTGAAATTCAGCTGTAAGCTATGTATAAAAGCTACCTTGCATAATTATATATTACACATACTTGCAAAGAATTTCCAAATTATTAGGACATAGTAAATTTCTTACAAACACTAGTCCTGTACTTCTATATCACCCTAAATTCATAGAGCAATGATCACCCATCATCGGTTTTTCCACATTCTCCCTCAAGCACATCAAATGAGTTTTCCCACCAGTATGAATTCCTATACTACTACGATTAGAAGTTGTACCTAGAGTGGAATTAACCAAACATTGCAGTCTAATGATGGACTTATATAAGTTTCTAAAAAACGAGTAGCAACCTCTATTACAATTTTGGCTCCCCCGCCTAACCAGTTGATTTATACAACAACAAATACTTCATACCAAATTTTCAGGGTCAGCTAATTGGATCCTTCTCTTCCATCCAGCTCTGTTAAGGGCCATGTCCTCAATAAGTATAACATTAACAACAGATCCTGTTTCGCAACCTAAATCCAAGTTCAGCTAGCATATCCCTAGTTCTAGAAAGCTCCATTAACTATATCTTATTTCTCTTCCTAACAGTGCATCAGTTAGTCTATACAGCACAGGCCAAAATAAGATATTTTTTCCTGTTCTTATCCTGAATTGGCATTACCTCCAAATTCACAAGAATAATCTCATCCTTATCCTACCTTTCAACATATTATCACTCATCCATCTCAACATTCTGTTTTCAGCAACACTCTTTTTCTTTGAAATGGATCCTTACAGTTGACTTCATCCTCAACAAGCAATCTGTCCATCCCAAGTAACTCCTCTCACCTGGCAGAGGCAAGATAATGGTGAAGGTAAAGCAGCAAGAGAGCAATGAATTGTTTGGTTTAGACTTTAGAGCATTAAAGGGATGTTACTGATTTTGCAATACATCATTGAAATATTGTACTCTATACTGCAAAACTTACCAAATTAAATGCGAGAGCTAGAAAGTTGGAGAGGTCAAGATGTCTTACACCCAACATACGGACAGGTTGAACCTACATCCACCAGGATGCTCTAAGCAATACTCTCTTAAGAAAGAATATATGTATTTGCGCGTGTGATGAATCAATTAAGTTGCAGGATTGACAAACCATGGGAGTCAAGTTGATGTGATTATACGAGTCTGCCAAATTAATGGGAATGTTGAAGCCATTAGACATTCGGAAGATCAGACCTATCATGGTCCAACCTTGTCTTAGTAGAAAGAAAGTTGACTTTCCAAAGCAGGTCTTAAACAATCAGCCAATAGCCTAATACTAATTCACGGCAAAAGTATTGTATCAGATCTAAGGTGAACAGATCTGAAACTATACAATGAAATCGGTATCGGCATACAGCGTCGAAAACAATATTGCAAAGTTTTGGTCAGTGTCGGGTCCGTTCGGACCTAAACTTGTCCAAATTAGCTACAACTGGACACCAATTTTCCAGATTGGTGAAAACTGGCTGAAACATCAGGGCAAAAGTTTCTAATTTATTGAAACCACGGCAGAAATATGTTCTTGATTAGATATTTAGATTTTACCTTCAACTTTAAATACTCTAAACTCAAGAATATATATTCTAGGCATGATTATATTTGCAATTATTATGTTATAGTTTCATTAATATATGCAGCTAATCACCAAACCAGCATAAAACTATACAAACAATTCATGGAATGTTTAAACTTTGAACTTTGACATTTCATTTCTTAAACCATAACATTTATAATTTCTTTTTTAGTATCAGAAGTCAATACTTCTTTACTTCAATGTGAAAAAGTGCCGAAATTGTCATCATTGATACTTATACAGAGGCCTCGAAATTATACATGTTTTTAAACCTTATTCAATATGTTGACACTATCACAATCTATAAGAAACCAGGCAATGCATTTGAACTAATATTCTCAAGCTCAATAGCATTTCTATGTTGATTGTTGAAGGAAGTCAAAACACCTAAGTGAGCCTAGGTAATGGAGGATGTGATAGCCTAGGCAACCACACGAGTTCCTGAAGTAAATTAACATTTAATGTTATTCTATTTAATATGTTTAATGCATAGAAATGAATATGTGGGCGAGATATGTAACTCAACTATGAATTACATGATAGTGGAGAGATGGTAGAGAGGAAAAGAGAGAAGCCTAATCGAGGATACTCTATCCTTGAGACATTATTTGCTCCTTATACTGTAAAAAGTTACAACAAATTTGTCTTCCAAGGTAAAACATGCCATTGATATAACAAAGTCGATAAGAGCATGTTTGCAACACAAACTCTTGAACCGAATTTCTTCAACACAAAAACATGTAAAGAGAGAAATTGTATATTTTTATTCTTTGATCATCCAAAGTAAGGTTTTAGAGAGGACCAACCACCTCATTATTAACCCTTTGGGTGAATAAATGCACGTGTTAATGCAACCATCCGGTCTGGAACTTATTCACCATTATTGGTGGCAAAATCATTAGTCCAGATTACTAAGTGTCAAGTGTGTATCTGAAGGGCCCAAAGGCCCATTGGTCCCTGACGTTCCGTACTTGCTTCATGAGAGGATTTTTACTAAAAAAATTGTGAACTCCATGGTTTGGACCCATGAAATTATCCTTATATAATCATACTTCGACCACCAAACTAAACAAGCACCGATATGAATGGTGTTATCATAAACTTATAATTCAAAATACCAACAATGTCTCCCTATTTTCAAATTTATGAGTATAAATAACATTTTGTCTTAGTAGACTATACATCAAGAAAATTGTCGAAGTCTTCTTTAGGTGGTCTAAGTAGTCATAGCTTTGAACTATGGACCCTATAAAGATAAACGTGACATAGTAAACACATAGTTTACCTTTGTGTAAATTTCCTTTAAAACCCTATATATTTAGCGTCCTTGTACAAAATCTTAGATCTTTGTACATGCCTTAAAGACTGCTTTTTCATCTTACAGAAGCAATCATATCTCTCACACTTATGTAGGTGAATTTAAACAATCTACTTGGACAATCTGGATTTTCTTTGTGGACCTAGATTCATTAAGGGAATACTTCATAAGTGTTCGTATTTCCTATACAAGCATGCAATTTCTTAAGATAGTCATGGAAATAAGTACTTCCAACTCTTTTAACTTTTAAATACATAGCATGTTACAACTATGTACAAAATGAATTGCATACATGAGACTATATATAACACTAGCTTATCCTAGTTGTGAGATACTTGTTCCATCATTCTTCATTAACTTCATAGAAGGATCATATGTAGTTGAAGCTGTGTCATACAACTCTCTTGATGGAACTTCTACGAGACCTTTTCAATGTAATGAGACTTATAATAATATCAAACCATAGGACCTCGTTATTTTGATACCAAATTTACACTATTGTACCATATATTTTATAACAAAAAGCATGAAGATACGAACTTATCTGTTTCTACAACTATTTTTCATTAGTACCAATAGCAACATGTCATCTACATATAATAAGCTAATTAATACTATTTTCTTGTTTGAATTTTGGTAGTTTCAATTCAAATTACAAGTCCATATTAACACCTTTCATCACCAAGATTTGTCTAGTTTGGTTGCTGAAGTATGGTTGTATAAGGAGCCATGGCTTCAAACCATATAGTTGGCAATTACCATAATACCCTCTCATAAAAGCAAATGCAAACCAATGGACCTTTAGGCACTTTAGAGGCGCACTTGACACTTAATATCTTTCGTCTTTGGAGTATATTGAGGTCCAAATTCTTTTACGATCCAGGCCAATAGATTTCTCAGCAACAGTAGCAAATCAATTCCAGACTAAAAGGTCGTCATCGACAAGTGCGACGTGGTCGAGTGGTTGCCACCAAAATGCAAAGCCGTCTACCAAATTTAGCTTTGGAAGAAAGGGGAAAAATATATATATATATACAATTGCTCTTCTTCTTCTTCCCTGGTTTATGTGTTTTGCACCGCAAACAAACTCTTAACAACAGAGTTATATAAGTGGGCATGTTTTTCTCTTCGGAGATAAATTCGTTGTAACCCTTTAATTACACAAAGAATATGTTCCCTCGGGAGGTAAATTTGTTGTAACCTTGTACAGCATATGGTGTGCAAATATTATCAAAACGTAATTTCTCTCCAATCATGACGAGTTATTTCTAGACTTTTCTTTTCCTTTTTCTTTTCTTTTTTCCAACACGAAGAGATATATTAAAAAGAAGGAAAAAAAAATCAAAAGGGGAAGAAGAAAGTGAGCTGACAGTGAAGGGAGATGAGAGACAGCGCGTCCGACTTCCTCCAGCAGGACTGGACCCAGTAGTCTGATATCGCGAGCGATCCCAGCCCCCGCCCTCCGGCCGCCGGCACCCACGTGGCGAGAAACCGCGTGGCCGTCAGGTGCAGGTCGTCCGCGTCGTCCACGTCGTCCTCCTCCTCCTCCGCGGCCCTGTCGACCCGCACCGAGAGCGAGAGCGAGCGGAGGGAGAGGATCCCGGAGAGCGCGCCGGCGACGCGGGGCTTGAAGGAGCCGCGGCGGCCGTCGGCGCTCTCGCAGAGGAAGGAGAGGGAGGGGACCTGGTAGGTGAGGGCGCGGAGGGAGGTCGAGGTCAGCCTGCACCAGGCTAGGTCGGACGGATCCGGCAGGCGGCTCAGGATGTGAAGCACCACTGGGGAAGGGAGCTCCTCCATGACCGCCAACCTCACTCACTCGCTCACTCGAACCACTCTTACCATTTTGCTCCCTCAATTTGGTTTTTTTTTTGGGGAATTTTTAGCCACCTCTTAACTTATAAACGAATGGTTGCCTACCTACCTTTCTTTCCCTAATTGACAACTGAATATCCTCCAACTTTCTCCAAATACATTTTTCAGCCCCAAATTTGTTTTAAAAAATGCAGAATAGATTGAATTGGTAAGAAAGTATATTTAAAAAAAAATTTAAGTTCCAAATGCAATGAGTGGATAGAAAATCTCTGTGTCATTATTATTTTCTTTTTCAAAACATAATATAAAACCTAGAATCTAAAAATTGGGGCTCTAAATTGAGTCTTATTATTCTACAAAATGAGTTTTTACATTCTGAATGTAGAAATTTTGAGGTCCAGGATGTAGCTCCTTCGGCTGGGACGGAACCATCATGGGACTCAAATTAAGCCTTATTATTCTACAAAATAAGCTCCTACATTCTGAATCTAGAACCTAAAAATTGTGTTGAACCTTACTAATGCTCTAAGCGAGATGAGAAGGTCAATACTAAGAGCACTACACAAAGTATTATTGGTTGTCACCATTTTATGTAGTCCTGCAAGTAATCATGATTATATAATTTTTGGCAGTTCTTACTATTCTTAGAACTGCCAAAAAATTTGCAGTCCTACACTGCCAAAGTCTGCCAAAATTTGGCAGTCATGGATATGCACGAAACTGTCAAAATTTTGGTAGTCACATATATTGTCACAAATTTCTATTTTATATGGTCATGCGCATAGTTTGGACTGCAAAAAATTTGACAGTCATTGTTGATTAGGATTGGTCAAATTTCTGCAGTCATGGACTGCCAAAAACTATTAAAATTTTGGCAGTCCTGAAAATACACAGGACTGCTAAAATTTAAGCAGTCCAAAACTACTGAAATAGTAACAACTAACATTTTGTATAGTGCTCTTAGCACTGACATATGAAAATAGGAGTATTGTAAAAAAGAAGTTAGAAAAGGTTTGAATATTTATTTGTCAATTATACGATGTTAGAACATCAACCTACTAATTTTAATAGTCTAGAATAATGACCTACAAATCAGAAAATATTTAGGATATTTAGTTACCATTTAGCTGAAAATATTATGACATTGTGCAATCAAATACTTAGAAGTTGATATTCTTAAACAATTAGAAGTAGCAAAAAAAAAAGTGAGTTTTTTTCCAACTTGCTACATATGCGGTAAGGTAAAGTAAAATTTTATTAAGTAGATAGATATCAGGGTTAAGACATTGGATAAGAAGTTACAAATTAGAAATTTTTTAGCCATAGTTATAATAGTTTAGGTGGTAACTTACATGACATAGAAAGTTATGGTATTTAGTTGAAAATTAAACGAAATATTACAAAAGGAAAACAGTAAGGGTCTCATATAGACGAGACACATTCATTAATTAATGAGTGAAGCAAGAACCAAGTAAGAGCATCTCCAACCCTATTGTCTTGTTAAGTGTTGTGAGTCTTAGGTGGCTCCTATGTGGCATGAACCACAAGACAATGTCTTGTTTATGTGGCAAAATTATATCTCAAAAGACAATGAGATAGAAAAACTCTCTCCAATGCAAAAGTATTGAGAAGACAATAAAAAGTATTTTTTTCTAACTTCCAAGACAACTACTCATCTTCTTTCTTTTTTCTAATATTTTTTATTCATAATTGATGACATGGAAGAGAAGATATTGTCAAGTACATTGTCTAGAACAAGACAATCAACTTCACAATGTCTTTTTTAATTTTTGCCACATAAGCTTCACAATTGACTTGACAATTGCATTGGAGAAGAACTTTTGAATAAAATTTTGTCATTCCTATGTGGCATTAACTTTTTTCCAAAGTCACAATAGGGTTGGAGATGCTCTAAGAGTTAGGAGAACTCTTAAAAGTGGGGGGGAAAAAATATAAAAACTCTGGAGCAAAACGCTATTGGTTGAAATTTAGCTCAAAATCTATAACTTGGACTGATAAGAATTCTTGATCCTCGTCTTCTTTTCAGTACAATGATGCTGTATAATTTAAATTTGGGAGTTTTTTTTTTTTTTTTTCAGAAGAATTTTTGTTAGTATAAATATTTCCAACTCCGTATTTAGATTCTGAAATTAAAATATAAATAGAATAAATAAATAATACCGAGGCTTGAACTTGGTTCAATGTACTTAAGACAATATTCGTCCCGCACTGGTGCTTACGGTTTACTGACGATTCGTCTCCCAGGATACAACGATTCTTTCCTTCGGTAGCAGCACTTCATACCGTAGGAACTCGTCGAAGCAACGTTGGTTGTCTCTCTCTCTTAGACTAACTAATGTAATATGGATGAATTGAATAAATTTTTGAATGCTCCAAACACATGTGTATTTATAGAAATAAAGAGACATGATGAAAAGAACGTACCTTTCCAATAAATAGATTCGTACACCTTTTCATAAATTCGTTGATAGAAAAAATTAATATTATTATTATTATAACAAATATACATTCACATTTTCCAACAATTTTAACTTACTATATCTAAGAACTCAAAAGAAAAGAATGTTACTTTTTCTATCTTTAGAAGCATGGGTGGACGGAGGTAGAGTAGAACGAGCGTATGCCATAAGTCACCCTTAAATTTTCAAAAAGTACATAGGCACTACATTTTAACTTTTATTATTACTTTTCAGTGCATATACACTAGTTCCAGTCCTTGTTAGCAATTCGGCAAACGAAAAATATTCGGAATGGCAAAGGGTATAAACTGACACAATATAAATAAATTTTGGTCAAAAATTCGTCTAGCAAAAAATATTTGGATTAAATTTAATTATTGTTTAGTACGTTTTATATGAACAAATTCAGCACTAAAAATTCGACATATATATATGGTCCACCCACCTCTACTCCTTTATACAAAGATTCAGTGTGAGAATAAGAAAATGTTGGATAGACATTATATAATGGAAATGAAGTAAAAGTATGATAAAAATCAAAATATTTTTCTTTGATTGTTGCAAGCAACATGTACAAAGACTCGTAGGTATTTTTTTTTGTTACTGTGAGAATTTTTTTTTTCTTTTCTTTTGATAATTTTTGAAAATTGTGCCAGTCTTAGTATCTAATAGCGGCAAGTGTCAAGAAAGTCAAGACTGTTGGATTTTTTGGTATCGTTTTTTTGGCCGAATTTTTTAAAAATTCGTATGGTACGTGTTTAAAATTTCACAGACTTAAAATTTGCATACAAATTTGAATTTTTTAAAGTACGTAAATATTATACATTTATGTAAGATACGAAAAAATTCGCGTATAATGAGCATTTTATTCGGGTGATTGCTAACAAGGGTTCTAGTAACTATTAGACCATCTCCAATGGGGGTTTCTATCTTCCCTATTTCTATGGAAGAAATCCATTTTAGAAAAAATTTCTCCCAATGGTGATTTCTATCACCATTTCTATCCTAGGTGGCAATGATGTAGGATGGAAACTTTCTAGGAGGGTTTCTACATGTAGAAACTCTCATAGAAATTCTTCTATCTCTCATGACAATTATTATTGGGTCCCACATCATTAAATTAGTCCTTTTACTATGTGACACATAGGATAGAAATGGAGAACCATTGGAGAGTATTTTTGTATGTCTACAATTTCTATGTAGAAACTCTTTCAATTAGGATAGAAATCTCATTAAAGTACCATGCCAAGTAGGATAAGAACTCAATTTTAGAAATTACCATTGGAGATGGTCTTAGTTCCAATCTAAAGAGCGTGGCAGTGTGGCACTTTTCTCTAGCTACAGTCAACAGGGGCGGATTTATTAAGAGTCCAAGGGGGGCCACGGCCCCCCCAATTTTTTTAAAAATTATCAATTACTATATAGAAAATTTTGGCGTTTTATAATATATATTTGTTTGGCCTCCTTGTGCACAAAGTTTACGTTAGCTCAATTGGTTTGTGCTCTAAGCATTTCTAGGATGGGTTAAGGGTTGGAGACTTGTGAAGTACTTCAGTTCAATTATTGTTTCAATTTTTAAATATATTAAAAGGAATTTGTCTTTACTACTGAAGTTCAATTAATGTTTGAATTTATAAATATATTAACTTTCTAAAATTTTGGAAATATTAACTTTTTTTTTCTTGCTCCTTGTTTAATTTTTAAATATATTCTTTGCTATTGAAGTTCAATTAATATGATAACTTAAAAAAAATTATATGTAGTAACACGGCCCCCTCATGAATTAAATCCTGGCTCCGCCCCTGACAGTCAAGGAATATGACTCGAGTGGGTAAGAAGATTATTAATTTGCTAGTTTCAACAAAAGTGCATATGACAAGAAAATAAAATTAACTAACAAGGCTAAAAAAATAGAACATCAACTAAAAACAAAACATTTTCAACATGTTGCCAAGGAAGATGTTATGCCATACTTTAAGACATGAAACTATAATTATGTCTGCTTGTATGAAAAGATTTCTATAAATATATTTGCATTAAAATATTGTATTATCATTTTTTTATATTTATATTTAGAATAATACTATTTATCCCTCCAAATTGTAACTCTAAACCGTTCCTCCTTACATGGCAGCTGACGTGACATGTTGATGTGGCAGCTGACGTGGCAAGTTTTAAAATTAAAATTAACATTAAAATTAATGTTAACATTAATATTAAAATTAATATTAACGTTAACATTAACAATAATATTAATATTAACATTAATATTAATATTAATATTAATATTAACATTAACATTAATTAATATTAATATTAATATTAATATTACGTAATATTACTTAATATTACTTAATATTAATATTAATATTAATATTAACATTAACATTAACATGGACAAAATTGGGTAATTAACTTTTTGGGTTAAAAATTTTCATGTCATCGGCCATGTCAGATGACACATAATATTATTTAACATGCCACGTCAGCTGCCACATAAGGAGGGATGTATTGGAGGGACAATTTGGAGGTACGAATAATATTATTCGGAATACTAATTTCTTTATGTACCTCAAAAAATCTATTCTTTCATGTCCCTCCGCCACGTGGTCCTCTTCTATTGGCTCATATTTTCTTCCAACCACCTTCCTATTTGTTTAGATCAATAAGAAAGTGCCATATGATAGAAGGAAATGGAGGAATAGAATTTTTGAAGATACGTATAGATTACTCACCATAGATGAACCAGAACATGCTTTCTCAGCATCTGTAGGTCTTTACAGTTGGGCCAACATCTCAATATCATAGCCCCTGGCCCTACATTGTTCTCACCGTGTAAGGGGCTGTTTGGTTCGGTGGGACTCAGCTGAAAGTGGGTTCAAAAGAGAACTTTTGCTGGAAAGTGAACATTGAAAGCTGGAGTTTTCGTGTTTGGTTCCACACTGCAACTCTATTGCAGGTGTCCCATCCCCTCCTCGAACAGTGGGTTGTCTCTCTAGAGTTATACCTCCTCACCTTCTCCATCAAAGAGGAGTAACTCTGCCGAAAGTGGGTTCGGTGGGACTCAGCTGCAAGCTTGGAACTCTCTCTCCCTTCTCTTCGTCTGTGGTCACCTTCTTTCTCTCCCGCCAACAAGGTGAGACCTTCTTCTTCTCTTCTCCTGACCCTGTTGATGGTTATTTTTGGTTGGAAAAGGAGAGAAATTTGTAGATCTATGCCAAAAATTGTTCGAGAAAGGCAAGGAGTAGTAGATCTGCTGGATTTGTTTTCTAAAGTGGGAAAAATTGGAAGATCTACAAATTTTTTCTTCGAAAAGGAGAGAAAAATGAGTAGATCTGGTTTTATTTGGGTTCGAAAAAGCAAAAAAAGTGGTAGATCTGAGTTTTCTTCTCCGAAAACGCAAAAAATTTGTAGATCTATGCTGTTTTATGCTGTAGATCTCTGGTTTCTTCTTCGAAAAAGGGAAAAAATTGTAGATACCTGCTCTTTCATTGTCCTGGTTCTCTTTTATTTATTTTTTTGTTCGAAAAGCCAAAAAAAAATTTGTTTCATTGTCCTGCTGTTTCATTGTCCTGGTTCTCTTTTATCTATGCTGTTTTATGCTGTAGATCTACTGCAGCATGTTCTTTTGCTGCTATTTTGTAATATTTGGGAAATACTGATGTGCTTTTCATATTTCAGTCAAACAACACCTGATGCAGCATGATCTTCTGCTGCTGTTTTGTAATATTTAGTAATGTACATGCCTAAGTTATGTTGCTTATGATGTTCCCATATTTCAGCCTACATTTCCAAGTTATGTTGCTTATGAATCAGTCAATATTTACAATATTTCCAAGTGATGTTTCCATGTTCTGTTTGATATGATTCACTGATACAATATTTCCATGTTCTGTTTTATAAGATTCACTGATACAATATTTCCATGTTCTGTTTGATATGATTCACTGATACAATATTTCCAATGTTTCCAACATTCAGTCAATATTTCCATGTTCTGTTTGCAGCATGATCCAGTCAATGATTCAATATTTTCATGTTCTGTTTTATATGATTCACTCAATATTTCCATGTGCTGTTTTGTATCCAATATTTGTTTGTAGCATGTCATACTACGTCATTTTGAAAGGGAGGAAGCAAGGAGTGTACACAACTTAGGCTGAATGTTACATGCAAGTGAATGGGTATAAAGGCGCTTGTTATTTCAAGTGCCATGATTATGAGGAGGCTAGGGGTTACTTCCAATCGAGTGATAGGGATCGACGAACTGGTCCTGAGGGAGAAGATGTAGTTAATGGCCACGCAACGGCCATTATTGCTATGTTGGGTTTTCTTACGTTACTTGTTTCACTTTTGGTTTGGACCTATATTATGTAGGTCAAGTGTGTTATGTAGAACAAAGTAAATTTTGTAATTGGGGCCAAACCTGCTGCCTCATAAAGCTACTCGTGCATGTAATGACAATGTTTATGTTATCTTTGTTTGCAGGGGTTGTCTTCGAATGAAATATGAAGGTGGAACCGATATTAGAAGCTAAAGTTGACGGCCTCCCCTGCCTAATTGGTGATGGATGGAGGTAGCCAACTTTTAGCTAAGTTTTAGACAATGATGAGGAGGGTACAACCTTTGAGTCTAAAACAAACGTCCGTCTCGAGAACACAAATGAGGAAGGTGCCCTATGATGATCACCCAAACTTGATGGCCACCCCCACCAATTTGGTGATGGAAGGCGGTAGTCAAGTTTTTAAATTGGCGATGATGAGTGGGATGGTGATTCCTTTGAGCCAATTACTACAATATCATTTTATTGATGTGGGATAAGTTTGTTTGGCCTACTGCAGTGTGCAACCAAACACGAAAACCCCAGATTCCAATGTGCACTTTCCAGCAAAACTTCTCTTTTGAACCCACTTTCAGCCGAGTCCCCCTTTGCATTTTTGGTTTTCGAAGGATTGTTTCAGTTTTTCAATATGTTATTTCAAGTGTTTGACATTTATACCTTTTTTCAGTTTTCTGGCTATCTTGCTTGTACTTGAATGGGATGGTAATCCTTTGACCAATCCTTTGAGTTTGTACTTCCTTTTCAGTTTCCAGTTTTCAGTTTATACTTTCTTTTCAGTTTCTTCACTTTTTTGGAGTTTCTTGAATGGGCTATGATGAAACACAAAATGTGGGCTATGTTGCTGTATCTGCTGTATTTGGCAATTCTTTCTATGGAGTTTTTCACATGATAGTATATGTTCAATGCCAACTATGTCTGCTGTATTTGGCAATTCTTTCTATGCCAAGTTTGTCTGCTGTATTTGGCAATTCTTAGTATCATTTTTTCAGATGATTGTATATGTTCTTCCTCAGTTTTCTTGAGGACACATATCTGCTCACCTTGAGTATCATTTTTCCAATGACTGCTGGGCTATGTTGCTTAAGTTTTTTTGCAAATGGGGAGCAAGAGGAGTCCTTGCCATATTCTTATAATGTGCTGTTGCTGTATTTTGCCAATAACTTGGAAATTGAATGGTTGCCTTGCTTATATTTGATGAATCCTATAGCCAAGCTCTGAGCCCATTTCTCTTTTTCATATTGCTGCCTTTGTATGCAAAGTTTTTTCCTTTCGAGTATCAATTTGTTGTGCTTTTTTGGCCTTTCTTAAGTTGGTTCAATTTATTACGGTTGGGAACTCTTTTTACCAAACATTCAGCTACATTCTACTACCAATTGGGCTATGATGAGATTGTGAGGAAACCTGCTTGTCCATGTTCTGATACAAGCTCGGATACATGTTCAGTTTCTGTTCTTATATTTCATGAACTCTTTTCAACCAGATTGTGAGGAAACCTGCTTGTCCATGTTTTCATCAGTGTATGTACTTTGTAAGACATTGTAATGTCTGACAAATATGGTCTATAATGTTATATGGCATGGGTATGTATAGCTTGTTGTGTATCAGTGTATACCTGCTTGTGTATAGCTGCTTGTGTATCAATGTAATTTGGTATCAATGTATTGTGAGGACAAAAACCAAGCTCTGAGCCCATTTCTCTTTTTTGTGTATGGCTGCTTGTCTATCAATGTATTTCACATGCTTGTGTATCAATGTATTGATGAATCCTATAGCCAAGCTCTGAGCCCATTTCTCTTTTTTGTGTATGGCTGCTTGTGTATCAATGTATTTTGGAGGTATTTTCTTGGTGGTATAGCGGCTTGTGTATGGCTGCTTGTGAAATATTCTTCATTTTAATTTGGGCTTAATTGCAACTTGATACCCTCAACTATTCCCATTTTTCAAATTGATACCCTAAACTTTTTTTTGTAACAACTTGATACCCTGAAATAAAATTGGACGAAAATATCCTTAATATAATTTCAAAACTACACCCCTCCACCCAAAAACTATTCTGCTAAAAAGTAAAAGGGAGGGATAATTTTGTCCTTTTTTAAATTTTGGGTATCAGATTGAAAATAATAAATAGTTGATGGTATCAAGTTGTTGAGTAAAAAAGTTTAGGATATCAAGTTGAAAAACAGGAATAGTTGAGGGTATCAAGTTGCAATTAAGCCTTTAATTTGGGGCGGTAATCTTACCAAGGTAGCCATATCTCCACCCATATTCCACTTTCAAGTGGCATCCAAACATTGAAAGTCAAATATTTCTTTCCCATCTACACTTTCAAGTGGCATCCAAACACAACACATTGAAACTCCCCACTTGCGGGGGGACAAAAACCATGTTTCCAAACACATTTTGGAAACTCAAAGTAATTGCAAGTGCTATGAATTACATCATATGGAAAGTGCAACTTTCACACTTTCGGAGAGCTACCACGAACCAAACAGGCCCTAATAGCAAATGTAGAGCTGTCAAAATGGGCTAAGCCCGTTGGGCCGGCCCGCCCCGCCCGCCAAAAAGGTGGGTTGGGCCAAGCATTTAGGAGCCCGCCAAACTGGCGGGTCTAGGTGGGCTGGCCCGCTAGTAGCCCGCCCCGCGGTGGGCTAGCCCGCGGGCCAAGTGGGTTGGCCCGCCATCTATTTTTTTATAAAATTTTTAATTTTTTTATTTAGCACATATATGAGATATGTATTATAAATGATAAAAATTCTTATTTAATGCAAGTAATGACATATAAAATATTAAATTTGGTCATTTATTTACATGAATGAAGGTGTTTTAAAAAAATATCTACTATTATAATGTTTCTTGTATTTTACTTGTAATTTGATGCATATGAGAGTAAGTAGAAAATATTATATATATAATTTTTTTTTTTAAGAAACTAAACAATAATTAAAAAATTAAAAAAAATTAAGCGGGCCGGCCCGCCTAGCCAGCGGCCCGCCAATATATATATAATTTTTTTTTTTAAGAAACTAAACAATAATTAAAAAATTAAAAAAAATTAAGCGGGCCGGCCCGCCTAGCCAGCGGCCCGCCGGTGGGTTGGGCTGGGTTGGAATTTTTTCAGCCCGTCAAAATGGTGGGTCGGCCCGTCCCGCCCCGCCAAATGGTGGGTTATGGTAGGTTACGGGCCGACCCGCCCCGCCGACCCGTCTTGACAGCTATAAGCAAATGGTATTGGCACCGGAGTCTAGAGTCCATAGTTACTACTATAGCATCCTAAGAATGATGTGACATATTGGAGCATGCATGTAGTAGCAGTAGTATCAAGGCCGGGCCCGTGGGGCTAGGTTGCCCTAGCGGCCTAGCCGGTCATAGGCTGCACCTAGACATATAAATATCAATAATGCTAAGTCTACTACCAAATGCTTATAATTCTCTTACAATCACTCACCCATTTGCTGACATCAGCAATGGATGAAAGTTGTAAGAGAATTGTAAGCGTTTGATTGTAACTGTAGCATTGCTAAAGAATATAGGTTTAAGTTAAATTTGGATTGGAACTGTCCTAAAAAAAAATATATAATAATATTACTGAGGGTTGTCTCATGGAGCTGGTTGCCAAATCCGAAGAGACATGTAGTGAACGTAGTCAGCAGCAATGCAAGCTTAAAGTCCGTTTTCTTGAATCCTCTGGCAGTCATTACTGGGGTGCCAATGCGGATGCCCCCAGGGACCAGGGTACTCTTATCACCTTTACAAACAATTCACAAGAAAATAAGATTTCAGTGACGGATCCAGAATTACAATCAACTGAGGACACATAATCTAAGGGAGTTCGAAAGCAACGCTTCCCAATTTCTTTTTAAAATATAATAATATTATATTATATTATATTAAATAGTACTATTTTTTATACAGTACAGTATTATATTTCATAATTGTTTTCTACGATTTTTCAAACTTTCACAATGTTTAAGTACACTATCATTTGTAATATTACTAAGCAGCTCTTTTTCTATGAAAACAATCATTTAAAAATCTTATTTATGATTAATAAGTTGAGACTGAGGACATTTGATGGTATAATTTCTAAAAAAAAAATTTAACTGGGATTTCACTGGGGGCCAGCCCCCCAGTGCCGTCCATGTAGATCCGCCCATGGTAGGTAGTAATGTCAATATTAAGAAAATAATTGTGCAGTCAGTAAATTACAGGAGGAGGAGTGTCATCGCATCCGTTTCTTTGTAAGTGTTGCTCGGTCTTTCATAATATTACATATTATTAGATAAATTATGTTGCCTGACCAAGAAATCGGACATAAAGGAATCCTTACTTTGGCATCAAAGCAAGGAGCCTCTTAAGATACCTTGTGCTTACTTTTGTCATACAAGATGTGAATTTCACAAGCCCGTTATTAGTGAGAAAAAACTCATGGTGTTTTTTTTTTTTTTTTTAGCCACTAAATTTGGTCGGCTCAAAAACCGTCTAAAATCGGTATAATATATTTTTGGATGGCTTTATAAACACCCAAAATTTGTAGATTTTTGGTAGTTTTATTATTTTATTTTATTTATATTCTCGCCAAAAATATATAAATATAACTACTAATAACTAAATCCTATTTTTTTTTCTCTTTCTTTTCTTTTCGCGGCAGCTCTTTTCTTTTCGATTGAAGAAAAATCAAGGAACTTGCCTTGTACTTGTCATTGGAACTCCATTGGATGCAGTTCTGAGACAAGAATGCAGGAAAGACTTTTTGATGTAGGGTTACATTCACGTCCATAAACCCATATTTTATCAATAATAACTTTTATTTATAGGACACATAAAGATAATTTTATTATTATAGAAAACTTTCAAAATCGTTGGTTAATGAATTACAAAGCATAAATTGGACTGATTTAAAAGTCGTTACTTAAAACTACCAAAAATTAGATTCCTCATAACCGTTCATTTCTGTTACTCTAAAAATAACTCATAATCATTACCCACATAATTGCCAAACAGGCCCTAAGGTGTACATCCATGTTGCTAAAGATAGGATTTATAAGTTAAAAAAAGAAAAGAAATGTTATTCGAGTTTGGCGATTGAGATACTATATACAGTAGACTGATGGAGGCGGCTACCTTGAAGACAAAAGAGTCATGGTGTATTCGGGCCGATCCGGGCCGGCCCACGGTCCATTGTCTGCGGGCTAGACCGGGCTCGGGCCGGTCCAGGACCGGCCCAGGGTGATTTACGGTCCGGGCTAAGCCCGGTCCGGTTTTTTAGCAGCCGGCCCAGCCCGACCCACTGGACCGGATCCAGGGAGGGCCGGTCCGGGTTGAACCGGTCCACGGGCCGGGCCGGGCCTAGGTCGGTTCGGGCCGGTTCAGGCCGGTTGAACCGGACCGGCCCGGTTTTTTCTAAATTTTTTTTTTACAGTTTTTTTTGTATTTTTTTTTCCTTTTTTTAAATATTTTTCTTTTGTATTTTAATTTTGAAAATTTGTAACTTAATTTTAATTTAGAAAAATGTTTTATTTTTGAAAAATTTTAATAAAAATTTGTAATACAAAAGTTTGTAATTTGAATAGTATAAGTTAAAAAAATTTGTAATACAAATGTTTATAAGTTTGTAAATTGTAATACAAATGTTTATAAAAAATTTATAAAAATTTGAAAAAAAAATGATATACAAATGTTTATAAATATTTACAAAAAATGTTTATAAAAATATATAAAAAGAAATCCAAGCTTAGGAGTGTGTCCTTCCCGTAGCAAGTGTCGTAGCTTATTTGGGTTTGGGACGCTTGAAGTGTGTCCTTCCCGTAACAAGTGTCGTAGTGTCTGGATATGGTCCCGGTGCCACCGCCCTTCTTCCATGCGTACTGGTTGCAACATTTTTTTGCATTACGCCTTGTACGGTATCGGTTCGCCCTTGGCATCTACAACAAGCGAACCATCAGGATTAGTTTCATAAATCAAAGTAAAATATTCCCAATACTTAGACCTTTTTTTTATTTTCAGGACGTTGGGTGGAACTAGCGACTTCCGGAGGAGATGGTTGGAACCCCTCCGGAATCGGATTGGTGGCTACTTGCTCAGGTGGAATTTCATTACCGTCAAAAAAAGTACTAAAATATTGGTAAGTTTGTCCAGTAAGATCAGGTGGGTTTGAACCTTCACCAGCCATATATAAAATAAAATAAAGTAAACTACGTTAGAAGAAAGTAAAGGATTGAGAGGAAGATCGGGAAGTCGTAGAGCCGGAATGGAGTTGGGAGGGAGATCGGGAAGCCGTAGAGCACCAGAGCACCGGGGAGGGAAAGCCGTAGAACACCAGAGCACCGGGGAGGGAAAACAGTAGAACACCAGAGCACCGTAGAGAAATGTAGAGAATTTGTGAGGAATGAGTTGTGTTTGAAAAATGGAATTTTTGGCCTATTTATAGGAATTTTTCGGGGTTATTTTAGTAATTTTACGCCAAAAATGACCAAAATGTCCCTCCCAACGTTTTAATAACGACTATATGGGAGGGACAATTTTGTAAAAGTACCCCCCTCCAACGGTCAAGAAAATCAAAAAAAAAAATAATAAAAAAGCCCCAACGGTCGGCTGGACCGGTCCCAGCGGGCCGAGCTTCGGGCCGGTCCAACCGGGCCGGACTTCGGGCCGGGCCTCCAGAGTAAAAAAAAAAAATGGCGCGGGCCGGGCCGGGCCGGGCTGGGGGGGGGGGGGGAAGGCCCGACCCGACCCGTTCGGGAGTGGAGGACCGGGCCGGTTCGGGCCACTGGCGGTCCGGGCCGGGCTTCAAGGGGGGCAGGCCGGTCCGGGCCTGGGTCGGGCTCGGACTAAACCGGCCCATCTATCACCATGACAAAAGAGGGGGAATGGATAATGATGACAATGACAAGAGGAAACAAAAAGGAAAGCATCACTTTTGGAAAACAAGAGTTTTACTACCCACAGTATTTGCTCTGACAAAGATTCTGGCAACCACTTCCTATTCAGACATTTGTTTCAACTACCTAACTGGTATTAAAATATAATAAACGCATGTTATATTAAGTTTGATAATTTCCATTGAAAATTAAATGACAAGAGAACTGTAAGCAGTGATAATGTATGTGGACTATGGTACTCCATTTGCACAGAACCAAGAACATGTTGATTGACTGATTCTTAGTAATTGCTTGTCCTTTCAGTATTCTAGAACTAACCAATGTACTCATCAAAGTCATGTCCAGAAAAAATGTCAGCAATATACAAGTAACACATTGAAATGTACTATCAGCAATATATAAGTAACACATTGAAATTTGCATTTAGAAAATGAGCGGACAAGTAGAACAGAAACAAGATACTGGACTCGGTCCATATGTCTTAAAAGAAATTTTTTATATAAGACTTGAAACAATCCGAATTATCCAAATCTCATAATCCCACCTCTTATCCGACGTAAGACTAAATTACCAACCCAACCCCCAAGTCAGAAACGAGATCCAATCCAACAATTGTAACCCAAATCCACTAATCTGGATGCAAGCGCTTTGAAATTAGATATCACCTGTAAAAGGTGCCAGACACAAGTATTCAGCTTGACTTTGAAAAGCTAGTCCTATGTATACCATACAAAGATAATGGTATGTAACAGTACCTTTGCCTGATGAGCCTTAAATTCAGGTGATTGGGCATAACCTAAACATACATCAAGAGCAGCAATTGAAATGGTTATGAGGTCCACCCTGGATAAGAGTACTGAATCTTATCCCATATGGAATTAATATGGCAAGGACTGGTAACCAGGTTTTATAGCACTTTCTAAGTCAACACCAAGAACTGGATCCTTCTTGTAAAAGATCATACCACCTCTAGGACCTCGCAAGGACTGCATTCAGATTCTTAGTGGATTGAACAATAAATAGTGGTCACTTGGGAGGAATTTTGAGTATAAAGCATAAGTGTGAAATAGCTGGTGATAGGTCAAATGTAGATGTTATCACTGACAAAGTTAAACAAAGATACAGAAATCCCAGTTCTATTACTGAGCATACAGGAACCCCAGTACTCAAGAATTCAAGTGTCTCTCCTGTCAAGGAAAGAAAGCTTAACCTTGAGTGGCAGCTTCAAGTTTTATGCTATAGGGATCAGAACAATCTCTCTCTCTCTCTCTCCGGACCACAATACTTACCATAACAAAATACAATCAGCATTTTATGAAATGATTATTATGTATCAAATTCAGCCAAGAAAAAAAAAGTAACCTATGTAGTGCCCCGCTTCTAGCTGGAACATTGTGTTGGTTTATGGCTTAAACAGACTAGTCGGAATTGGGTTAGTGTAGGGAAATCCTTTCAGTATCAATATGGTCGGAAAAAAAATGAATTGAGACCCTCTCCCATCTATGGTCTGTTGGAATTGAGTCCAAAATACATTGAGACGAGAATTAAATCTGTATAAGAGACTCTTTTTCATCCTTTTCATTGTTTTCTTTTCATTGGATGCTTTTCGTTGTTGCTGATAGATGTGTTTCATTGCTGATTTTAGATAAATGCTTTTCATTGTTTGCTTTCATTAATTTCTATGTTCATATTAAATTTTGATAGAAAGAAAGAGGAAGATAGAAAGAAGTGAGTTGAACCTCTGTCAGTACGATTTCAGGAGGAAGCCTAGGCGAGGCATGATCGACGTGTAGGAATTCCTCTTTTATTCAGCATTTCTTCAATCAATGTGTGGCTGTTTAACCCTTTTTCCCCTTGTGCTTTGTCCCTATTATCAACGATCCATAATAAAAGGAGCCATAAAAGAGTATAATTGTATGTTGCTATTCTTGTTACTTGAAAAAGTTGAAATTATAGACTATTAGTATAATAGAATGAATTGACGCTTCGCTTGTCGTTTGGAAAGGGATTTTAGACTTGTGATGTATGAATTGAGTAAAGTTATGAGCCTCAAACGTTGGAAAGAAAATGTGGTATATGAGCGATGGCTCGAGGAATATAAAATATGAATAGAAATTGCATGGTTTTTAATTATGAGTTGTTTCATTATCATGCATAGTATATTTTTACATAGTTGCATATGCATGCATGATCATGGACAACTTACGCACAAGATCTACTCCTCGAATGATATCCGGGCTACGAAACCGTATCGGCCTAGGAGAAATATATGTGGGTGCTAGATGTTGAGCATGGGTATTACGAGACCTTTAGTGAGCTACCCACCTGCACTGAAAGGGACGTTGATTAATACCAAGGACAGTCCTTATTAGTAAGACACTAGTGACCGTCATGTAGGCATGGTGCATTGCTAGTGATGGGTTTTGCAGGAAAGAGCATTCTAACCTTAGTTTTGCAAAGAATGATAACCGATCGTGGGTAGGAATCACCGATAAGTGATATGTTTGTATTTTATAACTGAGCCTAAAGAAATAGAAAGATGATCACATAATAATCATGTATGTTTTCACATATTTACTGTATTGATTTAGATGAGTTGGGTTGGTATCACTCACCAATGCATTCCTAGATGTGCTGACCATCGCCTTTGTCGGTGCTGAAAATCAATTGGACGTTCAGAGACATTAAAATGCTTTCGATCCATTTGAAGCTCTTTCGATGCATTGGAAGTTTTTTTTGAAGTGTTATTCTAATGTAACAAGAACATGATGTATAGAATAATAGTATTTTTTATCATTTTCAAAGAAGTTGTAAGGCAGGTTTGACATGTTTCAGTTGGCTATAAAGAGCCTACTGTACTGGTACAACTAATTAATAAATAGATTATTTTCACTATATTTATGTGATTCGGATTTCTGCTTTATCTATGCTGCATCAACCTTAATTTGAATAGTTTATTCAATGTGCATGTTCATGTCTTGTACAAGTACGACTTGTTTAGACTTATACGATATCACGTCGGTAACTTATAGATTCTATGGAATGAAAACCTACTCGTCATTACTATATACATCTAAAAAATACGGAATACATCAACGAAATGAAATGTTATTTCTTCTCAATTCAGTTTTCATAGCAATATTCACTAATAAATGACCAAATGACTAACAAGAGATGTGCATTAAATAGTTGATGTCGGAATATGTTCGAAAACCTGCACCTGTTAGGCAATACAGGTTCTTCCAACTAAGGAATAAAACTCAAAAAATGTGCACGTATAGTGTCGACGGTCAAAAGCATCTTTATTTTTTGATATACGATGCAAATAAGCTATACAACAAACCCAAATTAATTTATTTAGAAAAACTTTTCAATCTATACTTTAGAATATTGAAGTAATGAACTTTTTAGAATGGTGCTACAAATACTTAAGCTCAAGCAGTATAGATACATAAGATCATCTTCAACCACATCCCTCAAATACCATATCAAAGGAAGCGTGGTTTGGTTCTCAAATTTGAAAAAAGAGAAAGAAAATCTTCAAATTTAAAGATCCATCATTGTACATTTGTCCTTCTGTTCCTACATATGATAAATACTAAATTAACTAATTTTTGAGAGCTTGTCTTCATCTTGTTTGACTAGGGAGAG
This sequence comes from Iris pallida, assembly GCA_029216955.1. Taxonomy (NCBI): domain Eukaryota; kingdom Viridiplantae; phylum Streptophyta; class Magnoliopsida; order Asparagales; family Iridaceae; genus Iris; species Iris pallida. The sequence continues at coordinate 7,740,273 of JANAVB010007798.1, read as the reverse complement.
AGGGTTGAAACTAGGCTTGCTTAATTATAAGCTAATTGTGATGATGCTTCAATTGAAACCGATTCAATGCTTGATCCTTCGTATAGAAAAAGAGAAGTTAATTTTGTTGCTCCTTAGAAGTGTTCCATAATACAATTGATTTTTTTTTTTTTAATTTCTTAAAAGCTCCAATGCAAAGGATTTGATCAATCAGCCGGTGAAAGAACAATGGTTGAGGGATGGGATATAGCACAGTGAATTGGCTTAACATTAGCCGGTGAAAAAAACAATAGTTGGAGGCGTGTAGGCAATATTGGTGGTGATTTGATGGAGACGTGATTTGGATGATATTGATTCTATAATTCGAGGGATTGGACTTTGGTGATCCGATGGAGACCATTGTTTTGTCGTTTGTCTATTAGGCTTAGACGAGCAATAATGTCGTCGAGGATCTTTACTTGGATGTAGAAATCAATTAGGATTTACTTGGCAATCCTGGAGGTAACGGTTACGAGATATTTTTAAAATACAGATTATGTAGGGTTCGATTTTGGATAATTTTAAGTAACGAGTTTTAAACCAATCCAATCCATACTTAACAATTCATTAGCGAACGGTTCTGAAAGATTTTTTACAAGAATAAAATTATCTATTTGTCCATATAAAACGAAAGTTCTTATAAATTTTATTTCTGATGTTGAAGTCTTCTTGATACATGATTCTTGGAGATATCTTTATAGATGTGTATCATACAGTGTTCGACTTCGACAATAACCAAATAGAATTTATAAGAATGATCGTCTGGATGAAGATAGTTGAATGGTTGCGCATGGATGAAGTTAGGAGAGTATAGAAAAAATAGATTTTAAAAACTCACCAGAGGAAATAGTAGTTTGGAGGAAGTAGGAGAGAAACACACTTGAGAAAGAATAAATATGATAGGATATTATTAGTTATAATTATTTATTTTATAAAGATATAAATAAAATAAAATAATAAAAATTCTCAAAATCTAGCTCGGATGTTTATAAAGACATCCAAAATTATACTATACCGATTTTGAAAGGTTTTTTAGCAGATCAAATTCAGTACTTCGTAAAAGTTACCAAGTCGGAGTTTTTTAAATGAAGGTCATGATTTGCTGAATCCATGACAATGAAGGTCATGATTTGCTGAATCCAAACACTTGGTTCAGACAAAAAAAATAAAAATTTGGAACAACTTTTTCACGTTAAGAAAGTGACCATACGTTCAAAGCTCTGGATGCAAAGAAAACCAGACATTGTAGCAAAGCACAACAAATTCAAAAGTAAGATCTACTCTGAATAAAATTTTCAACAGAGAATTTTCCATGTCGAGATGACACGAGAAAGTTTACATTTGGTGTGATTGTGATCATATAAAGTTCTTGTAGCCACACTGCTTCAGTAAAATTTTCTAACCTCCATGTAGGTTGTTCCCTATCTAATGATATTTTCTCTATGGTCTCAACTTCAAGGAAGAGCATAGATAATGGCTGGCAGTTTGGCACTTCTTGAGAACCTTTCCCAAGTTTAAACTCTGGGAGAGCGCAGTGCGACTAAACTTATGATCATCTCAAAAACCAGAACAAAAATATTTACACAAACACGGAAAAAAAAAAACCTTTCTATCTACAAAGATTAGAGAATGTAGAAGCCTTCTCCAGGTTGCGAAACCACTCTGAAACATTTTCTTCATAACGTAGCTATGCATCTCTCCTGCTCTCTTGCAGGAAGATGCAAGCTGCCGTGCAATCGTCCACCTTCGACGAAGGGAACTTGCGCTTCCAGGTGCGAACTGCCGCCTCCACCACAGCCCTCGAGGCCTCCTCCTTGTTCCCCACCGACCGGACAATCGACACGACTTGCTCATTGCTAAGGACATCCCAAATCTGTACCAGCAAAATCTGATATTAGCTCTTTTTCATTGCAAAACCAATGAACACTCCCGCCCACGGCATAGTACACATTTGTGAGCATGTGCATACGATTCGTTAAGTTCTGCCACTACACGAAAACTCCAGAATTTTTTTGATTAGCAAGATTTGAACCTGGGTTGTTCTGATAAATTTTTGAAGACTGAAAAGTTTTGAGTACATTACCCCATCGGTAGCGAGGACTATGAACTGGTCACTGCTGGTCAGGTGGCGGTATGAGACCTGAGGAACGGCAATGACGCCGTAGTTCTTAAGCTGGAGGTCGCCAAAGGCACGGGCCATGGCTAGGCCCGGATAGTTGTTGTTAGGGAGCCATACTCTCTGAGTGTTAGGCTCGTCCCTCAGCGCGAAGACCCGACCATGGCTCTTCCTTATTCTCTCTGCTTCCTCTGCATTTCAAAAGCTCAAATTTAGACCAAAGTGTGCAGAAGAAGAAGGTCTACGAGTTTAATTAATTTTTTTCCTTACTGGGAACACTAGGCTTTAAGTCAGTTGTTAGCTGAATAGCCCTCAAGTAACCCTCTTCGGAGACGGTAGCCATGATCGCCCTCGAGTCCCCGAGGTTAGAGATGATTAAATCCTTCCCCTGTCGATCAAATTAACTAAGCACACGTAAGAAAATTAAAGAGAATAAGATCCCGTCTGTAATGTAATCGTAATCGTAATATAATGGAATAAAAAGAATTTTTTTAAAATTATATTGCGATTGCGGTTACATTACAGTATACCAAACGGGGCAATGAGTGATTGAAACTAATTATTTCTAGTGCAGGGGTGTGAAATCATGTGATAAATATGTGTTCTTCTCAATAATTTCACTATTTCACTCTTTATTAGGCTTAATTAGTGTGGACATACATCCATCCTTCGAGGTTTAAGCTCGGGCACATGGGAATCCTCTCGCTTTGCTTCCTTTACCAACCATTTTGAACAGAGACTTTAAAGAAAAGAAAGGTTTCTTCTAATATTCCAGAAACTCCCCCTGCTAACGTATGGTCTGGGGAGGGTTAAGATCGTACGCAACTCTACTCCCAATACTCGGAGAGCCTGTTTTTGTGATACGTATATCGTACCTGCATAATATGTTCGGTTTTGATTCAACTCCGTGATTGAAAAGACACGTCTACCTACCTGCCAATCGTCTCTCTTATTAGTAGCTACCTTGACTACAAATTTGACACCACCGTAGAGAATTGACTTTTAGATCGACAACCATTCACTCAAACATTGTCAATTCTTTTGCGGGAGCAATCGTGTACTCCATGATCGCCATCGGAATCGTTCCGATGGCGAAAAGGCTATGATGATGAGAACTAACTAATCGAAAACAACTTAACCATACCTGCTTAATGATGGTCACCGCGGTGCTCCCACTGTAGAGGCAGTTCAGGTCGGGATGCTGCTTGAGCTCCTTATCCATGGCCCTGAAGGCGCTGATGCAGGTCTCCTTCCACTCGTCGAACATCTCCGGCGACGAGGTCGAGTAGTCCTCGCCGTCGACCGAGCTCATGTCGTTGCCGTCGGTGAAGCTGTTGCAGGCCTCGTCGGCGGCCAACAGGGCGTTGCGCTCGCTGAGCAGCAGGGAAGGGAGGTAGTCCCTCACCAGCCTGCTCACTATGTGGCCATTCCTTCCATGCCCATCAAAGACCCCACAGAACACCCCTTCCTCGGCTCCAAATCCCTTCAAGAGTCGATCGATCGGTCGTCATAAAAATGTCAATACCTCCAATTGGAACTATAATAATTCAGTATTCAAACATTCATCATCCCAAACTTTTATTAATATCATTTTACAACCCACTCCACTTGGGCTCTCACTCATTATCAGCATCATTGTTATTAAATTTGTATTGGTCATTTCATTAAGAAATTAATAAAATGATCAGAATTATTATACAGAATCAAACCACTTCAGTTGACCAGAAATTTTCTGTTCAATTTCATCCTCCTCAAAACTAATTAGACTCCAAAAACGATCAAAAATTTCTGTCCAAAATATCAAAAGAATAAGAATATACACAATGACCCAAACAAATAAAATTTCTAACTTTAACTGAACATATTGTATGAAATTTCCCATACAGCAAGCTTAAGCTTAATGGCATATTGGTTCACATACGGTTATTTTTTTTTCCTAAATAAAAAATATACACGGTCAAGAGAGATCTTTGGATGTCTAACAAAAGAAGAACAAAAAACCCCCAAAGAATTAGTAATTGACAAGGATCCAATCCAACTATAGTATGACATCTATCACATAGCTGATGCCTCTTTGAGAAACTCTACCACATGAAAGATTTATAGAGGCGACACATATATAGAGACTTGAAAACTGCTAGCAATGAATAGCTAAGAAAATAAATTTATGGATGGAATCAAATATGCAATACATACAGATATAAAAAAATTCGGTAACTTGGGATCAATAAAGTCGAATAAGGATCAAGTATAACAGAAATAAAACAAATCTAGCTTCAAAAAGGAGCACATGATTTAGGAACTGATCCGTCTGCTTTATTTTTATTTTCTTCCGCCAATTATCTAGAGCTGCCAAACTTATGTGACAATTATGTGATAGCGCTACGATTAAACTGGCCTACAGTGACAGGAAATGTTGTCAATGAATATAAAAAAAATCCGGTCGCTAAAGATCGTATAATTACTTAAGTTTTTAGACTCCACCGACGATATAAAAGTACCTGGCAAAGGATTGCGGAGTCCTGGTTAGGACCTTTCTTCCCTTGCTGAGAGTAGAGGGAGGCAATCCTCCTCATCCCATCCTCCTCCTCACAATAGCCTCCTTCCTCTCCCATCACATATACTATGTTCCCATCACTTGATCCTTCTTCTTCTTGATCAAAAGAAAAGCAGATGCCCATGTATGTTAGCTAGAGAGAGAGAGAGAGAGAGAGAGAGATGCTGATGATAATCAGTACTCAGTAGTCACATATGTCATAAGCTGGAGCTCTAGCTAGGTTTAAAATTATTACACAAAGAAGTAGCAGGAGAGAGAGAGGGAGAAAGAGAGAGAGAGAGGACTAGAGAGTTGTATTAATAGTTGGAAAAATTGTCTCAACTATTCCTATATTTTATATTTATTATATAAATTATTTATATTTTAAAACTAATTATATGAACTATTTCTATAGTTTATATTTTTTAATAAAAATTTATAATATTAACCACTTCTGTATTTTATAAAATTTTGTATTTATCTCTATTATAATCTGTGGGGTTGTAAAACAAACGTGGAGCTCCACAAAATGAACGCAAAATGAAGCGTGCATCTGACGTAGATGGATTGGCTTACTGTATTAGAAAAATACCGAGGTTGTATATAATTGTCACAAAGTTCGGTAGTTGGAATATTGGCCAATGATGCTAACATGGGCAGGAACAACTAAAGATACCTAAACCTGTTTCTGCACTATTTTATCAACGTGTTATGTGGGCCGGACAGATCGAACCAAACCGGATCGATCAAACTAGAGTTGGACTCGGACCACTTTGAACCCATCACGACTTCATAGACTCCTTTTCGGATTGGGTTTGTATTTCCAAATACCATTCAGATCATACCAAAGAAAAATTATTCGATGATATGACTCACCATGTGGCAGTGGTGAACTTTAAGTCTTCTCCAATAATGTCACTACTAAAATCTGTTCAATTGGCGACATATATTTAGCGACGTTCGATTAACGTCGCTAAATTGTGTACATTAGCGACGTTTTATATAAACGTCGCTAATAGTCGCTACTAGCGACGATCTAAGCGACGTAACAACGACGTATAATAATCACATGACCCAGTCGTCACAAACGTCGCTGGGACGTCGCTAATAGTGACGACTTTAGCGACGGTAGTGTAAGCGTCGCTAAATTCTAATTATATCCCCGCCCCAACGTTTCATTTTCCCCCATTTTCCTCTCTCACTCTCTCTCCTCCCCCCCCTCCGGCGCTCTCACTCTCTCCGGCGGCGACTCCTACTCTCTCCGGCGGCGACTCTCACTCTCTCCGGCGAATCTCCTCCCTCTCCGGTACGTGACTCTCCCCCTCCCTCTCCCTCCGTCTGTTTTGGTTGTTGGTGGTTTTGGGGGGGGGGGGGGGTGCGTGTGGCTCGGAGGGAGGTGCAGGGGGGATGCGGGTGGTTGGGGGTGAGTGGGGGATGGCTGGGGGGGTGGGTGTAAGCCCCTGATTTTTCAAATTCATTTTAATTAGTGCAAATTAATTTTTAATGTCATTTATAGCCTTAAAATAATTATTTAGATTTTTAGGAATTTTTCTAGAATTTTTAAATAATTTTTAAATGAGTTTTATATATTAAAATATTAATTTGCAATATTCTAAAATGTTTTTAATGCATTTTGTAATTTATTAAATTGTTTAGATATCGGTATGCAATTATTTAAATTGTTATTATATTAGTTTGTAAAATTATTAATTGTTTTAATTAAGGAATGCAAATCCTAATTTGCATTTAGCCCTAGGAAAACCTATTATGTAATTTCCTAATTCTAGGGGGACCTAAGTGTAAACCTACAGCCCCCCCCCCCCCCCACGTCACTCTCTCTGTCCTCCACCGCTCACCCTGCCCCGACCGACTCGCCGACCGCTGCCCCCGCCGTTTTCGCTGCCCGACCGACCTATCGACCGCCTTAGCCCCCTATTTAAACCCCCCACCTTGCTCCCCAGACCGAGCTCTAACCCACCCCGACCAACATGAACGTCCCCGACCACCCTAGACGTTGGTCTCCGACGAAAGCCCTAGCCCTAACCCTAACTACGGCGACCACCCTAGCGCCGCCCCACCGTCCATCGTCGCCAGTCGCCACCACCACCATCACGTCCGCCTCGACGAGCCGCGTCCAGCGCCACCGCAGCGCCTTGACCACGACGCCGGAACAGGCCGATCGCCACCCCGACTTCCACCGCTACGACCGGACACGTGAGTGACTGTGTGATTCTCGTGTCGTATGTGTCCAAGTTTGGGTAAGTGGTTCGCCTAGGCACGACGAGTTCAGCACGGTGCTCGGACACATGCGTATCGTGTCCTGGGACTGTGCATGGCCTTCGACACGATAATACCTGTGTCCTGAACTGTCTGGACACAGGACGTATTTTTTTATTATTTATTAATCTAACCTAAACAGAAACAAAACTATCCTAAACCCATTCCCTAACACAACTGATGGGCTGACCCCCTGGCCAGCCCATCCCCGCCTGAACCCCCCCCCCCCCCCCCCTTGCGCTGGCTCGGGTTCGAGCCCAGCCTCTGCTGTTTCTTTTTCTTTTTCTTTTTTCTTTTCCTTTTTCCTTTTTTCTTTTTATGTATATAGATATTTATATATATATGTATATACAGATATTTGTATGATATATGTATTATTCTATATACTATATATATATATATATATATATATATATATATATATATATATATATATATATATATATATATATATATATATATATTTGCTGTTTTTATATATATATATATATTTATACTTCACTATTTTATATATATATGTATTATGTATACATATATATTTATGTATATATATTTTCTTGTGTATATATATTATTATATATATATACTATTATATGTATATGTATACATTAATTTTGTATATATATATATATATATTATATAGATAAGTATTTTCTTATATGTATGTATATATACATATATTTGTATATATATAAAATATAGTTAAGCATTTTCCTATACATATATAAATATCTCTATGTTTATATATATATATTATTTCCTATACGTATTTTACTTAGCTTAGTGTAAATTATTTATATAAAGTAATGTTCATACTTTTATAGTTACTATGTAAAATTTTACCTTATTAAAATATTAATATTTATTTTGTATTTCTACCACTTAGTATTTTCTGTATATTTAAATTACTGCAACCATTTGATGTCCAAGTCTAGCATGGGTATTTGGGCTCAAATGTGTTTTCACACATTCAAGACCTGTACAAGTCATATTGGACTTGATTCATGGCCTTGGGTCCTGTATTTGAACTTTGGTTCAAATTATATACATGGACAAAATACGCAGATAATTAATTATTATTGTGCATAGCTGTTTTATGATTTTCTAAAAATACTTAAAGTATTGCAAAAATTATGGAAAAATAGTTTTTAGATACTTTGTTAAGTTGGCTAATTTAGTATAATTTTTGTAGTATTTAAATTACTGTTTTGCCACTAGTTTGGCATATGAAACCAAAACTCACTTTCTGTATACTTAGGAAAACTGATTTTTATAAAATACTTGTACTGGTTAATAAATTCCAAAAATTATAATCAATTTCTATGATTAACAAGGATCACTTTAGTACTTTACTTTAAGAAAAACTAGGCTTTTTGTCTATCTCTAAAATTGTTAGAACACAATGATCTTTTGATTTATTTATTGATTAATTACGACTTGTAGCTTTTTGTGTTATTTGGAGTTTTAGTCGTATTGAACCCCACCCCTCACTAGTGTAAAGACCCTAGAAAGTTAGTTAACATAGTGTGTCACCCCACATTGGTCTCCTATGCCAAGTCATCATTTTTGGCTAGGTGCCCAGTCACAAGTCGTGTCGCACCAGATTAGTGTCTTAGCATTCTAGCTTAGTGTAAAAAGCTAAGTTTATTGTATTTATTGCTACAGTGACGAGTTACCGGACATCTATAGCACATTTATCGCAGCTTGTTTTGCTTTGCTAGAGGCAAGTACTTTCTACAAACTTTACATATTGTCACATAAATGAACTGCAAAACCCACCATGTTAAATGCTGATCCTTGGGGTAGCAAGTTAAAACATCACATATTGTACTTTCTATTACTACCATGCTTAGACAGTTTCTTTGTATCTCTCACATGATTAGAGTATGGGTTATGGAAAAACTGATAGTATTGTACGTGATCATGCCCCCCTTACATAGTACCGAGCAAAGTTTCATTTTATATGTTACGGTGCCGTAGGCCTTACTTACCAAGGCGAATTTATGCGTATGTACATCTCTCGCCCTATCACTTGTACGGAAGTACATTTTATTATGTGCCACAGCACATTGTATACCTATTGACCGATCACGTACCTGCTACAGTTTTTAACATTACATATACATCTGTCTTTATGACATATGTATCCTTGCCATGATAGATTGTGTGATGCCATGTTTCCAGTTATTTCTTCCATGTTCATTGCTATGTTTCATATGCTAGTTTGCTAGAAAACAGTACTTGCTCCCGTCCTGACAGGATAACGTTGTAGGTATACTTACTGAGGAGGAGTTACTCTGCGACTCATACTATGGAGTTACTGCCGAGGACCCGGCTATGCTTTACGAGGATGTTCCTGCGGGGAAGACTCGTCTAGTTTGCTTAGCTGCTTGGGATACTTAGACTTTTGAGAGTAGTCATGTATTAGACTCTATCATTTTGTAACTGGACATGTATCCAGTTTTACATTTCAGACTTGTACTTTGGACTTATTTCTATATATATGAGACGACTTTTGTGTTTGGAGCATTTATGATTCTTCTTCACTTATAGAATTGTTAGCACATTTAGTCTTATCTTGTTATCTCTAGAACAGCTTACTGCGCTTTATCTTAAGCGTAGGCTGGACATGGCTCGGCCCGGCCCAACAATTTGGGTAACGGGTCGTGACATGTTTTTTGGTGGCCCATGCAGGTCCTGACTAAACTGTTTGGTTACGTAATTGTACCAAACATGCCTGCAATTAAGAACTTAAGGTAATTAGACAACATTAGGAAAGACGCTTAGAACACCTAGAGGAATGCTATGATTGCAACATAGGAAATACATCACATGATTGCTATTATAATTAGATTTTCTTGCATATGATTGCTTACTTTAAACAAGTCCTTATAAGTCTTTTATGTGTAATTTAGATGGTGCTTACTCGTTCGTCCCAGCATTTTACCCCCGAGAATGGGGCCCTCCATGTCCAGTCAGCTGACCAGTTGACTGATGCATCTCCACCTACCACATTCCCCCACTCCACAGATCCACAGACCCAGATACCACCTTCCACATCCAGGCCCGGCAGGACCCGATACTTCCATAACCCCTATCACTATACCCACCCAGGCTTCCGTCACACTCGACGGGACCCAGCTGCTCACACTGATCCAGGGGTTCCTAACAACCCATCAGGAGCAGACCACCCTACTCCGTCAGAGCATGGAGCATTCTGAGGGACGTCCCGTAGCCCCACCACATGTAGAGCCACGGCAGAAAGCGGGGACGGTCAAGGACCTCATGGGTCTGAATCCCAAGGAGTTCTCAGGAACTGAGGGCATAGTAGTAGCTGATGACTGGCTAGATTCTGTAGAGAGGAAGCTTCTGGGAGTTAGGATGCCGGATGACCTTCAGGTCGATGGCAGCAGGATTTCTGCTGATAGACTTAGCCGGAGTTTGGTTCAGGAATGAGCCGTTGTTCGCGAGAGGTAGAGCCACCTGGGACCAGTTCAAGACCCAGTTCAAGAAGAAATTCTTCTCGACCACTGCTAGAGTAGCCATGGGGCTAAGCTTCCAGAACATCCAGCAGGGGAACCGTTCTGTCGATGACTATGCGGGAGAGTTTAGTCGCCTGAGCCGTTTTGCTCCTAGTCTGGTTGCTGATCCAGAGGAGATGACCCGTAGGTTTTGCCATGGTCTAGTTCCAGACATTGGCATTCTTATAGTGGCGAACGGTACGACTGACTACTACCAGAGCCTAGAGTTAGCCCGGAGCATTGAGGAGCGTCTTCTGTCTAGCAAGAGGCCGGCTTCTGTACATCATGAGGGACCGTCCAAGCGTCAGGCTTTCCAGCAGAGAGCGCCGACGCCACCCCAGCAGACTTACCATCCCCCTACATCACATCACCCAACCCAGCCAGTTAGAGCCCCGGGACCCCGACAGCAGCAGCAGCAGAAGGGAGCTATATGTTTTTTTCTGCGGAAGACCAGGACATGAATTCGTCGTCTGCAGAAAGAGGTTAGGGCAGTAGTATTTAGCTTGTGGGTCTGCCATCCATCAGATTCGGGACTGCCCAGTAGCCAAGGGATCCCAGGGGAAGACTTATAGCCTAGTCCTTGAGCCGGAGCCGGAACAGGTTTCGGGAGGTTAGTTTTGATCGTAGCCTTAGTCATTTGTTGCATTGCTTGCTATGTTAGAATGTTGTTGGGTCTTCAATCCTTGTGAATTTCGAGGACGAAATTTTCAAGGAGGGAAGACTTGTAAGCCCCTGATTTTTCAAATTTATTTTAATTAGTGCAAATTAATTTTTAATGTCATTTATAGCCTTAAAATAATTATTTAGATTTTAGGAATTTTTCTAGAATTTTAAATGATTTTTAAATGAGTTTTATATATTAAATATTAATTTGCAATATTCTAAAATGTTTTTAATGCTTTTGTAATTTATTAAATGTTTAGATATCGGTATGCAATTATTTAAATGTTATTATATTAGTTTGTAAAATTATTAATTGTTAATTAAGGAATGCAAATCCTAATTTGCATTTAGCCCTAGGAAAACTATTATGTAATTTCCTAATTCTAGGGGGACCTAAGTATAAATACAGCCCCCCCTCCACGTCACTCTCTCTCTCTCACCGCTCACTGCCGACCGACTCGCCGACCGATGCCCCGCGTTTCCGCTGCCCCGACCGACCTATCGACCGCCTTAGCCCCTATTTAAACCCCACCTTGCCCCAGACCGAGCTCTAACCCACCCGACCACCACGAACGTCCCGACCACCCTAGCGTTGGTCTCCGACGAAAGCCCTAGCCCTAACCCTAACTACGGCGACCACCTAGCGCCGCCCCACGTCCATCGTCGCCAGTCGCCACCACACATCACGTCCGCCTCGACGAGCCGCGTCCAGCGCCACCGCAGCGCCTTGACCACGACGCCGGAACAGGCCGATCGCCACCGTCTTCCACCGCTACGACCGGACACGTGAGGACTGTGTGATTCTCGTGTCGTATGTGTCCAAGTTTTGGGTAAGTGGTCGCTCTAGGCACGACGAGTCAGCACGGTGTCGACACGTGCGTATCGTGTCCTGGGATGGTGCATGGCCTTCGACACGATAATACCTGTGTCCTGAATGTCTGGACACAGGACGTATTTTTTTTATTATTTATTAATCTAACCTAAATAGAAACAAACTAACCTAAACCATTCCTAACACAACTGATGGGCTGACCCCCTGGCCAGCCCATCCCCGCCTGAACCCCCCCTTGCGCTGGCTCGGGTTCGAGCCCAGCCTCTGCTGTTTCTTTTTCTTTTCTTTTTCTTTTCTTTTTCCTTTTTTGTTGATATATAGATATTTATATATATGGTATACAGATATTGTATGTATATAGTATATTCTATATACTATATTATATATATATATATATATTATATATATATATATATATATATATATATATATATATATTTTTGCTGTTTATTTATATATAGATATATATTATACTTACTATATATATATATATATATATATATACTATTTGCTGTATATATTTATATATATATATATATGTGTATATATTATTATATATATATACTATTATATGTATATGTATACATTAATTTTTATATATATATATATATATAGATATATATATATATATATATATAGATATATATATATTATATAGATAAGTATTTTCTTATATATATGTATATATACATATATTTGTATATATAAAATATAGTTAAGCATTTCCTATACATATATAAATATCTCTATGTTTATATATATATATATATTATT